>VMOF01000035.1:25260757-25902906 GCA_011764245.1 Trialeurodes vaporariorum
TTTTACCCCTTAATCAGCTATTAACAAGCCTGCAGCAAAAGTTTGTAACAGCTTCATTCAAACCCGTACGAAAGTTAGAATGCGAGAGCGAGGCCGATTGTTCAATATTCTGTTTAGGCCTGAACAGCCAAACTGCAAGGCAGCCAAGATTGAATGACGGCAATGGGTTGCGTATAAGGAGAAAAATGTTCAGAACACTATTGTCTGAGCTCGTAAGAGAGTGCGGCCACAAATCGGAGAGTATAAATTTCTCATCAATTTATCATTTACAAACTTTCAAGACCGATTTTAATCACACAGAATCATGTTAGCAAGTAATTCAAACCAAGAAATGTAATTGGAAAGTTTAAATTTAAGCTTCAAAGGTCGAGAATTATGATTTTTGATGATTTTTTTTCACTGATTTGTTGCCACTATTTATCGATCTCAGACCACAGTGCAGCGGGCTGATCACTTTACTTCATCGTGAAACCAATCGTTAATACTGTCTGAGAATGACGGAGCTATTGGGTTTAAAATTGTAAATCTTTGCTGTTGCTATGGTAACCATGATGGTTATAAAGTGCTGTATAGTTTTTTTAGCAATTAATCTATGACTAGCCTAGGACTAATGGCACTTAAATTTATTGGTTACCATAGCAACAGCCATAAGTTTTACAATTCTCAACCAATTTGCCACTCCTATCTAGACGCAGTCCTATAACGATCGGTTTAACGCTGGTTGTTTTTTCTCCTTATTTCCACCCCAGTATCGCCGTATTTACTTTTGCAGACGTTTAAATGGCGAAACATGGTAACCGTAACCAGTAGCGCACCGAGAGTTTCTTCGTCTCTCTCTTTTCTCCATTAAAAAACGTATGTTAGACAAGGATGGACAAGGGGAAAAACCCCCCTCTTTCTGTCCTTTTCCTACTTATACATTCAAATGGGAAATGAGAGAGATGGAAGAGATCCTGGTTGCGCCAGTGACCGTAGTAACCATGCATACTACAAGAGCCGCTTCTGATCCTCACGAGTCACGAGCCGATACTATACGTATAGTTTTTCTAAAAATAAATATAAAAAGTATATTGAGTAAAAGCTCACCTTGAAATATTATAAGTAAACTACGAAAACCATTCGCAAACTCATTTTTTGAATGCTATTTCTATTTAAAAGCGCGTCATCAAACTTCAGAATGATGTCCAGGATATACTTACTTATGGTTGCAAGTTAAATACAAATTTGTCATTTAGATTCCCAATGATATCATATTAGCTTTCGTGTTCGAAAGTATTGTGATAAATTGTGTAATAATGGGCTCAAACATTGATCGAATACTTCGAACCTGGGCAAAATCGTTGCACAAAACGCAATGTCTCTGGAAACATGCGACCTGAATATTATACTCTTCAGTTTTTAAGTGGTCGACTCCGTTAGGTTTCGTGGTCTCGAAGAAAGAGAAAAAAAACTCACATTTTAAGTTGAGTTTGTTTGTGTAGAAATGAATATTGAATATGCTTGGGTTTTTTTTTTTTTTTTTTTTTTTTTTTTTTGTCGGCACAGCTCACTCTCTGAGCCTCTAATGGATGAGCGAGGTAAATATTTATTTTATATCTCGCTTGCCCGCACTTATTGCTTCGATTTTGTCTTAACCATTGACACTTGCTGTGCCGCGCGACTTACAGTGATGCCCGATTGGACATATAAATTAATATACCCGCAATGGATACAGTATATAATACCAAACACAGTTTTTCAAACTAAAATTGGCAACGGAGCGTACCTACCACCGAACGGAATCCACGAAAGGTAACCCAAGAAGAGTCGAGGTCTTCCTCACGGCGCATGAGTGTACTCTTACATACAAAGTGTATACATATCATAGATTCTCACAGTCTTCTTGAATGCTGAAGTTGTCTCCAACTTCCCGTCCATAATAACCTGTGCAATAGAGCTGCTTAGAGTGATGCCATTGTACAACTTCTGAGTTCTGAACCATTTATAAAGCGATGACTGACTGGTCAATTTATATACTACCGGCCAATTGAACCCTGCAGATACGGCACGAGGAATATATGACAACACTGGATTTCGTCCATTTCAACTCATGTAAAGTATCGATTCGAGGGAGTGCAGTATTATAATTAGTTGGCGTAGCTCTCAAATATTATGCGCAGTTTACGAAACCGGGTAACTGCACATTGAGTTTACCCGTGCAGAATCGCTATAATTTGTCTACTGCACATTTCGAAGCACATGCTGCCTTATTGAAAAAGTATTAATGAAAATAATATCTAACTTTGGGGAGGAGCTGGGTCCTTTCCGTTGCATTTTCAAATAATTCCTTACGCCAACAGGAGCCCCCAATATATTTTCATCACAGTGTATACTTTTCGTAAATTTTAATAATTGACTTGTGTTCCCGCTTTTGCTCTCCTCTCCCCTCCTCTCCCCTTTTATTTCAATTTTTCTAAACAGAAATAGCAACAATTTAGTCTAATAAGCATTAAAGTTAAAAACGTATGTATGCGAAGAAACCCCTGAGCCTCCTTTTCACTGAGGAGAGAATGTTCGTGACATAGTCGCACTCCTCTTTCACCCCCCCCCCCCCCGCCACTCCCATTGGGACATAAGCCTGGTAAGCTGTAATGAACAGAGGTGGAAAATTATGTCTCCTAATGTTGATTGATGAATTATTCTCTCCTTGTAAATATTTTACCTCAAACTTTACTTTCAACTTTCAACTTAAAAAAGATTATAAGTTTAAATACTTTCAACAAAAAAACACTTCAAAGAGTCATTGTTTTGCAAGTAGGATGATAGTTTCTCATCAGATTCAAACTATAATTCTTTGAAAAATGTAAGTTGCAGACTCGAAAGTAAAGTTTTAGAAACAATACTTACAAGAAGAGAAGATTGAAAACACATGATCTGAAACGATCATTCTAGTTGAAAAACAATTACTTTTTAAAGTGTTCTTACACTTTGCGTCCATCGTTTAACATTAGGTGGCATAGTGACTGTTCATTTATTAAGTTCCGATCAAAGTTGAAGCGGCAATAGAGAGATCACGCTATATAGCTGAGCCTCATTTTGTCTCTGTAAGTACACGACCCTAAATGTTATCGGAGCGACAGAGCTCCAAATAAGCTGAGAGAATTTCAGTGTACGGTGACTCTGGGGGCTCTCACTCGCCTGTCAATAATCAATCGTCCATATCACACTCTTATCACTCTCCCAGCCTGTGACGTTGCATATTCTTTTTGTTTTAATGAGTCCTAACACTATCAACTGCCACCCCCTCCACCATGCACCAAGTAACGGCCTCGAGCCGTTCGAAAGAACCCCTTGGACAGAGTGCGGCGCAGAGATAAAGCACCTCGTTACTGGGTAATGTGAAATTAAATGATACAGCGTGCTGCAGTGCAAAGTAGTTGAATCGTGCAATATGGTAAAGTGAAAGAACGGGGGATGGGTGGAGTGGAGGGGTGGAGAGAGAAAGGGAGGAAGGGGGTTGAGAAAAAAAAAGACACAAGCATATTGTGTTCAAATACCAGCAAACAGTCCGCGGATGATGTAAATTAAGCCTAATTGTTCGAAGGGGGATGGAGAGTTTGTCATCATTCCTGCCGCTCCAGTTTGAGAGAGGGCGGCAGCTGATTGCAGCCTCCTCTCCCCCCTCCCTATTAGAGCCCTGCGCCCATGCCTCCCTCCGGCACCCACCCCGCACCGGTTTATCTCTTTAAAGAAACCCTGCACGTTTGCTTGCTTCCATCTCCCCCTCCCTCCCTCCCTCCCACCAATCCTCCTATCCCATTCAATCCACCCAAACTCATCACCTTCGTCACCTCTCCGCTCTACTCCTTTGCAGTGTGCACCGCCCTCTTTCGACGCCACCCCCTCACCGCCCGCCAGGATTAAAACTATCAATAATGTAATCGTTGGCGCTTGACAACGTAATTTGCTCGACGTTGGGGATTTTTACGCTGTAAAAGCCGCATTAGTGTTGGTGTTATTCACGGCGATCCTTAGTCTACAGGTTGCAGAACGTATAGTCGTAGGTGTTGGAAATGGATTCTTATCGGAATTTCCCTTGATCAAAAGAAAATCAAAAGGATCCTTTCATTTTTTGATCAGTCAAAATTGTAAATGATTAAATTGATTTAATTTTCTCTTTTCTGGTCCCATAAGCTTTGTAGTAGGGCAATGACTTAACTCCGATTGAGTAGAAGAAAGTTTTGCTTGATTGAAAGCAAGGTAAGGAAAAAATACCGTAGGTAAGGGGGCGGGGGATTCATCAGCTTACTGTCAGCTCTTATCGTGAAGAATAGGATGCCCTATGCACCGGCAATATAATTGGAGAAAATATCGTAGACTTCGTAGAAATTTAGACCAAGAGGTCGGGGAAAATATTTGATATCTTTGGAGTCTCCTCCAAATGTCATTCTGAATTTCCCCTGGGCGGGCGGCATTTTCTCTAGATTTGCCAATATTTGCCTAAAATTATTGCCGGTGCAATAGGACTTAGACTTTAGGAAAACAGCCCCAATTTTTTTTCCCAAGTAAGTATATATACAGTATATATACATATAAGTATATATACAGGGTGATCCAAAAGTCCGGCGACCCCTAAATATCTTTTGAACGGCTGCAAATAAAAACAACGAAACTTGGGGGATCTATATATAACTCAAAAGAAACTATCTTTTGAGGGGGTCAAACTTTTGGGGGCGCCCCTCTAGAGGGGGGGGGGTTAGGCCCCTTAACTCTAAATTTTCAAATGACAACCCCTATCTTGTGATACATCGTTTGAAAAGGCGTAAAATTTTAAGAATTTTGGCGCAAACCGGAGGTCAATACCGTTTTAAGTTTTCGGTGTATCGAAGGTCAAAGTTCGATATGGACCCATTTTCAAAAAATCGTTACTCCTATTTTCAAAGTCTGAATTTCAAAAACTAGGGGTCTAAACTACTCTAAACAGCAAAAATACACGGAAAAAAAGAAAAAAATACGGATTTCACCTTTTTCAGAAAAAATACGGATTTGACACAAATCTAGTCAAAATTCGGGTCTAAGGCCCCTAAGTATTTTAATGTTTTTATCCTCAGGGGGTGCTTATCTCAAAAATTCCAAAAGACGGCACCTATTGAAAGCTACATCGATCGACAGGGCATACAAAACTGAGCATTTTGACACAAATCGGAGGTCGGTCTCGTTTTTTGCATTTGATATATCGAGCCTTGTAAGTAAATCAAACTTTGACATTGCTTACAACATGGTGGCCTCATAATTTTGCTCTTTCCTCAGAAAAACACCTCTGCAATCTGTGAGACCACAGGCTCTCTGAATCATGAAGATTAAATTAAATATGTATAATGTAAATCAAAATATTTATGATGCAAAAAAAAACCGAGCCTGTACGGAAAACGTCCACAAGAGATTTCGATCATGGTTGCTTCCGTGCTGCCTCAAAATAACATCCTATACAAATCCTTTCTATCGCTATAGCTCGTTGGGCGGCATCAAATTGGCCACCCGCCCGTACAAACACTTCTCTGTATCTTTTTATGGCGATGAATTTGTTATGTTGATTTGTTGTTTGCGGAAAGAACGTTGAAAATGACAATCGGGTGATCAGTATATAGGTACATAATACATGAGCGATTGAGCGCCCGTTAAAATTCGTTCAGAAAAATGACATGTGCGACATCGTAGGCGCAGATCCACAGCATCCTCACACTTGGACAGTCAACGGTTCCGCCTTACTCCATGATCCTGACACAAGAAGTACGATTAGTCTAAATTTAATTGTTTTACTTTTCAGTAACGATCGTTCAGTCGGTTCACTGGCCCAGATGAAAGCTGTTGCAGGTGACTGAATGCCGAAGTCTTTGAATGCTTGAGTGAAGAGTGAATAACTGGCTTTCTCTCTCTCTCCTCAGGTGTGTGCCGCCATGCCATATGGCTCTCGTAAGAAGTGCGGGGTTTCAATGAGTAGGTTAATTTTAATACCGATATTTTATTTGTGTCAGAGGTCAAACTGAAGGTATGATTTTCAATCAAAACGTTAGAAGAGAAAAATAAATGCTCAGAGCAAGTTTTATAAACAATTAGTAATCCAAAAGTAATTGAAAACTTGACTCCTGATTGAAACTGGGGTTTTTAGCGGTGATAGATGAGCTATTTAGTTCCAAACAAGTCAAACTCTACTGTGACGTTTCAAAATTTGTATTCCTATTTTAGTTTTTAAATCATGATCTAAAATATACAATTTGGTAAGCATGTTAAGTGTAATTCAATATAATAAAAAGAAATAAAAAACTCCGTAAAAGTCTATTTGTCGGTTAATTTCAAAAATAAAGTATGAAGAGGAATTTCGAAACGTCGCAATGGAGTTAGGCCCGTTTGAAACTAGATACTTTTGACTTTTGAGGCGTATTCTTTCTTCCAGTTGATATTTTCAGTCAGGTGGCGAAATGAAGATAATTCCCCTCTTAATTAGGGGATCTGAAGAAGGCTCGGTTTCCAATTTGCTTTAAGTGAGAGCCCTCATACTTTTTTTTTTTTTTTTTTTTTTTTTTTTTTTTTTTTAAACATGCAGTGTAATTGCGAAGTTTATTGTTATCAGCTTGCCCCCATGTTACTCTATGTAAAGTATCGAATAATATCGATTTCCTATGTAAAGGGGTCTGGGGTTTTCCCCCAGAATATTTAAGGGAGTCAGGGGTTCTACCCCTGCATATTTAAGGGGGTCTGGCTGGGGGTTTCCCCCAGATTAAATTTGATGTGAGAAAGTGTTCGAAGGGTATTCCCTACAGTTTATTTTACTTTCTCACTATAACGAAATTAGAATTTGAGAAAGTATTACGATGGCGCAGATGCGTCTGTCTGTCTGTATCCCGGCTTAAATTTTGGACCAATGGTCCGTATACATCCAAATTTTGCAGAAAAGTTGCTTTTAACATTCCTCAGAGATACTTTATAATGGGTTTTTAAAATTTTAAATTTTAAGCAAATTATGAAGAACAAAAAGCTTAAGACCCCCCCCCCCATGTAAAAGGGGGTCTGGGGGTCCCCCTTTAGAATATTAAAGGAGGTCTGGGGTTTCCCTAGAAAATATAAGGGGGCCAAGGCCCCCCAGCCCCCCAGATTAAGTTTGATGGGAGAAAGTGTTCGTGGGGTATTCCCTACAGTTCGTTCAAATTACAGTTTATGTAACTCATATTTTGAGGCCGTTCTATCAACGAATTAAAGGTTGTCGCGAGATTTTCACGAGCTAAGTTTCGCCTTCAAGGTTCTGGTTCGGCCACTCTTCATACTCTTCACACCGTACAGGTGAGAGGCCCGTGCGGGTGAAGCGGAAAAGCCATTTCAGATTAGTCCCACATTCACACCCATAACTGAAATTATGTGAAAATATCGCGACAATCTTTAATTCGTCGATAGTACATGTGGTTGATATTTTTTATGCTGAAGCTTCTTATTTAATATCCAGAAAAACTTATCGATCGATTTGGAGGCAGGTGAACAAATTTGGCAGGGCTGCCCCTTTTGCGTATAATCAATGCTATTTTTCTATTCACTGATGATTCCACCGGTTGAGAAAAGATTACACAGTTTAGTTTAGTGCATGACTGTAATGCAAGAAAATACTCTGATCTGTAATCTTTCCTTAATCGGTGGAAACTCCGTTGATTAATTAAAATATCCGCAAGTTTTTCAAAGTCATCGACGACTATACGCAAAACGGCAGCCCTGGGACCAAATAATGTTCGGTCCCGAGAATTGAATTGCGTGCATCTTGCGTGCGGTTTCGACCAATCAGCGAGCTTACGCACGGTCATGTGACCGTGCGTAAGTTACGCTCGGGACCGAACACTATTTGGTCCCTGAAATTTGGAGCTAAACATAGGATCCGCGTTCCTAGTTAAGAGCGTTCGCAATACCAATCTTTAATGTACGATTCATCCATTGGATCGCACTGCAGATTTTGAACTGTGGACCCATAAAATTGGATTTATCTAACCGTAGGCGCAGACTGCTGAAAAACAGTACAGCGACATGGGGGAAACAAATCATGATTCATCTCGTTGATCGGATCCGGCCATTACGATACGATCGCTATAGTGGCGCACGAAGTATACACTATACAAGCCTCATTATCTGCTATAATTTCTTTTTATGTGCTTTAGCTAATATTTGTCAAGTCTTAAAACAATCTCTAGAACAGCTAGTGTACATATTCATCTTAAAATTATGTAATTTCACAAGTTTATTTACTTGGTTCCTTTATCCTCAATACTTTTAGCTCATTCACCCGCTCACCGCTTACAGCGATATTGGGCTCTGTGCTTATAAAGACCATGCCTTTATGTACATATTTGAATGAAAATCGCTCTTGCTGTCAACTTGTTTCCTAGGTCAGTAATGACTCGCTACTGTTTATATTGTATGTTCATTGTTCAGTTTGTCTACCGTAAGTGTTGAAAGCTTGAGAAGACATGTGCCTGTGTAATTGATACTATATGATTGAATTAACTGCATATTTTTCAGGAGGGGGGAAGGGGTTTCACTCCTCCTACAAGGTTTTTGAACTGAGGTTTCGTACCAGACTACTTATATAAGCGAGACTTTCACGCAGAATGCTAGCCCTGTTAAATTTAAGATTTAAATTAAAGTTTACCAACACGATTGTCCAATTTAAGTTTTCGAGTATTTTTGAACTCGAGAAATACTTTAGAAGCTTGTGCTGCGGTCAGAGGTCGGTGACGGAGTGTGCAATCTGACAACGTTGAATTTAGTCCATTTAAAGTCATGAGAAACGTCGGAAATATTGAAGGTGCACAGACGTTTAAATAGACGTAATGTCGCAACGTTGCCAGATTGCACTTGCCGCCACTTTCAGAGATCAGAGGTGGATCTATAGGTGTCTTTATTCTTCTCTCCACAGATTATAATATTAAGGTACTTACATGCTCACTTTCCTCAAGACCTCAGGCGTTTTTTGAAGTTCCGGAAAATGTTCCAATTTACGTAATAACTTTAGCTGGGATCAAGAGATTTTAGTTGCATGTAAGTGCACAGAAGCACGGCGACTCGTGTAATTTGGCAACAATGTGTTTCATCGAGTTGACTCCATAAACAGTCGGATGCTGATGAAGCGCCGCCTCATTATCGAATCGATTGTCTTACATGAAATCAAATAGAGGGGTAACATCGTTGCAAAATTGCACGAACCACCATTGCATAAAAGTGCGTCAAAAGAAGAAATTGAGAACTGTAACAGCAAAATGCAGTTAAAAAAAGGTTTTGGAAATGAAACGAGTCTCGTCCGCTTTTCACCAATTTATAAAAATTCTTTGGTCCAGAAAAAAATGAGAAAAAAAAGGAGGGGGTGCCAGCGGCGGCTCGTGCAATGTGGCAACAATGGATTTACTCCATTTAAAACTGTGTAAAATAATCGATTACTTGGTGAGGCGCAGCGCCTCACCTAGTATCGATCTTTTTGCATACGTTTAAATGGCAAAAGTGCACGGTTGCCAGATTACACGAGCCGCCACTGGGGGGTGCTAAATCCTTTCTCGCGCAAATAAAAATGGAAAACAAGAAAACTCATAAGAAGCAATTTTCACCCCTCAAGACTTTTCATTGTTTCACCGCATCACGAGGAACTGATACAGCATGGAAAAAAGGAAATTATTGAGAATTGAGCTTGGAGCGATTGAAGTTAAGAACCGATTCGTTCATCGAATCCGATTGATGAATTAATTGAATTAATTAAATTAAATTAAATCAGAGAAGATTGAGAGACAGAGAGAACGAGTGGAATCGAGCGTTTCTCCGTAATTGAGGCGTCTTGACGAGGGGTTTTAATCAAATTAAAACGCAATTCTCCCATGAATAAACGTTATCCTATTTCTTCCCCTTTTTTTTATCTAAATGGAATTAGATTTACGTAATTGTTTAATCCATTATTATTTTGTCAGCGACTAAAATAGAACCTACAGGTCGCCTTGTTTTACACTCACAATCAAACAGATATAAAAAGAAAACTATAAGTTGATAAGTTTCCACTAAATAGAAAAACCCTTTAACTGAGTGTGATTAATTGCAGTCAACTGATGATCCTATTACTGCACCACAGCTGAGTAACACAAGTTGGTTGCACGGTTGAACTACTGGTATATTTATCAATTTACTTCAGCAATTAATTAATGGAAGCTGTCTTCAGAAGAAGGGCCTATATAAAGTGGCAGACATGTTCTTCCCTAGAAATCGGCATTATTAATTGGTTTCCTCTCTAACGAGCACACAGGACCTCTCAGGGTCCTTAGTCACGGCACTTCCGGGCGCACATACAGGAATGCCAGAAAATGAAAAAAAAAAAAAAAAAAAAAAAAAAAAAAAAATCAAAGGTTTTCAGAGAAATTGGAAAAAATCGAGGTTTGGGTGACCTATTCGTTAGATTTTTATATTCACTGAGAAAAATTTCCGATTGTTTCAATGAATATTCCGATAGTATATTCCCGCGCTTTATTTCCCATATAGACAACCGGGATTCCATAGAGACAATCGGAATTCGAGTAGATTCAAACGTCCAAACTGTTGCAACGATAGGTCTTATGATTGAAATAAGGGGAAAAACAACTATGATTCTATTCTTATAGTTTTAACAGCCACTTTTTTCTCAGTATATGTAATGATACCTATATACATATGTATACACCCCATTATATTCTGTGGAAAAGATTTCAAATTATTGATAAAATGAGACCTCTCGAGTCCCCATCCGATCCGTCTACCATTGAGTTGAGTGATGATCGCGAGTTCTCTTAATTAAAATCCTGTGACCGCACTCAAAAATTAACCTGTCCCTTGCGCCTGCCTTCATCCTAAGCTGAAGCTGAAATGATGGAGCCCATCGCGCATCGGTCCCTCCGAACGCTTCCGGTTTTAAGAGGTTAAAATCCCTGACGAGAGGGAATTGAGTTCGAGCCGTTCCCTACTGCGTTTCACGGTACCCCCCTCGAATAAAAATGACCAGCGCATGGCTTTGCAAGGGTCAAGCAGATTATAGACCTCTCAGACGCGGGCATATTTACATAACTCTGGAAAGCGCGGTCGCTCGGAGTTAGATTTTTAGTGCCTTCTCAGAAAATTAGAGAAACTCAATGAAAGGTCCCGCCGGTTTTTGTTGAATTGGAATCATTATTAGAACCGCGCGGGTTCAAACTCAGACTCGGATTTAATCCTGTAATTACCTAATTCGTTGAGATTTTGCCACGACTTGCTGATTGTGAGTCATAGAGACTCACAGCTAGGCGCAAGGTTTGACTATTGAACGTTAAGTACGAGGGTCGTTCCAAAAGTAAGTATCATGTTTTTTTTTAAAAAAATCTATTAATGCTAAAATAAATCGGTAAAAAGGTTTCGATGCGCAAAATCCTCAGCTTTTCAATGAATTTTTTGGATTTTTGATATCTTCAAAATTAAAAAAATGGCGGCGGTTTTTCTGAGACAACCTACCGTTGTCGCGTGCCCAAAATGTTACGCTACTGTAATGTTACGATAACGCGCGCCCTCACACTGCCGGAACCACGCAATCATTGTTACAGACATTTAAATGGGAGATTCCCCCCCCCCTATTCTCCGGACCTAGCACCTAGTGACTTTCATCTTTTCCCGCGTCTAAAGCTTGACCTCGGTGGTAAAAGTTTCGCGAGTAATGCGGAAGTGGTAAACGCGGTCGACACTTGGATTAAAAATCAAGAAAATGAATTTTTCTCCACAGGAATAAGAAAGTTGGTGCCGCGCTACCAAAAGTGTCTTAAAAGACGCGGAGACTACATCGAAAAATAAGGTTAGACGCTTTTTAAGTAGAATTTTTTATTGTGTTTATGTTCTTTTTGCTCTCTTCAACACAATCCATTTTTCTTGTCTGAATAACGATTTATCCGAGTGCGTAAAATTTTGGGCACGCGACAACGGTAGGTTGTCTCAGAAAAACCGCCGCCATTTTTTTAATTTTGAAGATATCAAAAATCCAAAAAAACCATTGAAAAGCTGAGGATTTTGCGCATCGAAATTTTTTTACCGATTTATTTTAGCATAAATAGATTTTTTTAAAAAAAAAAAAAAAAAACATGATACTTACTTTTGGAACGACCCTCGTACATCGTTTTTAGGCGGATCGGTGAAATTCACCATTGGAAAAAAGGAATATTTCAGCCAATGGCTATGGTTTGCATGTGCCTGTTAGATACAGGGTGAAACAGATGTATCCCCCCCGTCTAACTTTTGAACGGGTTGAGATAAAAAATTGCAGTTTAGACCATTCTTTACAACTTTAGATGAACTTTATTTTTTGGGGGGTCAAAACTCCCCACCCTCATTAGGAGGCCTCCCAAGGGGGGCTATCTCAAAAATTTCAAATGGCAACTCATATCTTGTGATACTTTGTTTGAAAGGGCATAAAATTCCAAGACTTTAGGCGCAAACTAGAGGTCGACATCGTTTTTCGTTTTCGATACATCGAAATTCAAAGTTCGATTTCGACCCATTTTCAAAAAATTAGAACTCCCATTTAAAAAGTCGAAATTTAAAAAACTAGTGGTCAAAAATACTCTAAAAAGTAAGTTTTGCTACATCGGTATGTGAAATGTCAATTCAGATGTAAAATTGCGTGAAAATCATAGAGCAAGCATAAAAATATCAAAATCCACTCATGAACCCACGAAAATCGTTCTAAGGGAAATCCAAGATGACAACGAAATGAGCGTCTCACAGTGTAAAGTGGGGTAGATCCATCTATATAATCTAATTGCAGCCTATGTAATGAATCACTTTCCTCAGCTCAGCATAGAGAGAGGCAATTAGGTGGTACCCCTATTGTGCTCGCTAATTGAACCGCCATCTTGGAATTTCGTTAAACGCATTAATTGAGTTTGTGACTCCATTTTGGAACTTTCTGAGGCTTCAAACGGATAAATTTCACGTGGTTTTTAACCAGCGTAAAATCCTTCAATAAATGGAGCAACATTTTGCTTCATAAATCGTTCGATGTATGCATACTTCGTAAAGAGTAATCGAAATTCGTGACCGTTCTCGAAAAAAATACTAAACGGATAAAAATACTGTTCAAATTTACCATCTACGGAATTGATTTTGGAGTCTGCCAGAAAGTATGATAAATTTCTCTAGGTTTTGGTAAAATGCCCCAACAGGTTAACTTTACATACCACAGTAAAATATACAAATTTACCATACTATCGTGAAATTTACCTTCAAGTGGACGCCAAATCTGCTATGCAGATGGTGAATTCTATCAATCTTTTGTTTCCTTGAAGAAAAGAAATACTTCTAGATTTAATAAGTGTACTGAAAAAAGGATAAAATTAGAAAGTGATGTGAGGAGGAGAATTTGAAAGGGGGAGGGGGGGGTGCTCAAAAAGAAAAGAGTTCCGAAACCGTCACTCCATTAATTCAGAATGACAACATATACTGTTAGCAACACTTCTTCTATACTGTGCTATTTTTAATATTGGATTAAGCGGCGACCGACCGTATATTCAAAGAGAATCATTGAAAAATTATTCAATGCCGAAAAGATGAGTCAGTTAGGTCGGTAAGTCTGAGCACTTACAAAGTAACCGAAGATAGGATAGGACGCGGCAATTGGATTTCGGTTAGCTATAGAGAGGTACCTTTCCTCTCATGCGATTTTATTATCTGTCTCCTCTCCTAGTTTTGTTGGAACTCGGCGTTTCTCGGTCTTGGTCTCTTGTGCCTTATCGCGGTTGACTGTCTAATGAATTCTGATCTTTGGACTCGGTGACTCACGTGTCACAAATCCTAGGCCACGTCAGTTTTCTCAAAACCTTCTTTATTCTTTCTCATTGACTTTTTTGACTCATCCCTCGAAATGGTGATTTTGCTCGTTTACTTGACCATCAACAGTCAACATCGCCTCGAGGGCGGATCCAAGATTTCTCTCTCTCTCTCCCTCTCTCCCTCCCCCCCTCACTCTCTCTCTCTCTCTCTCTCTCTCTCCCTCTCTCCCCCCCCTCACTCTCTCTCTCTCTCTCTCTCTCTCTCTCTCTCTCTCTCTCTCTCTCTCTCTCTCTCTCTCTCTCTCTCTCTCTCTCTCTCCTCCTATTTGAACGCGTAAGTTAGACAATGATAGAGATAGGAGCTAAAATACAGGACTGCCGTATGTCGTTTTATGAGGGTCTTTTAAGGAGTTTTCTAATTCATCGATGATTTCACCTGATGACGGAAAGATTACAAAGCCCGGGAAAGTAATGTGACTATAACTCACAAAAATCTGTAATCTTTTCGTCCACCGCTGGAAACTTGAAGGTAGCTTCTTTCTTTCCTTTTCTAGCGCGTTTGTTTTAATGTCGAGCGGAGGGACTAAAACTTTTTTGTTGACCGTCAATTTGGTGCATCGTCGGCCAATGTTCCACTTCTCAATTTTTTTGTTGGCAGTCAGTAGAATTCTGCTGGGCGACCATTAAAATTTTGTTGGCAATAACCAACAAATTATAACGGCCAGCAGAAATTTACAGGCAGCCAATTAAAACATTCAAAAATGGAACATTGGCCGACCAACAAATTGACGGTCAACAAAAAATTTTTACTAGGGAGAGAAGGGCGAATTCCTGTTGTGTCCGCTTGGGCCGGCCGCCATACGTTCGTAAGAGCCAGATTATTCACACCTCTCAAGGAATGTATTCTAATCATCTGGATTTATGGAACTATTGGAACTGTCCACATTCATACTCCTCAAGAGAAAAGAAATTGTAGAATGAATTGACGTGTGTAGTGGTGGCATTGGAGCCAACATTCAAGCCGCAATTTTCATGTTTTCGGACGACAATTAACTGTAGTAACTTTGTAAACTATCGTATTTACCGAGAGAAATCATAGCTTTTATGTAATCGGAGCCGGAGTGAAAATTTCTAACAGTGTACCAGAAAAAAAAACAAGAAAATAAAAAAAAATCAAATTTGTTGCATTTTTTTTGGAATCGCAGTTTTTTTTTTTTTTTTTTTTTTTTAAATAGCCTCAAATATCTAAAAATGTTTGATATACTTATGATGAACGATGCGGTTTTGAAACATTCAGGAGAATATACTCTGCAATAACTTACGTTATACTTAAATTTTGAAAAAAAATAATAATAATAAAAATTAAGCCTCTACAATGAATACCCGTTTGAGGTCTTTTCACTGACTTCATGTAGGTCAGAGACCTTTAGTTTGCACGGGTTAACTTTAAAAATGGAGCTACATCTTCAATTCCTCATACAAAGTAACATCCTTTTCTTTCTTCATTTCCCCCCCCCCCCAAAGAAGATTCAAAGTTTTTGTCACTGATGCTCTTCAGTTTACTACTTGGTGCGTAGTATTGGTTGTTGCCTTTACAGTACTTTTCATGCATAACTTTATCATGGAACCCTGAGGTGAACGATTCTGCGGGGCCAAAGGCAGTGGCGGCTCGTGCAGTTTGGCAACCATGCTTTTTGCCATTGAAACCTATGCAAAAGTATCGATATCTTGGGGGTGCATTGCACCTCCTGGAAATCGATTATTTTACATAGGTTTAAATGGATATAATACCTTGTTGCCATATTGCACGAGCCGCTACTGGCCAAAGGACTCCAAACTAATTACTGATCTGTGAAGCGATTCATGAATAATTTGAGGGCAAGACCAATGACCTTTCAGCTCAGTGTGCCAATTGCCAACAAGTGGGTATCCGTATCTATGATTATGTGTGAACTTGACTTGAGTTTCGGTCGAGCTTTAAGTGGAGCGATGAAATTTGTGGCCAACAAACTTGATATTTACGCTCATATTTACCGAGCAAATATTTAAATTAATAATCTGATCCTTTGTTTCCATTGTGAATTCTAACCTTAAACTTTTTTTTTTTTTTTTTGCTTGTTTTATGGCTTATACTCCAGTCAAGGAGCCTACAGCCAACTATAGACTAATGTCTGTGAGAGAATGTTTGTTTAATGTCAGAAGACAACAGGGGACTTGAAACATCCATGCTCAAAGCACTCAGATTTCCACTGTAATCTTTGCCGTGGACCCACTTTTAAGGAGACCGAGCGACAAGACGAGTGAAAAATCTGCTGCCACTACCGGGATTCGAACCCGAACCTTAAACTTTTCAAGGTTAATGCAAATATTTGTCTCTTACGATTTCCCACCCTGGAACCTGCAATTCATCTTTTTCGCGTGCTTTTATTTGACTAAATGCAGAGCATCAAGGCCAGATTTCGTCCGATATGCACTTTTTTATTTCAGCAGTTTTGTGCTAGAGCGTAAGTACAAAATACCGGATGATTTCAGCTTGAGAAAATCCGTCTTTAAAATTCTGATTGGACAAAGTCCATGAGGGATTAAATGTATCTTCTCACGTAAGTGAAACAATACGAAAGTTGGATTTGGTTTTCAAATATATAGTGAATTTGAGAGTAGTTTCTTAAATATTTTGTTGCTGAACCAAGTTTGACACCATTAAAAAAGTCCTAACAAAAATAAATGAGTACTAAGCGACAAAATAAACAATTCAATGTTCCGATGACATCATTCTCGCTTGATCTCATGAAACTGATATTGGCGCGAATCCAGGAATCTGCCCTTCACTCTCTTCTCCCATTAGAACGCGTGTGTTAGAAAAGGACAGCTCAGGGGCAGTCACATGATCTTCGCCCCCTCTTCTATCCTATTTTAACACATGCGTTCTAATGGGAAAAGAGAAAAAAAGAACAATTTCCTGGATCCACTGGTGGAAACTGAAGTGATGATCAGTAAATTGAAATTTTAATACACGAGTTGTCATTCACGCTTATTATTCGTAACTTGGAACGTTTTTGTTCCTCTCAAAAAAATCTGTAATGATCCAGTTTTACGTTTAAAACCCAGTTATAACATTATTTGGAGGTTACGTTTTTTGGTCTGGAGGGTAAAACATACGTAATATATGTAGGTCATATACATACAAGTAGGATCCATATGAACTCCAAGTTATGTTTTTTCTGTGGAGAGCCAGTTTTAGATTTGTATAAGCGCGGGTGTCCAGACATCCCCCCGAACACTTCCCCCGGTCATTTGCCCCCGAGGACATTTCCCCCGTCGATTTCCCCGGACACTTCCCCCCGATTCTTTCCCCTCGTCAGTTCCCCCTTTGTAAAATTATTTTATAAAATTATTTAAAAAAAAAAAAAAAAATTAGAAGTTAGTTCGAACCGCGAATATTTCTACCGGTAGTCGATGACGCTATTGATTGAGCTATAGCTCCAACTTGAGAACTTAGAATAAAAAAAAAATTCTGATTTCTAGGGGTGCGGTATCCCGCTGTTCGTTACAATTTGAACTGTGCAGTCGTGGCCATATTTTTATTTTATTTTTTTATTTTTTTTTTTTTTTTGTCAATGGCTTGGCAATTATGTAAAGAAAATGAGGAAATGCTAGCAAAAAAAAGTTGATAAAATAAAATAAAAATAAAAAATTGAGAGAAAATAAAAATAATAAATAATGTTGATGGATAGTATAAGATGGAATAAAACATAAAAAATAATGCTGATGAATCATTAACAATGAAAAAATCTTAAAAAAAACAAAAGCAAATAATGCAACTTTTAAAAACGCCCGTCAAGCGAATTTCAGTCAAATTTTCTAACTTTCCGCTGAATCCACTTACGGCCATCCTGGCAAAAATGGTCCATTTAGGTCCGGTCTGTGTCCATAATCAATTCCCTATACAGAGTTTGGATATGTATGGATCTGTAAGGATATCAACACGTATACCCATACGATATTCATACATATCCATACTCTGTATAAGGAATTGGTGACCTTATGGACCTGTATGAACCATTTTTGCCGCAGGGCAGTCCCAAGCCTGTGAAAAATGTGAGGGAAAAGTTGGAAAATTATTTGATTAGCTATAAATAACCTCGGATAGGGGGAGATATGTCCTGGGGGGAGTGTCCGGGGGGCTGAGTGTCCGAGGAGGAGTGTCCGGGGGGATTGACGGGAGGGGGAGAAATGGCCGGGGGGAAGTGTCTGGGGGGGAAAATTGAGGGGGGGGAGGATGTTCGTAAACCGTATAAGCGCATCATTTTTCATGCAGAATTGATCGGGGGGGGGGGGGGGGGAAGAAAAAAATACTACTGTGCTCCGTTTGCCCAAATAAATAATGGGTGATATAAAATGATATGAATGAGCACTATAGACTTCTAGAGTTCTGGCTTCTAGCTATTGTTACATCATTTCGAAAAAATAACCAAAAAAAAAAAAATAAGAAAAAGACGGACTCCAACAACCAGCGACTCTTGATCAATCGATTTTATCGTTTTTATCGGATTAAATAAAACACATATCGATCCATCACAATCACGAGTCACCGCTGGCTTATGTCACTTTTTTGCCCAGAAATGGGCTCATTTCAACCACTATGGCGCAGCGTGCATTCTGGCGACGTCGCATTTAATCCTTTCAAACCCATGTTAGATATCAATTCGAGGGAGCGCGCACTGTAATCCATAAAGCCCCTAATTTGTTGACCTTCTCCATGAATTTAAATAGACTAAATGCAACGTTGCCAGATTGTACTCGCCGCTAACGACCATGAGCAGGATCTTTTTGGGTCAGTTGTACTTATACTATCAACAGAGTCCTCTTTTGATTGTTGATTCTACTGTAAAATATCGAGAAAATTACATTGCACCACGTTTCTACCGCAATCCACATATCCTCCGTTCAAAACTAAGTATCTAAGATTCCGAATTTTTGAAAATGCTGCGTTTCGTGACGTCAATCCTTGCCAAAATTTTGGATCGATTTACATGCGCTTGCAAACTTGCAGTACAATAATATCGGTGGTTTTTGCCATTTTAATTAACCAATCAAAAAGTATCAAGTTTTCAAGGATTCAGTGAATCCCCTGAAAATCGATTTATATTTACACACGTTTAAATGGATAGTATGCGTTGCTGCTCATTGCACGAGCCGCCTCTGGTCACGATCGTCAAGCATAGTGCCGCAAACAACGTTTAAACCAAGTATACCTAGTGCATCATTAAATGCGTGGTGAAAAATGGGGGGGGGGTCCAAAATTGTGTCGAGGACTGACGCCATAAAATTTGCGTTTTCAAAAGGCTACGCAGCTCCTTTAGTGTTGGACGGATTGCGATGAAAGGGGGCTGTTGCACACTTTTGCTAGAGGCGATTTAACAGTCAATTCTGGTGTAAAAACCTTCAAAAATAACGATGGCAGAGCACTGAAAACTTCCGAAATCCACTCATCAACTCAATAAATGCGAATGCGTAATGGTGGCTGAGGGTACGTAGTAATAATGGGAGATTCCCATCCAACAATACTGTAACTCCACCAAGAAGTGACCAATAAGAGACGACTTTCATTTGACACCGGTGTCACTAGGTGTTGCGGTTACCATTCATCGGATGTGGATCATCACTCTGATGACTAATTACTCTGTGAATCATCCTTGTCAGCATAGAAAGAGTGACGAAATTAAGGTAGGAATCTCCCATTGTAGCTGCCCTCGTCCACCATTACCCCCGCGCAAATAAAAGCGTTTATCGAGTTTAGGAGTGGATTTCGGAAGTTTTTAGTGCTGCCATCGTTAGTTTTTGGGGTTTTTACACCATCAGAATCGACGATTAAACCGCTAATAGCAAAAGTGTGCAACATCCCCATTGCAATCAGTTGATAACTTTCTCGATATTTCTCATATAAAAATTAACCATGATTAAGTGGAGTCTAGAGCGACGGACTCATAGATTAGGATGTACAGGAAAATTTTAAACCTGACCAATATACCGATATACTATACTGACCTATTTAATACCGCAAATATGAAAAATGAAACAACAATTTTGGTCAACTTTAACCCTCAGCACAAAATGCCTTTATATGCTGTAAGTTTTTTGGCCATAGGTAGACCATGACAGCTCGGGAGGATTAAAATTTGCAACAATTTTGAAATTTCATATTTGTCATCATTATAGAAGATAAGATATCAAATGCGGAAAACGACCCATGTAGGAGTATGTATTGGTCATCTTTAGAATTTTTTTTCTGAAACACCGAAAGCTTTTCTTGGAAGCAGAGTGTTTTTCAAGCATGTAGCTTAAAATTGGTTATATCCTACATGCATTTCTTGGTTTTTCCACTTCCGAAAAAAAGTGCTGTCCACCCCCCCCCCCCCCCACAAAGAAGGTGTCTTTCAACTTGGCTCCTTCCTTCCAAGAAGCGGCCATATGAACAGTTTGATTGTCTTTTGTTTACTGTTCGCTCTCTCTCTCCCTCTCCCCCCCCTCTCTCTCTCTCTCTCTCTCTCTCTCTCTCTCTCTCTCTCTCTCTCTCTCTCTCTCTCTCTCTCTCTCTCTCTCTCTCTCTCATATGTATAATCTATGTGTTTCAGATATTAAAGAAGCGCTCAAGCCCTTACATTGTAAAGCATCGAGTCAATTCTCAGATTAGATTGCAAATTCAGGAAATGAGACTTTGTCTCCTTATAATCATTGTTTCGTTAAAATCATGTGATTACACGGTCTTTTCTTTTCTCTGATAAACTTTCTCCCAAGTTTCTAATTCCAAAAATTGTATTTTAAAAAAAATCTTAAAAAAAATCTTTTTTGAGGAACTGTATGTATTTCAGGCAATTTTTGGGAATTTTGGAATGTTTGATTTATTTTTGTTTTGTTTTTTGTTTTTTTCTTGCAGTGAATTTGGTGTTGAGGGTCTTTTGAAGCTTGGTTCTTATATTTGACCGTATGTATTCATAAGTAAAGAATTTTCGGAACCAATTTTTGAATATTCGTGAAGAACTTTGATTTTCCTTTGAAAAGACCTCTTCCAAAGTATATGCGACAGACATGAACACGAAATAACAAAACCAGCCATAGTTTCGATCCACTCATGATTCCCAAGAGTTTTCGTCTACTTATACTTTATAGCCTCGCTTTTCTAATTTTTGACAAAGTTTTTGGTTAGAGGCGGCCATTTCTACTTGGAACTTTGAGTAATTCATGCAAGCCAGCATGGAGATAAAATTTTTCCGATTTAATCCATGATTACTCGTATTTAGCAGTTCTAATTTTGGCCACCGGTGCAGTGTCTTGAATATGGTTGAAATGACAAATAAATAACCGATTTACTATGGTTAACTTTTTATGTTGGGAGGAATATGATTGGATCACGGTCTATCTCGTTTCAGCTGTTGTCAACAATTATTAATGTTTGCTGTGGCTGTATTTCATCTTCCATTACAGTATTCTAATGAATACACTTTTCTATTCACCCAATTTATAGTCTTACTGGAGTGATAAAATATCACTAGTTTTATTTATTTTTTTGATTATTAAATGGAAGACTATCGATGCTAAAATTCCGTCGGTGCCCTGAATCAAGAAAATTTCATGTGAGATAAATAAGGAACCAGGTAAAATCAATTTTATAAATTATATTAGATTTTATTTAAAAAATGGGGGAAACATAAAATATGAGAGTGCGAGAAAGAAAAATTTGACGCTGATATATGATATTTCAAAATATGATATAAATATTTACAAATATATTCAATAAACTGTATATTCTCATGCAGATAACATATGCATACTTTAATCATAATATACATAATTACGAACAGATATTTTTAAATTACCTTCACGATATTTAAATGTTGTCCATTCTTTTACAAAATTATATGAAATTATGAATTTACTACATTGGTTAAAGTAATTTACAAGGTAATTGTTTTCATTAATACAATTTACAGAATTAACGCTCAGCATATTTACATATAATCTGTTTCAGAGGCAAATATTTGCACGTAGGAATGTATACAAATATAAATGGCTGTATAGTCGTATTTTATTTACATCATGTAACAAGATCTTACATTTGAAATAGTTATGTACAATTAATTAACAAATATTCATTTGATTCCGATGGAGATGAGCAGTTTGAAAAACTTCTAGTTTCTTTCTAAAGCTCGTGAAATTGGAAATGAGGATGAAGTCTTTTCAAAACTAAATTCGTGAAGAACGAATAAAGTGTTATCGACCCTTTATGAAATTTGGTTACAATTTTCTTTGGGGCGCCAAATATATTAGTCTTGAAACTCTTACAACAAAAAATCTGACTGTTTTTGCTAATTTACTTCCTTACGTTTTTCATCACTGAGTTTTTTCTGTAACAAGCTTCAAGCTCCCCATCCTCATCGGCTAAATGACTGCGCATTCTTGTAATGCAATTTTTTTTTCATATTTTATATACATATTTACATAAGGTATATTTATACGAACGCCGACAAGCATTGCGGTTTGGGGTAAATAAAACTTTAGGTTTTCGTGATTTCAACCAGATAGACTCCCTCTCAATAGAATTATCATAAAAATTAACTATAGGAATTGACAGTGTTCAAACAATTATGAGACAATATTTTGCAGAAAGAAACAATTAACATAACAAATATTGCCATTTTCTCCGGAATGCTCACTACCTCAAAAGACAGCAACAATAACAACACATGATTCTCATGAAATTTTCAAAATTGACATCTTTCACGATCAAGACTTATTCCCGCATTATTGCAAAAAAAAAGGGTCCATCGGATTATATTTTTCATTTTACATGTTCCTTTTTATCACTGAGAGAAAAAAATTGCATTAATGCAATAGTCATTACTTTCCGGTAATATAACCGTCTGACACGATTATTTGAACCTTGACCGCGTTGAAAATGTCGAAAACGCGATAAGATTATCTTAAAAAACGGCTCGAAATGAGCCGAGTGTTTACTGATGATCTATCACGTTTACGACATTTTTACAGTGTTTTCCCCCCTCTTTTCTATAGTTATATCGTCAATTAATACAAATATCGTAGAAACATGGTGGCATTAACCTAGGGAACTTGGTATGCGTACACATTTAGTCACTCCCTACAAAATGCTGCCTAGTTAGTTAATAAAAGGAAAACATAGATTACATTTGATTCAGCACCAACGGTTCCTTTTTCTTCAGTTAGCGCAACAGTTTTGTAGAGCTCATTTTGGGCATGGAGACTGGAGTTTTGGACAACCTCTAACCTTTAGCTCAGGTGTTTCGTTACCAGAGTTGAGCAAAGGTGGTTGTAATGGTGTAATCGATCACGCGATTACTGAATAATCGGTAATCGTCAAACCTCTTAAAATTAATCATCCCATCTGATATTTGAGGATAATTTTGATTAGATCCAATTCTTCTACATCAATGATTGTTGATTTGTCATTAATCTGCACTGATTACCGTAAGATCACCTTACGAAGAAATTACAATTACGAATGCTCAATAATCGTGTAATCGATTACGCACCCATTTGCCCAACTCTGGATATTACATTGTTACAAATCCCCTTCTTCCTTAAAATACAAAATGGCTCTGTATACAATGACTTTTTTACACGGAAATATTCATTTCTGGAGTAAAGTTTTCAAGCAAGTTGTTTCAATTAGATCCATTTGAAGAAAAGGATTTTAGACTTTACAGAAAAAAATTACTTTTAAACGAGAACTAAAAACAAAATTATTTTTAAATATGGACTAAAAAGGATTGGTTTTTTTTGTTTTTTTTTTTTTTTGTTTTTTGTTTTTTTTTTTTGTTAATGTTTAAATTTAGACCAAAAAAAATGATCTTTTTTAGAATTGCTTGAATTCTCAATAATTCTCTCACTTGGTAAAGAAATTCCCTTTGGAATCATCAGAATACTGATTGATAATAAAAAAAGCTGATTGTCTAAGATTAAGAATTGTTGAGTCAAAGAACATTTTGGTCATTTTAATTGACATTTCTTGTTAGTCCATTTTTAATAATACCATTTCTTTCCGTGCTGCCGAACTCTGCACTCTACAGGCCTTCAGGCTTTCACCCTTCACGTCTAACACGGGCTTTCAGTGCGATAAAAGAAAAAGGGAAAAAAAAAATTATGTGGGCACAGTTAAAAAAAAAGTATCCGTTGGGATGAAGCATCAACTTCAGCCGTTGTTTATTGGCAAGGTATGGACGGAGGGGAAACATTTGAACGCGGTGTATTCACTGGCGGTTCCATAGGAAATTGTCCTTCTCTCTCTCTCTGTGGCCCTTTGAATGCATGCGTTAGAAAAGGATGTAGGAGAGGACGAAAATCACGTGACTTCCCCTGCTCTGTCTTTTTCTAGCACACACGTTCTAATGAGAGAAGAGAGAGAAGGATATATAGATTCCTGGATCCTCCAATGGTACTTCACTGCAAGAGAACAAGAGGATGAAATAATAATAATAGAAGACAAGTTTTGCGCGGGGAGGGGAGCGGAGCTATTTCCCCCGTCACCCATTTAGGACGAGACGAGACAACATGGAGAATATTGTTGCAATAAATTGACAGATGTTTCCTGTTTTCGATTTGTCTAACCCGCGCTATTATACTATATCTTCCTTTTATTATGATTGTGAGATGCCAAAGGTATTTTGAAAACTCCATTGATTTAAAGATTTTTGCGGATTGATTCGCAATAGTTGGTATTTGAGCGGGAAAAACTACTGCGAGCTCAAAATCACTTTCAATTTTTTAAAACTAACCTAATAGTTTCAGCTTACAGCATAAACTTTATCAATAGTACGCATTTGACCAGAATTCTCGTCTCTTGAAATCAAAACATTTATTCTACAAGAATGATTATGAGTTTTTGGAAATTCGCAATATTTTCATCGTCTTTGCTGTCCAGAGGAAATTTTTTTTAGTAATAATGCATGTTCTGAATATTGTTTGTCGCGAGTTCTTTAAAAAAAAAAAAAAAAAAAAAAAAAAAAAAAAAAAAAAAAAAAAAACTTACGTTAGCTATTATAACATCGGCAAAAATATCAGTTATATTACCATAAATTCTTAGGTCATCAACAAGAACTAGCATGAATTCTAATCCAAAGATGATGATTAATATTACTTAAAAGAACATACTCCTGTTTCTCTTAGGAATTGTTTGCATTATTTTGACCTTGCGATATTCAGGTGTCACGCCAATTAAAAGTAAGCGATTGGAGTACACAATTTTAAAAAAAATATTATATTTATAGCTTCAGTTATGAGGCAATATACGATTTTGTGAAAGAGTTCGATTGTTGTCACCCAGCAAATGGGGGGGGGGGGTTAATATCAATGGCTTTCAGAGATTAAGTTTCACACCCAATGTGGCGTTAACAATAGAGGTCACGTGTGTGCTCCCTCCCCTCATTGCTGCGTGTCTCGCGTATTATATGCCTCTGCCCTTAATACGGACGGCAGATTATGTTGCATATCTGGAATTATATTTATATAATATTTGATGATTATGACAATTTATGAGAGGGAATGACGGATTATTTTGGCAAGAATTTTCAAGCAAGGAGAGAACTTAACACGTTCATTATGAAGTTTAATTTTTTTAAACCGAAATCTAATTGAATATGCATGCTTAAATGTGTGAATCAAATTAGTGAGAAAGGGTAGAGAAAGCAGCGAAACGCCCCTTCACCAGTGTGTCATCCCTTTAAAGAGATCCCTTCAAACAAGGACATGCAAACCCCTTTTCTCAATTATGTTAATACAGACATTTTAAAATTTCAACAATGGCTTTGGATTGAATCAATTTATTCGGACTTAACAGCAACTTGCAGAAAATTTTAGATTGAAACAAACCACCAACATAAAAATTGTTGCTAGGCTAAATCTTGAAAATTTTGGAGCAATTGTTTCAACCCTTTTACCCTTATGATTATCTATAATTACCTATTGTTTTTGTCAATTAATTCTATATGACGCTTTGACAATTGATAACACTACTTCACATAACGGAGACTGCGTACAGTTGGTTAAGAAATTTATAGCCGAACTGATTGTGAGTCAGTTTTCAGATGGAGGACCTATGACATCGGATGTACTATCAGAAGCAAAAGTTTTGTCAGTCAAGAATTTTCACCGATCACTGGAAGGATGCCCATAAGATCGCAAAAAAACGTAGATAGTTCTGCACAATTTTCCCCAGATTAAAGTCAAAACATTATGACAAATTGTCAATCTCAAGGCAATTACATTCCATGCCTCTTTCCTGCACTTGATGAAAATTCTTCTCTGCCAAAACTTTAGCATTTGGAAGTACTATTATTTAAATTTAACACAAGGTATGAAGTATGCTTCAAGATAACTCAATTGTCTCGAGCTCACTTGATTTTCATTTGAGAAGAAACATTGAGTAATTTTCGAAAAAAACGAGGAACTCTTGCTCGATTCGATTCAATGGAAATAGTTTTTCCATTCGGAAAATACTGTTGATGTACACTGAAAAAACAAAGTTTGAGTAGAGCCGGATCAGCTTTTTAAAATAGCTTCGCAGAGCAAAAGTCCTAGCTCTAACGGAGAAAGTTGCGGTTGTTCTGAAGCACTAATTCGGTAGAGCCGAAGCAAGAAAAGAGGTTGTCACTCTAAAGAAGTAGTCCTTTGGTAGACCTGCAACTTTCTCCGATGCAGCTTGAGCTTTTGCTCCGCGAAGCTACTTTAAAAAGCTGCTTCGACTGTACATAAACTTTGTTTTTTCAGTGATAAGTAATCTGAGCTGTGCTAAACCTCACTAAAAAGAATACTCGTTTCATTGTTGTTGCATTACAAATTCAAACGGCGTGAAATACAAATCATTTGTCTGCTTTCTTTTAAAATTTTCTAGCCAATGCGTCTGCCCTTCGGCCAAACAGCGTCAGTTTGGTCAAGTGTTTTGAAAATAATTATAGAGTCCTGTGAGTACCAAATTACATTAACAATTATTGTTTTGAAATAACACAAGGGCACGAAACAAACAATTTTTGGGCAATGAAAACCGTAACAAAAATAAGCTTAAGCGAATGGAAGATTTCTACGCCTGGTTAACAGTTGAAGATGAATTGATTGAATTGATTGAATTGATTTGACATCCTTGATATGGTTTAAGGTTTGAATATAAATCACGGTTACTTATATATTGATGACAGAATAATTTTGATTTTTTTTTTTTTTTTTTTTTTTTTTTTTTTTTTTTTTTTTTTTACAAATTGGGATTTAAAAAAATAGATAGGTAAATTTGCCCTCCAATACATTATCTAGGTCGGACTCTTTGGACTGAAAATTGGCAGAAAGTCGATTTTTGTTCATATTTACTCCAGGTTTATGTTTTAGAAATAATTAAACTATGAGCATCAGAAAGCTGCTGTCAGAGGAATATCTTTTTTCTGATCAATAAGGAGCAAAGCTAGATTCATACTTCATCTATTTATACATATATTTTTTATTTTTATTTTTTATCATTTTAATTCAGGAATTAAAGCGCTCTCTTTACATTTTCTGAAATAAGATCAGCGTGAATTAAAGAAAACATTTTGAGAAAAATAATTTGTCGAGTAACTTAATTCCACGTAGGAAAATTAGCTAATTTCAATTTAAAATCGTTGGAGACAAGTCACAGAATATCGATTTTTTTTTTTTTTTTTTTGTCATTGATTAATATAATTTATCCCTCAATACCCCTTCCTCAGAATCTTTCATCAGTATAGTGGTTGACAGAATGTAGTTCAGCGCTAAAATTTTAAACGGCCATTTTTTTTTAATAATTTGTTCTAAAGTAGATCCATGGAGTTTTAAGATGACAGAAGTTGAATTTTGTAGATCAAGGCAATTTGTAATTATAAAAAGGCTAGCAGAAATTGGACATTCTTTTTTTTCCTAGGAAAAAACAGTTACACAGATTTAAATTCCGATCATTCCCAGTTGTGAGTGAACTTTTAAATCTTCTCCGTCTTTAGTTTTTATAGAAAATCCTCGAAAAATTCTGTTTATATACATGTGTTTGAACCAAAAACTTGAGTAAATATTAAAGTTTTATTTGGGTTTTAGTTTTAGGTCAAAATTTGAATTTGATTGTTGGGTAATCTTTCTTCATTGTTCTGTGAACATTTTGGTCAACAAAATATGTAGTTTAAAGACAAATAAATTTCGTATTTACAGATTTACTCAATTTGAACTGATATCAGAACCAAGGGCGTGCGTGGCCAAAGAAGAGTTTGGATATAAGAGCTTTGGGTACTCTTGGACATAAACCAGGAAAAAGAAAAAAGAAATTTAATGAAACATAGGGTGATCAAAAATTCTAATAACGAGTGATTTTCTTCTCACTATCAAATATTATTTATTTAACAAAAAAGAAAACTTTTTTCTTAAAAAATTCTTAATAAAATAATAATTAATTAAAATTTTCAATTTCATAATATCTACGGTAGTGTCTTGAAGTTTTCTTTTGAAGCCAACCGCTTTCATAAGTTACATTTTGTGCCAAACAATATTCAATTTAAAAAAAAAAAAACAAATTTAGTGAAAGCGAAGGAAACTAGTTTGGAGCAATAAAAGTTCTTCTCTTGGTTGTTGCAGAATTTACTCACATCTTAAGATGAAATGTTCGACGAAACTATGATGCAAGTATATCAGCGATAGTATGATCGAAGGCTGAATAGAGTATCAAGAGCCGCGAGTTCCTTGGAAACGAATCACATCCACAATGAGCGAAAGAAATCTGAAACAAAAACCAAAACGAAATATTGGTCAGTAAAATCATTGAAGGATATGTTTTTGTTTTGTCATGAACAAATTTATCAATGAAAATTACAAACAGTTCGGTTCAAAACCATCCGTATAATTTTTATAATGTACAGAAATAAATAAGATAAAGCAAAATATTACTTCAGAATTGAAAAAAAGTGTGGTTAAGAGGATAGTAGTTTGGTCTTTTACTCCACCATGATATTACCTGCAGAAAATGGCCAGCAATTTTGCAACATACTCTCATGTTATTATTTTTTTCCTTTCCTTCGACCACAGAAGCGAGTCATATTTGAAAATGAAAACCTTTAAAGCTTATTCAGCCTCAACGTTTCTAAATTACAAGAACTAAAAATTACCTTGAGCTGATAATAAATTATTTTTTAATCCTAGATCACCATCAATTTCATTTGCTTGAAACCAATTTTTTACTATGGCTTTTCGCCTTATCCCAAAAGGACGACTGGGATTTTCCATTTGTTGCCATTTACTGTTCATATCTCCGAGTAACGTTTGACGTGCAACTTACCATTTTGTGTGTGGTTCTAAATTGTTAAAAGACCGATGCAGTACTTAATCAATACGCGTAGGTTGAACGAGATCATAGTAAATAATAGAAACGTTGCAAATCAAAAATATCATATGGTAAATCACATGTTTTTTTCATAGTTATAATTTTGACATTATTGATATTGTTTCTTTCCCACTCGAAAAAAAACTGAAGTAGACTCTTTCTATTCTATTCTGACTCAGCAAAATGACGCAAAACTATGAGAATTCGGTTTTGGCACCGTTGCCAGATTGTCCGGAAAAACTAATTTTGTTTCTCATACATTTTAATCTAAAAAGCTCAAAATAACAATTCACGTGATCAAATACCCGAAATTATCACGGCTAGAAATATTGTACCGCATCAACCAGTGGTTAGTTTGTTAGATATTTATGACATTCATTACCACAATGTAACCTGTGATACAACCGCGCTTATTTCAACCTGAAGATCATAACAGACATGCAGTACTTCAGAGCAAACTGAACTAACCATCAGCGCAAACAAAATCTGTGACGCGGCTGAAGTCATATTTATTATTCCGGTAAGTGACGTAATGCACAATCTGGCAATTTTGCATTTTTTCCATTGAATGCCATATAAAAGATCGAATTTGAGTTTGATTACTATATGCAATCAATAGGTTGATCTTTTCCACGGGTTTGAATCAAGTTCCGTTCCTTATGAACGCAGTAAAACGATGCCACAGGCAGTGGCCGAGTGGCAGATCGTGCAATCAGGCTAAAATGCCCCCTGCCCCCCCACATTAGAATCTATGCGGAACAATCGATTGTTGGTGAAGCGCTGCTCCACTGTCGAACCAATTCTTCTATATAGAACCAAATGGAGGAAAAACGGTGTTGCAAAATTGAACGAACCAAGGAACTACTGGCTACGCCCTAAGGGTAGATTGCACAGTGCAAAAGTGTAGAAATCTACAAAAGAACGGTTCGTTGAGCGCCTTCAATTAACGCGGTATAGGCAAAATAAACACAGCGGAGTACGAATATTTATCTATATCCATTAATCCGAACGTGCGGTGATACGACAAAGTGAGCTGGTTCTAAATAGGTTAATTTTTCGGCTGAGGTAGAATCTAATTGGTTTTCAGCTCTAAAACACAGTTTTTAAGACTTTTCAATCAATCATCCTCCGAGAACAGCAACTCATACGTGTATTTTAAATTAAAAAAAAAAAAAAAAAAAAAAAAAAAAAATAAATTCAAGTAGTGGCAATCGACATTTTTAGGCCATTAGATCATAAAATATTATATTTTACAGTGATTTTTAAATTTATATTTATCACAGAATAACTAAAGAATAGAATCATAGAATATTATCATTAGAACAATTGTTTCTAGTTTATTGGTATCATAGAAGTCATGTTTCCACCTCGTTTACACTTGCATGAGCAAAGATGAAAATTACAATTTTTTCATTCTCATTTTTTGGGGTGTTCTATTGGCTAAATTGGGTTGTTTGTCAGTTTGTTTTTATCAGCGAATTTTAGAAATATGGATTTTCGTTAAGGCACGATTATTTGTACAAATGAAAATTGAAAATTCGCCAAAGATTATTATCGATAAGCTGCGCCCACTGAGAAAAATCACTTCTTCAAAAACAAGGAAACACGTTTTCTTGTGACAGTTTTCCTTGCGCGCAGTAAAGTTCTGATTGCACGAAGGAGAATCACCGTCACAACAAGGAATCTTTTACTTGTAGCAGCAAGCATTTTCCTTGGGTTAAAGGAATTCCCCTCTGTCAATATATCACTGTTCAGTTTCTTTAACACAAACGAAATACACATTGGATTAAAAAAAGAGTTATCTCAGTGCCTACATTTCTGAAACGAACTACACCTATCCTATGGGTAAAAATACAAAAAAAAGAAAACATCACCGTATAATCTTCTTGACACCGCTAAGCTTATTTATACGTTGAGTCAGCATTGATAGACAACGTCGTAGTCAGAAATTTGTCTTTCTCCTTTTGCCCATCTGTCTGAATGTGTTAGAAAAGGATAGAAACATAGGCGGATGAGCCACGGTTTGGCCACTGTGCATTCTCCCCATTTGAATGTATGACAAACAATCGATTAGAAATGGGGCAACGGCCCCCTCAAGAATCAATTGTTTCTCATACATTCAAATGGATAGAATCCGCAGTTGCCAAAATGCTGGCTCCGCCCATGGATAGAAACAGGGGCCGAAGATACATAACAGCCCCTAAATCCATCCTTTTCTAACACATGCGGTCAAAGGGGCTAAGAGATAGAGAAAAACAATAACCTGGCTACGGTTATCGTTGTATGTATATTGAGACGCTACTCATTTATTGATGAAGCTCAATCAAGTGTAAAGTTTATCAATGCGCCGCCCCGTGTTCGATTTAATGTGAAATGAAACGCTCGATGCCCAATGCCCGTGCGTGCACTCATTAAAGAAAGAAGAAAAGAGGAAAAAGTTGCAATGGGCCTCTCAGTAACTTTCAAAGCGCGGCGCGTTATACTGCTATACGGCCAATCTTATCTCTTGATAAGATTACCATGGTAATGAAGGTATTACGTAAAGTGATTCTAAAAGTGGAGATAAAAACGCGACTTTATTTTTCGAACGGTGAACATACCTGCGGTAATGGTTGCAATTACTTACTCCAGTAAAACATGCATGCAAGTTCATCGAAAATTTCAATACAGCGGTTTGAAAACGGATTTTTTGGGGTTGGAAAATTGATTTGGATATTGTATATAACGACTGATGAGTAGTTGAGAAAATGGAGGACGTATGTGCAAATTTAGGGCTGTCGAAAGGATCTGAAATTTGGTGTTTTTCGTGAAGAAATTAAAAGTAAAGCTGAGGACAAAGGGGTTTTATTTGTCGCCCCCCCCCCCCTGCAAAACCGGAACAAACATGTTTGTTCCGGTTTTGGAGAGATACAAACCTGTGGAGTTGCAAAAAATCGTGTGTGTTTGAGACGTCACAATGCGAAATTTCCATTTAAAACAATGAATTCTGGGCCTAAATGGCATGACCGGAACCATATGCATGCAATCTAGTAAGAAACCAGCTAACCAGCAGAACTATAAGAATTTTTCTAAGGGGGCTTTTTTAAGCCGTTGGAAAAAACTTGTGATTTTTTTGTTTTTTCTGGCCTTTGCCTTTGCTTCTTATTCGATTGATTCCTGATAACTACGACCATCGAGCTCCTTGATAACCATAGGCGTAGCGTGACCAAAAAAAGTGGGGGGGGGGGCTAAAAAGTGAAAAAGTGATGGCCTTTTTTTTTTTTTTTTTTTTTTTTTTTTTTTTTTTTTTTTTTGCTTTTCGTCTCAAAGGGATGTTTCAAATACACGCCAATTGCTGCCACAAGTCGATGTTCTTTTAGCCCCTCCGTAATATTTTAGCCCCGATTTTAAGCCCCTCCACCCGAAAAAAGTGGGGGGCTATAGCCCCCCCCCCTAGCCCCTGATACGCTTCGCCTATGTTGATAACCCTTTTCCAGTTACAACCAAAGCAAATTCTGGGGGAAGACACATTGTTTATTTGATAGCCTTTTCGATTTTTCTTCTCCTTTCTTGAATTCTCTATGAGAGCTGAGATTTTTGTACATGCCAAATCACAAGGCCAAATGAATAATCGTTTTTTGTTTCCAAAAATTTCTTGAAGGGATATGGCGGACCTCTGGGGGGATAATCCATCCTTCCCCACCTATTAATTCAGCCTATGGAAACCAGGCATTCTTGTTTTTAATTCACCGAGTATTTTCATTTGCTTAATTGCGTACTAAAAAACACCAAAATTCAGACCCGTGCAACTGCTCCATTAAAATATTCGCTCTGCAGCTACTCACACATTTCTTCATTCTGGTCTCATAAGACATTAAAAAAAAAACTTTGCGAGGGATATATTGAAAGTTTGAGACGAAGTTGCCGTTTTATGTTTATTTAATGACATTTTTCAATCAACCGATGACTCCAACGATTATAACGAAAGATTACACAGCTCAGTTCGGTTTATGAATGCGCAATGCACGAAAAGACTCGCATCTACACAGTCTGGCCAAAAGTTCTGCCAGTCGAGGCACTGTTGGTTTTTTGCGTGTACATGCAATACCGTTCCAGATAAGTACATAAAAACCTACATATTCTAAAAGTAGACAAAAAAAACCTGCAAAATGGTACTAATTAAATTAAAAAATTCCTTTTTTTGTTTCTCCAAATCAGGCCTCAAACTTGTGCCCTTTTTTTTTTATTTCTCTTTGGTCGCAGCCAAAAATTACATGTTTATTTTTCTTTCAAAGGCAAGAAAATGGAAACTACTGGTGTCAAATAAGAAAATGTAAGAAGTATTTTACATTAGTACAAAAAAGACCTAAATTACATGGATATTACTCGAAATGTCCATCTTTGGCTTGGACGCAGCGCTTTAAACGTTGTGGCCATTCATCAATTGCTCCTCTGATCGTATCGATAGAAATTTCTCTGGCTGCTGTACGATTGCTTGTTTTAAAGATTCCAGATTTGGATGACGCTTTTGACATGCCTTTGATTCCAAAAGAGCCCACAGTTTATAGTCCAAAGGGTTGAGATCGGGGCTTCCCGATGGCCAATCAGAAGCGGTGCAAGGCAATCACTGCGACTCGATTTTCGTACGTGCCCCACTCCATTTTTGAACCGGAACACTTCCACAAAAAATATGCAGTAAATGCACTTTACACGCTTGCAATTAGCACTAAACTTATTACATAATGTATTAAACACTTCATCGAAGCGACGCCAAACGGCTACCTGTCTAATTAATTCGGTATAAACATCTTTATCTGACAAGTGACCATCGCGACCATGCAGAAAGATATCTTGAAAAAAAAAGGTTGCAAGTTGGACGCTCGATAAAAGGGATTTAAAAGTGGTATTTTCAAATTTGATTAGCATCATTTTGTAGGTTTTTTTTGTCTACTTTTAAAATATGTAGGGGTTTATGTACTTGTCTGGAACGGCATTGCATGTACACGCAAAAAACCGACGGTGCCTCGACTGGCAGAACTTTTGGCCAGACTGTGTATAATCTTTTTTCTATAATAAAGAGTTTCCGTCACTGATTTTAAACAAAAAATCCCTCGAAAAGTTTTTCTGAATGACACGCCTCAAAAAAAAAAAAAAGAAGAAGAAAAAAAATGGTCACACTCATAAAAACGTCAACAAAAGTTAGCTCCCCTGAAAATGCATCAATAATCAACCGCAAAGACATTTTCCTCCCCCCGATAATAGTATAACCTAACGGACTCCCTTCAACATCCCCCATTCCCGGATCAAGTGATCAATTAAAAGAGAGCTTAAGTGATAAACGATGTTGATCCATTATGTGAAACATGAAACCGCACGACTCGGGGTTGCGGGTTGCAGGGGGTAAGGGAAGAAGGCGCGGGTCGTGGTAGAGTTCTTAGAAACTGGGGGTCGTGCGGTAATTTGCGTCCTCCCCATCAACGTTGTCAGATTGCTGAAAAGCTCCACAAAAAGTTCTCAATCTAATTCTATGGATCCGTTGCAAAATTTTGCTGTAACATTATGGAGGGTCGATACCTTTGTGAAATCGTGTGAAATTCAGATTGAAAAGCATCAACTAGTCTCAAAATCTAATCATGAAAAGAGTTGATTCTTGCATAAAAACGTGTCAAAATGACAATTTTAATACACTGAAAAATCACAAAATTCACTCTCAGAATCGGGCATAATGACGGAGAGACGTAGGTACCGTGGGAGATCCCTATCTAAAATTAGACATATCTCTGTGTTTCCGTAGAGAAAGTGACAGATTAGACAGGAATCTCCCATAAGCCACAAAAGATGTTTTAACAAAATTCCAATGCGGCGATCAAATGAGCAGATCAAAACACAGTGGGGAAGCCCATACTTTCATAATTCTCTGTGGGAAAATCACTTTTCTCATCATAAAAAATTGCGATTAGAACAGACCCCCCCCACGTCGTCTCATTTGACCACCATTTTGGAATTTTGTTTAAAGGAGCTTTTGTTGAATTTTCAGGAGTCAATAAAACGGAAGTTTCTGGTGTTCCCATAACATAGTTATACACGGGAAGAAACGTACGGTGCACCTAACCATGCTCATTGCAGATTGTGGCGTACTTCAGGAAGTTTGGTAAACTTCGCCGGAGTATGGTAAATTATAAGTAACTTGCGGTAAAATGAGGAAAACCGATAACTTATTCTACCTAATAGAATAATTCTACCTAACCTATAGAATTCTACCTAACCTATTCTACCCCCTAATAATATCTGGTATAGGTTACTATATACTCTGGTGAAGTTTAGCATACTTCCTGATGGCTGATGCCAAAATCTGCTATGCGTAAGGTTAATCGGAGACATTTATAATAAACAGACCTATACTAGTATTGCCATGTTGCCATTTAGTCTCGACTTTTCAATTACGTTAAAAATAATCTGATCTTCAAAATTGCTTGATATCTTTTCAGGATCAACGTAGAGAAGGAAAGTTCCTAGAAGTTTTAAGGAATTCTTTGCATGTTGGTCTAATTTTATAATAATATTAAAGTTACGAGAAAATAGCGACGTCTAAAGTCATAGGGGAGATCCTTTTCACATAAATGAGTCCAATGGGGCAGTTGCAAGGGTCTGAAATGTTGTATTTTTTATAAATAAAATGAGAGTACTTGATGAGCTGAGAACAAAGATGCCTTTGGTTTCTAATCAAGTTCCATTGTTCCGTAAATGAGATTTTGGCCCAAAATGCATTGATTGAAATGGGAATTCCCAGCGGCGGCTCGTGCAATGTGGCAACAATGGATTTCCTCCATTTAAAACTGTGTAAAATAATCGATTACTTGGTGAGGCGTAGCGCCTCACCTAGTATCGATCTTTTTGCATACGTTTAAATGGCAAAAGTGCACGGTTGCCAGATTGCACGAGCCGCCACTGGGAATTCCACGTAGTGACGTCACTATACGCACACTATTTTTTACAACTTTACACTTGCGTATCTCCGAAACCGAGAAACTCAAGAAAAACCAAAGGCACCATTGTTCTCAGCTCATCAAGTACTATCATTTTCTTTATAAAAAAACACAACATTTCAGACCCTTGCAACTGCCCCATTGTACTCAAGTAATTATACAGCAGGGTAAATTATGTTTTGTATAGCTGTTGAAAAAAAAAAATTAACAGGTCCATTTAAAGTTTAGAGATATTTTGGTGCGATATGACAACCATGCTTCCCATGTTGTGAGAAGGAAATCAATCTGTCGGAAGGACATACGATATCTGTGCGGCGCGGCCCGCGGCCCACGGCCCTCCTGCTCCCCGTCCCCTTACCCGCGAAGTCACCCTGCTGCAAGCGAGGCGAGGGTAATCTTTGGGGCGGTGTATAGTTGCCTCCATTTGTACGACGCGGAGACGAAGGACGTTTCGTTCCCAGCCCTCCTTCGGGAACTTATCGGGATTAGTTATCTTACAGGAGAGGGAACCAGCATCGCCTCTCATTGGCTTCTCGGCCTCCTTTTCGATCTCTCTATCTCTCTCTCTCTCCCCCCTCTTTCTCCCGCAGCGATTCATACCCTTGTTCTATACTTCTCGCTGTGTAACGCTTCGTCTTCATCGAATGAAGAGCAGTCATTTAGAATGTAATATGATTCTTTATCATGGCGCGCTCTATGCTCCAGCTCCACACCCCTAATATAACTATAGTGCACCTTGTCTCACTGACTTTTTCACTTTCAATAATTTCCGGTCTGTCTCATGTCCGTGCTAAATTATGGAGTTCAGCTTGCAACCCATATGATGGAAAATTTTTATATGTAATATGGACACGGAAAAAAAAGAAATAACCATACGGATACCTGATTTTGGCAACTGCTAGATGTTATAGTAAACTCGACCAGAAGTATGGTACATTTACCGATACTTTGAGTAAATTCGACATGCAATCAGGTAACATCACCTAGTACCTAATCAAAACATAGTATACTTCTGGTTAACATTACCATAACATCTAGCAGGTGCCAAATTCAGGTATCCGTATGGTTATTTTCACCGTAGTTTTTTCCGTGGAGTTGCATAGGCCAGCGGTGGCTCGAGCAATGAGGCAACAACATTTTCTCTCCATTTAAACCTACGTTGTGAAACAATCTATCTTCAAGAGATGCAATTACACTCCCAAGATATCGATACTTTTGCATATGTTGAAATAGCAAATAAGCACTGTTGCAAAATTGCATGAGTCACGACTGGCATAGGCGTAAGGCGCGCTTTCAGGAATCGATTTGGGGGAGGAGGTATAGTCCATCGTGAATACAGGGGTCCCCTTCGAACCGATATGGGGTTTCGGGGGCCTCATTAATTATAATCTCTTCTGGAAACAACTTCGAGTAATTCTAGATGTTTGTGCTGAATTAACGAGCGACTACCGCAAATCAAATGTTTGCCTGAATAAATGAAAATAAAAAATTAAAAACACACTGAAAAAAATATTACCAGAAGCAAAACGATGAGTTAACCAAAGAAAATTTCAGGTAATGTTACCATAGGTATTTTTAGGCATAGTTCTTGAAAATTTGAAGGAAACTCGACAGGTATTACGACCAGCTTCTGAGAAACACTAACATTTCCTTGTAAAATACTCGAAATTCCACCCGCGGTTAACACATCTTTGTGTTTCTGGGAATATCAGTAAAATTAAAGAATTACTTTTTTCAGTGTCGATTCAACAGGAATTGTAACGCATCTTCCTAACTCATACGTTTAAATGTGGAAGGAGAAAAAAAAAACAGAAGCTCCTGTGGAAGGAGAAAGCCGAGAGAAATACTTAAATTCATAGTTTAGCCCTACCTGTACAGTGTGTACAGTGTAGTGAGAAGTCCCCATGGAAGTCCTATTAGGTCATGATTGGTCTCATTACTTTCAGAGGTATACTCGAAAAAATGTATGACCTGAAGAGCTAGAGTAAATGGACATATTTCGAGTTGGCATCTTGCAAAGCGAGTTTGAGACATGTTCTTTTCAGGAGAAGGAGGGGGTAACAAATCTAGTCTCCATTTGAGTATTTTAAACTGTCATGGCAACTCGTAATCGCATGTAGCCCCCTCCCTCCCAGTGGTAATTATTTCGAGAACATTGATAAGAGTTTTTGATTTTGATCTAAGTGAAATGCGTATGAAATTGATTGATTGGAATGCTAAAGTTAAATTAGGTTATGATAAATCCCGTTCGAATACGCCAACAAATATACCAAACCTACCATATCATTCCATTTACATGCTAATGAAGTCATTTCAAACCCTAAGTCAAAGTGTCTATAGATATATCTGACGGTACGTGAACAAACGCTTAACAACGTGTGAGCATGTATATTGTATAATGTGTAAACAACTTTTACGTCGCGGTAGATCGATTTAAAGAGCTGCACTTATCGCATCATCATTATGTCCATCGTGCAGCCGCAACCCTTGGTATCAAACAAGATTTTACCAGTCACCTATGTGACCTATATCGCGATGTATCAAAATGCGCATACAGAGACAGTCAGAGAGAAAAAAAAAAAACAGATAATAACTCATACAACGAGACAGGAAGTAATTTAGTGGCGGATCAAGCTATTTGGCAACCATGTTTGCTGCCATTTGAACCTATGCTAAAAGCATCGACTATTTTACGTAGGTTCAAATGGAGAGGAATCCATTGTTGCCACATTGTACTAGCCACAACTGAAGAAATTATAATGTGACCGATTGTTACAGATACAAAATTCATCATAGACCAAAAAAAAAAAATTACCAACTATCGATGAAAAACATAAAATCGACGTTTTTAAAAATAAAAAAATATCTTAAATTTCATCGTCCCGACTGTTATGACAAAATTTGACATCTTGCGGGGGGGGGGATAACTGGGTGATGGTGAGCCCCTAACTCATTTGAAAATCTGGTAATATTGGTGAAACATAGACAAAAATCTGAAACTATGAAATATCGACGGTGGATAAAAAAAAAAATAAAAATCATCGTTTAGTGATAATAAAAAGGTTAAGCTTGCCACGGCAAACAAATGTGTATTAGCTGCGCCAATGGTAACTAATTTGGCGTAGAAGATACAAAGTTTCCATATAACTATAAGTAAAGTTTGTATAGTTTTTGGCAAATTCGGCAACACTGTGCTGCGCGCATGCAGTTGGTGTTATGGATATCTCGTACTTATAAAAGCACACTATTTTATTGAGATCAATTGATAAATCCCGCGAGTGAAAAACACAATGATTTTGTTGGGCAAATACAATTATTCGGGGATGGGGAATGAGGATTCTGAGCCACGACAGGGTTGGAACGCGAATTAGGGGACGTACCGTACGTTTTATTTGTATGCGGGGAACTAGTGACTAGGTATGTGTACAGTATAGCCGTGTGCCTCGTTCATGGTTATCAGATTGTGGACGAAAATCCCAATTTCTGTATTTAAATCGATGTGAAATTTCGGCTATTTAGGCTAGATCTAGCAACCCTGGACTCGCTTATCATCAACGGTTGCGTGAATATGCGTTTTGCGGCTGGTTTCACACATTTCTTCAACAAGCTTGTGAGTTTTGATTCGATGAACCTCGTTTTCATCTCCTACCGTCAGGGAATTCGATGTAATTTATCGCTCCTCTGTACCACTGCTCTGGAAAGTTTATACAATCTATTTTTTATGACCTGCCTCTTTTTTTCTCTTTTTTTTCCTTTTTTGTGTCATAACCTGAAAAGTACGACGCACATACAGAGACCGATAAACTATGAGTCTCATTTTCCAATTTTTAATTTATTGATGCTCTATATTTGGTATTTCTGCCAGCACTCAACACTCCACATCAACGGTTTTTAAATTCCAACCCTTGTTCATCCTACCACGGATAACTTTAAGACTGTCAGAAAAGGGTTGTTAAAAAGGGGGGAAAGAGGTAGCTTTCATTAGTAAAGTTTTACTATATATAGTTCTCGCGGAGCTTGACTCTAAATACCAAACAATATACACACGTTTTTAACAAGCACTATGGGTTTGGCTTTATTTGTGTTTTTAAAAGAAGTGTGTATTTGGGTAGAGTGGAGAACAGCTGTTTTTGAAAATTGAAACTAAACTATGTAGAAAATAAGGTCTTAGTGACGAGGTTCAAGAATATTTTCAATTTTTGAAATTGGTCAATATTTGACCCGTCACGCACAAAGGGATTAAAGCTTTGATTTGGCTTAAATATAGTCGATAATTTCCCTCGAAAATCGTTAATTTTGACTAGGTGATACATTTAATTTGGGCGATCTCACTCAAAAAATTACATTAATAACCTCTATAGAATCCTTTACTAAGGTTTTTGTGCTCAAAAATCATTGAACTTGAGTACCTAGAGTCCTGATGGAGATCAAAAATGCGCGTCATTTTGGATACGCTTCTCGGCGATTTCTCTAACTATGAGTACCATCTATTATAAAACTGGTCAAAAAACCAACATTTTTGATAACGCTAACGTTTAGAACATGCTTTAGGCACATGTAATCACGAAGAACAAGAGAACATTGTAATCGGCTGTAGTTTGACCTCATCGCACTATGGTCAAAGTTTGAAATTTTTCAGAAAAGTTGTGATTTTTTGTCGATTTTTTCTAAGAGATTGAGAAATAAAATCTCGGAAAAAGAAATACGTTATAACACATTTTAACCGTAGATGTTCCAAAGTATTATACCTGAAAAGGCTCTTTGTAATGCTTTAGACTGTTTTTCTGATACTTCATTTAAGTGACAACCATGCATAGTTTATAGGATTGAACTTATGAAGTCAACATGGTCAAGTTAACATGGTGAGTAATCAGTATCCAAATCGTACACAAGCTTCAGTAAAAAGAGTTATCTATACTTTCTGGAAGTGGAGTAGAAAACAATTTCAAATCGTACAGCAAAATCAGTCCTGTTGTGGTGCTGCCAATTCGTAGTAGCACTGGTAACGACATTTCTCCTCAAATTGTGTGCAGGGGTGTCATTTGAGGGGGGCAGGGTGGACAATCGCCCCCCCCCCCCAAGGATTTGAAGTCAGGCTCAAAAGCGGGAAGGAATTATAATGATGAGCAAAGAAAGAAAGAAAAAAGGTCATCAGATGTTTGCCTGCTCTATGGCTTTAAAAAAATTATACTAATGAGCAAAAAAATAAATAAATAAATAAATAAATAAATAAATAAATAAATAAAAAAAGGTCATCGAATTTTTGCCCCCCCCCCCCCCCAAGCTGGACTCGAAATGACGCCCCTGATTGTGTGACAATACAATACTGTGTGCGTAAAAACACACCCTCATATTCGACCTTTAACATGGTTCTACACGAAGCAAATGCAACGTTGCTAGATTGCACACTCCCTCGTTACAGCCATGGAATTCAATATGACTTTCACCCGTTATGCTAAGGTTAGCGTCTACGAACACAATTCGGCAAGCATGCTGATGATTTCGAAAAACCTAGAAGATATTAATTTATAGAAGAATATAGCATAGTACTTATGGTAGGGTGCAAAATAGCTTGCAATAACAAACCATACCGAAATAAAATTAGAAGGAAATCGGCTCTATGAACATTTCCCCATAGATAATTTGATAGGACTTTTCAGGAAGTCGTGCTCCCTTTTCGGGGTTTCTTTAACTTGCTTTTTTCTTGATAGTTATATAGCTCATACAGCCTCTGACTCTCCTTAAGCTTCCCATCTATTTTTATCGCCTCGATTTATTTGCAAAGAATGTCTTAATCGATCCGGTTTACAAAACTACTAAGAATGGAATTTTAGAGTCACTGTTCTTCAATCGATCCGGTGCACAAAACTATTAAGAATGGAATTTTAGAGTCACTATTCTTCAATCGATAGAACTGAAAAGTGTATGACTCATTTCTCCGCAATTCTGTGTCAATCATTCATCCATTCATTCATTTATTCATTCGTTGTTGGCACGTCTTTTTTGTATACTTTGGAGTGGAAGAAGAGCGGAGACCTTCAACGGAGGAGAAGTAAGTCACACAGTGAATTAAAATATGTAAGTCTCTGGGCATCAATTCAGGAAAAATATCGGAAGTTAAAATTCGGATGTCCATATGCCTAACAAGTAAGTGAAAACATTGCAAGCTACAGCTTCAACCTATTTAATCAGGTTACATATACACTATACACAGTTCCAAGTTTTAATAGGAAAGTAGGGATTTGTGAGACTTTTCCGATGCGAATAATTACGAGTATCAATTTTAAGGTCTACAAAAAGTTAGATTGAATCCACTGTGAGACAGTTCGAGTGCCTCTTTCAGAGTGAGACGATGAAAAATTTAGACTGCCTGCCGAACTATCTCATAGCACTTGAACTCCCCCGCGAAGATTTTATGATTAGACGCATTTTTCAACAAAATTTTACCGCGCTCTCATTAAAATTACGTCCCTCAAACGTTGACTTTAGGACTGGAAAACTTCTTCCCTCCGAAAATAGCCGCAGATAAATATTGCATTATTAATAGTATTGGCCTCTTTTTTGAAAAGCAGTGTTAGAGCGCGCAATCTTGCAATGTTTAATTACAACTCTTTGAACCTATGTTGGAGATCGAAGTCTTGGATGCACAGCAAAAAGATCCAAATTCGACCTTTTTCATGAGTTTAAATGAAAGAAGTGCAACGTTGCCAAAGTCAGCTCTTGGTCAAGATTTGCTGTAGGCAAATAAACTATCAATTATTATAATGTATAGTGCTGCAAAAATAATGATGAGACCTTTAAAAAAAGTCTAAAACTAACTCCTGGCGGAGAAAACTTAGCTCAAAGTTCAGATGGACCAACTGTGAATGCAACGTTTTTGCACCCTGAACAAAAGCATATATAGAGCATCGAATTAAACGCCGCCTTTCTCGCTTTGTACACAACTTAAAACTTGTCTGTTGATATCGCCATGTTCCTCGCGACGAAATCTATAAGAATTAACCTTCAAATTCACTGTTCCAAATCCAAATACAAAAATCTCACTGTTACAATGCGTATTTTATGTTCATTTGTTTAGAGATTAGGGCAGTGGCGGCTCGTGCAATTTGGCAACAATGTTTTTCCTCCATTTGATTCTCTGTAAAACAATCGATTCAAAAGTGAAGCAGCGCTTCACCAGCATTCGATTATTTTACATTGAGTCAAATGGTGGACAAGCGTTGATGCCCAATTGCACGAGCCGCCACTGGATTAGGATTAGGGTGGAAAACATACGCGGTGCATTACCCGCGTTCGGGAGGCGGGTGGCCCGTCTGAAATTCGAGCCTAGTTTTCTCTTCACTGCGCGCGAGGAGCGAGTTTTTTACTTTCTTTAGTGGTCAATAGTTGGAGTCTTTATAAATTTTTAGTTGGTTTTCGCAGCATTTCAAATTAAAAACGATAGTTGGTCTGCCAACAGCAGAACCTTGCAAGAGCTCCTCTGAATCAATGGATATTATCTCATATAACTATATAGAATTTCCTGAAGTTGAAGTAATATATTTTGAGAAATAACTCAACTAATACAGTTTTTAGTGGGTATCAGAATAGCCTGATATTAAATCCGGCAATGTCGGTTTGAACATCTGAAAAATATCGTACTATTGGGTTGAAGTTGATGAAAAGCAATGTTGTCGGATTTTGGCCACTGATTAACATTACAGGCAGATGGAAATTAGGTGACTTTAACGAGCGGTATAAACATATTATTCTTGATCCTCTTTACAGAGGGTTGTTTTCAAATCACTATACACGACGGCCGGGGCCGGACAACTTAGTTGTCCTAAAATTAGTTTACATTCAATAAGCTTAGGCTCCTATTTTTGGAACAAAACACAGCGCATCCAACACTAATATCCTTTTTAAATACTTAATAAAAATGTCAAGCATAATACGCCGATCATAGTATAAACATTAAACGACCAAGTGAAGGGCTTATCATTACAAGAGCGGGACTTTTATAAAATTTACGATAAACAAGCTCATCTCCACTTTAAATAATGTGTTCTTTTCTCAAGAGACGTGTGAAGTAGCTTTTGTCTAACATTTTGATAAAAAATATAAATTAAAAACTCTGATATTGAATGAAGCCCGTTGAGTTCCTCAAAACAATCCCATTCAGACACACACAGCTATAGCCTTTCAATTTTATTGAGTTGAAATGAAAACTATAACTCATACAGAATCCGACGGAGAGAATACGAATGAATGGATCTGTTGCTTACTTTTGCTACAACCATAGGTGAACCGTGACCAAAAAAAGTGGGGGGGGGGCTGTAGCCCCTTCTAGCCCCTGATACGGTCCGCCTATGGCTACAGCAATATAACACATAGATTCCAACGTAAAATTTGGCAAAAATAACGATGCGCACATTAAAATTTTTCAAAATCCACTTATCAACTCAGGAAATCACTTCCATTCCGAACAACCCGTACTACACTAGACAAAATCATCGCCGACACACAACAACGTAGACGGAACTACCGCGTTTATGTAATAATCAACAAAACTTACAAACATTTGAACGCCTCGTTGAGATGCATACAATTTATTCTTGTATCTATTATTTTGTAAGCTTTGAAAAACCAGAAAATACCAAGACAACAAATGGTGATAATATTTCGTGTATTTAGACGGAAATTCCTTCATTTTGTAGTTACGATGTTGGTTACATATACTAGGTGGTTCCATCTACGTAGTAGTATGCCTGTGCAAATAGTGTCTAGGGTAGCGCGGGATGCCTGAACTTAAAGTGATTACCTGAATTTATGAGTGGTTTTTGAACGTTTTTAATGTGTACATCGTTATTTTCGCCGAATTTCACGTAAAAATCGAGGTTATTTTATATATTTTTGTATGCGGCGAATTCAAGATCGAGTATCGACCGTACAACAACACAAAAAGCAGAAAGCAGTGGCGCACTCGCAAACAAAATTCAGTCCGTCCTGCACAAAAAAGCCTAACTGTCGCATAATGACGCTGTATTAGTCCGCCAATTGCTAGCTAGGCAATTAATCGTTTTCGATTACACGATCGATTACTTTTCAAGAGAGATCGAGCTGAGTTTTAATAGTTATCAGGCGTGCCGATTTCAATGAACCAGTAAAGTTATTTGATAAACAACAACAAATTTCATTTTTATAACGATGGTTTCATTGAAATAGATATACCTGATATCCACTAAATTGTTTAAAAATTATTGGTGATTTTGAAAATCAGTAGTTTTTTCAACTTCAAATCTTAAACTCATATAAGATCAAATCACAGAAATACAAAAAAAAAAAAAGAATAAAAGAATACTCAGATTTCTTCCCATCAAATTCATTTTATTTCATTCAATTCTTAAACGGTAATTTATTTTAAAATAATTGACCAATTGTTTCACCTCGATTTCTTTCGAAAACTAAACTGAAAACGATCACCATTAATTTGCCCAACAATTACTGTCTCTTTAATGTTTACTGCCGAAGCAAAATGGCCAACGTCAAACAATCCCATTTGTTCTAAACTTTTGAACTGATCCAAATATTTATCATCGGCTTGGATACAAAATATAGAAATTATACAAATTTTGTTCGGAGCCTGTTAAAAAGTTCATGGAAATCTTACAAACAGGCGAACATGAACATAACGACAGAAACGACGGTTTAGGGTTGAATATAAAACATCGATATTTTCTAAATAAATTTGGGATTGCTTTGAAATAAAAATTAAGTGAGAAAAATTCATTTTAGATTTAAATTTGCATCGTTTCGAAGAAAATCAACATTCGAATAATAATCAATTCAAACTTCGACTGGAAAAACAACAACCGCACGGCTTGTGATGCGACGTTAAAAAAAATATCCGATATTTTTTTTGAATTCGACAAGGCGACCCGTCAGTGAACGATAAATACTTGCGTACTTTTTGGTAAATTTTCGAAGTAGATAAATTAAATTAGCATGTATGCATATTTTATTATTATCTTCACTTTAAAAGTGAACACAGCCGGACCATGATAAGAAAAAGGAGTAGAATTGAAATGCAAGATTGGCTTTCAAGCATATTGATCGGTAATAATTCAATGTAAAAATGGTGATTTTTTATTATTATTTTTATTTTAATTGAGAAGCAAAAGTTAATTGAACGCTTCGACAAAGAACACTAAATTTACCCTCGCTTAGTCTATGATTGTTGGACCAAATGGATAGAATTTAGAATTTTGAAAGGTCAAAAATTTAGAAAATCTGGTCTACTCGGAGAAAAATGATTACAAATGTACTCGTCATATTTGGGTAGGTACTTCTCATTTGAAACACACTAATCTCACTGTCAGTAACGAAAGACAATCGTCGGAAAACACACGTGCTCTTTCTCCGAAAAAAAGAGCGTAAGAAAGGAAAATCTTGATTTGACAATAATTTTATTTACTATCGACGAATCTAAGATTGTCGCGAGATTTTCACGAGATAGTAAGTTTCGCCTTCAAGGTTTCGGTTCGGCTACTTTTCATACACCTTACACTTTGCAGGCGAGAGGCCAGTGCGGTTGAGGCGCCAAATCCGTTGCAGATCAGTCCCACACTCACAATCATAACTGAAAATGTGTTAAAATTTTGCGACAATCTTTAATTCGTCGATAGTACATCTCGTTAATGCTACAAAACTTGAGAATTAGTTTTAAATTGCAACGGAAACTAATTGAAAAGCATTTGCCTTAGGGTTTATGTTGTCAAAAATAACTCTTTTCAATTCTTCGCAAGATTATGTAGGTTGACTCGTTGGAAATTTTAGGTGTTGTTGTTTATTCATATAATTTATTAGTGTAATATTTTTGGGAGTGTAAGTACAGCTCAAAAAATGTGAAGCCTTTTCAACGAGTTTAAGCATGGATTAAAGAGAGGCGAAGATGGAATTGAGATAAGTCCGTATAAGTACATTTTATCTCTCAATTCGTCGCTGCGACGACGTCGCAAAGTTTACTTACAATTCAAGCTCCCGATTTTAGAGTATGCAGATTCTGTTGTAGGAAGGTAGGGGCGGCCCTCCAGTTCAATTTGCGGGGGGGGTTTCAAAGTTACGTACAATAATGGGTAAATTCTACCAGTCTTTTTAAAATACACCTCAATTTGGGTTTTGTATGAATCTCGTTTGGTAATAAACCTGCATAGCAGCTATTCAAGGAAGTTTCACAAATGGGTTTCATTTCGATAGAAAAACCTACAGTCAATGTTTTCACCAAAAACTATGTCACGGTATTGACTTCCCAGGCTGTATCAAATATCTACATGCGTGTCACTCTCGAAATGTTCAGTTAAATCATTCCTTAACAATATTCAATGTTCAATATTTCCAACTCTTCCGCTTCATCAGATGTTTGCAAAAAAAAAAAATTGAATAATGCATGACGTTACAATAACTGTGTAAATATGATATCATAATGTAATGTTTCAGTGAAAAAGAACGTTGCACTTGAAGGTCTAATACTATCGCAATATCAACTTTAAATGGGAGGCCCTGACCGTACGAAAACAGAGTTTGGCCTGAAAAACAAAGCTTAATTTCCCTCAAAAGAACGTGTGTAAATCGGGTCGAAGGAAAATTAGGAGCAACATAGGGTGGATAGTTCTTTTAGTTCTTTGAGAGGTCAAAGGTATCTGAGCGAGGTTATTTTTAGCTCTTATTTGAACCACTTTCTTTCGCTGAGTGCATCGGCGGATCCAGGAACTCATTCTTCTCTCTTTCTCTCTCTCTCTCTTTCTCTCTCTCTCTCTCTCTCTCTCTCTCTCTCTCTCTCTCTCTCTCTCTCTCTCTCTCTCTCTCTCTCTCTCTCTCTCTCTCTCTCTCTCTGCCTTTTAGAATGCGTGTGGTAGAAAAAGACAGATATGATTTCGTGACTTTCATCCCTTCCTCTATCCTTGTCTAACTCAAGGCTGATGAGCGAGAGAGAAGGGCAAATACCTGGACCCGTCAGTGCCTGTACGTCGTACGAATTTGGTCCTGCCTAAATATATATATATATATATATATATATATATATATATATATATATTATATATATATATATATATATATATATATATATATATATATATATATATATATATATATATATATATATATATATATATATATATATATATATATATATATAATATATATATATATATATATATATATATATATATATATATATATATATATATATATATGTATATATATATATCATTGGCAACACCGGTTTACCTACTCATCTAACGAATCTTGACATTTCCCAATCCACGAATCACACACAACGGAAAACAAATAATATCATGTCAAAAAATGAAACGTTTGAATACCAAATGAGAGCAGAACGCTTATTAAGGTGAAGTTACGGACTTATAGAGGAAGAAGAATAAGGTACGAGGAAGGAAGGTAGGTATGAAATTATAATACGGTAGTCCACCGAAAGATCAAGTGGCAACGTACCCATATATACTATCTCACCTCCCACAGTGGTCATCCGAGTGAACAATGCATGCTCATACCGGAGAGATGTTAGATGTGAGATGAGGCGGACAGAGAGACAGACAGAAGCTGTGAGATCATCGATGCTCACCGTCCGTCCGAGGGATATCATGGACCATTGTTACAGGAGACTCTGCCCTTTTGACCTCGGCGTGGATGTTATACCTCTTGTCAAACATCTTCCTTCAACAGTTCTCGTCTCAGGAACACAAGAGAGTGAGAGCGAGAGAGAGAGGAAGTGTGTGTGTGTGTGAATGTGTGTGAGAGAGTGAGGGCGAGGGTGAGAGGGAGAGAGGGAGAGAGAGGGAGAGAGAGAAAAAACGAGAAGATCCGTTTTGGAGTCTGGCGTGTTTTACACACCTTCACAATACGGATTTAATAGGTTTACGTGCCTAAAAAAAAAAAAAACTAACCTTCCTTTTCTTCCTGAATCGATGAATAAGGCGTGCGGGCCGGCGTAAGGCTTTCATTCATCTTTTTCTTTTTTTTTCTACTATTCACGGGTGTGTTTCGTTCCGGTCCTTTGAAATCCACGTGGTCACCAATATTTTATATCATTTCCTCGCAAAACACACTGACCGAGATTTATAGGGAGGAGAAGTAAATCAAGTATTTACATTCATTCCTTTTATAGCCTGTATACATTTTCTATCGCGCGATGAATGACAAAGTTAAAATTCACACTCAAAGATTAGTGTTGAATCATTTTCGATGTGAGGGTGGGGGGAACACGTCTTTAAAACGATCTAAAGTAGGTGAAAGAATCAAAGGAATGAATTGTGACGAGCATCAAGCTAAACATACATTGGCGAAGCGTGCTGTCTGGCAACGTGGGATTTTGTCCATTTGAACCCATTCAAAAAGTCTAATTCTATCATCATCGCCGATCCCTAGATAGTTCGATATTTTTTATGAGTTTAAATGGATCAAATGCAATGATTAAATGCAATAACACGCCTCCTCGCCACTGTAATGCATGATGTAGAGGTGCGATTGTACGAAAAAAATCGATCTCTCATATAGATAATTCCACAAATGGTTGGTTTGTTTACGCAAGCAAGCAAGCGACCCACTTCTAAGCTCCAGAAGGTGATTTTACGGTAATCAGGGCTAATTTTTGACTAATTAATCACCCATCATATTAGTTGTAGAAGAATTGGATTCAATTGAAATGATCCTCAAGTTTATTTTAAATCGGTGAAAATGACGTTTAATTAAACGGGGAAAAAAGACTGCGGTGGAATTTACCATCTGAATATCTGATTTTGGAGTCTGCTATCAGGTATGGTAAATTTTACCATCATATGGCAAATTCAACGTGCCTTGTGGTGAAATGTACCAACAGGTTATCTTAATGTACCACAAGGTACGTTGCATTTACCACGATGGTAAAACTTACCATATTGAAAGCAGACTCCAAAATCAGATATTCAGAGGGTAAATTCTACCAGTCTTTTTTTTTTTTGGTGTGAACTATCCAAAGGTTTGACGATTACCGATTACACCCCTATTTGCCCAACTCTGGTGTGCGGCAGTTTGCGCCAATAAGAAAACTTAATCAATCGAGAAAACGGTCCGCGAGGAAATAGCTTAAGGTGGCAATCTAGAGTACGTTCGAGTACGTTAGAGTCGTTGAGTAAAATTGTTATTTTTTGCAATTTAACGATATAATCAATGGTTGAGTCATCAAGTCAAGTAAAAGTAACACATTCAGAGGAATGTGTTACTTTTACTCATCTACACCTCATTGAAACTTCATTCAAACTTTTTTAATCCCTAGACACAATATATTAAATGAATCACTATAACTAAAGTTTAAAACAACCCTAATAAACTAATATCCTTTGGAGGTAAACGGAAAATGACATTCCACTTTTTTTAAATTTTTACTTTCTAATGAAATTAGAAAAATTGAGAAAGTATTTGCAATGGAGCAGAGATTTTTGATGCATTTTGTTTCAATGCTTGGCCCGCTGCGACTAAGTCAATCATGATAATTATAAAATAATTGGCTCTTATCATGCCTAATACTATCCTAAAGAACATCCATCCATGATATTTCAATATTTCTTAAGCATATGTGGTAGGGAGGAGTAAATGCACAAAATTTCTGTGGCGTCTGTCTGTCTGTAGTCATGAACGTGAAACCCAGCATAACTTTTGAACTTCTGATCCATTTGCATCCAAATTTTGCAGAGATGTTGCTTTTAACATTCCCCATCAGAGGGACTTTTCTTGTTTTTTTTTTTAAATTTTAATTTTTAGGTTAGTTATGGATGAAAAATAGTTTCCATTAAAATCAATGAGAAAATGGGTCAAAAAAAGAGACAAATTTAAATATTCTAAAGGGGGGTCTGGGGGTCTTCCCCAGAATACTATAGGAGGGTCTGGGGGTCTCCCCCAGATAAAAATGGAGGGAGAAAGTGTTCGTAAGGTGTTCCCTACAGTTTATTTAACGATGTGATCTGATATGGAGATTTTTTTTTAATTATTTTTAAGCATTATCCCACCCAAGAAAAAGTCATAGCGTATCGAACGTTTCGGAACATTTCTTTATGAAGGGGAGGACAACATCGCAGATTTTGTTAAACCTAAATGGACTTTAAAAAAAAAGGTTCAGTCTAAAAAGCACATTTTTTTCGGGTTTAAAGCGTGTAGGTATGTGTGAGGGTCGTGTATTGCAAATGCTGCGATTAAAACTTGATTTGAAATCTAAGAAGGTACACAAGACGGAAAAATTATCGCAATTTGAAACTATCAAATCTATATAGGAATCATTCAAGCCAACGCCAAGACTGTAGCAGTATAAGCTTTTATACCGCCGATTGTTAAAAACTTGCATTTTTTTCCTCTGTCGATAATAATTAATTGAAAGATTTTTATCAACGAATTTTTAAACATTTCCACGTATGCGTTGTCGACGGACACAAGCATCCATAAAATGCAGTGGCGAGGCGTGAAATTTGGCAACAATGTACTTTCTCCATTAAAATTCACTAAAAGTATTGAACGTTTTAGTCATCGGCGATGGCCAGGCATTTTGATCTTTCTGATGTGTTTAAATGGGGAAAAAGAACGTTGCCAAATCGCACGCCTCGCCACTGATAAAATGATAACATTTCATTTTTTATACTGTCTACATTTTTCTCTCTTTTTTCCGTTTAAAAATGATTTCATTTAATTTACACGCAGTTATAATACTTTAGGAAACTAAATAAAGTCATGTTGTCATAAATCTATGAAGAGATAGGAAAATTTCCACCTCACAATCGGAAATTTAGACAGAAAATTTCCATGAACTTCATAAATCTGAGGAGATTACAATTATTAATCGGAGGCTTCAAGTTTCTTGATTGATAAAATGAAATAAACTTTTAAAGTTTACCATAGCCGTAATATGTATCAAGTTCATAGTATACCTGTGATAAGAATTAAATAACTTTAGGGGTCCTCAAAACTTTTGAGGATAGATTATACATAATCTGTCCATGTAAACGTACGCGTATAATGTCGTTAAGATGCGCGGGTTAAATCTCACCATTTTGGTGGCCTCCGCCCGCCACACAAGCCCCTACAATTATTTTAGAGCGAAGAGCGATGGCCCTCTTTTCTTAATCTACCACCCTCATTTCGCTGCCCGGGGGAAGGAACCCCCCCCCCCTCCTCCTGATAGATCCACCCTTGGTAATCAGTGCTTAAATATGCTTTTGTTTAAGTTAGTTTACTTTTCCTCTATAAAGTTGATATTATGCTTACTTGATCATCTTTTTTAGTTTTATGGTTTTTTAATTCTTGTTTATGCCATGATTAATAATACATTTTTAAAAATCTGAGGCTAATCGATTATCCGTAAATAATTTATTATTTGTAAAAAATTTTATGTTTTTTTTTCTCGTTTTAACTTGAGTTAGGTGCCGCTTACCTAAACAAGTATAAAAAAGCGGAAAGGTAGTCCAGCTCTTTCAATGGTATGATTTTCGGAAGATATTCAAATTATCGACACATTTGCAGGATGCATCGGTCACATTACGCTTTCGAAACAGTTTTTTTCTATTTGAAGAATTCAAAAATAGTGCAAAAATGTGCCAACACATCATGCACTGAAGTTATCAAAAACAATTTCTTTAATCCCAAGGAAGAGAAAAAAGCGATCAATACACCTGACTTTCAGTTCATTATTATCTAAATTCGATAGAGACTGAATTTTGATTTAGGTTTCAATACTCTAACATTATCTTTGTATTTTTCAAATCAGGTGGTCTTTCACTCGTGGGTAAATATCGACTAAATATGTTCCTATTCACTCTCACTAAGCTCTCTCATATTAACTAAAATGGAAGAAATGAACTTATTGCCTCCTTCGCGCGGAGAAAGTGTTGAGCTTGGAAGATTGACAGCCAAAGTAGAAGATAGCTAGATTTCCCTAATTGTAATTTTTACAAGTTTTTGAAAATTCCAATCCCCTTCCTCCCACCTTCACACTCTGGAGCTGAGAAGTACAAATGTACAATGAGCTGCATTATTTACAGTATGCTATTGTTATTGTTATACGACGCAACTTTACTCTGCGTATAGCGACTGCAGCTTTCAAAGAACAACCTAAATCGCCCTTTTTCTGAGAATAAGTTTTATGCTATGTAGAAACTTTGTTGGGTTCATAAGAACTTAAAAAAGACGTACCTTTGTATAAAGAGGGGTAAATCCATCTTGAACTTTTAGAACTTGATAATATTCACTTCCAGGCAATCACTTAGGTATATCCAGGGTCATCCGATTATAAAACTTCAAACAAAACTTCGAATCCAAAATGCGGCGGAAGAATAACTGGTTGAATCCACGAAAAGAGATTCGACGAACTTCCCTTATCGATCCCGAAACTGCGCGTCGACAGAATTAGACGTAATAAGTCAAACTTAACAGAATGAGGAACACATAAGCGTCACTTAAAAAATAAAAAAAATTGAACTGAATATATCTACAATTAATTGTAGGTATTCTATCACAAAATTCGAAAACTGAACGAATGTCCATTTTTTTTTTTTTTTCACTCACACTCGTCCGGTTGTCACTTTGGTCGAAAGGATGTCACGAAGAATAAAAGGGAGAGAGAAGATACAGAGAGAGAGAGAGAGAGAGAGATGAGAAGTGAGATTTTTTTGACTTTATAGGCGAATTTACTTAAATGACGATCACAGGCTAGTTTTAGGCGAGAGGGTACTGTCACAAGGCCGTACTCGCCGTTGGTGCATGGTGGTAGAGGGAACTTTGGTAATAGGAATCGTTATATTGTGCATATTGCGCCATATCGTACATCCTAATTTCGGCTTTACTCTCGGCTGGAAGAAGTCGGGTTATCGAGAATGGATGACTTGAGGCAGCGTATTCAGACTTAAGGTGGTGACCGTAGTGGTCCAAAGGAAGACACCTACCGGCCACGACAGCGGCTAGGTCATCCTGAGGCTGTTGTAAACATAGATCAGGTTGATGAAGTAAACTTTCGTCTAATTTACCACCTAGGGCTCCTAAATCTCCAGAATTTTTGTCATGGTGAAGTCTATCGCCTAATTTCTTCTCTTCGTGGTGGTGATGGTGATGAGGATGAGGTGAAACCGTTTTGTGAGCCTGTCTTATCGCCTCTTTCTTATCGTCCTTAAATCTCTTCTGTCTCCTAAGGTAACAACCGTTTTCGAACATATTCCCCGAGTCAGGATGAAGAGTCCAAAAAGATCCTTTACCAGGCTTATCAGGCGTTCGCGGAACTTTCACAAAACAATCGTTGAAGGATAATGAGTGTCTAATTGAATTCTGCCAGCGTTGTTGATTCTGCCGATAGAAAGGGAATAAGTCCATTATAAATTGGTAGATCTCGGATAGGGTTAACATTTTAGTAGGTGAGTTTTGGATGGCCATTGTGATTAACGAGATATAAGAGTATGGAGGTTTGGCGTGAGTGTAGCTCCTTCGATATGTCTTATCAGCTCTGGCCCTTTGAAGGGCGGCGGCGTCCGGTGAAGAAGCGTCTGGGACTCCTGTGAGATCGGGTCGTCCACCCATTCCTAGGGATCCGTTGTAGGAGTTGATGGATCCCATACAGGATCCGTTCATGTTCGAGCCGTAGCCCATGGCCGCGGGCCCCATGCAGCTACCGTTCATCGTCATACCGGCAACCCCGGAGGATGCTAACATGTTGGGGTTGAAACTTGGAGCAGTTTGGGGTGAGCAATTGCTCACGGACATTGAATACGAGGACGGACTCATTGCGTGGCTCATAGAAGCCGATTCACCGTAAAGTTTCTGCGAAAGCATCGTCATGGTCCTAACCGCATATCCCGCCGCACAGCTTTAAGAAACCAAACACCACAGCACCACAAACACAGAGCCCGAAAACCGCGAGCGCTATTCAAGGAGGGGAAAAGAAAAATAAAAAAAAAAAGAAACAAAATAAACTCGATCACTCCGCGACAAACACTCACTGATTGAAAAAACAAACACGATTGTCGAGTTTGTGGGTTATGGAGTTGACGATTCCACGCAGGGAAGGCAAAGCATGCACAACGTCGACGTGTTGTTTAGCTTAGAGAGGGGGACGCACTGTTTGGCTTTCTAAGATTCAACTGAAGTGCCTATACAAAGTCGAGGAGTCCATCAGCCCCACGAGCGACCCACCTTGGCTCGCTCGCAAGCCGAAGGGAAGGGAGTCTCTCCCAGTGGCTATAGCCACGCCCCCTTTAGACTGTTTCATCTAGCATCGACTTGGTTGTTATGGCAACTCCAATCGATGACGTCGGTTATGCGAGGCCAGTCCAACCCCCTCCAATCCATTCCCACCTCTTCTCCTCGGTCTGTTGATGCTCCGTTGAGCTCTTTCGTCGCGCCTCGCCTCGAAAACCTGCCCTGTCGACCGTCGTGTTCGCTATCCGGGTCGCTCAGTGTCACATCATGGCCAATTTTTCAACCAAAATTTACTACCAGGAAATTTTGACAGTTCTGTAGTTCGTCGATTCTTTCTGAAAAGTGCTAATTTTGCTTAAAAATTTAACCGACATTTAGTTCCACTGTTTCTCAGATCTTTGATTTAACCTTTGACTTCCAAAATTAATCAGTGCTCAAACCATTCTTAATTTTTTTTCAAGTTTCAACTATTTTACTTGAGACACACGTAAATTTGTAAAAAAAAAAAAATAAAAATAAAAAAAAAAATAAAATAAAAAAAAAGAAGCTGCGGCCCTATATCATTTAGATTCCCGAGTTCCTATGACATAATATTGAAATCGATTCCTTGTAATCAGTGCGATTTTTTAAACTTGATTTTCAAATTAATATCATGATACTTAGCAATTTTTGAAATTGAAATTTGCAGTGAAATGTCTGTTATATTAGAAATAATTTTCGTGAAATGTCCCACCCACTCCTATTTTAGAATTGGAAAATGAACTTATGAGAAAGCAAATCAACAATATTTACTACCTAAATGCGCTGGTTCTTGAATTTAATGAATGTTCGGTTTTTTTGTTAGGTTTTATCATAAATTTTCTTTTGCTTTGTTTGGTTTTGTTTTTTGTTTTTGTTTTTTTAAATACATATTTTGATTCTGAGGGAAAATGAAATGGACGCTTTTTTAAGTGAAACGAACTCATATACAAAGCGGGGGGATTCATAAATAATAACCATTTCCAAATCAGCCTGTTTGAAACTTTAACGTCGTCACCATAGATTTTGTCTTTAAATTTTTCCGATGTACCTACATGCTTCATTTCCCTTTGACATTTACCGACATACCTTTTACCTACCTGTATAGCGTCAAAATTTAATCAGTGCGCTTCATTTCTTACTTTTCTTCTGAGTATATTACTCTTTTAATTTTTTTTCGCAATCTATCTGCAGGTGAAGAATTGAATTTTCAATGTTTTTCAACTTTTTTGGGTCGATTTATTTGAAATTCGGTATGATGATTGAAGACGTGTCATATAGGTCATTTGCAATTTTGTCAAAAATTTGCTGAAAATAGCCCTCAGGCGTTTACAGTACATCCCGACTCTATTTTTTCTTTTCTATAATTATTTTATTTGCAACCGACTTGTCATTTCAGGGAAATTTCGCGACTTTCGGCCCCACCCTTTGTCAGTGATACAGCTTCAAACTTTTTCCTCATCTTTTTCTTTCTCTCGAATCTTGAACAAACTCGCAAGCACCATATATTTCATGTCTTAATTTCCATCCCCCAAATACCCCCATCGTTCTCCTCCCATTAATAATGTTGCCTTTCATCATATTCTAGATGAATTTTTTTTGGTTGGTAAAGTTCAATTTCATTCTTGAAATATTGCAAAGAACAAAGATATATTGGATTAAAAGAAAATACGAGAAATAAAATGGGACTAAATTAATAATAATAGCTAAGCTTGTAAAATTAAAATTAAATCATCCATCGAAAAATCATCAAAACTATAGGTAATCATTCCATGAAGGTTGGCAACATTGTAACAATGCCCCCAGCTTTGAGAACGTCGTGTCGGCACGGCCGGCCTGGCCTTCTCGCATTTAAAAACTGAGCTTAAGAATTAAGAGTTATTCGCAGCAGAAGTTCGATTTCTTCGAAGTAAACTTTTTGTGATCCCCTAAAATTGTTCGATTATAGCGAGCTCAGAAAAGTAAGCCGATTCGTAGCGTTTGCCTCACAATAAAACTGAGGGCGCAGGATAGGTAACTAATCCTATACGCGCGGGATATGCGAATTGCCTAACGTACATTTTTGAAGGCGAACTGTGAACTTGAGTACTAGAACGGCTCCATTATTCATAGTAACGACTTCCTCCGTGCATTGCATTTTCTTCAAAAGTAACCAGAGACTGTACTGAAATTATGGGGAGTAATTCAGGGACGTTACTTGAACTTGAGAAAACTCAAAATTCGTCAAGTCAGACTCATATGGCCGGGTGTTACATTAAAATGACCTGAGAGATTACCTAACTTGACGAATTTTGATTTTTCTTGAGTTCAAGACACGTCTCTATTCAACTACAATCCTGTTACTTAAATGAAACTGGTGATCCTTAACTTGAGAAATTTTGGATTATAAAACCAGTGGCTCCAATTCAGCCTTTGCTTGGTGAGGAAGGGGGGAAGGGGAGGGGGGATGCACAAAGCCAGTGGAAAATGATTTTTTTTTAATTTTTTTTTTTTTTTTTTTTTTTTTTTTTTACTTTTTTTTTACTTTTTTTTTTATTCCTACAATGCAAGCGGCATCAATGCTACCTGGCTGTAGAGGATGCAAAACGCAACGCTACACAGTACCTATATACATACTGACATATTATGTGTGAATTAGGCGCGCTACGGCCTTCAAAAGAAAGTACCCTGGTCGAAATTTTGGCTCATTTAAATCTTGCAATTTTTAAACCATTTTGCTACAATCAGGTGTTTACGGCCTAAGAAGAATGCCCCTTTTAAGTTACGCCATGAAAAATTGAAAATTTCATTGAAACCAACGGAAAAATTTAGCAATAATAATTGCGACTGCACAGAGAAAAATACTTCGGTAAAATTTGATCACCGAAGTTTTCGGTTAGAGGAACCGAAATGTTCGGTCCTGATACCGAATGCTTCATTAGTAATACTGAATATTAGGTAGGGGCGGAATTTGGGTTATACTTACCGATTTCTTCGGTACTTATGACCGAACACTTTGGTTTATTCAACCGAAAATTTCGGTGATCAAAATAAGTTGAATCTTCAGTTCTAACAACCGAAGCATTTTTCTCTGTGTGGGGTATACTTCCTTTTGCAAGTCATATAGTATGTTGCCTTTTGCTTATGTTAGTACATACTAATATATTACTGGTGACGTACGTAGTCTGCAATGCAACGTTACAGTTTGTTCACTTAAACCTATGGAATAGATCGACGCAACGTCTACATCTATGTGCGCTTGTGCACTGGTCAACGTCTTGAGTGCACACAGTGAGCAGTGAACCACCATCAAAACTGACATTCAATTTGTATAGATTACCACGAAAAATGCCAAAACCAGGTCCCTGCATGTTTTTTCCATAAATTAACCAAATAATTTATGGTTTTTTGATTTTTATTTCAAGGAAACTAGTTGATCTACCTTGTGCCAGGGAGGTTTCTCTAAATTTCGTTTTATTTAAAAAAAAAATGGGTTGAAAGGTGTGAAACTCCACGTCCGTCACGTGTCCCTGGTCCAGGCTACCACTTTGAAGTAGCGTATTTTAAGAATGAAACCTGTAATTATACATGTTGCTGTGCGTGTATATAATGCAAATTGCTTCAAATTTTCGGAAATGATAGTGAAATTTTATTTTCTTACAAAGAAAATGACGAAAGTAAGCTAAATCTGCTTGTCCCCGAGATCGCACTCAAGTCCATCACAGCGTACTTCCTACTTTGAATACGCCGCTAGAGGGCAGCAGCGAGGAACTTTGGCGGTTTATCAGCAGCGCTTTAATAGCGGAGAGCTTGGAGTAGTGAGTAGTGCCGTTTTTTGGGGGGAAATTACTTCGCAATTTGGATGTATAGCGCTTTAAAATGGTGACTTACCTTTGTGTCATATTAAAATTTCAAATCCGTCACGTGCCTTTTTTAATATTTAGGTTCAGTTTAGTGAAAATTTGTTTAAAGACCAAATAGGAAAGCAAGTCCACGTGCTGATTTCAACTGCTCGTGGTTTGGAGGATATGTTTTCTTCATCAGTGTTAACAAATAGTGCTTGTTCCTCAAATCCATCACGCTCACGTCCATCACGCTGCATTGAAAATGGAGTGTGATGGACTTGAGTCTACGTGATGGACTTGAGTATGTTACATCTAAAGCTTTTGTGTTAGTCTGTTTTTTGCAGGAAAAAGGGACCAACATATCCAAAACTAACTATTGTCGTTACCTTCTTGTAACTCTAAAGTTACAGCAGAAGAGTTGGCGAAAAAGTTAAAATACCTAAAAGAAACGAAGTTTGAAAAACCCACCAAATCATCGGTCTCGAGTAGTACTCATTTTAAGGAGGAATGAGCTACTGTGACAAAAAAAAAAGGAGGAGCGGAAAGATGATAATGAGAAAAGAGAAAAATTTCAGACAGAACTGAATTAAAAGATACTCTTAGCTCCAGCAAAGAATAAAAATGTTGGAATCAACGGGAAAAACGTTACTTGAATAGTACTTTGCAAGATTTGCATAAAAAATTCAAAGCTAGAAAAAAACATTACCATTTTGTACTAATTCTTTCGAAACTGTAAGCTATTTTGGGTAGTTCCCCAAAAACTAAGTGCAAGAGATACGTGTATGTGCATCACGTATTCAAACTTCTACCCCGTGTTTCAAAGATGTAAACAACTTAAGTTGTTGACTTATTCATCTTTGTCACAAATGATTAAAGAACTCTGTTGCGACTCTACAATAATGATAGATGCATCACTGAAAAAAAGGTTAGGTACAACTAAAGTTGGGCAAATAGGAGTGTAATCGATTACACGATTACTGGGTAATCGGTAATCTTCAAACCTTTGGATGGTGATTACATGTATTTTTCACTGATATGAATAGTAAACTTTAGGGTCTTTTCTATTATATTTAATTATTCCGCAATTAATATGATAGGTGGCTTTTAAAAAATCAGCCATGATTACCATAAAACCACCCTCCGAAAAAACGACGATTACGATTACTCTTAATCGATTACCACCCTCTTTTTCCCAACCATGCGTACAACCGTGGCAGCCTTTTGTAACAGCTTCACAGAGCAAAAGTTTACGCTCTACTGAAGCAAGGTGTGGCTGTACCTAAGCTCTACTTCGGTAGAATAATAGCTTTTTTTTTCTTGCTTATGCTCTACACCGAAGTAGTGCTTCGGTACAGCCGCACCTTGCGCCGGCAGAGCTTGAACTTTTACTCTGTAAAGCTATTTTAAGAGGCTGCCAAGGCACTACCCGAAATTTAAAAAGTTGCAATGGTAGAAAGAACATAGTGAAACAAATTCGCACATACAAAGTGATAGGCCAACAAAGCATTATACATGTAGATATAAATTCAATATTAACCTTATGATTTACTTTTTGAAACAATTTGGTTTTTTGAAAGTTCTTCTTAATACTTCTTATAACTTCTTATAACTTCGCGGAATCACGTCACGGAAAGATCGCGGCAGATGCGGGCTAACCCCAAAACCACGAGCAGTTGAAATCAGCACGTGGAATTACTTTCCTATTCGGTCTTAAAACAAATTTTCATTGAACTGAACCTGAATATAAGGCACGTGGCGGATTTGAAATTTAGAAACGACAAAAAGATAACTCACCAATTTAAAGCGCCTTACATCCAAATTGCGAAGATATTTCCACCAAAAAACGGCACTACTCACTACTTCAAGCTCTCCCCTCCTTAAGAATTAATGCACATGGTGCAAGTTCCTTTCTTGTTTTTCTCATATGATTCATTTAATTTGTTTCGTTGAATTTTGTTCATATTAAATCAGTGGCGTAGCCGGGGGGGGGGGGGGGGGGGGGGGGGGGGGGGTCTGGACCCCCCCCCCCCCCCCCTTGACATCAAAATGTGTCCAATAAAAAGGTAATTTTTTGTGTTTTCAGACAAATTTTACAAACTTAGTATCTTTGGCCCCCCCTTGACAATTTTTGGACCCCGGACCCCGGACCCCCCCCCCCCAGGAAAATTCCTGGCTACGCCACTGTATTAAATTAAAAGTTTTACCTTCAACTTTCAATGTTTGTTTTTAGTAGATATTCCATTCAACAAAATCATATCAATAAAAAAACTCAAATCCGTCACGTGCAATTCAAGTCCATCACATTTTTTTTTTTAAAACTCAAGTCCGTCACGGTGACATTTGAAGAATTTTTTTCGATTTAAGTGTTAAAAATTTGTGTAATTTCCATTCTTGTGATATTTTTTAGGAAGAATACATACAAATCTTCCATATTAAACGAAAATGGTCCGAAATTTTTCACCCAAAAAAAATGTGAGGAAAGAATTATTTCGTAAGTGTTGACTTACCGATGAAACACCACTTTAACGGAATTTTTTTCAAAGAACACACTATTTAAAAGCGAATTTTTTGCCTTCCAATCTTAGTTAGACCTCTAGCTTTAGGAAAATGTTAACTTTTTTCAATTTATCTGAATAATTTGGCTGTACGCTTCGAAAAATCAAGCGTGACGGACTTGAGTTTTTCACCTTCCCGGGTCATCAAATGTTAAAATTTTGTGCAGAAAAATTCCGAAAAAATTGGGACCACTTACAAATAATCAAACTAGAAGGTCTAAGAATAACTAAAAACCACAGTTTTAGTACCGACACCTAAGTTCGATTTTTAGTTTTTCCAGAACGAAAGTCGAAAGTGTCCCTGTTTCGTGGTAATGCCCATCTATGGGTTTAAATGAATAAATTAAAACGTTGATTGAGTGCCTGATTACTCGCCACGCTGATGCCGACCCTCTTATTGGATTCAATTTAAATTAATTGATTATTTTGTTTTCTTCATATGCGGAATACGAATGTATGAGGATACACTTACGCCAAAAACAAACAAAAAAATGAATTGAGAGCGTAACACATTTAAAATAAATTTGATGAACTAATGATGGAATAAGCGAATGAAGATGAATCATGAAAAAATCCAGAATAGGATGAACATTTATGGATAACTATTCAGCAGCATCATGAATCTAATAGTAAAGAGTTAAACAATAAACACGGGAAAAAAAGACTGGTGTATAGAATTTACCATCTGCATAGCTGATTTTGGAGTCTGCTATCAAGAAATACGGTAATTTTCACCAGATTATGGTAAAATGTGCTGACATGTTGCCTTAATAATTAAATTAATAATAATGGTAAATTATTTACCACAAGGTACGTTGCATTTACCATGTTATGTTGAAATTTACCATACTTGCTAGCAGACGCCGAAAAATCAGTTATGCAGATGGTAAATTCTACCAGTCTTTTTTTTCCGTGAACAGACGGCAAACATACCGCTTATATTTGGTATTCATACCAAATATTGATAGTTATGATATATGTTCGATGTTTTGAATCTAGAAATTTAAATATAATTTAATTTAAAAGGGACTCCAGCCAGTGCCATCGCGTGGCATCCGATTTCAACATAAAATTTCGTCCATTTTTAACCCACGTAAAGTATCGATTCGATAAAGTGCACTTTGAACCGTCAATGATTCGACTTTTTTCACGGGTTTCAATGGACGAAATCGTACATTGCCGAATCACAAGCAACGCCTCTGAGTTTTCTCCAGTGGCAGCTCGCCAGGTGAGGCAAGTGAGGTGACAGGGAGCCATCGCCTCACATTTTTTGAAGTTGGAGAAAGAAAAAAAATTAAAAAAATCACCTATAAAGGTTGAAATGGTTATTATTCCATCATCCTTAGTTTCAATAGTCCAAAAAGTACGAATGGAACATAAATTTTCAAAAAAGTTTATGTGAAAAGCGTTTCAAAAAAAGTCTGTGCACCTCTCATTTTCGTCGCCTCACCTCCACGAGCCGCCAGTGGTTTTCTCCACCTCTCGTTTTCTCTCAATGGTTCTGTTGCGCAAACTTTTGTTATGGCTTTATGAAGGGTCATTTCCTTCCTACATTATACTCGTGAAAATCACATTTAAATCATTGATACGACTTAAAACCCACTCATGAACCCACAAAATGCTTTTTAAGAGAGATCCAATATGGTGGTCAAATGAGCGGATCACAATGGAAGAGAGTCCCATTTCATTGCATAGTTTTCCTCTTCGATGAATCACTTTTATCAGCATATATAAATGTTAATTGCGATTTGATTGGAGCCCCATTATGACCCACTCCAGCGGCTAGGTGTGCAATCTGACAACGTTGCATTTGGACCATTTAAATCCATGAAAACTATCGAATCGTAAGGAATTTGCGATGCCCATCAAATTCGACCTCCTTCTGTATGCATTCTAATAGAGAAAATGCTACGTTGCCAAATAGCACGCTTCGTTACTGACCCGGTCATTTGACCGCAATCTTGGAATTTTATTTAACCCATAAAAATGCCTAGAATTATTTGACATGTTTAGGTGTTTTTCTAAACACAATCTGAGAACTAAAAACACGAAAAATTATGAAAACAGAAATATTTTGGTGCAGCTAAATTTTACGAACTAAGAACTCCCAAAAATAACGGTTTTGGAGCAATATCGGTCCAAATTGACTGAAATTTGGTCCAAAAATGACACAAAAAATGGGTCATTAACGACCCAATGGGCATGTATATTGTATAATTTTATGGGTTAAACTAGGTAACTTATCGAGCTTGTGAGTTAATTTTGGAACTTTCTGATGTTCGCCCAACGTTATTTCCAAGTGATAATACATGCACCAGAATTAATAGATCCTCTCCTCTCTATGCAGCTGTAGCACCAGTGGCGTCGCGTGCCATCTGGCAACAATGCAACTGCTCCATTTAAACTCATTAAATATATCGAATTTTCCTTGTGCACTGTGAACCCCCTGAATTCGATCTTTTACATGAGTTTAAATGGATAGAATACATTGTAGCCAAATTGCACGCGACGCCTTTGTGTAGCATAAAGCAACAGACCCATTGCATAAATGAAAATGCATCATGCACAAGTGGCCAAGTGGCGTGGACGCGTAGAAAAGCTGCAACAAACAAACCGCGATTGTGTTGCCCGCGTGGTGTACATCTTTGCTCTCGTATATTTGTCGTCTGATTGTCGTAATCAAATAATTTACACCGGTACACCGTGCACAATCTGGGTCACTTACTTGTCCGCTTTTGAAAAGTGCTCGTTTGTTTGTCTGTTTGTCTATGCCGTAACATTACGCATACTATATGCGGTAACACATCATGCATTGACGTCCACGTGAAAAGGGGGTTAAGGAGGAGAGAGGGTGGTCTGCGCTCTGCATTATCGCTGCACAAGTCGATGCTGCAATATACTTGATGGCGCATCGGGGTTGCAACTGCCCCCTCTATATGTATTTTTACTTTTTCCAAGCAACCAGATAAGGAAATCAGAAAAAAAGGCAGGAAAAAAATCGGGCCGGAAAAAATATAGACACTGTTACACAATAAGAGTCTGGTTTCTCTGTCGTTGATGTATTGGATTGGAATATCTAAATATTCCGCAGTCAAGCGTGGATCTTTTTTCGACTATCCGAATATGATTATTTAGATTTTGAGCGTCTATAGTTGCCACTTTAATATAGAACAAAGATTAGATCACTATACTTTGAAACAATGATTATCACCTGCAGGGGCGTGCCGAGGTCTCCTGAGGGGGGTTGTAAATTGGCCACCCTCTGAAAATCGCTGCAAAAATTATGAATTTGATGTCCTTTTTTTTTTTAACTTGTACTCATTGACTTTGCCGCGATAAATGTTGTAGTTTCTAGTATTTTCTTGTTGCTAACCAACCGCTCACATAGATGCGTTTCGATCCATTTTGGAAGCATACATCGCTACTTGTCAGAATCCATCACCCCGATACTCAAAATGCTTGAGCTCTAGTCATCATGAATACAGGCGTAGTTTACGTAACTATTCCTACGCGCGGGACATGCGAATTGCATAACAAATTTTTGAAGGCGCTCTGTGAACTTGAGTGCTCGAACACTGTTACTGACGAACGATGAGTAGCATCCATTATTTAAAGTAATGAATATCTCTGTGTATTGCATAGTCTTTAAAAGTACCCAACAATATGGATCAACAACAAAAAGTCTCAAAATCCACTCATGATCACGACTTTTTCAAAGATCCAATTTATGGGGGTCAAATGGAACGTGTCACATTAATTGGGAAGTCCCATGTAATTGCATCTTCCTCTTTATGACGAATTGATTTTCTCAGCATGAAAGTTGCTATTAGATAGAACTTCCCATTGTGACTCGTTCTTTTGACCGCCATTTTTGAATTGTGTTCAAGGGAGCATTTATTGAGTTCTCAGGAGTGGATTTTAAAACTTTCCAATGCGTCCAACGGAGTTAATTTCAAGTATTTTACATTAGAACAGCGACCCTCTCTATTTCTGTGGCCAATGTCTGCAACAGAGCCATTCATTTTTCAAATTCTAATGAATGAATTCCTGAATTTACCTTTAGAGATGAATTCAAGAAAAAAAAAATTTAAAAAATAAATAAATAAAATAAAAAGTAAGTGAATTAAATTTTAGAATCATCATTACTATAATCAATGTGACGTTGATTTGAGCAGTGGCGGCTCGTGGGCTTTGGTATTGGGGAGGCTGTGGGGGGGGGGGGGGTCCAGGGGGCCACCCGAAAACCGATAACACGTAGTCAAAAACAAACAGGCGCGGCTGGTTCGGCGACTCGCATGACGCGACGGTTATCCGGCTACTGGCTCGGCAACGCTGCGGGAGTCGTGGAGGATAGCAGCCTCCGATACCTTCGTTACTGCGTGCACAGTCCTTGATTGGTTGGGTGTGTGTGTGTGCTGAACACCACTTGACTTGACTCGACCGACTCGGAGTCTCGGAGGCACAGACTCTGGCACTTCTGTCTGCTGTTGTTTCGCGCTCTGCGAAATCTCGTTCCCCGCCCGCTTACAACTTCTTTCTCTTGCGCTCTCTCATAGTGAAGATTGACTCAAGTTTTAGAGTCACGGACATTGTGATTGCCTAATTTTAATATGTTGTCTCTCGTTTCTGTCTTGTCGACGTTATTTTTTCTTCCCTCTGAATGTCTGGGGAGGCACAGCCTCCCTTGCCTCCTTAGGCGAGCCGCCACTGGATTTGAGTCATTCCTATAAGCGGGACCGCCGTACCTGAGGGCCAGTAGAGCATGGGCTTGCTGCTTAGTCCTTCAAGTCATTCCTCTAAATAAATGAACGAACTGGTTCAAATGGACTCCGCATCAAAAGTATATATCGTGAACAAGGATATAGTGAGAGACTGGGATAGGTTCAATTGTATATAGAAAGACAGAGTGCATTACGGATACTGTGTAAACACTCATTTTTATAACAATAAAAAAACCCGAGGACTTAATTATTAACAACGGAAAAGGATTATGATACTCTCATCCAAGATTAGGTCCCATGATGGACCCTACTGCATCATTAATTAGAGGGTCTAAACGGGCGGTGGGCCGGTGGGCCTCCTCTAAGCCCCCAACCAACAAAACCCGCGAGACCAACGTGAAAATGATAGAGTAAACATGGGGAGGAACGACGTTGTCAAACGGCGTGCTTTATATATTACACAGTATGTTCCAGAAGTTCTTATCAGACCTAAAAGTAAAAAAAAACACGCATCTCATTTCGATCAAAAACAGGCCTGCTTGTTAGCAATCGCACATTGATTTCTATAAGACGTTCTGCAAACCACAGGTTTACGAGCTGACCAGTTGTGTACCGAAATGTAATACTTGTTTTTTTGTTTGTTTTTTATTTACTTGGATTCACGTGTGAGTGGATCAAGCAATTTGGCAACCATGAATTCATTCCATCCGAGCGTATGAAAAACAATCGATTCTTGAGGGGTCTATGGCCCTTTTACTAATCGATTGCTTCTCATGCATTCATGCAGATGGGAGTAATACACAGTTGCAAGATTGCTGAATCCACCTTTGACTCGGAGAGAACTTCCGAGACACACTGTATAATATGAATTTATTCATGCGAGTACATACATTCACGGTTGCTGAACTGAATAGTGAATCATGATGTTATCTGATGGCTTCACAAAGGTTTTTTATACCATCGGTAGAGCTCAGATTTGAATATCGAGCAACCTGTGTTCACGCACCGTGAACATCCATGATGACCAACGCTAACAACCTCACAGCATCGGAGGTTATGAGTTTGTCTGCGTTTTGATTGGTTGTGATCGATGTTGTGAGGTTGGTCATCTTGGATGTTCATGGTGCTTGCATACAGGTGGCTCGATATTTTACCGCCATCTTGGATTTCAGTTAAATGTCTCTTGTGGGTTTCTAATTGCATTTCATGACTTTCTGCTGCCTCCAATGGACTTTTCACTCGATTTTACATGAGATTGATCACTCTATAGCGCTGTAGCAAAAGTTTGCAATAGACTCTTTGTTGATTATATGAATGTAAGTGCGCAGTGCAATGCAGTCAGCAATGGCAGCTTGGCCCGTTTAGTGGATGATGTGTGAAGGGGTTGTAGTTAGTTGTAGGCCGGGGAAGTGTTGAGGACAGAACAGCCTGCACAGTGCACAGTGCACAGTGTATAGCAGTGGAGTCAGTGGAGTGCCACAGGTGCTGATGAAAGAAATGTGTGGCGGGGCACGTTCGGGATTGCCGCGCCGTGCCATCATATGCCGCCGCGCCTTCAGGGACCCGTGAGCGTGGGGGGTCCGGCCCACCTGCCGAGACTTGCGGCGGCCACGGCCAATGAAAATGAAATAACACTCGCCACTTTTCGCCGTGACTTGCAGCATCTCAACGATCACTTATTCAACACTTCAACCTGTCCCGAAATTTCGTTCCCGCTTCCCGATCTTCCCCTCCTCCTCCTCCTCCCCCCCGCACTAACACTCGCACTCTCCGCGACTCCCTTTAGCCCCCTCGGTGCACTCCTCCGGGTCACCGTTATGCGCGGTATGACTCGAGTTTGAGCACACGTTGCCAACAAATATGTTCAACGTTCTCAATATTGAAGAATGTAGAGTGATGAGCATCAAGTGTAGAGCAACTTGGATGCGGCCATAGCCGAAGCCGGGGATTTGTCTTCCTCTCTCTCAGCCCATTTGATTGCATGTGTTTGGAAAGGATAGATACAGGGGATGTTCACAGAAAAAAAGTAGAATGTGTCGTAGGCACGAATTTGGGTTCACCGGCCACAATTTGGATCAGTTTTTTTGCATCAAAAGTATATTAAGCGACAAGTAACGCCATCTATCGGATTAAAATTTTGGGGAGTTTGCCATAGAATTACTTTAACGTTCAATTATTAGATAGATAAAAAGATGGAAAGAAAAGAACCCCGTGTTAGGCTAACGACGTTTTCTATATTCAGTACTAATTACAGTTTTCCCCGACAGGAATCACAACCTGACAGGGGGCTATTCCACTGCCTTACAACTACCAACTTACTCATATCAAATGATTTGCTCTTTTCACTTGAACAATCTATCAGAATTAGGCCAGTGTTTGAATACTCGTCTCAAAATTAGTATTTCTTCTTTGCTTGGCTCCTTGCCATTAGCATATAACTCCAACAGAACTGAATAATCTGAAATAAACCACGATATCAATTCATCAAACAACCAACCAACCAATCAATCAATCAATCAATCAATCAATCAATCAATCAATCAATCAATCAATCAATCAATCAATCAATCAATCAATCAAAACACTCATAACTCACCTGATTGCGATTTAATACCTTTTTACTCTGAATGAAATTGCTTGCAAAGATTTAAAGTTGTGGATAAAGTCTTAGAAAAGTAGGTAACTTTCGGAACGTTTTTGATGGTTTCGGCTTTTCCGGGAAAGAACACAACGGAGCCAAAATTTGACGAAAAGAAAACAATCTGACCAAACTGAACCTATTTGTTGTCTTCTCGTCTCGTCTTTAAATAGAAACTCTTTTTGCTTTCATCTAATGTTGAGAATACATTTAAAAGATTAAAAATCTCCATGGTGATGAAGTTGTAGAGGGAACTGATGAGTGCTGATTATTGAGCATTTTTGGTGAATATGCGAAGTAAATACCTACCTACCGTAAGTTTGACTCCAGAACATTAATTATCCTTTGTTTATACATATACAGGGTGTCTGGAAAGTCCCGGAACGACTTCATAACTTTTGAACGGCTGCAGATAAAAAAAAAACCAAACTTGGGGGATGTTTATAACTTAATAGGAACTACTTTTTGGCGTAACCAAAATTTCCGGGGGGCGTCCCTAAGGGGGGGGGAGTTTCGACCCCTAACTCAAAATTTTCAAATGGCAACCCGTAACTTGTGATAACTCGTTTTAAAGGGCATAAATTTCTAAGGCTTTCAAAATATCGAATGACAAAGTTGAATTTTTACCTGTTGTCAAATTTCGATACATCGAAAACCAAAAACGATATCGACCTGCAGTTTGCGCCAAAATGCTCAGTTTTGTGTGCCCTTTTGAGCGATGTATCACTTGATAGGAGTCGTGCCTCGTAATTTTCGAGGTAGCCCCCCTGGGGGGCTATTTTTTTAAATAATTTTGACCAAATATTGACGTAACCAATGTCAAAACCGTATTTTTTTTCTGGAAAGCGCTTGCTATTTAAAGTATTTTTATTTCCTAGTTTTTTCAATTCCGACTTTTCCAATGAAAGTACTGATTTTTTGAAAATGGGTCGAAATCGAACTTTGACTATCGATATATCGAAGACGAAAAACGATATCGACGTCCGGTTTGCGCCAAAAGTCTTAGAAAATGCCCTTTAAAACAAGTTATCACAAGATAGGAGTTGCCATTTGAAAATTTTGAGTTATAGGGGTCGAAATCCCCCCCCCCTTAGGGACGCCCCCCGGAAATTTTGGATACGCCAAAAAGTAGTTCCTATTAAGTTATAAACATCCCCCAAGTTTGTTTTTTTTTTATCTGCAGCCGTTCAAAAGTTATGAAGCCGTTCCGGGACTTTCTATACACCCTGTATATGATATAGTGTCTTTGGCACGAGAATTAGTTTATTCCATCTTGGCAAACTACTTCAATGAGTATCCTTTGAGATTTTTCTCTTAAATTTGGATATTTTAGTTACCTGATAGAGATGCTTCATTTTTAAATTAGAAATCAGGACGCAGGGAAATTTCTCTTGGAATTGTGAGCGTTGAATCATTATCAAAAGAGATGTTTTCAATCTGCGATTGTGTGAGCCCACCCCCGTGTAAGTACCAGTAGCAGCAAACCCAACATTGAAACACTGGAATGAGAAACATTGTATGTAATATAAAGGAGGCTTGCAGAAAAGAACTTTGTTCATTTTCCTTGTTTACAATCGAGATAGCCTATAACATGCGTTTAAAATAATTACTTAGGACTTCAAAATTTTAATAATTTGATTTATTTTCAGTCTTAAAACTGTAAAATTGCGAAAGAATTAAATCAAATAAATAAAAGAAAACATGCTAGAAACATGGGTGCCCGCAGCAGCAGCGCAGCAGCAGCGCAGCAGCAGCGCAGCAGCAGCACAGCAGGGGGGGGGGGGGGGGGCAAGAGTGGAATACTTGCCTCTCCCAGAATTCAATACAATCAAAACGTCACGACACAAAATAAAATGAACGAAACAAAGATAAAATATTAATCAAACTAATAAGAGTTTACGAACTTTTCATTAGTTTAGGTAGTTACTCTATAATTTTATTTTTATAATATAATTTTATTTGTAAGGAACAATTGCAGAAAGCAGGGTTTTTACTATCATTACCTATCATCTACTGTCACTTTATTCATACTATCAAAAAAGTCAAAATGTTTACTATTGATTGATACATCTACATTATAGCTTAAAACTGTACACCTTAAGGGGGGGGGGGGGGGTCCCCCGAGACACATATATATATATATATATATATATATATATATATATATATATATATATATATATATATATATATATATATATATATATATATATATATATATATGTATATATATATATCTATATATATATATATATATATATATACAGGGTGTTAATTAAAATAGGTTCCACTCATGTTATCTCGAAAACGGTTGCGAATTTAGAAAATCGCTCAAACACGTGTTCAATGATTTCGAGGGGGACACCTTTTAAGGGGGTCGCCAATTTTGGGGCCCCCTCCGGGGGTCCCCTAGGGGGGGCACCACCCCCCTAAATACAATACTTCAAATGAGGACCCCCATTTTTTATTCGATAATTGAAAAGAGGACAAAATTCTAAGACTTTCAGCACAAACCGGAAGTCGATATCGTTTTTAGTTTTCGATATATCGAAGTTCAAAGTTCGATATGGACCCATTTTCAAAAATTCACAACTTCCTTTTAAATTATCCAAATTTAAAAAACTTTAGGTTCAAAATGTTTTACAGAGCAAGTACTTTTCAGAAAAAAATACAAACTTTCTGGAAAATTTACCAAAAGGGGGTTTCTGAACCCCTAAATTTTTTTGAAAATTTTGAACTTTTCAGAGGCTGTAGAAAAAAAACTACTTCAAATTTCAAAAAACGCTGAAACATGGGTTCGCTTATTTTAAGGGGTACATCTTTTCAGGGGGTCAAAAATTCTTAGGCCCCCCAGGGGGGGCAGGAGCAGGGGTCACGACCCCCCAAATTTGACAATTTTAAAGAACGATGTCTTAAAAACCTATTGTGTGATACATCGTTTGAAAGCACGTCTCAAGTCAAACATTTTGGCGCAAACTGGAAGTCGATATCGTTTTTCGTTCTCGAGATATCGAAGGTCAAAGTTCGATGTTGATCAAATTTCAATAATTCGCTCGAATAATTTCGATCTTGAGAACGAAAAACGATATCGACTTCCGGTTTGCGCCAAAATGCTCGGCTTATAAAATAAGCGAACCCATGTTTCAGCGTTTTTTGAAATTTGAAGTAGTTTTTTTTCTACAGCCTCTGAAAAGTTCAAAATTTTCAAAAAAATTTAGGGGTTCAGAAACCCCCTTTTGGTAACTTTTCCAGAAAGTTTGTATTTTTTTCTGAAAAGTACTTGCTCTGTAAAACATTTTGAACCTAAAGTTTTTTAAATTTGGATAATTTAAAAGGAAGTTGTGAATTTTTGAAAATGGGTCCATATCGAACTTTGAACTTCGATATATCGAAAACTAAAAACGATATCGACTTCCGGTTTGTGCTGAAAGTCTTAGAATTTTGTCCTCTTTTCAATTATCGAATAAAAAATGGGGGTCCTCATTTGAAGTATTGTATTTAGGGGGGTGGTGCCCCCCTAGGGGCCCCCCGGAGGGGGCCCCAAAATTGGCGACCCCCTTAAAAGGTGTCCCCCTCGAAATCATTGAACACGTGTTTGAGCGATTTTCTAAATTCGCAACCGTTTTCGAGATAACTTGAGTGGAACCTATTTTAATTATCACCCTATATATATATATATATATATATATATATATATATATATATATATATATATATATATATATATATATATATATATATTATATATATATATATATATATATATATATAATATATATATATATATATTATATATATATATATATATATATATATATATATATATATAATATATAATATATATATATATATAGACAATGCTTTAGAGTTGGGCAAACTCATCAGCTGAGGTAAAAAAGCCAAGAAAAAGAAAAAAATCATATTAAAAATATGAAAGTAATAGTTAAAAAACTAAAGGGGGGAGAGAGTTCAACTCAGGCAGTGCAACAGAAAGCATGAGCGAGGACAGCGTTCGAGAGCATCACGACCGGTTTCGTCCTTGTTAGGACTCATCAGGTGAGCTTACTCGAGCTGCCTCTAACTCAATGCAATCGGCACTCCAGCAAGTCGTCAAAACGACATCGCTGACGTGACGCGAGAACGCAAAAAAATGCGCGCGCGCCATCTACCGTAAATGTTGAACAACTCTCAGAACGGTAGACGGTCTTTTACGGTAGATGGCGCGCGCGCATTTTTTTGCGTTCTCGCGTCACGTCAGCGATGTCGTTTTGACGACTTGCTGGAGTGCCGATTGCATTGAGTTAGAGGCAGCTCGAGTAAGCTCACCTGATGAGTCCTAACAAGGACGAAACCGGTCGTGATGCTCTCGAACGCTGTCCTCGCTCATGCTTTCTGTTGCACTGCCTGAGTTGAACTCTCTCCCCCCTTTAGTTTTTTAACTATTACTTTCATATTTTTAATATGATTTTTTTCTTTTTTCTTGGCTTTTTTACCTCAGCTGATGAGCAGAGAAAACATACATACAAGAGAAGTGCAACTCCACGGCTGTTTTTCTTGTCCACATTTTCAGATCGACTGCAGCGCTTGGTTGGAGAACCTTGGAACCACGCGCTCCACCGCTCCCTCCGTACCCCTTGGCTGCCTACCGTTCTGCTTCCCCTTCATCCTACCTCCTCTCCTACCTTCCGCGTGGATTCGGGCGCGGTTTTTGAAACGACGGTGAATTAATAAAGCGCGTGTAGCTGAGAAAAGATGGGTCCGCGGTTATCTTTCAAACCTCTCACCTGATTTTCAAGGTGAATACTTTAAGATAAAACTTTTCTTGGAAATATTTATTCATAAGAGTATTCATCAAGAAAATTAGGTGAAAAGTTTAGAGAGCACGCCAGCAAACATAACTTTCCTCAACTCTACATCACTTTATTCTTTTTTCGTTTTCTGAATTTTTTTTTGGCGGTAAAGCTCCCTACTCCCCCATTCCCGCCCATTTTAACCAACAGTCATTGAAACTACGTTTCTCAAGTCATTTCTCAAGTTTGTCATAACTAATCTGTGTTAATGGATGCATTTTTGAAACATTACTTTGCATATCACACAACTTTTCGGAATTTTTTTCCTTAAACTTTCAGTTGAAATTGAATTAAAGGCTGTAGTATGTGTTACATAGCTACAGGCTGAGAATTTACACGTAAATAAACTCTGAAAAAAAAGTTTTAATCATAAAAAAAGTAAAAACGAAGATTAATTTAAAAATAAATGCAAACGAACTCAAGATAGAAAAAAGTATTTTCAATCACACTTCTTTGAAAATCAGAGGAGAAATATGATGAAGGGAAAATAAATTTTTGAAGTAATTTATGATCAATAGAGAGTTTATATTGAGTGCAAGTAACACGAGATCTAATAATTAAAACAATGTTATTTTAATACATTACAGCGAGAGAATAATACATACAATATGGTACTAAAAGGGATGAAACTTAAATAAAAAAAGAAATAGAGAACTACAATTATTTGCCTACATTACTTTGCATTACTTTACTAAACATTACTTTGCAAATCACACAACTTTTCGGAATTTTTTCCCTTAAACTTTTAGTTGAAATTGAATTAAGGTCCGTAGGAAGTGTTACATAGCTACAGGCTGAGAATTTACACGTAAATAAACTCTGAAAAAAAAATTTTTAATCATAAAAAAAGTAAAAACGAAGATTAATTTAAAAATAAATGTAAACAAACTTAAGATAGAAAAAAGTATTTTCAATCACAGGAGAAATATGATGAAAGGAAAATAAATTACAGAGTCGCGGCTGAAAACATTCCAGTGCGAGGTGCAGTTTTTGCAGAAATTTACATATAGTAAAGAAATAAAAAAATAAATAGGGAACTATAGAATTATTTTCCCTTTTGAATATTTAGTTTGCGTTCCTGTAATTTTTTCAGATACTCTGCGATAAAAGCCCTATTTTGCCTTTGGCACCACCATTTAACAGTTATGAAAAAAATGCAGTCGTTCATTAACTCTATAATTTCAATGGCATGTTCTACTGAGCAACAGTTGGCCTTCAGCCATGTAAAATTAACCTTTTCATTTAGCTTACATGTAATGGTTTTCCTGATGTTGTTAATATGAGCATATTTTTGAATTAAGGCATCTGACAAATACAATGATGATCCTACACTTTCGATAAATTTTTCCGAGCAATATTTTAAACTCTTCTTTCCATCATTATATTCCTTAGCAGCAATCAGTGAATGACAAGGGCCAATTTTTTCAGCAAGTAATATATTCTTACAATGAGTACAATCCATCTTTGGGAGCATTTTATGGGCCACGAATCCAGCAATGTGGGCAATAGGTCGGGACTCATTATCTCCACTTTTAATTGCAATTTTTAATTGACTAGACTTCGCTAATGTTTGTCCTAACACAACATCAATATCTTTCAAGAGATCGGTTACTTCACTCTCTTCTTTCGCGATGGTTTTTTTCTTCTCCAATAATACTCTTAAATCATCTAACAGTCCAACATTGTCCATTTGACAGTTGGTGCCCTTCGAATGAGCAGCAGTGCAGTTATTCAATATCGCTGTTTTAAATCCACCGACAAATTGAGATACTGTGGGATTAGAATTCTGGCCACAGTTGCCTCGGATGACGCCGAATAGATTTTCAAGTGCGTCCTGATTTAGGCTCCGCGGCTCCATATACCTATATCCTGCCTTCTGCAGATCTTTCCAAATATATTGCACAGCTCGGAGAGTAAATTGCCATCCTACTTGGGAAGGCGGAGGATTGCTGGCGGAGTGCTTATCAAACTTCCATGACCTTATGAATTTTTCCGCTTTACGATAAAGGGCGTGGTGAGGACTGTTTTCTTCAACCCGCTTTCTCAATATTTTACCCTTGTACGGTATGTTGCCACGGCCATTGAGAGAATCAAACAAACTGTCTAGTGCCTTGCAGAAAGCAGCAGTTATCATCGCGGATGAATCATCTTTCAAAATACCTGCAAGCAAAGGATGAAAAAAATTACTATCACTTTTTGTTTCATCTGCAGTTACACTCACACAAAAAGAAGTAAAACAGAATAAAAGAGCTGCCATGTCATTTATTGCACAGCCACACTGAAATGAGTTTGTTACCCGCTATTAATACAAATTTTCAGAAAGTTTTGTTTGCTTTCTCCCGCTTTTATTGATTGCGGAGTTAATGTCACTCACAGGAGCAATATCCCAAAATATTTTTTGGACCCTAAATGCTTTGTAAGACCATGTGAGTAAATGCAATATAACTGGGTAACTGCTACTCTATTCAACCAATGGATCTACTATTGAATAGTATAAACAAATGGTTGCGCCTGCCAGAGATTGAATTATTCATTCTTCATTTCAGTTAGTTTGATGCCACGTCTATAAACATTTTTTTTCTATTTCTTTCTTTAAAAAATAGCATCACCTGACTGACATTTTGATCATTCAGTCTGCAAAGAAATATTTTTATAGTGGTCTGAACTTGACTGTAAGATTTTTCTTGTAAGATCAGTCGCTCTTTTATCCACCATTTTCTACCAACTAGAGAAGAAATGTAATTTTTTCTTAATTTTTACAAAAATTTTAAGCAGTCAAACAAACAAACAAGTTTCCACTATTGAAATTTTACTCTGCATTTGCACGGCCGCAAAAAATGAGATATGCTACAATGGACATTTTCTACGTGAATTCGATTGCTGAAACCTGTAAAAATTCAGAAAAAATGAAATTTCTTCTCTGCTTGTGATAGTGGTGGATGAATGAGTGACACAAGACTGACAACATCCCAAATAGCATCACCCAACTCAAGGTCATAGATTAAAGAGGTATGCTAATCTGACTTCGCGCCACAAGTTCAGTGGCGGCCAGTTCAAAATCACTGCAGGCAAGATGGTTGACAAAAGCAGAAAACGTATACTCTTTGCAGAAAACATTGGGTTGTTTTCTGCTTTCCTGCAGAGGGCAGCCCAATGTTTTCTTCAAAGAGTAAACGTTTTCTGCTTTTGTCGACCATCTTGCCTCCAGTGATTTTGAACTGCGCGCCACTGAACTTGTGGCGCGAAGTCAGATGAGCATACCTCTTTAATCTATAACCTTGCACCCAACTGACATTATGACATCTACAACAAAATATTTTTGAAATGGTCTAAACTTGACCGTTAATATTTTTCATATAAGATATGTATCTTATCACCTTATTAAGAAAAAAAATGAGTAAAACTGTGAAAAATTGTCGAAATTAGAGGCTGATTACATGTTTCCTCCCTTTAGCTGAAATCCACCCTTACCCTTATAGATTCTTACAGCATCTTACCGTAAGTATGTTGATTCTCAATGACACTTGCGACCGAGTTGCTAAATATTTGGGCAGCAAGGTTGACTTTCATTTTCTTTGCTCCAACTGGATTTAAATGCGAGTCTTTAATATGCCGTAAACTTTGAAAGACTCTTTGGCGATCTTCATAGACAACTGAGCGAATGTGCTTCCATTTTGCAATTCCTGAAAATCAAAAGAAGAAAAAAAAAATTTAACTTCTTACTCATATTAATATGAAATGTTGTAACCGAAATCAAGTTAATTTTTCATATTTACGTAAACGAAAGTGATTATGTTACAAAATGTAGCAAAGAAAAAAGTATACATTATTAATAAGCTTTTGAGGTCAGTGGTAAACACACTTGCGTTTCAAAAAATATAGTTGTAGGCACGCAGATGGACTAAATCATTAAAGATTTCAAAAGCTTCATTAATTTTACATCATATTTCAATAGGTACATGCAACATAAAAATATCTTTTAAAGATGAAAGTTTTAAAGTCGGAGATAAACTTTGATTTTAATTCTTGCCTCATAATCTGTCTACTTACACTGGTAGAGTACGGTTCATGCCGTCAATGATGTATAAGTGTCATAAAAAAATTGCACCTGTAGCAGGTGATTCAGAATTATTTGATAAATAATTTTAAAAATGACTTAATTTCGTAATTTTTTAGACTTGGGGAATAACTAAAAAAGCAAAGAACAAACCTTTATACATTTTTCTTTTGTATCCAACAGTTAGAGAGACATTCTTCTCCTTGAAGTTGTTTCGTGTGCACTTCAACAAATGGCATGGATCAAATATTGTGTAGACCCTGCGGCCATCCAGCTCAAAATATGGTTTTTCTGGAGTTGCGCCAAGGGCTTTGACAGTTGACACGTTGTTTGAACCCATATCGCAAACCGTTACGGTCACTTTCAGTCCAGCTTCTTCGCAAGCACGGATTGTTTCTTTCAGAAACACCTTTAGCCTTGCATTGGAAGTTCCTCCTCCACTTAAATAGTAAGCTATGGGCTGCTTAAACTTACGCCGTAGACCTTGCACCATAAAAACGAGAGCATGATTCGCTACTTTCCTCTCACAGCCTTGACCTGTGGAACAAATCAAATAAAATTGTTTTAGAGACTGAACAAGGAGTTCTTGGAAGCATGAACACATGATTTGCCCCCCCCCCCCCTTAAAATTGAAGATCGAATCAGGGAAAAAAAACGCTCAAAAATAAATGCAAGAGATGCGTTAAGAAAACAAACTATGTATGTTTCCTTGAGGAAATCTTTTTGAAGCATTGATTATCTACCCCTGTGAAAGCAATTCAGTGCACTAAAGAGACGGTGATGATAGCTCAAATAGTTTTAGGCTAATGCAGTCAAAAGACCATTTGAAGAAAAAAGAAATATTACTTCGGTACTGATTACAAGTGGTGGTAGCCACCACGGTCAAGTCAATTACCTGTTACAGAAACGATTAAAGTAAGATGTTTAATGATAATTAGTAAAGACATATATTCTTGATATTTTGCGGCTCAAATTTCACCTTGCATCCTTATAGCTTTGATTATTTAACGATTCTTTTACATGCAAAATCATATATTTCAACTGCTGTTATTTACCTGCATGGTCCTGGAAGCCATCTATCTTGTCTGTTACAGGATTGTAAACAAGATTTTTCCTAATGGCCATTTCATCAAACATCAAAGAGACAAATCTATCTTTAATGTCAAACTTTTCCAAAGATTTGTTCAGCGCGTTCAGAACTTGCTTGTTAACACCAGTACCATAGGGGAGATGGCTGAGGAGAGAACGGAGAGTGCGCGGAGCAGGCAAAGGAAATAACTTCCGAAGTAGGTAATAACTACGGGGGGAATTTTTGAAGAGTGTCAGTGCTTGGAGTTTATCGTCGAGGGTCCATCTTCGGCCATTTGGTTTGCATGAGGAACAGCGGATGGTGGACTGAATGATCAGTTTTAAACTATGCGGCAGTTTCTTGAACACCGGAAGATCCATAACGTTGGGTGCCGCACTTTGTTCTTTGAGAATACTGTATTGTCTCTTCATTCTAGCAACTTCTTTCTCTTTTTTCCGATTTGATCGTACAAGCATCTGTTTTCTTGGAGTTAAATGGTTAATGCGAGTGACGTTTAGCTGCTGCAAAAGAGATCGGCGAGCTGTTCTTTTACGTTTGACACCACGCTGGCTCCTAGGATCAATGTTAATAGGGGTATTGTGGGTATTTGCTGAGGGAGTGGAGGGAGGCGCAGGTGAGGACAAGGTAATAGGACCAGGTTTAACGGTTACAGGGGAAGAAAATGGGGTCGAAATTGGAGCAGTATTGAAGGAGGGTGAAAATGTATTCGGATTTGATTCGGGACCAATGGATGATGAGAGAGGGGTAGGGATTGCTTCACAAGGCATGCTGGGGGTATCAGTGGATAGAAAGGAGAGGGAGCTAACCGATTCTACAGAAAGGGGCAAGGAGCTAGATTGTGGAATAACTTTAGGGGTGATGATTGGGACAGAGAATTCAGAGCTTACGACATCAGGAGCAAGGAGATGCAAAGTATTAACGTCTCGACGATAGGTAGAGGAGGCAGGTGCTATGCTTGGAATTGAATAGTTTGACAGCCTCGTTGGATCCGTTTCTCGGAAGGCATCTTTTTTGAAGTGAGCACTGCAGATATGTTGGTGACTGGTATGCAGTTTCTTCAATTCTTTTGCACTTGTCCATTCTTGCTGCGGCTTGGAAAACTCTGCCCATATCCTGCATCTGAAACACACAATGAAAAATAATATAATTATTAAGTGAAGGAAAAATCAATCAAGCCACAGGTCAAAATGAAAAGGAATGATTTACAGTTACCGGGCCTGCCCAAGAGGTAAAAAATAATGAAGGAACTGCAAAACTAATTAGAAATTTGAGAACGCAGCCTTTTTAAATCAACAACCATGATAAAAAAACAAGAGTTGGAATTAATTTTTTCCGCAATTTTTTCAAGGACTATATATGAGCAGACTAAATAGGCATTTAATCCAGCATGTTGATGCCTTTCCATCTTAATTGTTAATACTGTAAAACAGGGTGAATAGGAACTTCGGGGTGAATGGGAACATATTCAGGGAATGCTTGTTTTTCTAACATTCCCAGATTATGTTCCCTTCCAGCTTTCACTCCGTTGTACGATATCTTCAATTGAGGAATCTGCGTTAACCAAAATGAAAGTTCATGTTAAATGGCTGAAAATGCAACGGTCGGTGATGATAGGCACAGAATTTTGACTCATTGCTTACCATCAATGCACCAATGCGAGTTGACAAGTTTCTGAACATGTATGACCAAATACGAGAACGAGAACCAATGCGAGAATTGGCGGAGAAGCAAATTTGATTCATCACTGGGATAATTAAGACGCATATGCTCTGTTAAAGAAAAAAAACAACTGTCCACTGTACTTAACAAGTCCATTATGATAAACTATAGCTTCTTTCTGATCGCTTAAAGTATGACAGTTTATTCTCCATCAGAAAATATAATAATGTTTAGGCCAACAAAGAGCCAGTCATAAGTAGGTAAGAACCAAAACTTCTGAGACTTTCTAAGTAAAAAATTAGAGATATTCCTTGTGCTTCAGATTCTAGATCTTTACGCTAGCAATGGTAAGTAGTTTTAGCAAAGAATTGAACAATTTCTGTGTTCAGAAACGAACTGTAGGCTTTCAGATCAATCTTTGATGATGTACACTGAGTAGTAAGAGGTACCAATGAAAACAAAAGTAAATAATTCCTTTTACTGACCTGTCTAAATTTGTTACACCAGGTTTCGGAAAATGGTAAAACTTGACTTCTGGATCTCCTGTATCACTTGAACAAAAGTCCACAAAACACTTCACTTTCTTCGCCATTATTAAGAGAGGAGGAGAGTGGTAAAAACTAAGTTCGTCGACCGCGTGCCATTCACCTGTTGTATCGAGTCTTATACCGCAGGCGCCATGTTGCCAGTCAGCCGTTGAAGCAAGCGACGGTGGCGCGGTGGTGGAGAACTCAAGCGTAACTTGGGGGAAAATCTCCCGATCCGAGTTGCACTTCTCTTGTATGTATGTTTTCTCTGGCTGATGAGTTTGCCCAACTCTAAAGCATTGTTTATACCATGTGGCCAAAGTATGTTGTTTCGCTTATATATATATATATATATATATATATATATATATATATATATATATATATATATATATATATATATATAATATATATATATATATATATATATATATATATATATATATATTGATGAACTTTGAAAGGGAATCTGATGAACTTATCCGGGGGATATAACCCCCGCATTCCCAAACAAGGTATAGGGAGGAAAAGGTATGGACAGGAGGCGGAGCCTATCTCAGCAGGTGACAGCTACGTCACAGATTTTCTAGACGGTCGCGATAAAACTCGCCCAGCGTTCCAAACTATCTCACTAGTCGTTTTTTGCTTTGTCTTCGCGATGGCGATTTTGATTATTTTTATACGTAGGTAAATATGTTTTGTCGCGTTTTAATTCTGTTTGCACTCTCAAAATGTGCAGCTCATTTTGATTGTGTTTATGGACCGTTAAGAGCTTTTTAGTCCTTTCTCTGGCAATTTCCGAATTTCTTCGATGGCGAATTTTGGCGTTTGATGGCCATCGCGGTTGACCATCTCCTGCGAAACGCCGAAATTCGCCATCGAAGAAATTCGGAGCTTGCCATTAAAATTACTATAAAGCTCATATTAGTCCGTAAACACGATCAAAATGAGCATATTTTGAGAGTGCAAACAGAATTAAAACGCGACAAAACATATTTACGTATAAAAATAATCAAAATCGCCATAGCGATGTGACAAAGCAAAATACGACTACTCACTCTCCCGTGATCCCCATATCTCTCGCTACTGCAGTAGGTGACGACTACGCCATCGTCAAAGCAAGCGTGTCGTCATCATTTGGCGGGAAAGCTCGAAAACCCCTTAAACTCCGCTTCCTGTGCCTGTCCATACAGCTGTTCCTCCATATACCTTGACTACCAACAGTCCACCTGTTATAAGTGCGTTTCTTCATACCCCTCTTAGCTAAAGCTCGTGCGGTTTGGCAAAATTGGCTTTACTCCATTTAAGCCCATGTAAAATATCGATTTCGAGAATTATTATGAAAGTCACCTAGTTCGACCTTTTCCATAGCTTCAAGTGGTCAAAATACAGAGTTGCCAGATTGCACGCGCCAAGCCATACCCTGGCGTCAAAGTAACGCGAGGTTTCACTATACATACAATCACAATTCAATCAATTTATACGATGAGACTACCTTAGATTTGAGGCTGGCGAAGGACCACATGTTGTAAATCTGCGCCAAAAGAAAACTAAGCATTGGTGGTCCCAGTAACCATGCTGCATTTTCGTCTGAAAACTTTAATAATACAGATTGAAATAATAACAAGCTGATGCGCGCTGCGCATCCATCGCAATGAATGGCAATGTATTGCAAAGCGATGTATATGTATAAGGTTTGCAGTTTGTACAGGGTGTGGCAAAAGTATCCCCCTAAACGGTTAGACAAATAAACTGTAGGAAATACCCTACGACCACTTTCTCACATCAAGTTTAATCTGGGGGAGACCCCTAGACCCCCCCCTTTAATATTTTTATCCAGATCTAAAGATTCATTTTTGAAATATTTAAATTTTTCCTTTTTTTGACCCATTTTCCCATTGAGTTTAATGGTAACCATTTTGCATCCATAACTAACCTAAAAATTAAAATTTTAAAAAAACAAAAAAAGTCCCTCTGGGGAACTTTAAAAGCATTATCTCTGCAAAAGGATGCATGTGGGTGGATCACAGTGAGGCGTTTTGTGTAAAAAGGGGTTCTTCGCGAAGAACCCTTTTCGCGTAAAACACTGCATTAATCGATTTATTGTCATATCAATAATAGTCTCTCACCAAAATCTCAGCTCAATATCTTGAAAACTCAGCGATTACGAGGTGTATTCGTGAATCGAGGCTTCGTTAAATGGGCGTTGTGATGCGAGTTTCAAGTTCTCCAAAAATCGCCGAAAACTTAGATCGCGGTTTTGAGGGCTTAGGAGTCGTCGGAGCGTAAAAACGCAAAGTATCTTTCAAGTGGAAAATTATTCCAAATACATGGGAAGCATATCAATTTTTCGATTCAATCGATAGTTCTCGATATATTTCGATATAAAGGCATTTTGGGCTACATATTTGGATATATCTACGCCGGCAAGATATCTTGAAGTACTTTTTTTTTTGGTGAAAGTACATGCCATAAGGACCATCTCTGCCGGAAATCAGCTAATGATTATTTTTCCTGCTATTTGGTGGTATCTTTAGGGTGGCGAGACCCGTTTTACGTAAAAAGGGGTTCCTAGAAGTCAACTTCAAAATATTGTGTAAAACACAATATTTCACACCAAGTACTTAGAAACAAGCAAGTTCACACAATTAATTATGACTAGTCTACACACAGCCATTACTTAGTTCTGTCACATATAAGTACAGCATCGCTAATTCTCATGTTATGCCTTGACCGTCTTATTTTAATTACTTACGTTATTGTAAACGGCGGCCGCATTGCAGGTGAACATGAATTCGCATACTAAACCTGTAAAAAGTAAAGGTCCCACAAATGACTTCACTCTTCGCATTAACCTGAAAAAAAAAACAAGCAGGATATCGATCTCCAATACAATTTATGTATTGGTAAAGCGTGTCATGATATGATTTAAGTGTTTTTTACTACTATTTATTTAGTATTTAGTGTTTAAGGGCACACAAACACTCTAAACATAGAAAGAAGTTAATCTAGCTCTTATTATGGATGGGTTATCTTTAATAAAATCTGGTACTATAATTCGGGGTTGATAGACCTCTTTGAGGTTGTTCGTTTGCACGAGGACACGCCCCCTCTCCTTATTGGCCTCAATTTTTGCCTTTTTTCAGCAGAAAATAGCCCGGAATTGCTTCCACCGACGCTTTTAATTTCAAAACTTTATAGGCTTCTCCCCCTCAGAAAATTTTTCTGGATCCCCCTCTCTACATATCCGTATTTAAAAAAAAATAAATTGTTGTGAATACTCTATATGAACACTTTGTCATATCAAATTTAATATAACTGGGAAACTTCCAGACCTCCTTGTACTATTTTGGGGGAAATTCTCCAGACCCCTTGAAATATTCCGAGGGATACTCCCAGACCCCTTGACATGTTTTGGGGATACTTACAGACCCCCGAATTATTCTGAGGGATACCCCTAGATCCCCTTGAAATCTGCACGGGCATACCCCCTGAGTCCCTAAAATATGCTGGGGGAAACATCCTGACTTGCATAAATATGGTGGGAGAGACCGACGAACACCCTTTATTATACAGGGTGTTTTTTTTATCTCCCCCCCCCTGGTTTTTTTTCTTGCTAATTGAGATAAAATGTTGCGGTTTGGACTATTCTTCATCATTTTAGCTGAATTTTCTTTTTTTGGGGTCGAAACCCCCCCCCAGCCCCCCTAGGGGGCCCCCAGGGGGGCTATCTCAAAAATTTCAAATGGCAACCCCTATCTTGTGATACATCGTTCGAAAGGGCATAAAATTCTAAGACTTTTGGCGCAAACTGGAAGTTGATATCGTTTTTTGTTTTCGATATATCGAATTTCAAAGTTTGATTTGGACCCATTTTCAAAAAATCGTTACTCCACTTTGGAAAGTCGGAATTAAAAAAACTATGGGTCCAAAATACTCTAAAAAGCAAGTACTTTTCAGATAACGAAATGGTTTTGACATAAAATTTGATTTTAGAGCCCCAATTTTTTTTTAAAAATTTTGCCCCTAAAAGGGGCTATCTTGAAAATTCCCTTCCACGACCCTTATTGAATGATGCGTCGATCAAAAAAACATAAAAAACTGAACATTTTGGCGCAATCCGGATATCGATATCGTTTTTCGTATTCGAGATATCGAATTTTGAAGGTAGGCGAAAATTGAATTTTTAATATTCGATATCTCGAATACGAAAAATGATATCGATATCCGGATTGCGCCAAAATGTTCAGTTTTTTATGCTTTTTTGATCGACGCATCATTCAATAAGGGTCGTGGAAGGGAATTTTCAAGATAGCCTCTTTTAGGGGCAAAATTTTAAAAAAAAATTGGGGCTCTAAAATCAAATTTTATGTCAAAACCATTTCGTTATCTGAAAAGTACTTGCTTTTTAGAGTATTTTGGACCCATAGTTTTTTTAATTCCGACTTTCCAAAGTGGAGTAACGATTTTTTGAAAATGGGTCCAAATCGAACTTTGAAATTCGATATATCGAAAACGAAAAACGATATCAACTTCCAGTTTGCGTCAAAAGTCTTAGAATTTTATGCCCTTTCGAACGATGTATCACAAGATAGGGGTTGCCATTTGAAATTTTTGAGATAGCCCCCCTGGGGGCCCCCCTAGGGGGGCTGGGGGGTTTCGACCCCAAAAAAAGAAAATTCAGCCAAAATGATGAAGAATAGTCCAAACCGCAACATTTTATCTCAATTAGCAAGAAAAAAAACCGGGGGGGAGATAAAAAAAACACCCTGTATGTATAGGTATATTATATGGAGACCCTCAAACCTCCCTGTAAAATCTTGGACAGATTCTCAAACACACTCTAACAAAGATTGGGGATATCTTCTTAATTCCTACTGCTTAGAAGTTTTTTTTTAAGCGTGCCGTATATATACGGTACGCTTTTTGTTTTCATTTTCATATCTAATATATAGGTTGCATGCTTTGCTTATGGCAAAACCTTGGCGGGAAAGGTTTGAAAAATTAAAAACGTGTTTTCATAAAACTGGTTTCATTAATTGTTAATTTATTGCTGCAATCCAGGAGGTCTCGGCGTCTATTTTCTTAAAATTGTAAAAGTTTTGGTATTCCTGTTAATTTCAATAAGTTATTAAGCGTCAAAGTCGAATTCCTTTGAACGAGAATTCCATACAGGTCCAGCAACCTAAGTCATTTGTGCCAACCTATGAGTCAAAATTCAAAGGCAGGGGGGGGGGGGGGTGGAAACATCTCCCGCAGGAACCCTCTTTGCCCCTCGCCTTTGGGCTCCACCGGTCACAAGATTTCTTCACGGTGCATTAAGCGGTCGTAAATGTGTCAAAATCTGTTTGACGAGGGTTTCGGAAAGAAGTGACGGCGAGGTATTGATAAAGAGCGGGCGGGGAATAGAAAAGAGAGGGACTCGTTCATATCCTTAAGTAGACCTGTTTCGTGATGACGTCACGATCAGAATTGGTTCCAAACAAATGCTCTATCTCTCACTCTCGTTGATTTGCCTATAAGAAATCAGATCCAAATTTTCGAACGCATATTCATGCTAGTTAAAGAACAGTTTTCTCAAATTTTATTGCACCATTAGATTCCACGTATTTTAAAGCATCTTTTCACTCTAACATAATTCCTAAAAGATCACAAGCGAATTTACAATCAAGCGAATTTACAATCAAGCGAATTTACAATCACAGTTATACCGAAAGATGTTCTACGTTTTGTCCTCGTCTTACTCACGGTCTCTTATGGGAGTATCACCGCCATGACACTCAATCATTCCAACTTCTCTTCGTATCGAAGCTATTGTTCGAGGTATAACACATGTCGTGATGGTGCTGATGAGCCTATATCCTAGAATTTTGTGCTCATAAAAAACTGTGAGTGTGACAAGGACAAAACATAGGACTTTCTTTGGTATAACTGTGATTGTGCATTGATGCGCGATGTTTCAAAAAGTTTCTGGTATAGCGGGCTCATATTTTATCACTGAGAAAAAAGTGGCTGTTAAAACTGTAAGAATAGAGTCATAGATGATTTCGCCTTATTTCAATCATGAAATCTATCGTTGCTATAGTCAGCGCGCTTGAATCTACACGAATTCCGATTGTCTCTATGGAATTTCGATTATTTCTATGGGAAAAAAAAGCGCGGGAATATATATCCTATCGGAAAATTCATTGAAACAATCGGAAATTTTTATAAGGGACGTGGAACCCAATGGTGTGATAAACACAACTGGTGCAAAGAACATGTTGTTTACTAGCACTTGTATTTGAAAATTTGGATCGTGTTTCATATGGGAAAACCCACGAGAGCGCGAGTGAGGCGGAGCCTTTTTTTGGAACCAATTTTTTTCATGACGTCTCACTAAACAGGTCTTGGTCATTGGAAACATTTGAAATTCTGGGGGATCGGCAAATTGAAAACCCCTTTATGAGCGTCTATGCAATCAAGGGATTTTTGAGGAAATTTTGGGCGTTTTGTTGCGAAAAAAAGGTTTTTAAAATCCAGAACAAAGGGACGGGGTAAAATTCGCATTAATAGCTCTAAAAAGTGAGAGGGGCTGTCACGTGTCTTCCACCCCTGGACAGCCTCCTTGCTGCGGCTATGGAATTGACTCTGGAATAACTTATTTACCTATCCTAAAAAGTTTCTCGCGTGTACAGTATTTTTTACTGGAAGCTTCTTCAAATTTTGGAAATTATAGGTCCATATGGAACTTTGCTTCTCCAACACGAAAAATGATATCGACCGATGGCAACAGAAAAAAAAATAATATTACAATGAGTTGTAATGAATAATGGCTTAGTTTTGACTGTAAACTTTCGATACTTTTCAACAAAATAAATGGGGGAGGGGGAATGGGTCTGTTGCAGACTTTTGCTCCAGCGCTATAGAGTGTTCTGTAAAATGTAAAATCGCGTGAAAAGTCCATTGGTGGCATCAGAAAGTCATGAAATGCGATAATAAACTCACAAGAGACGTTTAATGAACTCCAAGTTGGCGGTAAAATATCGAGCAACCTGTATGTATGCACCACGAACATCCAAGGATAGCCAACCTCACAATATCGATCACACCCAATCACAATGTAAATAAAACACATAACCTCTGACGCTTTGAGGTTGTCAACGTTGGCAATTCTTGGATGTTAAAGGTGCATGCATACGGACTGCTCGATACTTTACCGCCATCTTGCATTTCATTAAACATCTATTGTGAGTTTATTATCGCATTTCATGACTTTCTGATGCCACCCATGGACTTTTCACGCGATTTTACCTACGATGAAACACTATTTATCGTTGTAGCAAAAGTTTGTAACAGACCTATTAAAATCCACAAACGCCTTAAACCTCCACACCTACTAATCTATACCCCTAGAATGCTTGACGTGTAAAGGGCACCTGAAATGGTTAGTTCTGTATATTAAAGGATTATTTTTTCATGAATTCGCAAGTGTTCCATTTATGTATCTTACATATCTACATCGTGACAATCGCAATAAGTGCTGACAGCACCTAAAACGGAAAAAAAGAAGAAGAAAAAACTGTTTATTATTTAGAATCACGGCTTTTCCGAAAATGACGCTTTTTGACTTCAAAAGAACGCAACCTCATTTTTGATCCCTGAACAAGCCGTTTAAAAGGTGGAGGGATTTAGAAATATCTATTGTCTATACTTTATGTGGGTAAAAAAGATCGAGCCTTATCAAATAATTTTCTTTTTTTAGGTTTCAATAGGTTTGTCGCTAACTTTTGCTACAGCGCTATAGAGTTTTGATTTTTATGTAAAATCGCCTGAAAATTACATTGGCGGCATCAAATAGTCATAAAAGCCATTCATAAACCCACAAAACGCATTATAAAGAAAGCCAAAATGGCAGTCGTAAAGCCGAACAATCTGTGCACGCGCATACGACGAACATCAAAGACAGGCGATCCATTTTCCCCTTTTTCGTTATAAGGGGGGGGGGAGAAAATATCTCTACAGTCAAACTGTGATTTTAAAAAATTTTCATGGTCAAGATGTTGTGTTCTGTGAAGGGTGGCGGGGAGCAAAATATCAAGAATATAGGGTGTTGCAAAACTTAAGTGCCAAACTTATGGAGTGTATTTTCGGGGTGAACATGTACCTATATAAGGCTTTATTTTTCTACATGAATATGTGCTACAGATGTTTCTCTTCTGAGCTAAAGCCCTCCAAAGTTTTGAAAACAAAAAACAAAAAACAAACACAAAAAACAACGCCTTTGACTCATCTCCTTATAGATACATCTGATCTAAATTTATTTTTTTCATCATTTCTCACCAAACAAGCTCAATTGGACAGCACTTCTCACAAAAGAACTGAGTGACATTTTTGATAAAATTGAGTTATTGATTGATAGACCTAGCAATACTGAATCTCGAAGCAACAAGTGCTTCTTCTAATAACAACTATTTCCCGTCAAAATTCCAGGTAAAAGTGAGCTGGTGAGCCTCATTGAAGTCATTGTCCATATGATGAAATTAAATGAGAACTTGGTTCCTTTTTCTTAAACCTTAATCCGAGTCACGTAAGGAACCAACTCCGACTTGGTTCCTTTTATAGAATTGGGAACGGACTTAAGTCCGGATTAACGGATTTTAAAATATCAACAGTGTAAACCAACTCTGCCGTTTGGTTTCTCTTAGAGATTCGGTTTTCGTGATTATGCCAAACAAAAAGAAGAAAGGAACCAAGTCACTTTAAACGCTAAAAATTAAGTAGGTACCTTTCCTGCATAGGAAATTCCTTTTTTCCGGTGTTGAAATGCAAAAACATAACACGGTAGTTGAATGAAATCAAAACGTAAGTAATTCCGAGTTTTTTGTTTAAATGCTAGCTCTTCAACTTTGGACTCAATTTTCTCGAGATCAGCTCCATGTCAAGTGGTTCCTCTTTGATGAATTATCATTGCTAGCAAAAGCATTAAAGCTGTTCAGACTTTAGTGGCACGCTTTTCCAACACCTGCGTGTTGGAATTTTCCCTGCTTGTTTTTTTTTTTTTTTTTTTTTTTTTTGCGAGGGCTTTCTTATTTCAAATAATTTAAGAAAACGGACTCACTTGCGCGAATAAATTATTAGCATCGGACGCGTTTCGCGCGGGCACGACCGGGCATCATCAGCGACTGGTTACAAGGTGCGTTCGGTGTGTTGGCCCGTCGGCGGTTGTTATTTTCCCCTCCTCCCTTCCAACCCTCATCTAAAGGGTCAACAACTTTGAACAGTGGGTTTTGGGCACCTCCTGTATCTAAATTGAAGTTGCGATGTTTGTACTTATGAATAAAAATGTTTTCCCAAGTTGTAAGCTGAAATTTGTTGTTTACTTCTTTAAGGAGGGAGGGGGGAACTGGACATCGTGTTTCCCGTCCCAGAAGTGCGCTGCTACCGCTGATCTATCAACGTCTTGATTTTTTATACAATTAATATGTTCTCTCGCTCTTGTCTTCAAATTACGTTTGGTTTGCCCAATATAAACTTTATCACAGGAGTTGCAGCTGATTCTGTAAATTCTTGCCTTTTCTAGGTTATCTGTTTTTCGGCTCTCTATATTTTTACTGAATGATTTTTCCAAATTGTTCTTGTTGTGGAAGGCTAATGGAGCTGTTGCAAACTTTTGCTACAGGCTTATTAATAAATGATAATGAGGTAAAACCCTGTAAGAATAACGATTAGCGCACTAAAAAATCACGAAATCCACTCCTAAACTCACAACATGCTTTTAAACGCGAGACCGTAATGGCGGCCGGGGCCGCGGTTTTCATTGGGGTTCCCTATCTTCAATCAGCGCCATCTACACGAGTTGTTCTCGCAACACCACCCAAGAAGAAGTAAAAGCATACAATTGCCATAAGAAAATCGCGGCCTCCGCCGCCATTAAGGTCTCGCCTTTAAAAGCATTTTGTGAGTTTAGGAGTGGATTTCGTGATTTTTAGTGCGCTAATCGTTATTTTTACAGGGTATTACCCCAGGGTATTCACCTATTAATAAGCCTGTAGCAAAAGTTTGCAACAGCTCCATTTCAGGTCGTACAAACTAAACATTTTTTGGAATTAATGACAGAGTTTAGGATGGAAGCTAAAACTTCTGAATTTTTTATCCTCGGCAAAGTTGCGCGCAGCAGATAACCTGGTGTTGTTGTTAAGTTCTATTTTCTTTCTATTCATCAGGCTGCCAATCGTTTTTTCTTTGAAACCGTTTTTGATCGCGATACTATAGATCGGTCGTCTTTCTAATTCAAAATCTCCTTCGCTGAGGGGGACTTGCCAAAGCCGGTTTATCATAGCCCTGAATGCCGCCATCTTATGGGAGTTGGGATTAAAGCCACAACTTTTTATGTAAGTCTCAGTACTTGTGGGCTTCCTGTATATGTTGAACTTAATCTCACCGTCCGATCTTCTTACTGATAAATCTAGATAGAAATGGGATTTGATTGTTTTCCGCTAATTCCATGGTGAACTTTATCGAATTTTCCTGTTTATTTAATAACTGCCACGCATCCTTTACAGTATGTTTTTTCATAACACAAAAAACATCGTCAACATAGCGAACCCATAATTTGAACAAGAGGGGGTTTCTATCCAAAACTGTACATTCAAGATGGCTCATAAAAATCTCAGCCAAAAACGGTGACATAGCCAAACCCTCTTTTTGACAATAGACATCATTGTTGAATACGAAAGCATTGTGATTAGTGCATAGTTTGGTCAGTTCAATGTACTTGTTGATTTTTTCGTTATCTATGCCAATCTTCTCTAACCAAGACTTTACGAGTGAGACAGCCTTATCAACAGGAACGCTTGGAAACAAAGACTTAACATCGAACGACACTAGTACCTCGTCTTCTTCCAAGCGTACATTCTTTACCTTGTCAATGAATTCATACGAGTTTTTCACACTACGGGAATCAAAGCTTTCAAACAATTTAAAACGTTCAATCAGCCGCACTTTGCCAATTTGTACACGGGTGACTTGATACTATAATAATAGGCCTCATTTCTTCACCTACTTTGTGGGTCTTAGGTAATGCGTACATATGTGGCAACGCTGGGCGATCTTCTATTAAATATTTCTTCTCACAGTCTGCGGTGTTACACTTACCTTATAATTTGTTGATGGTGTTTAATACAATTCTTCAACTGAACATGGATGTCAAAAGGCTCGGATTGCGCAGGATATTTACTGTTCTCGATACCTGGCTGATTCACCTCAATACTAACACTTAATGCGGAGTGATAAATCGTGCCGTGTTTGTTTAAGCTGAACCTTTGAATCTTTTGAATAGATAATTCGAGAATTTCCATTTGTCCTCCAATTAATGTGGCAAGTACCGGCGGCAAGATAGCCTTGAGCGGCAGCACAAAGGAGACTAAGAAAAATCGATATAATCGAACAAGATTCGTAAACCAGGAATCAATAGCTGTATACAAGTTGACATCGTCACCCATACTTATAAATGCCCAAAGCTCATTCTTTTCATTGGGGTGGACGATAAAAAAAGAAATAATCATGATTGCCCATATGACTGAAAATGTTTCGATTGTTACCATACCTATTTTAATCATGCTTTTAGAATACCGTTGGTTACTTTTATACATTTCAGTGAAGACTTCTGATGAAGGAACAACAGTTTGCGCAGTCTCTGAAATCACAATACAAATAGGAATAGGTAGGTATAAAAGCTTCGGAAGTTGGAAGTTTCAAAACATAATTTACTGCATTATTGAAATATTTTTGCAATAAAATTGACAGAATCTGTCGAGATTTTTAGGACTTGCAAAATTTTAGTCGATACTCGATACAAATTGCGTCAGGCAAGGAGTTTCAAAGGAAAAAGCAGCGAAGGGAGTTGTCAGTGACCGCAAACTAGCAACCCCCCCCCCCCATTTTACATGGGCAAACATAGTAAGTGAATTCAAGATCAAACATGCAAACCTAATCTCTGACCCTTTAGATGGCGCCCAGTGTGACATCTTAATGGAAGATGCGGCAAAAACCTCATAATTATACGATGCAAAATAACTACCTCGTAGAAATTGAAAACAAATACGTGAAAATGGTGGTAACGGTTTATTGGTTCACCTAAAAACATGCAGTGACCCTCTCAACAAGATTCATTTAAAACCGGGGTGGGGGGGGGGGGGAGATTTGTGCAATTTCCAATTTCTTGGCTTTTGTCTCATTTTGGTGAGGATATTTTGCATAGCTGATTTGCTGATGTTTTCGTCGTTGTCACCATCTTTGTAACTGTTGTTCTTGGTGGTAGTGGGAGTGGTAGTGGAAGTTGTGATATTGGTTTTGTTGGTTTCTTTTGTTTTAATTGTTTTTTGATTGGTTTTGTTACTATACAGGGTGATTCAAACCAAACCACTAAGCCCAGTGGCGTAGCCAGGAATTTTGCTTGGGGGGGGGAGGGGGGGGGGGTCCAAGGTCAGAAAATTGTCAAGGGGGGGGGGGGGGGTCCAAAGATACTAATTTGGTCAAATTTGTCTGAAAACGCAAAAATGACCTTTTTTAGGACAAATTTTGGTGTCAAGGGGGGGGGGGAGGTCCAGGAGGTCTGGAACCCCCCCCCCCCGGCTACGCCCCTAACTCAACCTCAATTTTTTTTTTTTTTTTAAGATAACAGCTGGAGATAGTAAAAAGTGGACCAAACGTTCACGTTATAAATCGACCCCAAGGAATTCAAAGAAAATATTCTCAGCACCCTAAAACCAACCCATCAGTGCTTTTTGGGAGTTTAAAAAATAGTTTACTTGGAATTTTCGATGACAGTTTATATTGGTGCAGTTTGTTCTAAAAACTATTAATGTCAACTATGAAAAGTGATTACCTAGAGGAAAGGACAAGGGGGTGCTGCAGCAATATAATGATGAGCGTTGTGGAGAGAGGACATATAACTGGTTGTGTCCGATTTCAGTGGTGTCAAGTCGAACGATTTAATTGTTTTAGCTTTGATCCTGTTTTATTTTTATTTTTTCATATTCTTAAACTTTCGGGCTACTTGTGTGATTCTGTTGTTGATAATGCACTGGGGTTTCAAAGTGTTTTTTTGTTTTTTAGGTGTTTTTAATGAAATAAGTTCCTGTTTCGTATTTCTATATGCTTTTTTTCCAGCCGGTTCCCAGATGATAAGTCCAAAACATGAATGTCCAAAACTTTTTCGTCCAAAATTATATTTTATCCAAATCATCTTGATGTCCAATGCGCTTGCGTCCATAAGACTATAATGTCCAATTATTGTCAAATTAGGTCCAGAAAAATTATTTTCTTTGCTCGTATTAGCTTCACTTCATTTTTTTCTCCTTTAAATTGATCCACTCCGCATCAACAAATAGGTATTTTCAATTGCGAATATGCAGCTCCACCAAGTGGAGTCTTCTTACATATGTTCATACTTCATGAACTAGTTGTCATGCCAAAAGCAGCAGTATTATCATGCACATTTTTTTTCATATTTTTGATTATTTCTAATCTACATACAATTTAAAATTATAAGGAAGCAGGTACAGTTGAGAGATATCTTTGCGCCATTAGTTACAGGCTGTAGCTGAAAGAAAGTACCACCCGTGGAAGAAACCCCATAAGTTTATTGTTATAATTTATGTAGTCAAATACTATAGATATTTTAATTCTTTGGACATTACAAATTCGACGCAACGTGTTCGGGCATTTTGTTAATCTAACTTGACATCCGTTTATTTGGTCATTAACGATTTGGACATTTTATTTTGGACATTCATGCTTTGGACGTATAATTTTGGACCTTGCCGTTTGGACATTACGGTTTTGGACATAACATCTGTGGATCCTCCAGCCATTCCCATGTTACGCCACTGTGATACGGCGGCGGTTCTATGGAGGTAGGGCTGTTCATATGTTAAATGGCATTAACAGGTTGAATAGCAAACTCATCACAATTTAACTGCCGTAAAGTGTTTCTTCTTCGTTTTAAAAAACATGGTCTCATCCCTAATTGTATTACTTTTAATTTCAAGCCTGTGTGTAATAATAAATAAATCGAAACGTGCCACCAAAGTTCTAGAAAATTTCAAGGTGTCGATGCTTAAAGTATGTATCGAGGAAGTGCATGTTGAGGAGAGAAATCTCCGAAATAACTTACTTCAAATCATCGATAACGTCAGACAGTAGCATACGCAGGAATATGTCTCTCTTTCTCTTCTCCCGTTTGAATGTGTGTGCTGGAAAAGGAAAGCAATAGGGGCTGAAGTCTCGTTTTAGCCCCTGTTCCTGTCCTTTTCTAACATAGGTGCTCTAATGGAGCAAGAGAGAGAGAAAAACAAATTCCTGCGTACGCTACTGACGTCAGATCTTGCTTGCCTCAAGTTGTTTTTATGGGATTAATGATATGGGATAATGGGATTTTTGCAACTTAGGACACACTGTGCGGCGCACTATATCTTTAAATAAACCGAAGAAGTTATGAGCTAATCATCGTTTTCTATGAATGATTATTTTTCAAAAATAATCGAGAAGGATTTATCAGGTCTGGCCTTTACTCAAGAATATACCTTATTTATTGCAAACCTCAATAACTGACCCATTATTGAAGCAGAGACTCCAAGCGATCAGAAAAAAGAAATAATTACCTTTGAGTGCATTGTTGAAATCCTGAATCTTTGACCATTGAGTCTCACTGAACAGAATCATAAAAGCAATGTCCAAAGCAACGGCCAATGAGCCCACTTTCCTGAACGCTTCGTCATAATCCTTCAGCATTACTTGATTTTGGATTTTAATCAGACCGAATGTGAGATAAGATAACACGCTGATATAATTGAAAGCCTTGTACGCAAAATAAGCTACTTTCTTATACCCTGACCAGGATTTCTTCGGACGCGCAAAACCTAAAGAAATCAAAAGTGAATGAACCAAATCGATTCCATTGCTGTCCGACTGCATTTCGTTATACACACGGCTATTTTCGATCATATCCATTCCATCTAATCGTCTTGTTTTTGTGACCACAATTTGTGTCGATCATCCTCTGTTAAAAAGTCGTCTCTGGAAGCCAATAATACGGTACATCGCCATTGGTTTAAGTGTGTCAAAGGCTTTAAACAAAAATTAAAACACTAAAAAACAACAAATATGGAAAATCAAAAGATCTTTATCATCGAAATATCCTTGGAATGGAAGGAAAAAACTGGAGTACCTACCCACGAATGAGTAGGTACAATGAGTAATATAATACATTTCATTAAATTTAAATTAGTTTTATTATTCAAATACGGCGATCAAATTCTCTCAGAAACAAAGCTATGATAAAACGTAGCTATATACACAAGTGGCTCGCAAAGCATATAATTTTCCAACCTTGCATTTTGAGACTCATGCATCAAGTAAGAATTTGAGCCGTAAAGCCAAAATCAATAACAAAACATAACAAAACAAAACAAAAACAAACAAACAAACAAAAAAAAAAAAACAAGCAGGGAAAATTCCAACACGCAGGTGTTGGAAAAGCGTGCCACTAAAGTCTGAACAGCTTTAATGCTTTTGCTAGCAATGATAATAATTAGACAGCATTCAACATGGAGCTGATCTCGAGAAAATTGAGTCCAAAGTTGAAGAGCTAGCATTTAAACAAAAAACTTGGAATTACTTACGTTTTGATTTCATTCAACTACCGTGTTGTGTTTTTGCATTTCAACACCGGAAAAGTGGAATTTACTATGTAGGAAAGGTACTTAATTTTTAGCGTTTTTAAATGACTTGGTTCCTTTCTTCTTTTTTTTGGCATAATCACGAAAAACGAAACTCTAAGAGAAACCAAACGGCAGAGTTGGTTTACACTGTTGAGTATTTTAAAATCCGTTAATCCGGACTTAAGTCCGTTCTCAATTCTATAAAAGGAACCAAGTCGGAGTTGGTTCCTTACGTGACTCGGATTAAGGTTTAACCTAATCAGAAAAAGGAACCAAGTTCTCATTTTATTTCATCATATGGACAATGACATCAATGAGGCTCACCAGCTCACTTTTACCTGGAATTTTGACGGGAAATAGTTGTTATTATAGAAGAAGCACTTGTTACTTCGAGATTCAGTATTGCTAGCTCTATCAATCAATAACTCAATTTTATCAAAAATGTCACTAGGTTCTTTTGTGACAAGTGCTGTCCAATTGAGCTTGTTTGGTGAGAAATTATGAAAAAAATAAATTTAGATCAGATGTATCTATAAAGGAGATGAGTCAAAGGCGTTGTTTTTTTGTGTTTGTTTTTTTGTTTTTTGTTTTCAAAACTTTGGAGGGCTCTAGCTCAGAAGAGAAACATTTGCAGCACATACTCATGTAGGAAAATAAAGTCTTATATATATGTATGTTGACCCCAAAAATACACTCCATAAGTTTGGCACTCAAGTTTTGAAACACCCTGTTCTTGATATTTTGCTCCCCCCCCCCCGCCCCCTTCACAAAAGACAACATCTTGACCATGCACATTTTTAAAATCACAGTTTGACTGTAGAGATATTTTCTTCCCCCCCCCCCCCTTAACGAAAGAGGGGAAAATGGGTCACCTATCTCTGATGTTCGTCGTGCGCGTGCACATATTGTTCGGCTTTACGACTGCCATTTTGGCTTTCTTTATAATGCGTTTTTGGGTTTATTGGTGGATTTTATGACTATTTGCTGCCGCCAATGTAATTTTCAGACAATTTTACATCAGAATCAAAACTCTATGGCACTGTTCCAGTGAAAAATTTTGTACACGCAACGAACTTTTTAGGATAGGTAAATAAGTTATTCCAGAGTCAATTCCATAGCCCCAGCGAGGAAGCTGTCCAGGGGTGGAAGACACGTGACAGCCCCTCTCACTTTTTAGAGCAATTAATGCGAATTTTGCCCCTCTGGCTCCCTGTGTTCTGGATTTTAAACACCTATTTTTCAACAAAACGCCCAAAATGTCCTCAAAAATCCCTTGATTCCATCGACGCTCATTGAGGGGCTTTCAATTTGCCGATCCCCCAGAATTTCAAATGTTTCCGATGCAAAGACCTGTTTAGTGTGACGTCATGAAAAAGATTGGTTCCAAACAAAGGCTCCGTCTCACTCGCTCTCGTGGGTTTTCCCATACGAAACACGGTCCAAATTTTCAAATACAAGTGCTAGTAAACAACACGCTCTTTACACCAGTTGTGTTTATCACACCATTGGGTTCCACGTCCCTTATAAAAATTTCCGATTGTTTCAAAAAATTTTCCGATTGGATATATATTCCCGCGCTTTATTTCCCATAGATATAATCGAAATTCCATAGAGACAATCAAAATTCGTGTAGATTCAAGCGCGCTGATTATAGCAACGATAGGTCTTATGATTGAAATAAGGCGAAATACATCTATGATTCTATTCTTACAGTTTTAACACTCACTTTTTTCTCAGTGATAAAATATGAGAACGCTACACAAACTTTCTGAAACATCGCGCATCAATGCACAATCACAGTTATATCGAAGAAAGTCCTATGTTTTGTCCTTGTCACACTCACAGTTTCTTAAGAGCACAAAATTCTAGGATATAGGCTCATCAGCACCATCACGGCATGTGTTATACCTCGAACAATAGCTTCGATACGAAGAGAAGTTAGAATGATTGAGTGTCATGGCAGTGATTCACCCATAAGAGACCGTGAGTAAGACAAGGATAAAACGTAGAACATCTTTCGGTATAACTGTGATTGTAAATTCGCTTGTGATCTTTTAGGAATTATGTTACAGTGAAAAGATACTTTAAGGCAAGTGGAATCTAATGGTGCAATAAAATTTGAGAAAACTGTTGGTTAACTAGCATGAATTTGCGTTCGAAAATTTGGATCTGGTAAATCCACGAGAGTGAGCGAGATAGAGCATTTGTTTGGAACCAATTCTGATCGTGACGTCATCACTAAACAGGTCTACTTAAGGATATGAATGAGCCTCTCTCCTTTCTATACCCCTCCCGCTCTTCATCAATACCTCGTCGCTTCTTTTCGATGTACCCTCGTCAAACAGATTTTGACACTTTTACGATGCGAAACCCCGAACGCTTAATGCACCGTGAAGAAATCTTGAGACCGGTGGAGCCCAAAGGCGAGGGGCAAAGAGGGTTTCTGTGAAGGATGTTTCCACCCCCCCTCCTGCCTTGGAATTTCGACTCATAGGTTGGCACAAATGACTTAGGTTGCTGGACCTGTATGGAATTCTCGTTTAAAGGAATTCGACTTTGACGCTTAATAACTTATTGAAATTAACAGGAATACCGAAACTTTTACAATTTAAAGAAAATAGACGCCGAGACCTCCTGGATTGCAGCAATAAATTAACGATTAATGAAACCAGTTTTAAGAAAATACGTTTTTAATTTTTCAAACCTTCCCGCCAAAGGTTTTGCCATAAGCAAGGCATTGAACCTATATATTAGATATGAAAATGAAAACAAGAAGCGTACCGTATATATACGGCACGCTTAAAAAAAAAACAAGCGGTCATTTCAAACCTATTTGTGTTAGAATACATTGTTAAAGCCCCCCGTCTACCTTGAGGGGAGGGGGGGCACCCCGACTTTTGGGTAGGGGGGGGGCACCCCGACTTTTGTGTAGGGGGGAAGAAGGACTACAAACACACACAAAATAATTCGAAATAATGAATATTGGCCAAAATTACAACTTTTATCTCAACTCGTTCAAAAGTTAGACTAATATGAGGCACGGGGGGGGGTGAACTCCCCCAAAAAATTGTCATCCAATAAATGAAGATTATTAATCCAAACGGCAATTTTTTATCTCAACTCGGTCAAAAGTTAGACGGGGTGGGGCACGGAGGAATGGGGGGGGGAGGGTGTTGGACTCCACCAAAATTATGAAGATTAATCCAGACAGCAATTTTACATCTCAACTCGTTTAAAAGTTAGGAGCGGGGGGGGGGGGTGGCACGCCCGTTTTTGGGAGGGGGGGTAGGACTGAAAAAAACCTCCGGAATAATTAATATTGGTCAAAACTGCAACTTTTTATCTCAACTCGGTCAACAGTAAGACGAAGGTAGGGCGCACGAAGGAAGGGGGGGGGGGGGGTGGTGGTGTTGGACTCCCCCGAAATAATTATCATCCAAAGTTATGAAGATTAATCCAAACAGCAACTTTCCATCTCAACTCGTTCAAAAGTTAGGCGCGGGTGGGGGGGGGGGGGGGGGGGGGGTGGCACGCCATTTTTGGATGGGGGAGGGGCGAACTTGTTTTTCGACAGAGGCAGGTCATAATTTCAAATCGGGCCAATGGAGCATGCATGATCCGTGAAAATTTCAAGTCAAAATTTAAACCCAATGAGTAATTTTACCTTCAGTACTACTAGAAAAGACTTTTTACCGAAGGGTTCCGCTGAATTTCCGATATTTTTCATGTACCGTGGAAACAACCGGAAACGCATGCTGAACCAATGAAAAATAACTTGTCGATTGTCGGTTACGCTGTCGGTTACGTAACCGACTATTTCAAAAGTACTTAATAAAAACAATATTACTAGTTACAATAATGTCTGATATTGATTTTTAAAGCAAATTACGGTAGTTGAATTGAATTAAAATTACAGAGCCGAACTTTACTGTATTACCTACCTTTTTCGTATATTTAAGTGCCGCTGACTAAGACCATAGGCAAATCACGAGATCGGATTTGTTGGTGAAAATCGTTTCCAAATAAAATCCTTTTGCACGGATGTTGATAATTCCTGTTTAGAACGTTGGAGCGTGGTCGAGAAAATCGTAAGTTACCCAGCTTCATTTTTAAATAAATTTTTAAAATGTTGTAAAACAGTAAAATCCGTGCGTAACCGACGGACAGTTTGGGCCCGGGGGGACAACCTTTTTTCACAATTTATGGTATAAAGAAAATAATTTCGTAAAAAACGATGGTTTTACACGTGTTTTACGGAGTTTCTTGAGCATTTCCACAATCTTCAAAATTCATTTCAGCCTCAAAATATGGTCAAAAACTTGGGTTAAATACCAAAAACTCGTGTGGGGGACGCGTAACCAATGGACATTTTGAACCATAAAACAATTAAAATTAGCATTTAAATAGCTTTAATAGCAATTATTACTATTGCTCCTCATAAAACTAAGTTCCTTCGACTTAAAAATCGAAACATCGAACTTTTTTGATCTTTTTTAAAATTTAAACTTGTTGGGACACCATTTGGGCCCCTTTCGAAATTATGGCCCAGGAACTTAAATAATCAAATGTTCGACTTCGGACATTAAAAAAAAACTGAAAAGCGGTCATTTTAGAAATTTTGTGAGATTGTTTAACCTCAAAGAGTTTGGCTCTTCTATTCGCTTTGATCGCGTGTATTCGAGAAAATTCTATTTTTTCCAATTTTGAATTTTTTTTCGACTGTATTGGTCAAATACACAAACGTTCGACTTCAGATCTTGAAAGTAGGTAGACTTGAAAGCGGTGATTTTAGCAATTTTTCAGATGTTTCGGTGAAGTTACACATCGACTTTATTAACCTCAAAGTTGGGTCTTCCTTAATCTCGGCCGACTTTAAGCAATTTTTTCAACTAAAAAAAATTGCTAAGGAGATAAAATTTTTTTTTGAGCAGGTATTCTTAGTAGTGGAATTAAAACTTGGAAAGTTTGAATTTTTCCACAAACGCTATCCAATTTAAAAAAATATCAAAAATCGGAAAATTGCAATAGGGTCACCAAAGTTCAAATAGGTATGCAACCCGCTAAACCTTAAATTATTGATAAACAAGCCAAAAAAATGAAAATAGGACGCAAAATGCATCAAAATGAGACTTCAACCGTATCTTTCTTTCCGTTGAAAAGTAAGGTTGTGGCTTGCGTTCAAAGGTAAGCCTAAAATCGCAATTTTTAATTTCCGGTTGCCTATATCTCGGGGGCTAAAAATATGAAAAATACGCTTGAGCCACTAAAAGTACTTACAATCACCGCACAAAGTATTTCCAAAATCCATAACTATGCGGCAACATTTTAAAATTTAATTTTGGTTGATTTGATACGGAATGACCCATCAGCTTTTATATTTCGTTGATTAAAATTTAAAGGGGTTAAGAATAGTATTCAAATTTATCGTTTAAAAGCTTTAAGAGAAATCATAATGGGGTTTAAAAAAACAAAAAAACGATAATCAATCATGAAATCAGGCATGATATATTGGACTTCAGTGGATCAGAAGTGGCGGTAGCCGCCCAGGCCAAGTCAGAAAACGCAACCTGGGAGAGCACCGTGAACACTTTTTATACACGCATCAGCTCATTTCATGGCATTTCATGGAAATTCGGCCGGTCTGTCACGGTTTCCGAGTAAACCGTAGAACAAAACCCTCAAGTGTTGTATATATTCGGAATCCGCATGTCATGAAGCAGTGCGTGTACGAAGGAATTTTCTTATTAGTTAGATTTGGAAGAGAAATCGTCCAAAAACCCTTATTTATTAGGGTAAATCGCTCCAGAATGGCATCTCGCGGTACTCCACATTCTGACATCAATATCCAGGCAACTACTGCACGAAACATTAAATGCTTGGTACCAAAAGAACCGGCTTGTCGTCAGGATGCTCGCTTTTGAAGGAAAATCTATTTCGATAAGTATTAAGGAGATAAAACGAAATAACCGTCGAAATTTGCTGTTTTTAAGACCATTCTTTAGCCAAGGCTACAGCAATGACCATGGCTTGTAATTAAGAATCGTTGGTACGGATGCAATCCTTGAAATTCAAGGAACGTGCTTTTGCCAAGTAGGCTCGATTTCATTGCCAAATAAGAAAGTTATCGGTAAAAAACGGATGTCAGGTTGAGAAAAGCCAGATCGCAAATTTCAAAGATGGCGGGTAGGACTTGGTTTGTTGTTTGCAAGTTGCAACGATTGTTAGGTAAAGTTAGGTTATGTACTCAAACTCGCAATCATCATTTATGTCGGGCATGTCTCACAGATGTTAAGTCTATTTGTTCTGTTCTTCCATTCTTTCGAAGCAAATAAACGTTCAATTTCACTCTTGTTTTGATTCGCCGAAACATTGCTGAAGTCTATTGACTGAGTGTATGTTTTTGATCTTCTGACTAGTCACCCTCTCTTCGAACGAAACCTGTCGGTTAGCGGAGACCAAAATTTTCCTTTTCAGAAGTTCTTATACTCCTCTTTGGTAACTTCAATCCATCCTCTCGTTTTGCCTTGTGAGAGTTAGAAACAGATTGTTCCAGAAAATAAAATGTCTGATTGATCGTTTACATTTTCCGCTCACTCCTCCGGCCACGACAATTAATACTCAGGTATTATTATTATTATTGATTGACAGTCTCACCTCTTGCCTTATGAATTATAGGGTACCCATTGCAGTTTTATCACTCATGAAAGTGTCGAAGGAGTCATTAAACTTAAAGCACAGCGAGACATAGGTACCAAGGTAGTTGACGGGTCATAACTACGTAGGCCAAGTGTGCAGTGCTTTCAACGTGTTATTCTTTGAATGACATCCTGCTAGATACTGTTTGGGGACTGTTTATTATTTATTGTGTCTTTCTAGTCCAAGCGCTTATCAATTTTAAACTATTCATTGTATTACATCCGTGAGCAATTTGCTCCAAGCTTATACCACTTCAGAGAAAACGCAAGTAAGTTAAGAAATTTCATTCGCCGTGACATAATCCCTCAGCAGGCTGATTATAAATGATTGTATCGTAACGCCATTGAGTCGATGATCAATCAAGTACGTGTTATCTCATGGGTGGTATCATTCCGATAGGTTTAATCCGTATAGAAACCCTCCCACCTCTGCGGAAATTCTCGGATAGCTCAGGAGTCATTGGTGAATTTCTGCAGAGATGGAAGGGTTTCAATCGAGATGGAAGGGTTTCTATCGGAATGAAACCTAACGCAATAACACCACCCAGAAGATTAACATGTATGTGATCATTGACTGAATAGCATTACTATACAATTGTTTATAATCAGCCCGCTGAAAAGTAATCAGACCCCAGAGACGGTAAACAAAGTTTGTCGCAAGTAAGTTTTCTTAAAAAATAACACGTGTTAATTTGATAGTTACCAGGAAACCTGCTTTTCAGTTCATCAGTTAGTTTGTAAATTGATAATCACTTGTAATCAATTGTAAGACTCCTCTAAAGTCTCACTCAGTGGAATCATTTGATGCTGAAAGCTCTGGAGCCTTAGCCACCGCTGTAAGAACTAGGGAAAACAACTCCACAGGCAATCTGCAGGCAGCAAGTATTTCTAGCATCCTCTGTGGCTCTCACCCTAGGTAAACTTTTAAGTATTTAAGTGCAACTCGCACATAAGTATAATTTGGTCTGCCTAAGTAAGTCTAGAGACTGAGTTCATTTGTGTGCATATTACCAGACACAAAAGTTTTAACTTTGAGATATGTTGGAAATTCTCAGGGAGTCAAAGCAACATTATGCGCTTCGTTTGTATTCTTAGAGGTCAAAATATTTGCGTTAGCTAGTACGCCTTGTCAATCACCCTACTTACCAAAGATTGGTATTTGAAACAGAAACTTTTGTTACATCTGAGGCATTTTCCTCAAACTGCAAGTTAATTAACTTATGAGTTTATTTTATTAATTGCAAGTGGTGATTTCCACCCTTAAATAAGTAGAGGCAGTGTGGTTGTCTGCAATCTGGCAACGTTGCGTTTTATCCATTCAGATGTATTGAAGAGGTTGAACTATAGGACTTGCATGGTGCACTCTCTCTAAGTGATATTTTGCATGGATTTAAATGAATGAAATGCAGCATTGCTAGATACCTACCACACGACGCCACTGAGTAGAGGTATTTTCAAATTGTTTGGCGTTTGACAACTCTCAGGCGTTATACGCAGACATTTAATTACACTCGGAGAAATGTTCAACGCAAAGTAATTTATATGTCCACAAACAATAATATTTACCTATACCTAGATTATAAGACTGTTTGCCAGGCACTCTCCCCTCAGCATTTGTTTGTCAATCCTTATTGTTCTAAGAGGGTAAGACAAATGACCAAGCTATTTATTGGTCGTCTTATTCTTCCCATTGAATCAGCATAGAGAGAGGCAGAGAGGTTGAACCTTTGCTGTCTATGAAACTCAGGTAAGTAGGTACATCAAATCTTACGTCTCAAGGGTTTACATCCATAAGATTTCATTGTTAGAGTTTGGTCCACTCTACCTGGTGCTTGGGCAGAGAGTTATGAAGAGTCTCTGACCTGACTTCAAGGTCTCCACCTGTTGGGTATGTTTTAGTGCAGCTCACTCAACAATTATTGTTGGGTCTCCAAGGTACCCACATTTAAAATGTAAGAACGCCAAGTCTGGGTTTCTTTTCTACTTAAAACCAGACATAAATTATTTGCTGCATCCAAATTTGCATACCCGCTCCAATGAAGGCTTCACTAAAATCCGTCCTCAACAAAACTCCTTAGAGTTATGCAATGGGAGTAACAGCAAGTTAAAAAGGAAAACCTTAGGTCAATGAAAAGAATAGTTGGAAAATAAATTTCAAAAAGAAGAAAAAAATGAAAGGGAAAGAAGACTTGGGCCCGTGACTTTTCACGGAAAAGTAGAGGATTCAGGAGAGTTGAATTGATGAATCGATGCATTTGAGTGTGAAGTAACTGTGAACTGGGTTACGGGCCCAAGTCTTCTTTCCCTTTCATTTTTTTCTTCTTTTTTAAATTTCTTTCCAACTATTCTTTTCATTTACCTAAGGTTTTCCTGTGGTTTACCTAAGGTATTCCTAAAGCCAGCCTCTCCCGTAGTAATTGAGAGTTAATATTTGTATGTGCGGCTGTCTCCACTGACTATGTAGATCAGAGGCAGGGCCTTAAGTTGACTCCACGATTAAACTTTGGGTTTCTGGATAATTATGTTGCCGAAAACAAACTTTGAGACCTGTGATCTCGGCTAACAAGAGGCTCGCTCAGGTGCAAATACTGTCAGGTCTCTTTTCTACATTTATGGCTATAGGGGATTCTGATCAAATCGACACTTGTCTACTTCAGGTTAAAATGGTTCAAAATTATTTAAATTTGAACACTTATGCTAGACCTAGATACTTTAGAAGCAATATCATGGTTCTCAAATCATTGTTGTAATCAGCATTATTACAAGTGGTGGTAGCCGCCCTGGCCAAGTAAGAAAATGCAACCTAGAGGGCATTGTATGTTACGCCTTAAAATTAAAGTTATGCAATACCAGATGCAGGGTGGAAATCTTCTAGATTTTTTCATGAATTGACTTATTACTAGAGCTAAGCAAAGCTTTCTTTTCTTGCTTGAGAAAAAAAACTCATTGGAAGTAGGCAAGGGAAGGAGAGAAATTACATAATTCCAAAGCAAAAATTGATGGGAAAAAAAAGAAGATAAAAATGGTTTCTAAAATATTTCTACCAAAAAGGAGAACATTGCGTTCTAATCAAACGCTCATCTAAAACAAGCAGGTATGTTACTTTAACCTTCCCATCTCTGCGGAAAATCTTCTATAGCTCAGAAGTCATTGTCGAAATTCTGCAGGGATGGGAGGATTTCTGTCGGAAGGAAACCTATCGTAATGACACCACCCATAAGAATAAAACATAGGTATTCAATCATCGACTCGATGGAATTTCGATACAATTGTTCATAACAGCCTCCTCGAAAGTAATCAGACCCCAGAGACGGTAAACAAGGTTAATTGCAACCAGGTTTTTTTTTTTTTTTTTAATTAACATATAGGTATTAATTTGATAGTTTCGGAAAAGTCTGCCTTTCAGTTCATTAGTTAGTTTGTAAATTGATTAATCACTTGTAATCGATTGTAAGACTCCTCTAAAGTCTCACTCAGAATCATTTGATGCTTAAAGCTCTGAAGAGCCTTAGTCGCCACCGTAACAACTTGGGAAAACAACTCCACGGGGCATCCTCAGGCAGCAAGTATTGCTCGCATCCTCTGTGACTCTCACCCTAGGCAGACTTTTAAATATTTGAGTGCAACTCGCACTTTTTGGTCTGCCTCAGTAAGTCCAGAGACTGAGTTTATGTGTGTGTGTGTACTACCAAACACAAAAGTTTTGACTTTTGAGATACATTGCGTATTCTTGTGGATCAAAGCAATGTTATGCGCTACGCGTGCATTCTTAGCAGTAGAAACATTTGCATTTGCTAGTACATCTTGTTAATCACCCTGCTTACCTAAGACTGGTAAATGAAGCAGAAACTTTCGTTATAATATTAGTTATTCTCCTCAATCTGCAAGTTAATAACTTATGAGTTAATTTCATTTAATTCCAAGTGGTGATTTCCGCCCTAAAATAAATAGAGGCATCAGTGTGGTTGTCTGCAATCTGGCCACTGCTGCATTTTGTCCATTTAGATAAGTGAAATTGTGCATGGATTTAAATGAATGAAATACAGCATTGCTAGATTTCATGCGACACTACTAAGTAGAGGTCTTTTCAAATTATTTGGCGTCTGATAGCGCTCAGGGTTTATGCGCAGACACGCGCTTTACTTCTACTGCGCTTAAGCATTAAGACATGTTCAACGGTCTATCAACAAGCACAGCACAACACAAGATGGCACAAGACGCAAGACTCTCACAAGAAAAAATGAGGATGAATTTAAATCCCTGGTGAAGGTATAAAAGGTTTAACGGTTTAAAATGAGTGGGTATCCATTGACCAACAACTTTCATCTGAGAGGATGACATATCATAAGATATAAAATTTAGATATAAAACTTAAACTATCCATCCATGGATTTCAGCAATTCAAAACAAGAGTGAACTCAAAAGTTTGTTAGCTTAGAAGTAACGCTTTGAATGAACAGCAAAACTGAAATAAACAAAATTTTGAGCTGTCAGAGCATCTGAAGTAGGTAAGTGCAAAAGCAATGAATAACTATGTAAGGAATAAAAAGCGTTTGTAATGAAACCATAGAGCTAGGTAGATAGACATCACCGGTAAAAAAGATTTTTGAATCTGTTTTGTTAGGGTTTCTTTTTCCTTTTTTCCACCCATCCTGAAGAAATTCATTGATTTGCATAGTAAGAAGGTTTTTCACCAGCAGTTATTTTAGTTCTCGGTTATTTGCATCATTCGAGAAAGACAGAGTCATTACTCATGAGTCCACCAATCATTCCTCTTATATCAAAGTGTAAAGTCAATTGCAATGTTCTATAAATCCTCCAGATCAATTTTAAAATAATAAAAAAATCAACTGCTCGGATTTTAATGACTACCTACTTTCTTAATCCAATGAACGTTGTAATTTCCTAAACTTTTCTTGGAAGCTGTTTCTCTTAATTCCAGGGTTGAGAAAGAAAATAACTGAATGAAAAGAAAAATTCAATGCCATATTGAAATAAAATGAAAAATTAATTTGAAGAAAAATTTTTCAGTCACATTTTTAAAGAATTCTATATTTAAGTTTAGTTGAAGTTTATTTCCATGTCAGTAATGTCAGTATGAATACCAAATGCTGTACATTAGAATTAAAAACATGTTTAAAAGCTGGTATTTTGACGGTGGAATAACATTCAATCTTTTGAGACCAAATAATTATGAGCTTTAATGCTACCTAAGAATACAGTCAGGCAAAGGTGAAGTCAGAACATCATTCATTCTTCTGTGTGCCTTATGAATGGATATCATATCACTGCTTTTTTTATTCACCTTATGGTTTTGGTTTTTGTTTTTTTCCCCCAAAGATAAATTTCTTGGGTGCATAATGCTGATGAAATTCGATGAAAGCTTATACCATCTAAATGAATGGAAGAAAATGCATAAGACAGATTTTCCTGATTCTCAGCCAGCTAAATATTCTTCAAACCATCCCTATGATTAAAAGCAGTTTTTATCTTCAAAACTTTTGATATTTTCACCAAAAGACTTTTCGCCCAAAAGCTCAGAGTTAGTAGTCGGCCAAGTCAGAAAACTACACGTTCTGATTTTGCTCCCAAAGAAGCTGATATCCGAACGCCAAGTCAAGATATTTTCTTCCTCTCTCTCTCTCTCTCTCTCTCTCCTCTCTCCTCTCTCTCTCTCTCCCTCTCTCCTCTCTCCCCCTCTCTCTCTCTCCCTCTCTCTCTCTTTCTCCTTCACAGGAACTGTTAGAACGCTAAAAGATCTGTTTCGGCGTTCAAAGATAGTGAAATCATGGAACGCCAAGTCTGGGATTTCTTTTTTTACTTAAAACTAGCCACTTTTACTTTAATGCATCCGAAATTGCATACCCGCTCCAATGAAGGTGCCACTAACATCCGTCCTCATCAAACTCCTTGGAGTTATGCAATGTGGGTGACGAGAAAAAAATAGTTGGAAAAGAAATTTCAAAAAAAAGAAAAATGAAAAAAAGAAAGAGGAAAAGACTTGAGCCGTGACATTTTTGGTTTTAATAACATTAAGAGGTATTCAATACAGTTGAATTGATGATCGATGCATTTGAGTGTGAAGCAATTGGGTCACGGCTCAAGTCTTTTCCTCTTTCTTTTTTTTCATTTTTCTTTTTTTTGAAATTTCTTTTCCAACTATTTTTTTCTCGTCACCCACATTGCATAACTCCAAGGAGTTTTGATGAGGACGGATGTTAGTGGCACCTTCATTGGAGCGGGTATGCAATTTCGGATGCATTAAAGTAAAAGTGGCTAGTTTTAAGTAAAAAAAAGAAATCCCAGACTTGGCGTTCCATGATTTCACTATCTTTGAACGCCGAAACAGATCTTTTAGCGTTCTAACAGTTCCTGTGACGGAGAAAGAGAGAGAGAGGGGGAGAGAGAGAGAGAGAGAGAGAGAGAGAGAGAGAGAGAGAGAGAGAGAGAGAGAGAGGGGGGGGGGGAGGGGAGAGAGAGAGAGAGAGAGAGAGAGAGAGAGAGGAGAGAGAGAGAGAGAGGAAGAAAATATCTTGACTTGGCGTTCGGATATCAGCTTCTTTGGGAGCAAAATCAGAACGTGTAGTTTTCTGACTTGGCCGACTACTAACTCTGAGCTTTTGGGCGAAAAGTCTTTTGGTGAATAAATATTAATCGAGAAATTCCATTTTGAGCAACGGTTGGATGGTGTCTCTCCGTAATAAACCATGGCAAAAAAAGTTCCACTTTTTCCTTTTTCTTTTTTCTTCACTTTTTTCCTCCCGTGCTCAGTTTCTTAAAACGTCAATGCAGTCGAACGCTGAGAAGATAGAGGCCAACAATGGCAACAAAATTCATCTGTAACAAAGGCATGCAACAGTCCCATTGCCAGTGTATGTGAATAAAATAGGTTGAGTGGTAATCTAAAAGTCTAAACGATTAAAACTCACCAACCCAAATGAAATTCTCGTTTCCATGATTCACCAACGGTCACATCTATCAAACACCTTGATTATCTGAGTTGGAAGCGATGCAACTGTCCGATTTTGTCAAAGGAGCTGGCTCGCTTTGAAACGGAAGAACTTACAATCTCTTACAGGTGTAAGAAAAAAAATTATGAAAAAGATGAAGGGAGAGGGTTTCAGACACATGCACTAGGTCATGCTACCAATACAACGACTGGAAGAAGCGATAATTATACATCAGCTAAGAATAAACACCTCCTCTTTTTGCTGTTTTATATGTATATCTGACTTAAAAGCTGTGTGAACAAATACTTAACGATGACACAATGGGGATGATTGTAGAAACTAACTTTAACTAATTGCTTCGGAATTGACATAATGACAAAATGGGTTTGAGAGCACCCTAATTTACATTTTTGATTTGCATCACGTATGACTTCTGTGGTATCATTTTCCGTAGCCCAGTGGGGAAACTTTTTTTCCTGGGGAGGAATTATTTTTGGTATTGGGAGAGATAATCTTTTTTCAATAAGATGGACATTTTTTCTCGGGGTGGATCTTATTTCTCGAAGCAGGAAAATCTCCTCTCACCCAAGATTGCTCGGCTGTTATATTTGGGTGTACGTTAACATAATGACATAGACCTGTTTATAGTGTCTAGTGTTTAGTGCACACAAAAATTGGACCCAAACAAATGCTCCATGCATTGGATCATTTGCACACATTTTTTTTTAAATTCAGAATATGAAAGAACTTAGTGCACTGAGTACTCAGGAATTTTTTCAAACTTTTTTGAGAGCGGGAACAGTGGAAAAAATTGATCCGAAAATTTCGAATTTGAATCGCGCGCCACGACCGAGTCTACCTCGACCAAAGTATTGCATCATCCGACTCCTCTATCGCCGTAGACTCGCCGATCAGTGTACGTTGCCCTATGCTGTCCATTACCTTGTGAAAATGCTCCTGCTATTTCCTAGAGTCCCTATCAAAGATTATGTATAAGTAATCTTTGGTCCCTATATATGAAAGAGTCTCGCCATACGAGGTTCCATCTTTGATTGGCTGCTGAAAAGTGAAGAAGAAGAAGGGGTCTATGAAGTCTGGAGGCGCGCCTCTTGTTTATATCTTCATGGAGCCACCTTCACTGCTGCCCAGCTTTGAGGAAACTTTCGGCATTTTTAGTTTGTACTTATGAAATTTGAATTAGATGTTGATGAAAATGTATTCAGAACAGAATAAAATTCAATATAAAAAAATAAAAATCAAATTTCATCACAAGGTGCATACCTCCAGTAAATGATTGATAATCTAAAAATAGTTGCACCGATGTTCCACCGATGAATTAACTTCAGACTGAGTTCCGCAAATGATAATCTTGGCCTTGGAATGAAGACTACCACTTAATGTAAATCAGACTTTGAAGTTGAACTTTAGTCAGTTTGTACACTTAAACTTGAAGAGATACGTTGGTTTATTAAATGTCAACATTTGTGCTTAAGAGAGAGACAGAGAGGCCAAGTGCACTATAAACAGTATCTCACGAGTCACGATATTAATCAAGGGCACTAAGAATTTGAAACTATAGAAAGTATCTACACAGGCTAGAAAAATAACTCAAATCATGCTAGAAATTCTGGCACAGAACTGGCGGAATATCACAGCACTGGCTTAGAATTTAAATACATGTAGGTTGTACTCTATACTATAAAGAGGTAGGACGCCGATGCAATGGTATGAAACACTAGCAGTAAATCACTCTCAAACATCAAAAACTGACTTTAATGAAGAATCAATTTAATGAGGAAAGCTCCTTCCTAAAAGACAAGCTTGCAGAAAGATCAAAACAACTAACAAAAGTAGGTGATAAATAATACACTGTTTTGGAGGTTATACCAGCAACGGCTGCTGGAGTGACAACACTCACTTGTAAACTCCGTTAAAACTAGAAAAAATGTAAGAATACCGGCGCGTCTCTCTTCATTTACAAGCTAACTGACCTTTTAACTACACTTTAAATTAACTTGCCGTCAAAAATTTGTAGACAAAATAGGAAATTGCAGGAGCATTTTCACAAGGTAAATCACGACAGCATAGGGCAACGTACACTGATCGGCGAGTCTACGGCGATGGAGGAGTCGGATGATGCAACTCTACAGCAAGGCGGCGCAGTAGCCAATCAGAAGCGCCCAAACTTGAAATCACTTAAAATGACTTTTTCGCAGCTTTGCGTGCAACTTTCGCGATTCTTGAGGACGCCATCGCTCTTCTCGTGAAATTTCCCTCAAGAATAAATTTAACTTCAGGCTAACCCCAGGAGCATGCAAATGGTCCTTCACAAGCATGTGTTTTGGCGACATCACCTTTTTGCTCGTGTAACATCGCCAACCAGAATCCGTGTACATATTCAACAGCTCGAACGCCTTCAATTTAAGAGATAGGACCGAACAAGAAGGTCCACGCTTGTTATGTTACTTATTGTGACTAAACGCCAGGTTATCATCTAGATCTGGTGCGCTAAGTTGATGCTGTTATGATATTAATAGGCTATGAACGCTCACAAATGAATAATACTCAACTAGCTAGGCTGATACTCGTATCTGTTATAAGTCCTATCCCAAAGTGTAAAAGTTGATCCGACATCCCCCGGCCTCAAACTCGTTTGAGAGTCAACATAAAAAGTCGAGAATTGATATATAGATTGGAAATCGTCGTCTGCTAATGGATTCGAATGGTAGCCGGCCAAAGTTTGAATTATCCCGAAATTTGACTGCCGGAATTATTCTCAGAATATTCCGGCCGGAATATTCTGATCCGATCAGTATGTTCTCAGAATATTCACAGAATATTCTCAAAATATTCTGATCGGATCAGAACATTCCGGACGGAATATTCTGAGAATATTCAGGGAATATACTTTTGAAACACTCCTCAGGATATTCTGGGAATAATCCAAGTAAAACTTTCGATAATTCTTTTTCGAATTCTTCCGAAACCATTTCCTGAAACTGTCCGTGCTAAAAATATGTGGTACATAGGTACTTTCGGAATATTTTGGGAATACAGTATGTTTCAAAAGTCCTGGCCAACCCCCTGTACCTTGAGAACAGTGCAGAATTTTTTAATTCTGTAAGAACCGAACATAGGGCAGTCAGTGAGTATCACCTTAACCAAAATTCAATTTCGACCGCATTTTTAAGAACTGAATTTTTAGCCTTATTGAGACTCCCCCGTTTTTGTATTTGACTCCAGCGGCAAGGCAGACAGAATGTTTTCAAACCAAATAAATCCGCGATTCAGTTATGTCCACGTGCATTAACATTAACGGGTCGGCAAGGACACTCACCAGCCAAGCTCTCTCAGCCTAGCCGATTTCATAAAGGTATGAGTGGTAGGTAATTCAATTTGAGTAAGAGTTGAAACCTGCCGAGAAAATGTTCGACTTGGACCTTTCGCGGGGAAGTGAATAATAAGGGGTTGGATATTGACCCGAGCCAGCCATCACAGCACAGCCGCGAGCCGACAAGTCATAGTCGACGGTCTCTTCTTACAAAAGGTCCGATTCCAATGTTTATTCTCGTCCTTTGTTGAGGTACCTGGTGGCGGCGGCATGGCACGCCGCACGGCGCGACGGCCTCGGAGTAAAACGCACAACAGTTATTATGACTGCGCCTTTACGAGTACACTCGCATCAGTGATTCACGTTTGTCCCTCTCTCTCTCTTCACTCCTTTAAACACACGTGTTAGAAAAGGATTGAGAAAGGGGCTGTCACGTGACTTTAACCCCTATATTCCTCCTTTTCTAACACATTCGTTCAAATGGGCAAAGAGAAAGGAAGAGAATGCTTCAAAGGTTGCGCATATAATATATATAGGGCCATAGTCAAGAGTGTGACTCATCAAGTCATCAAGATTGACCGGAGTCTCGTTAACGGGTTGCATCGACAACGACGAAAAGGGCCAAGAGAAAAAAAAAAAAAAAAAAAAAAAGGAAGAAGAGAGAAAAAGGATCCTTCCGACTTATTTCGATGATACGTGCGGTAATAAATCTTTGTTTTCTACCGCCTGACGTCTTTCAGAAAATAAATAAATAAGGAATGTTTGCAGAAAAGATTTTGAATGAGGGTGATGAGTGGTCAAAGGTTGAAGTAAGAGAGCCCTCTCCTTTAAGGTGTGCATGTACGAAAGTATTTATGTTTTCTTTTGATTCGAAAGCATCCATAATATATTCCCGCACGCTCCGCAAGAGAAATAAAGAGGCGTTCAAAGGTGAGGTACGAGTGTTTACTTACACTCGTGTGATTGCAAGATTTTTTTCTTTCTTCCATTTTATCTTTAATTTCGCATTTGTATGCTTTTTATTTTAACATCGTAAACTCAAAGTGCGCTCCGCTTCAATTTCGTTTCTACCTTTATTTTATCACTTTGAGAAGAAAGTTCTGGCGAAAATGGCGCTATGAATAATAATTTAATACTCACCGAAAAGAAAGTATATGATATCTCTGACCAACGAAAAAAAATTTATGGTCGAAAAGGCTAGAATTTTACCATGCCTAAAATTCTCAGAATCGCCAGAGACCATTTTTCAAATCGCAAGGAAATTGTGGCCAATAGCAAATGGTTTTCCATAATAATTCAAACTATCACAATTGTTCGTTATTTCACAAATAAGTTCTGTTGATTTCAAGTAGAATCTCTGGAATGGAAGGATTCTTGCTTTGTCGACCGGAATTTCTGTTCAGAGTTATAATATCATTCTTTTCGCATTCGCTCTGCCGGCCGTTTTCGATGGAACTTTTATCTCAAAACGTCTTCATTTCCAAAAAAATGATTTATAATGGAGGATCAACAGTAAGATTTTGTTGACATTTTTAACAGTGAATTTGATAATGAGTAGTTAGCGTTCTAAACCGGCCCCTTCAATGAAAATAAAAAATCGACTTATTGCCTATTATTACATAATGTTCTTTTCAAAATTCCTCATACGGCGTTTTGGACAAAATTTACAAAAAAAAGTCTGGCCTTAAATATCTTGCCTCTGAAATTTTACGTTTCACTTTTTAAAAAAAATACAATTTTTGCACTTTTTTTTTTTTTTTTTTTAAATGTGTAAGAGTTGAATGAGGCGATTTGAAAAGGACAATTATACAGGGTGTCAATTAAAAAAGGAGCCAGGCCGCGAATATCTCGAGAACGGCTCCAAATTTCGAAAAACGCTGAAACATGTGAACGATTATTTTGAGGGGGACATCTGTGAAGGGGGTCACCGATTTGGGGGCCCTCTCTGGGGGGCCCCCGGGGTAGGTAGGACCTCCCTACCTCTAATACTGCAAATGGGGACCCCAATTTTTTATTTTATATTCAAAAAGAAGGTAAAATTCTAAGACTTTTGGTACAAACCGAAGGTCGATATCGTCTTTCGTTTTCGATATATCGAAGGTCAAATGTCGATTTACAGAATGCGATATCTCGAATATGAAAAACGATATGGACCTCCGGTTTGCGCCAAAATGCTCAGTTTGTTATGCCTTTTTGATTGATGTATCACTCGATAGGGGTCATCTTTCGGAGTTTTTCTGATAGCCCTCCGTGGGGACCAAAAACGTTAAAAATGTTTGGGGGCTTTAAAACCAAATTTTGACTAAATTTTTGTTAAAATTGAATTTTTTCCGAAAAGGGCATGCTCTTTAGAGTATTTTAGACTCCCTGTTTTTTTTAATTCCGACTTTTCAAAGAGGAGTAATGATTTTTTTGAAAATGGGTCCAAATCGAACTTTGACTCTCGATATATCGAAAACGGAAAACGATATCGACCTTCGGTTTACACCAAAAGTCTTAGAATTTCACCTTCTTTTTGAATATCAAATAAAAAATTGGGGTCCTCATTTGAAGTATTGGATTTAGGGAGGTCCTACCTTCCTGCCACCCCCCCCCCCCCCCCCCCCCCCCCCAGAGAGGGCCCCCAAATCGGTGACCCCCTTCAAAGATCTCCCCCTCAAAATAATCGAACACATGTTTCAGCGTTTTTTGAAATTTGGAGCCGTTCTCGAGATATTTGGCCTGGCTCATTTTTTAATTGACACCCTATATGCTTAAAGAAAGGTAAAGCCTCTGGGGCATTTTTATCAATTTAAGAAAATCCGTCTTTCGAGATGTGCTTTTGTGCATTGAACTGGGCGTTGAAACAAACGTCAGGGTTCATTTCAAGGTAAGTTGTGAGAACGATCAGTTTTCGTTTGGCAAAATGAGTGAAAACGTCAAGCTACTCCTTCATTTCAGAAAGATACCATACCATATCCTAAGCGCCCGATAAGTTGCGTTAACCTCCATACTCCCGCAAAGAGCTATTTTATCTTATTGTGAGTCATCAGCATAGTGATTTGAATGCTGTCAATAGACTGAGACAATGAGAACACAACGAGAAAATCGGCATTAAAGTGATAAGCAAGTATTAATTTCGCAGCATCGCAAATCCACATCATCATTACATTAGATTTCGAAACTTTCAATTTGGTTTTTCATTTTCTTTGTTAATTACATTGAGTTAATTATATACAAGGCCAAGAGCTTAGCGTCTCAACTTTTCCAACAACTTGGAATAGTTTCCTGATTTGTGTCATATATTGATCCGGTGTGCAGACCACTCATGTATGAAAAGAGATCACCCTACATCAGCGAATGCCAACTAAGTACTGATATATTCATACCAACCATTTTGATCGTATCCGGAGCACGCCCTTTTTTCAGAGCAGGAATATTGAGACAGTCACTATTTTCTGGAACCCCATACTGTATACACGGAGATCTATACTTGTCGCTCTAGATTCGCCGTCCTGAAAATGGGACTCTTCCTAACTTTTGCTCATGCGATTGAATAATAATTGTTTTTGCATCAAATCCAGCGAAAATGACGATAAAAAATAAAGGATCACAAAATTTACTCATAGACTCACAAGATGACTATAACATTTTCATGGTTCTCGGGTAAAATATTTATATTATATAAATATTTATTACTTAAGTATTTGGCGAATATTTAGACAGTACTTTTGTAAACAAGATTGATTGTGTGAATTTTGAAGCAATATTTAGGCAATATTGAACTTTCAAGTTATTCAATAAGTGCGGATTATCTAAGTTACTTATCTAATTTGAGACTTCCCTCTGTGTATTTCTATATTAGAGAGGGACGAATTAGAAATGAATATTTTACATGATACTTGCATAGTTATGCCGCATCTTTGCTTTTAAATGGTGGAGCTACGAAGAACCGCTGGTGTCATGGGGAATCCCTATCTAATTTGTCGCTCTTTCTATGGAAACACAGAGAGGAAAGTCTCAAATTTGATACACTGAGAAAAATTTTCATGTTAATGAAACCGGTCGTCTGTTAAATACTTACTTCACCGGCATTTCTGTTGTTTCTCCAGGAATTACTGTTATTTAAACAGGAATGTTACTTGACTGGAATTAATTAATGTTGAAGTGACATGAATTCCTGTTGAAATAACAGGAATTTCTTGTTAAAATAAAAGGAATTTCGGTTAAGTAAGTATTAAGAAGACGTCCGGTTACGGCAACACGAAATTTTCCTCAGTGTAAGGAAAGTAATAAAATATCCTATCTCCCATGGTACCTGCGTAGCCCCATCTGTAGTTCTTAAACTTCTAAGTCATTATGTCAGTCCTTGAGCTAATTTTGTATTTTTTTATCGTGTTCATCGTAATTTTTGCTGGATTTTACCTCAGAACTATCTTTTCAATCGCTTTTAGCAAAAGTTAGCGAGAGCACTATTCTCATTCGACTAGCAACTATAGAGATTCTGCCTGTTCTAGACAACTATTTATCTTCGTGTGGTTTTGAAAAAGAAGGAACTTTCTACTTCTGTTAGAATTTTCAAAACAGCTTTCCTTCATTTGACCGTTTCTTCAGAAGCGTAGCGCAGCACGGCATCCCAGCGAGCCTGACTGACTTGTCCGCGGTACAACGCGTTCGTGGATTTTACTCTCCCAATCTGAGTGACTCCCTCTCCTCTCCTACCCCCCCCCTCTCCTGTCCTTCCTATTCTCCTTTCTCCCAAACTCGCGGTCCTCCTCAGTCCTCACTCTTCGTCCACACCGTTTCCCGGTTTCCTGTCCTCTCCTGTCCTCTCCTGTCCCCTATACCTTTAGTGGTCCCACTCGATGACGGATGACGCAGTAATAAAATAACATTTTCACCCCAAAAACGCCGAAAAACACCGTCTCCCGAGCTCCGGAGTCGACCCGATCCTAGCGGCGAGCGGTATGGCTCGATCTAATGGAGCTTCACTTTAACTCTCATATTTGCCGTGAACATAAGCAGACGATATTTACTTAAGCGCATAAGCAAATAGTTCTCCTTTTGTGCCCCGCGACTCGTCTTCCCCCTTCCCCCTTCTCTCTCTCTCTCTCTCTCCCTCTCTCTCTCTCTCTCTCTCTCTCTCTCCCTCTCTCTCTCTCTCTCTCTCTCTCTCTCTCCCTCTCTCTCTCTCTCCCCCCTCTCTCTCTCTCTCTCTCTCTCTCTCTCTCTCTCTCTCTCTCTCTCTCTCTCTCTCTCTCTCTCTCTCTCTCTCTCTCTCTCTCTCTCTCTCTCTCTCACACACACATGCACTCCTCAACCCCCCAATCCCGCCCTCCCTCTTTTGCGATGCGATGTGACGCGCCCTCTCAATTTTCATCCTGCGCGTCCACTTTCAGCCCCGAAAAGCTTTTTAAATCCATATTCATGTGTATGTTATTATTGTGTTTAATTCATTGTGTTAACGTGCGCGAATTCCCCGTCCGTTCCCCTTCCCCGCCAGCTCTCATCCTCTCCCTTCCTTCGATACCTCGACCATCTCTATCTATTTCCCTCTCTCTCTCTCTCTCTCCCTTCGCTTGATGCGCATGCGAGTCAAATCAAGAGTGTCAACAAAACGTTGCGGCTAATGCGTTCCAATACATGCAACACAATTGCCACGGTCAATTCACCTACCACTCACTGCTTTGGGACGGATACGCGAGCCAGGATATATTAGGAGATAGGTGTTTGAGCTAAGTATTCAATGAGTTGAGAAGCCTGCAATTTGGCAACGTTTTCTGAGAAAAAAATTCGCCTTTTTATGATGGCTAGAATTCGAATAAAAAAATCTCCGACTCGAATTCTGGCAATCTTTAGAAGAATTCTAGTATTCTTGACCGGAAATCTGAGATGTTTGGCCCGATATTCTAGCATTTATCTCCAAATAAGTCTGTTCATAAATGCGAGATTAAAATGGTAAAACTCCAACTCAAGCCCCCGACTCAACTCGACAAGGTAGCATTTTACCCATTAAAACCAATCCAAAAAAGTGAATTTGAGGGTGTCCTAAAACACACCTTTGATTGCACACCTAAAAGTTTGATTTTATATTGACAATAAGTCCTACGATGTCAGGTTGAAGGCGAAGCAGTTATGGTGTGGTCAGCAGGAGAAATGGGCGAGGATCAGTAATGTTTCTCTTTTTCTTAATCTTCGCCCCGGCGAACTTCTCTGTGAAAATAAACATCAGAGTTCCTGAAATCCTAGTTGCGGAACGAACATGAAGCTGCCCTTTAAGATAGTCAGTAATCACTGTTTAGTTAACTATTCCTACACGGCGGCAAAGGTATTGCCTACGCTATAAAGTGAAGGAGCAAATTTTAACGACAGTAATTGAGACGTTTTAAATGGAAAAAAGCTAGCCGTTTAAAGGGGTTTCTCCACCATGCGAATTTAAAAGCGAATAAAATGATTGAGCCAATGAGCTGCCTTGAACTCGATAGGTTGAGTCCGATGTATCGACAAGAAAGAAGCTCATTGGTTCAAGCAGTCAATTCGCGCTTTTAAATTCGCAGGTGGACAGAGACCCCTTAAGATAATCTTTGTTTAGTTAAGTATTCGTACACTTCGGCAATGGTATTGCGCCTACGCTATAAATTAAAGGAGCAAATTTTCACGATCGTAATTTAGACGTTTTAAATGAAAAAAAGTTAACCGTTTAAGATAATCACTGGTTAGTTAACTATTCCTACACGACGGCAACGGTATTGCCTATGCTATAAATTGAAGGAGAAAAGTCTTACGATAACAATAATTGAGGCGTTTCATATGGAAAAAAGCTAACCGTTTAAGACAATCATTATTACTGTTTAGTTAACTAACTAAACGTTACGTCCTACACGACGGCAATGGTTTTGCCTACGCTATAAATTGAAGGAGCAAATTTTCACGATATTAAAATGAGACGTTCTAAATGGAAGAAAGCTAACCGTTTAAGATAATCACTGGTTATAGTTAACTATTCCTACACGACGGCAACGGTATTGCCTATTCTATAAATTGAAGGAGCACATGTTTACAATAGTAATCAGGACATTTTTTATGGAAAAAAGCTAGGGGCTCCTCGTCAAAATCGCCTTTTGAGGAAATTGCGATATTTTAATTCTTGACATTTTCATGATATTCTAACTCATCGACTAGGGTACATTCTCTCCCTAAAAGTAAGCCATTCACTTGAAATAATTCATATTCAAAACTATCGCCAAATCTTTAAAATCACATTGAAGAGGAAAAAGAAAGAAGGAGAAGACGAAAAAACGGTAAATTAATCAAACACGATTGTTAATCACAAACAGCAACACGGCTCGATTAATGTCGAATTCTATTTTTCAGCCGATTTTCTTGTCTATTTGTTTTTCTTTTTTTGGCGTTTCATAATGTAATATTCGGGACCAATAAGTATAAGTAACTGGGCATTACGATAAAATTAATCGGGGCATGTGGTGATCATAAACAGCAATATACGGCCTGATTAATGTATCGGAGTTTTTTTTATTATTATTATTTTTCAGTGCATTCTCTGCAGTGGCGAGGCGTGAAATTTGGCAACAATGTAGTTTCTCCATTTAAATTCACCAAAAAAGGTCGAACGCTTCAGTCATCGGCGATGACCAGGCATTTCGATCTTTCTAATGTGTTTAAATGGGGAAACAGGGACGTTGCCAAATCGCACGCCTCGGCACTGATTCTTTGCTCACTATTCCCTTACGATGGGCTTTTAAGACTTGATTCTAATGTACTCCTTTTAGATGAGAAATCATACTTCGTTTTTGTTTCTTGTTTATTCTACTGAGGTTTCGTCGTTCGAGGTTGTGTCAATTTGTACTGTTTCTGGATGTGTCAAACGAGTGAAGGGCAAATTGCGAGGTGTCCAGTCAAATCATGGTTTGACCTTTGTCCAAATTTCAGAATATTTTCGCAGAATATACATTGATCCATTTTCTTTAGAAACGTATGAAAAATAATCGATCTTCAAAAGGTTGGATTGAACTTCTCAAAAAGATTCTCGAACTTGAGTTCGAATATACAAAAAGGGGAAGAAAGACTGTAATCGATGGACCTCAAACCGCCTTTGATGATCTAAAGTATTCATCAGCCACTCGATTGTCAAAAACTGTTTTTAATGAAAGGATCTTACAGTTTTTTGAAAGATAGATGATTTTTTTTTTTTTTTTATCCATATAAAAAATTTCTGACTTCTTACAGAGTAAAAATTCTCGTCGAAATTACAAAACTATCAAAACTTGTGAATTATTATAAGGAACTCTTTTTGACGTTACCAGAATTCTTATTATTGACTCAACTACACATATATTTATTCTATTGCATTAAACGAACGTCCTATCAAATCAATGATAGTTCTGGTAATTTTAAAAGAAATTTTTAAAAGTCCATTGTTCCGTTATTTCAACGAAAAGTTTTCCTTGTTACCTAAGGAAACAGCTGTTTAAAGAAACCGTGACAATAATTACGTCATCCGTCATACCTTGTATGCAAGCACTCACTCCATGAATATGTGCTTTCGTATATAAATGTATGTATGTAGGTTGCATCAATGCCAACACTCAGAGATGGTGCGCCTGCGTATAACATCACAACACCTTAAACCGAAGTGCATGAATATTTAATAATATATGATTTATTCAAATAGCACCCGAAATCGATAACTCGATAGCTTCGCGTCGTCATAGGTCACTATCTCAGATGCTATTTCTCGATTATCACGCAACTCAGAACTTTTTTTCCTTTTCATCGGCACCTCCGTTTTCATTGCGACTCAAGCTATAATAATAATAATGAATCAACGCAATCAATTATTTATAATTAAGTTGTTAAAGGCCGCTCAAGGGCAAAGCTCAGTCCCATTATTAACCTTAAAGGTTTATTAACCTTAAAACCTTAACCTAATACTCGAGGGACCTACTCAACTTTAGACATTGACATTTTCAATTGACTTTAATATCATTATAAAATTATACATAGTGCAAAGAATTTCTTGAAACTTCCAGGAACTTTCCTTCTCTACGTTAAGTTTCTTGTTCCTGAAAATATCAAGCAATTTATTCATCAGATTATTTTTAAAGGAATTAAACAGTCGAGATTAAATCAACGTTGAAATACTAGTTGGTCTGTTTAGTATGAATGTTTCCAGTCGTCCTTCTCTACGTTAAGTTTCTTGTTCCTGAAAATATCAAGCAATTTATTCATCAGATTATTTTTAAAGGAATTAAACAGTCGAGATTAAACTAACGTTGAAATGCTAGTGGGTCTTTTTAGTATGAATGTTTCCAGTCGTCCGAAAGTTTTCCTCGTCCAAAAAAACCACACAACAATCGTCCGAAAGTTTTCCTCGTCCAAAAAACCCCACACAACAATCCTCTCTGTGCGTCGCTTGCGTCGATATCAATACTGCTAATAATCGCGGAGAAGTGGAGACAAGTTGAAGGAGTTTCCCACGGTGAAGCTCGCGGGCGGCCTAGGCTTTGGGCTTTGGTACATCGCGAGGAGAGCGAAGAGGCTCGGCTGCCCTCCACAACATCCCAGCATCCAGCCTCGAACTCTCCGCAGCATATAATATCTTGCCTCTCGCTCTTGCATCAACCAACTCCTATCTCCCATCTGTTTCATCTCCTTCGCCCCATATTCCCCACCCGCGTGCACCAGTCCTCGAAAGGTTCTCTGAAATCTTCAAAGTCCGAAAGTGTGCGGCGTCCGTGCTTTCGCATCTCCGCGACTTCATTTCGCCCCCCCCCCCCGGAAAGCTTTACCCTTCGCCTCCGCCGCTCGTGTTTCTCACCCACAACGATGCTCGCTTATCTAGTTTCGGTATGTTTTCTCCTCCCCCTCTTAACCCCCACCCCCTCCCACACCCGCCCGCACAATCCAGCACCAGCTTGTAAGTGATTTCGCCCCCGCGCCACCCACCCTCGCGAGAGCTCTATCAGCTCGAGCCACGCTGGAAGCGGAAATTAATGTCCCTTTTTTTCACGGCGGAGATTATCACCGTGCATGCACAAACTGTGTGTATATTACATCGTAAGTTGTAACTGCGCTACTGAGCAACACTGTCCTGCACGACGGACGAAATATTGGTGGTGATGATTTCGGAATAGACCAAAGATTTTTACTGAGACTCCAGACATGGCACTATTAGATAAAATCATACTTTATTATTAGGTTTTGGCAACAGTTCCGATATGTCAGTGATGGAATATCGAATTTATCGTTTTGTCACCCAAAGTCCTACCGCACGGAAAAAAAACTACGGTAAAATTAACCATACGATAGCTGATTTTGGCACCTGCTAGATGTTATGGCAATGCTAACCAAAAGTATACTATGTTTTGACTAGGTACTAGGTGATGTTACTTGATTGCATGTCGAATTTACTCAAAGTATCGGTAAATGTACCATACTTCTGGTCAAGTTTACCATAACATCTAGCAGGTGCCAAAATCAGCTATCGTATGGTTAATTTCACTAATCTTTTTTTTCCGTGCGTAAAATATATAATAAATAAATCTCTGAAGATAAGATGAAATTGTCAAAATCTGATTGTAAAATGTATAATTGGCTAATTAGAGGGCCTGAGTTTAACAATTTTTGCAGAGGATAGTAATGATTATTGCTGTCACAAGAGTACTTAAAATTGGCTTCTGCATGGAGGGGTCCGATTTTCAAAACCTTCTAGGATGACACCCGAGACCCCCTTTTCCGCGAAACACGGTAAAAGGGTCGGGTATTGTTTCCTCAAAGTCGAAGTTTACGTCCTATTGCACCGGAAATAATCGGGGAGAATATCAGTAACTTTGGGCAACCTTACAATTAAACCAAAGGTTGGGGAAATATTCGGCAGCTTTGGAGACTTCGTCAAATTTCAGTCTAAATTTCCCTAAATTTTGTGACATCTTCCCCAAAGTTGACAATATTCCCCCAATTATTGCTGGTGCGATAGGACGTTGAAGAAATAGTTCCAACTTTTTTTCCGGGGAGGTGTCCACCGTAGACCTACTTGCCTACCTCTAGAGTGTCTCAACTGAAATAGCTTCTCCCTACGGAATCATTCGCCCCAATAAGTTATTTCCCGTTATCACTTTCGGAATCGGGAAATACGGACATGGGTTTTTTTCTCTCTCTCTCTCCAGTTTTTCAAGCTTTATCGTTTTCTCTTACTGCCTGAATTTTGTCATCAGAGCTCTTTAAAAGTCTTAAAGATATATCTAATTGCCTATTTTTCACGTGTGTGTGTGTGGGGGGGGGGGGGGGGTTAGGATAGAGGCCCCGAGTCACTCTCTTGTCTCAAGCCTATTATAATCCTCCTCGCGGGGGTTACTCTGGCTCTGGTTCCGCAAACATTCATATAAATCAATCCAAAATTTTGACAATAAGGATTGACCGCCGTCGAAACTGGACAGATCGCGATAAAAATACAGTCATTGTAATTTTCTCGGCATTTCATACGCAGGAATCAACTATCAAAAAAGGAATCCCTTTAACGGTATGCAACTGACTCATAGTTCAAACATTACATCAGCGGTCGCCGTCTCTAGTGAATCGTTGACTGGCTGTTTACTTACAGGTCACCCTGCTTACTTAAAGACGATGACTCATTATGTATAACAATAAAATCTCATTTTGCAGGGTGTTACCAAAACACATTTGTCGCTGTCAATTGCAAATAAACGCTTCTTTTTATACTGAAAAACACAATGGCGTTTGGTATAGCAGCAAGCAAAACAGGCACTGCCTGTCCTAAAAAATTCTGAATGATTCTAAATGAGCTTGTAGACGTAAAATCTGCAAACCTTCAAAATGGTAATAATAATTACAAAAATATGATATTTTCTCTCCCACCTCCCCCTCTGTGATTCGACTGAAATCTGCGCTTTTGAAGTATAGCAATAGCATACATGCATGCTTTCCACGGGGATTCTCTGAATAATTATCTTTGCCATACGCGTGCTGCCTGCCTTAATTTCATATCCTCTGCACGCCACTAGAAAAACCAAAGGCGAACCGAAATATTTAAGTGTTCACTACTAACCCCCCCCCCCTCCCCTCCTCGGGGGTACCAAACGTTGGTCAAATAGTTTGGGCTATAGCAATGATTAGATATAAAAAAAGGCAGCTCTGATTCAAAGGGAATATATACAGTGGCGAAGCGTGATATTTGGCAACAATGTATTTTCTCCATTTAAATTCACCAAAAAAGTCGAACGCTTCAGTCATCGGTGATGATCATGCATTTCGACCTTTCTAATGTGTTTAAATGGGGGTAAAGGGAACGTTGCCAAATCGCAAGCCTCGCCACTGGGAATATAATTACGTCCTCTAGATCAGAGCTGCAAATTGCGTATAGGTAATTAATGCTATTTTTCAATTCACCGATGATTTCACCGATTCAGAAAAGATTACACAAATCAGCTAGTTCAGTGTAAGACCAAAATAATGCACCAAAATGCTCGCATCTGTAATCTTTCCTTAACCGGTGGAGTCGTCGACGTCTTTGAAAAAACTTGCGGATATTTTAATTAATTAACGAAGTTTCTACCGATTGAGAGAAGGTTACAGATCATAGTATTTTCGTGCAATTCAGCCATTACATTGAATTGAACTGTGTTATCTTTCCTCAACCGGTGGAATCATCGGTGAATCGAAAAATGCGATTAATTACACGCTAAACGGCAGCTCTGAGCTCTGCTCTAGATACATCTTACAGTTTTACTGTGCGACGCTTCGGCGTCACGTTACACCGGGGAGTCGACCGTCGATGTATGGTGGCGTGGCGTCGCGGCGCAGTTAATGCTGCGGTGTTGAGATCGCGCTCGCTCTGAGGGTGGTTCGCTGGTCGGCGATGGGGCGGGGGTGTTTAAAAACCGCTTAGAATGTTAATCTCCCACTTTATTGTACTCACCCCATTCCAGCGAATTGCTGCAAATGCGGCTTTGCACGGCGCGGCGCGGTGGGTCCTAATCTGCCAGTCCTCATCGCAAGAAGGAACTTATGACACGGTGCATGCAATATGCATGGCACGAACATCCAGTGTTGCCATAACTGTCTAAACATCCCAAAGACGCACGACATGTTCAATGAAAAATTAGAATGTAATAATCCACAATTTGGCAACAATTTGGGGGAGGCACAATCGCTTTCGCTAGGTCTCACACGTCTTCTTGGGTATCACTATGCGATGATATTATCGCTCTCTTAATTTCAATAACGTTGTGCGCGAATTTGGCAACGTTGCATTTAAATATTTTAAACTTAGTACCTGTTTACACTGTTTAAGGGTGAGCGTAAGTTTAGATAGTTTGGAATTTGTGAAATTTGAAAATAAAGATTTTTCCGGGAAAATAATCAATTAGAGCTCGTTTCAGAAGTTTAGGCGCATCTATAAACAATAATCTTTGGCGAATTTTTCAACTTTCGTTCGTTTAAATCAAAACAAAACTTGCCCACGACTTATTTTTTTGCTTTTAAAGTGTTCGTTATTAAAAAGTGAACACTCGAACTCATATTCTTTCATTTTCATTGAGTAATATCATAAATAATGTTGACAAATTCCAAAGGTTATCGGTATAGGTGCGCCTACACTTCTGAAACTACCTCTACTGATAAATGTTTGGTGGACATTTCCGGAAGTGACTGTGATTAGCCTATGATTGCTCTAGTAACCTCATGGGCGCCTGCAGCGGGGGGTAAGAGGGGCACTTGCCTCCCTGGAATTCAGGACAGTCGAAACTTTACGATAAAAATGAAAAGAACAAAAGAAGATAAAATATTAAGTAAAGGTTTAAAAGTATACGGGCTTTTCAAAAGTTTTATAATTTTAATTAATTGTTTGCAAGGAATAGTTGTAGTAAGCATTTTTTTTTTTTTTACTATCAACTATAATCTACTGTCGTTTTTTATTCATAACACCTATCAAACAAATCAACATTATTGTTATGTATTGATTACATCTACTACAGCTTAAAATTGTACCATTTGAAAGAAAAATTGATTTTTTTTCTTGGGGGGGGGGGATGTTCCTTAGACCTTCCATTGAGGTTAATAAATTTTGCCTTTCCCCTCCCCCTTGCAATTTTTCTGTGGGCGCCCATGCTTATAATCCCATGCACGCACACAATAATTTCGCAGGGTACTAATAATTGGTCTCCTTTTTAATTCTTGTCATAGGTTTAAAATATACAAAATGTTTCATCGACATTTGAAATAAATTTAAACCTCCCCATCCCAAAGAGTACCAAGACAGAAATCAAGTATTGAAGTGTATACATTTGAAGGCTGGAAAAGAAAGCTCCCTGCAATAACTCAGGTTAGAAACCTCGCAACATGGACTCCATATTATTTTGAGGGAGAAATCTTCTGAGTGGGTTACGCCCACATTCCCGGCTTCCGAAGAGGGCAAGTACCACCTAAATCAAATATTTTGATACGACAACCCCTATTTTTAATCTATAATTAAAAATAACATAAATTTCTCAGAATTTTGGCGCAATTAGGAGGTCGATATCGAAGGTCCAGTTTCGATTTTGACCCATTTTCAAAAGTTTATAACTTCGACTAAAAAAGTTGAACTTTAAAATACTACTGACTTAAAGTTCTCTCGAAAACAAAGTACTTCCTTTAAATATAAAAATATACGTATGCTTACCAAAACCTCATTTTTAAGCCCCTAACATTTTTTCAAATGTTGAATCGGCAATTTTCTTGCAAATAGGACCGAGTAAATAATGTCGGTCTAATTACTGTACGTTGGATCCAAGTTTGCGTTAGAAGCGCTCGCAACTCCCAAAATCGGCAAAATCACCATTCAAATTACTCCAAAAATTCAGCTTTGAGAATACGGTCTTTAAAATCTGGTTATAACTTTCTTTTGAGCTTTAATGGAACGTTTGGTAGGTACATAAATCTGAGGGCTATGTTTTGCTTTGCTTGTTTGGACTCAAATAACAGTTGCCGAGCCAAAATTGTACATTCTGACCAACAGAAAGAAAATCGTTGATTCAAATTTTCGAAAATTTTGAAAAAAAATTGGGGGTTTACAAATCAAGGTTGGGCAATTTCTGATAGATGGATGTACTTTTTTTCTAAAAAGTACCTACTGGTTTTTTAAAGGACCAAAAGCAACCAGTTTTTTTTTTTTTTTTTTTTTAAATTTTAAATTTTAAATTTTAAATTTTGACCTTTATAGAGACAGTTGTGAATTTTCGAGAATGGGTCAAAATCGAACTCAGACCTTCGATGACTAGAGCACTAAAAACGACATTGACCTCTATGGTCAGAAGTCCAAATCCAATAAGGATAATAACAATATTAATTATTATTTAGCAAGGGTGGCCTGGAAAGTAGAATTTAAGAATCTACAGTAAGTTATGGTTACTTATGACTCTAAAAGCTAAAATTTTGCTGCTAGCTGAAACCTTCGATCGACATCATAGACGCACGTTATCACACATGACACATTCTTATGCTGGAAGAGGCTCCTTCAAAACTAGTAAACGCAATACCAGATACGCAATGCTTATTGCCTGTTCTAAATTTGAAGGCACTTTGAGTGAAAACAGTTAATCTAATCGTAAGGTGAAATCGACCTGCCCATTGAAGCCGATCGGTATGCATGCAACCACGATTACAGCATGTGCTAAGATTTTCGGAAATACATTGATTTAAATGGGGAAATGACTTTTTTGAAAAATTAATTAAAAATACTAAAAAAAATATTTTTCCATAAAACTTGGTACCGTTTGAAAGTTCATGATATGCAGATTTCGGTTCAGGCCGGTTTTTATATATACCGTTTTTTCAATCGTAAACATTCTACAGAGGCTCAAAGTTAGGTCAATTTTCCTCGATTGTACGGGGTGTTCCACCGTTTCGGTACCCCGCTGAGACAACCTACATAGCTGTATATACTCAATTTTACGTAATCTATGTTATGATTAGAGTTATAATTATTGTGTATCTCAATAATTTATCGCATACATTTTATTTTTTTGAGCTGTAACCATTCAATAAAAGTGCAAAGAAAACAATTTGATGAAACACCCTGTAGGAAATCGGTACCCAACTTTAAGCCCCTGTAGAATGTTTCTCGTTCAAAAATCCCAAATACAACCGGCCCGAACCGAAATCTACATATCATGAGCTTTCAAATGGTACCAAGTTTTTCGGGAAAATATTTTTTTTAGTCTTAATTAATTTTTAAAAAAAGTCATTTCCCCATTTAAATCAATGTATTGCTGAAAATCTTAGCACATACTGTAATCGTGGATGCGGCGTAGCCAGGCGCAACATGCGATTTTTGTCCCACTCTTCAGCTTCACTTTCCCCACCCTAAAATCGGCCTTATGTCCAGTCTAGATAGTATTAGAACTCTTTGAAACCAACTACCTACGTAGGGTTACGTACCTATACAACCTTGGCCTTAATTTCATGGTGTGCACCAACTACTGTAGGTGAATACGACTGTACTTACAACTAACATAAGTCAGAGTCGAGGAGTAAGAATAAATTAAAAAAAAATTACCTACCTGAGTTGGCAGAAATGTCTTTGGTGCAGCAGGACTGAGATTACAAAAAGCTATCGAAGAGGAAGAACTGTTTTTACGAATTTCAATAGGTCTGTTGCGAATTTACACATTGGTTTGAATTGATGTAAATGCAGAATTTCTAAAATTTACTCCTAAATTGAGGACCTGGATCCGAGAAGGGCACTTGTGCAGAGGAGTCTTATATACATAAAATGGTCTATTTCTCATTTCTTATATATTCAAATAGGAAATATCTACAAGGCAGGGGAGATAACCAAAAACCAGAAAGTTTGCCTTTTCCTCCCTCGGTTCGTGTGTGTCAGCAACTATCTCAGCTTCTGATGCTGTTAGGTTTCAGCAATGCAACGCTCATAAGAACAATATCAATAGCAGATTATGCCATCTGACAAAGACCATAGATTCAACTGAGAGCATCCTTGATGCTCTTTTCACTCATTTCGTTACTTTATTTCCGCATTTTCCCTGATAATTATGTAGTTAGGATTGAATTTTCATTGAAGCAAGTGCAATTATGTGTAAATAATTCACTTCTTTCCAGCCAAAGTAGCCTTTATTTTCACTTTTTCACTTTTACAGTCCTTCCATTTCAAGCATAAATGCCGTAAACTTCTTATTTCTACAAACGCTTGTCAAATTCAAAGGTTATTGAAGTTCAAAGAGTCTCTTTGATCTAACCAAAAAGGGCGCTTTTATTGAACTTTTTCAATTTTTTACCAGCACTTAATTAAAAAATGAAAAAATGTATTTCTGGAACTGGGTTCCTAAAAGTTGGGATTTATATCAATCTTAAAAAAACATTTGAAGTCAATACGTGAACCCACTCACTCAGGAGGGTAACAAAAGTGAATCTTTAACCGCTCATTTCTCGAAACTGCATTTTGTTAGGATTGCCTTTCTCTCCCACCCAAGTCCTCAATTGAAAAACAGGAAACAACAAGTCGGTTTCTGATGCCACCACAGGTAACTTGAGCAGCATATTTAAGAAGACCGGTTTAGTTTGAGCAATCACAAAAGCAAAAATTCTAATAATTGTTTGATTTTCGAGTGATTTGCTGATCAAACAAGAATAATTACTCTCTTTTGGAGTGTCGTCTGAGGAAATTATGTGAAATTTTACAAGCTATCGATAGTTCATGTCACAGATACTTACATAAGTAGTTTTTTTTAATGATTGGCTAAGAATCAATCATCTTGAATTTGCTGCCCAAACGAGATGAAGAGCTAAATGCTATCCAGTGCAGTAACATCACAAAATGACTTTTCATAAGTACGCTGTTCTTGAATTTAGGAGAGAATTTTATGTGTACATATTGATATCTTTGTATCATCTAACTATAGAATCAATGCTCAAAGTTGCTGCAGTAAAAGTTTACAACGGACCTCTTGATTTTATCCTTCAATCAAAATTTGTGGATTTACGAAGCGTTAAAATAATCTAATTAATTTATTTCTGGCGAATAATGTTCACTGTGTGCTGGTTACTGCTTTGCCTCAATACTGAAAGCCCCCCCCCCTCCCCCAAGGACACATATTTTCCCCCATCATTGTAGATTAACTATGTTGGACTAAAATCTTCTTCGTATCCATGTACCGAGACCCAACAACAAGTAGAATTAGTTTCCAAGTTAACAAGTGATAGGCAAGAATGCACTAATTTTTTACCACCAATTATCTGGTGGATGGTAATGAAGAGGTTACAGCTGAACAGATTTTGGACCTAAACTCTTATTAAATATTTTACAAAAAAGGTTTATTTGGGGGTGATTTTGAACCCTCTGGCCAAAACAGAGAGGGGCAACTCCCCTTCCTTCTCCTCCATTAACGAGGTGTCCTAGTTGTGCTAACTATCTTGTGTTCGTTGTAGGGTAACTTGAGACTTCATAAGGCTATAAATTAATTCTCAAAAAATGAGAAAGGCAAAACTTCACCTCACAATCCAAGAGCTCATTAAATTGGCGAATCCAGCCCTTGCAAACTGAGGGGAGGGGGCGAACTTGGGATTTTTCTCAATATTGACACACATTTTTCATTTTTCTTTCTTTCTTTCCCCCTTTTTTAGTTCAACCCCCCCCCCCCCCCCCCCCCCCCCCCCTGTATCCACCAATGCAAGAGCCTGGTATAGAGGGTTTTTGTAATGGCGACTGCCTGTGATGAGCGTTCCAAACAAAGCCAGTTCGTCTCTCTCGCTCTCACGTGACCCCTATGTACTGTCATCTCACTCTAATTTCAAAAATCGTAAATAGAGACTTATTTGTGAAATTTTATGGTCGAAATGAATTTCTCGAGGCATTTTAATGCGATTTTGATAGTAATATGTCGTAAAACAAGGCCCTGTATACGAATTTTGATACTAGAAAGAGATGGATATACATGGGGGTCACGGGAGAGTGAGTGAGATACTTTGGAATAGTATGCGAGTTTTATCACAACCGATTGCGACCGATGAGTGCATTGTTGTGGTTGTTGGCTAACCGTTGACTTCGTACTAAAACCATCTATTGGAGCTGTCATCTCTGCTGACTGATTAGAGTGCTGGGGTTTGATGTTGTTACTGCATACAAATGTACCCAAGTTGGCAGGTCTCAAATTAAGACCCACAGACTGTATAAGACCTGAACTGTCAATAGAGGTCATTGATTGACACCTGATGGCAAAAGTAACAGCAAAACTATTGACTATGATCAGCAAAATAACTTAAAATGCTGAAGAATGACAAGAGTTTAGTAGTAGACCAATAGGATGAAGTAAAAATCAAGACAATATCTGAACAACGTTAATTTATTCTATTAACTCAATTTATACAAATACATACAAAGAGTAACATGCACAGTAGAGTGGTGTGCGATACTCAAATTTGTTTACTAAAGAGACAATTCCAGAGTTGGAGACCAGAATTGACAAAATAAATAAATAAGTAAATAAATAGATAAATAAATAAGGAAATGAAACAAACAAAATAAAAAAGGGATAGAGACGATATACAACATTTTACTTTGATTTTCAACTTCTAAAGAGAATCACGGGTAAAAATAAAAAAACAGGAGACGAAAAACTGGCACTTGAAATGTCGCTTTTACCGGCTTGATAAGAAAATAGAAAAAGAGAGGGGCAAGGAAAACAAATCCAGTCTTTCCAAGGGGAAAGGCAGGTATTGTAGGTCTCTAGATACGATGATAAAGACTGCAGATTTCATGCTGATATAAAGCCACAGTGATCCGCAAACAGCTGATTAGATAAAGAATCTTCAAAAGGATAAATAGGAGTCGATCAGCAAAGGCAGTGAAGGATTAAACTGTTTGAAACTCTACAGCACTATAATCTTTGCAATGAACCAAAACACAACGACCCTCAGAATGTAAACAAACAAGTAAAATTGTATCCAATAGCTGCACCCTTGATTTTACATGTGTCTCAACTCTACAAAGACCATTTTTCCAGTGACCACCTTAATATTTTTAAAATGTGATCTTGTTATACTTGGTGCAAAAAAATCAGTAACATTACGTTCAGCTTAAACGTTATACATAGACCGTGGCTCTGAATAATTAACCACGTTTCCTTTTCATTTGAGTAAAAGTCACGTGACGGGCAGTGCCGGTCCACCGTGAGAGAATTGAGACTCCGTGTTATATGTTGGGCTTGTCTTTCAGGTTACAATTTTAATATATTACAGGCACAAAGAGAGGAGTGTTTGTCCAAAAACTATACCAAAACACAGTGTATATTTTAGGTTACAATATCACTGATTTACAGACAGACAAGTTTTTACTGTCCATGTTTATAGATTTCTGCAAATTGCTAAGTGAGAAAATTAATTTTTGAAAATAACTAATCAACTGCTTACCAAACACTGTCACGGGCATGTTGAAAAAATCATCCAGAGGGGTCTCATTACTTCTGATAAACACTTAACTAGGCAAGTGATAAGAAATAAAAATTCCATGAAGCTTATTTTTCAAAGATTATTTGTTAAAATATCTTCTAATGTAAAAAAAGAAAGAAATGCGAAAATAATAATAATAATAATAATAAACAGTATAATACCCCTGCAATTTTTACAATAATCTTCAAGTCTTTCATCAATTTGAGTGAGATATGCAATTTATCCATAAAGAGGATTAAGTGATTCATGTAATTAAAAAATGATAAGATAAAAATTGTATTATTTTACAACTAAAATAAAGTTTAGTAAAATTAAATTAAAGATAATTTTAATGTGTTTAATGAATAAAATTATGTGGTTTAGGTAAGAAATTTATTCCCTTGTGTGAAGGAGAATGATATGAAGTTTTGCACACAAAAATAAAGAGAAAACTCATGAAGAAAATCCAATTTTTATAGAAGCTTTATGTGGCGTAAATGAAAAAAGAGTAATAAAAGAGGAAAGTTAAAAGACTGATATGTAAAAATAATTTAGATTGAGAACCAAGACGTTAGATGAGTGATATAAAACAATTACCTAAAATAAAAAGCGGAATGGAGGTAGAGAGTCAAACTTTGAGACTTGCAGCCAAACAAATCAAATACCTTTGAATAAAAAAAAAATAATTTAAGGTATTTTCAATTTCTATCTTAACAAGTTGCAATTCTGTGATTCAAAACAAAGCTACAAGAGTGCAGCTTCAACGGTTTCCAGTCAGCAGGTCTACAGTAACATGGACTACAGATAAAATGTCTACTTTTTCTGGTCTACTGACAAAATATCTGCGGAAGTGTGTCTACGAAAAAAATGTCTACTTTGAAAAATGACCACATTCTAAAAACGTCTACAATTAAGTCCACAAAAGAAATGTCCACAGTATATTATTTTCTCTTTTGAAATGAGTCAACTGTTTTTTACAAAATCGTCTACAAGACAACAGTGTCTACAATTTTGTAATAAATATTTGATTATCGATAGTTTGAATGATAATTATTTTAACAGTTGTCATAGTTTTCAGGTGTGCGACAAAGTCGCCAGACTATATAAATCACTTTTGTACACTTTTGTAACACTTCTCATCGAATTATTTATTTTTTGATTCAGCCTTCTTCATTTTGACGAAATTTTCTCTTTTCAATTTAAATCTCAGAAAATTAAATGTTGCTTTTAATTTCGCGAATTCTACATTAAATTAATCAGATTTCTGTGATGCTTTCTTCAAAATTTAAGATTCAAAACAAAGATCTTCTAAGAATGAGGGGTGTAAACTAATTTACACTATATTTCCTACTTCTGTTACAAAATTGTAGATATTGTTATCTGATGGACGATTTTGTAAAAAAGTGGACATTTTTTGAAAAGTGGCATTAATATTCAGAGGACATTTATTTTGTGGACATAAAACTTGTACCTAGTCGTTTTAAGAATATGGTCATTTTCCAAAGTAGATATTATTTTTGTAGACATACTTACGCAGACATTTTGTCAGTAGACCAAAAAAAGGGGACATTTTGTCCGTAGTCCATTTTACCGTAGACCTACTGAACTGAAACCGCTTCAACAGCTACAAAGTGTTACTCAGAGACAACAGAGACCACGCACTAGCCAATCGCGAGGTGGACAATTTTATTTTCGGGGACTCAACAAACTAACATGAGGAACAACATCCAACGGCTCGTATGAGGATTGTTGACCAACAACCAAAACATTGATTTTTTTTTTTTTTTTTTTTTTTTTTTTTTATGCTTTATTGAAAAAAAAAAAGTCTTGTTCTGACAAAGATATTTACACTAAAAACTGGTCAGCCCCACAATCCGAACTATCGACCTACAGCGACATTTTGTTGACACTTAAATAATTTTTTCCTTTTTTTTTGAACTGACATCAACATCTTTGCTCAACAGTCCACATAGGAGCCGTTGGACGTTGCGACCCAAAAAAAAAAAGTCGCCAATGAAGACGAAATAGATAGTGCGTGATCTCTGTTGTCTCTGGTGCGATCATCAGTTTGAAAATGTGAGCCCTTCTGTGCAAGCGACCCTGCCAACTGAAGGGAAATCTGTAGATTTTATAAGGTTTTGAAAATGCAATCAGTAGATTTTCAATGATAGCTATGTATGTAAGGTAAGAGTGGTCCAGACCTTCCTAAAATTGAGGTCACGGAGTGATTCAGGTGATTTCATACCTAATTTCATCTATTACTGACTTGAAAATTCTACATGACTTAATTTGTCAAAACATGACAATCTTTAAATGAGAGCATACCCAGCCTTACTGGACAATTTATAACTCTACGTATTAATTACATTCAAAATCAAATTTTAATAATAAGTATATTTTTTCATGTTTTTGTAAGATGAGAAAAGGGGCCTTTGTGTATTATTCAAAGAAATACAATAAAAAGTAATGTAAATAAATACTTTAGCTGTTTCCTCAAAGAATTGCATACCTTCTTATTTGAAGGCTTTTTTGTTGTGTGCTAAAGGTACACAAGTTGATTAATAGTTCAGAATCCAGTTATTGAATTCTGAGGATTACCTCACGATTTGATTCTGAAGTCTAATGAATTTGAATGCAAAAACTAATGGCAAACTCTTAAATAGTGGTAATGACTAATACTAATAGTTACAGAAATGAACCTCTAGCAAAAAACTGATGGTTAAATTTTAATCTGAGATTCAACGAGAGACCTTGGTTCAACATTTGAGCATGAGTTTCATTTACTACAAAAAAGTTTTGTTTTGAATCCAAAAGAGGAAATATAAAAGCGATAAATGCAAGTTGAAATCATCAACTAAAAATGCAAAACAGACTCAACTAAATGAGTAACAAATGGAAGAAATTTAAATTCATAGGCTTTATGAAAAATGAAAAAGGGGACTTCTTAAGCACTAATGGTCCCTTGCAAGAAATAGTTGATTTAAAAGTATTCAGTAGAAATAGAAAAACAAAACTACGCTTATAATATGAGGTCAAACTCATAGAAGTTAAAAGGCGTAAGCAAAACTTTTAAAACGAAACTTTCAGGAGATATGATGAGAAGTGGGACTTATCAATGTGAATGCCACTTCACAACATTAATCATTGTGGATAAGAGAGTTAGGGTATAGGTTGTCCCAAGAGTGATTGGATTTGACGACAGTAAGTTAGAATGAAAACATCAGCTTCTTACTGCTCCTTAACCAATCAGGTTGCTCTATTTGAGGATGGATGCTGATGTTTTCATGAGAACCATAGAAGCGTCAAATCCAATCTTTTCTGGGACAAGCTGTACCAACTCTGTTGATCTGACAAAATTATGAGCTATCATCAAAGTTTTTCGACAAAAGACAGCAGCAGAATCAGCACATAACCTACAGATTACATATTTGCCACCTACACTAAGTTGGTAACAAAATATTTCCTTTAAACTTTTTGATTTTACGATACCAAATGGATAAAATTATTCAAATCAAGCAGCAAAGAAATTAGGGAAAAAAAACTGAAAAGTCACAAATTTAAAAACACAATTGAGTCGGAACAAATCAAAAACATTGGGCAGTATTTAAATATGAATATTATGTGCCTTGTACAGGTTCTACTTGTTAAAGTTCATTGTTAATATATTTTCTACGCCACTTTGTTTAAATAATTTGATTAATGGCTTAGGCCCTGTTGTATCAAATTAATCATTAAATAAATGAACAGATAAACAATACAGAAATACAAGAGAAAAATATGTGATTAGACAGGGGTTTATTAAAATTGGTTGATGTAGAAAAACTACAATAGATACCGCTCATTCTCATTCAACTTTAAAATCTGAATTGAAAACAAATAAAATAATTGCACTGATAAATTACTTGAGGCCGTGATTTGATTTGGTTATCATAAAGGGGACATATCGATCACATCGAGTACAAACAGAAACTCTGGGTAAGAGACAATAAAGTAATAAATAATAATTAAAAAGATAGTAAAAAAGAAAAAAAATATGCAATTTGAAAACTAGAGAAAAAATATATTAGATCACAATTGATACTAAAAATAAGGGGATTTCACTTCGGACAGCTTTAAATTAAATTCAGAGACATACGAATTGATTGACACTAAAGATACACACTTCGGAGGTGTCACTATCCCTACTCAGTTAGTTGATTAATTGAATGAATTTTTGCAGAAAAGAGCCAACAATAAAGGAAATCAATGGCGGTTGGTTCGTTTCAGCATAAAGCCGTCAAATTTTTTTGAGGTTAAAATTCATTCACTTTATTGGAGCCTATAGAAATATTTCTGTACCTTCCAGGGGCAAAGTCATCATCAAATGACATACTTGATAAACTAAAGACTTCTATTTATAGGTGAGCGTTAAAAACCTCCTTTTTTTTCTTTAGTTGGAGAATGTTGTGGGGTCAAAGCTCGAGAAGAAGTAGGGCGCGTAGCTGCTGTATGGTGATTGTAAGCGGGCGTTGCGCTCTTGGAGCGCTTGCCCTTAGCCGCAAATGGCGATGCGCCACGAGCAAAATGTTGTTGAGCGTATAAGACGACGCCAATGTTTCGATGACCGGCATCCATGGCTATGTTAAGAGCGGAGCTACCATCGTGGTCGGTGATAGTCAGATCACAGTCTGGTTGAGCGATAAGTAAATTGACGATATCAATGTATCCTAGCTCTGCAGCGCACATTAGTGCTGTGCTTCCATCGTTATCTTGAATATTTACATCTGCCCCACATTGAACCAGAAGTTGAGCGGTGACTAATTTTCCGCGAGCGGCAGCGAGCATCAATGCAGTCTGACCATTCTGAAATTTAAAAGAGAGGAAAAATTAAAAAAAAATAATTTCTGACAAAATTTGACAGAGTTTCATCATTTTACTCAGACTGAAAGTACGTTAATGAGACCACTTACAGGAAGGATAAATATGCAAAACCAGATGCAAAACCAAATATCCAGAACCAGATTCTCATCTCACAGGCAGTAGTTCATGGTAGTCCATAGGCTTAAAAGAGGGGAAAAGGCTTGAAAAAATGTTATGACCTTTTGTTGAGCCCTTCTCTTTAAAATAGTGGAAAGACTTGATGAGTTCCGACCTTGCATTTCTTTTTTTGACATCTTTTTCGAGCAGAAGGGAACTTGAGATCTGAATGCCCCCCCCCCCCCCCCACAGACCACCTACGCACCAGTTTTTCGTCACCAGATAAGCCAGTAGGTGTATGAGGTCCTTATTCACACACCAACCACCCAACTTTCTCTCTTTCAATTTTCTATTCCTGATTTATATCCAAACAATTTTCATATTTGGTTCTTGAAAATCCAAGCTTTTAATAGGGTTTGAAATTCATAGCTGCCATACGCCAAAAAATTGAAGCTTTAGTCAATGTTGACGCCAAAGTAATATTCCGTAGGATTGATTTTGCACCACCTCACATAACACCTACATTTTGTACACAGCTTAATACATGAATATGACACTACTTTTGTTCTTAATAATGTTTAAAGGCCTCTAAAAATTAAGACATGGCAATCATCATAGATCTTGGAACTTTTTGGTAAATTTTGAACACTTTTAAGTCAAAAATGGCTCCCAAGAATTTTTGTGAAATGAGAACTCCCCACCAGATGCAATTAATGTGATTATACAAGGACCAGATTGTTGTTGATAAAGCTTTAAAGGTTTTCAGTTTGTCTCCATTAGTGTATGGGGCCAAAAACTACTACAACTGCAGCTGGTGTGAAAAAAGTGGCAAGCACCTTCATTCTGCGTTGACACAACATAAAAACACTAGAGAAGAATCATGGCTAGTCAGAGAGGAGGAAACAGAACCATCAAAATGAAATTTGTTACGGCCAGACATAAAAATCATAAACAACAGTAGCTACCCGAGCGAAAGTTGAAAACACAATGAATGATCAGTAAAAACATTTGTTGGAAATGAAAAAAAAGATTGAGGTTAAAAAAGATCAGGGCCCAAATTTTGATGGGACAGATGGTCCTCACCGATTGCTGACTGTTGAGACGTAATGCCTGAGTCCTCAACATTCATTAGTCAAGACGGCCGTCAGTCTCTTGCAAAATTTGGGCCCTACCTACATCCAGAGAATAAAAAAAAATTGAATTTTTTGCTTTCAGTTCTGCGATTTTCTTCCATGATGGGTATTGGGTGCAATTTTGAAGGAGACACAAATTTTTTAACAAGGGCAAGATAAACACGCACTTTTTAAAGTAAAAGTGATGTAAGTCTAAAAAATAACAAATTCGCACCAAAAAATAAGGAAAATATACAGCCGCAGAATACCACAATCAGAATAATGACTTTAGTTCATTTTAAAGCATTAATTTCTAGTCCGCCGTCTTGAGAAGTTCAGAACAATCCTCATACAAAGCGATGTGAAAGACAGAGATAGAGGTATGTGCGCCATTGTTGGGCAAAAATCAACTTTTAAGTGATCATGAATAATTGTCTAAAATTATTTACAATATTCTCATATTATTCCTATTATTTAATCAAAGTTTTAACACTACCAGTCATTCATCTTGTGATGGATGAATATGCTGGTAGTGTCAACACTTTAATTTACTGATGGAAATAACATGAGAATGATGGGAATCATTTTAGTTAATTATTCAGATGGGCGGGTCAGGGAGTCGAACCGGCCATAAAAAGGGTTCAGATTCGGTTCGGGTTCAGGCAGTTTTCAGAATTTCAGTTCGCAGTTCGGTTCGGGTTTTCGCAGAATTTTGGTTCGGCAAAAATTTAGGTTTTTGAACCGGTTCAAAGGCGGTTCAGCCAAATTTTAGGTTCATGAACCGTTTTCTAGGAATGAAATGACAAATTTTCTGATTTGTCTTCAAATTTATTGATCACGACGAATTTCTACTCTCCACTTTCTTTAGCTAAGTCAGCGTTGTCATCCTGATTGGCTACCTCCTTATATTTTCAGAGTGACTTCCTCTTAAATTCGCTCCGCATAGTTTGCACTTGCTTAAATCACTTGATTTTAAAAATTAAAAAAAAAAAAAAAAAATTGGATGGGCCCTTTTTGAATTTTGTTACTAAAATTGTTCTCCCGTACTTACTTTTTCTCGGAAAAATTATACATAAAACAATAACCATTCTCCTTCTTTGTTGCGTTGAAAACAGCTGCCGACTATTCTGAAGTATTGAAGAGCGATTCTTTCAAAGAGGATTCAGGATTCTTTTGCTGCTTCTCGGCCATTTGAACTGTTCAACTTTTGAACCATCTGTGAACCGGTTTTTTGGTACGTTCACACTGTCTCAATTTTCGGTTCAGGTTCGGTTCAGTTTCAAGCCATTTTTAAAATTAAGGTTCACGGTTCGGTTCCACTCCCTGGGGCGGATACTGGGAATTGTCTTTCTCTCTCTCCTCCTATTTGAAATTATGTGTTAGAAAAGGATAGCAGAGGGGGCCATCACGTGACTTTGGCCCCTCTTCTGTCCTTTTCTAACGCATGTTTTCAAATGGAAGGAGAGAGAGAAAGACAATTCCCTGTATCCACCCATGATTATTCATGATTATTCAAAAGTTGATTTTTGCCCAACACTAATTTGTCGACCTGTCGTGATACAGAAGAACGCTGTAAGCAACATGTGTTACTTATGCTGTTCCTGCAATGTAGCTTGGGGTCCCTATTCTTCAGTCAATACTCAATCTTAAACCTCCAATGCCTCGAATGGTTTCTCCTTCCGAGGATTCCAGCATTGAACAATAGACGGTCGGCCTTCCCTAAATGCTTGGACGGGCAGAGAGCCTTTGATAGAGTGAGTTGAGTGACCAAGTAGGTACAGTAATAAACTCCTGAAGAGGAACTCGGCATAAGGATAGAGGCCCGCGCTATACTGCAAAAACAGTCAAAGTAACACACGTGGCTTACGGCATTCTTCCTTAGCATGGCAGTAATGTCCGCCATCTTGAGAAGTCACCAAAATAGACCAAAAAAATGTTTCCATCAGCTCTTACGGGAGTTTCGATTTTGATTGTGTTATTCTATGATACAGCCATGATTGTGCTCAGAGAAAAACACCCTCCGAAAGTGAATGAGGAAAAGTGCACCTAGGGACACTGTCGTGCTAAGGAAGAACGCCGCATCTCCACTGCTCATGAAATCGAGTGAAACACATCCAAAGTTAAATGCATGGCCCTCCCAACCGGTTTAGATTTTGGCACGTTTTTGTGCATCGATCGATTATTTGTATCTTCATTTGATTATTGATCGTTGTGTTAAGGTGCCAAGTCAAATATTTTTGCTCCAAATAACAAAAGATCGAAGGAAGGTCGCAAACACGATGGACAGACGGCTTTTTTCCTGTCTGGCGGGGCATGCACTGTTGTGTAAAGGGTCGCCGAGGAAGCGCCCGATACACAGGTAGAACCACCGCATCTCCACTCAGCTCGGCTGGAGATCCTGCATTCCGCCCGTGTACCTGGCGCTTACGGTGTTTCTCCTGAGTAAAGGTACTGATTTTGGCGAACTTACGGCAGGCAGCCCCTCTATATCTCAGAAACTAATAGAGTTAAGTGAATTCTAATTTCACCACGTGTAAATGCATGTTGAAAATAGCAGATTTCCGTGTCTAACTCAATTTTTTTATTTTTGGCGTTTACGGCGTTCTTCCTTAGCACGGCAGGACAGGTAAGCTCTTGAAACTCGGTTAAAAAATAATAAACAAATGCGAATGAATAAACAATAAAAATGTTATAGGTATAGTTATTAATTAAATAAAATAATTACCCCTGTTGCACGGATATTAATATCAGCAAGTTGAAATAGACGTTTCACAACATGGAGATGCGTGTCAGATTTGATATCAGTCAGTGCAACGAGCATAGAGCATGTGAAGCCAGCGTAGTTGAACATATTGATGTTGCAAACTTTGGAATCTAGTAGTATTGAGACCACATCAAAATTACCATGGGATACTGCATAGTGCATAGCCGTGTTCCCCTGAAAGAATAAAACAGGAATGTAAGGCAAAAGGTAAATGGTGCTCTAGAGCAATAAAAAACTAAAGACCTTTACTTGTTGAAACTGAGCCCATAGTCCAAGATACAGTGAAAGTTTGTTATGTGGAACATTCTCTAAGTGGAATATCTCCCCAAAGGGAATTTTTTTTCAGCACTGAGACACCTCGCATACTCTGACCGCATTTCTTAAGGGGAACTTTTGCTCGGGACAGGACCGAGGTTCCACACAACTACTTTTCACTGTAGATGAAATTAGGTATTTTCAGCTTATGATATTCACCACCAGGGTCGTCCTGATTGCTAAGGGGCTATGACATAGGCTGGCCCAATTCTTCACTGAAAAAAATCAATTGTTAAAGCAACAATTCAAAAGAGGTTGTTTCATCGCCCATAAGGAATGGGCTGAGAATGGATTTCCTTCATTTTTTCAGAGCTGATAGAACTATTCTTGGGGAGTCTAAAGCTGGCCTATTTTTTATTTTTGCCCTCTCAGAACCGGGGGGGGGCGGGGGGTCAAAGGTAAAACGGTTTTTCGGCCATAACTTTTGAACGGTTAAAGATAACAAAACGAACTTGTTTTTAATCGAAAGATCTTATAAAGACCTATCTTTTGATGTGCATGATATTTCAAAAATATTGAATTTCAGTTGAGTTATTGCATTTTCAAAATTTTGGAAATTCCAAAAAATGAGTTTTTTGGATTTTTTTCACATGGGGATCGCACCGAGGAAAACAAAGAACTGTCTCAAAGAAAGCCCTTTTTTTACCGGTTAAAATGAGCTAAAGCTCGTTTTCGGGAAATGATTTGTCTTTGAGTTATAAATTTTTAAAGTGTCAAAAATCGCTATTTTTGGGTTCTCAGCGGCAGCGACGACGCCGAAAAAAATCATTTCTCCGCATGTAGGGGAAAAAATTCAATGAAAATCGATATCTGGGGGTTTTTGAGGTCGCAGATTTCAATTTTGCCGTCAGATTTGAAGAATTGTGAAATCCAAGATGGCTGCCGAGTATATAGAGGTCGGCAGCCATCTTGGATTTCACAATTCTTCAAATCTGACGGCAAAATTGAAATCTGCGACCTCAAAAACCCTCAGATACTGATTTTCATTGAATTTCATCCCCTACATGCGGAGAAATGATTTTTTTCGGCGTCGTCGCTGCCGCTGAGAACCCAAAAATAGCGATTTTTGACACTTTAAAAATTCATAACTCAAAGACAAATCATTTCCCGAAAACGAGCTTTAGCTCATTTTAACTGGTAAAAAAAGGGCTTCCTTTGAGACAGTTCTTTGTTTTCCTCGGTGCGATCCCCATATGAAAAAAAATCCAAAAAACTCATTTTTTGGAATTTCCAAAATTTTGAAAATGCAATAACTCAACTGAAATTCAATATTTTTGAAATATCATACACATCAAAAGATAGGTCTTTGAAAGATCTTTCGATTAAAAACAAGTTCGTTTTGTTATCTTTAACCGTTCAAAAGTTATGGCCGAAAAACCGTTTTACCTTTGACCCCCCGCCCCCCCCCCCGGTTCTAAGAGGGCAAAAATAAAAAATAGGCCAGCTATAGACTCCCCAAGAATAGCTCTATCAGCTCTGAAAAAATGAAGGAAATCCATTCTCAGCCCATTCCTTATGGGCGATGAAACAACCTCTTTGCTGACTTAACAAAAATTGAAAGTTGCTTAATTAACCAGGGTTTTCTACTAAGTTAACAATTTATTTGTTGAGTGTACAAAAATAGTTGTTAAATCAACCACAAAATGGTGTTCTTTTAACAAAATAGACATTGTCAATTTAGCGATTTTAAATAGTTAAAAAAATACAGAACTTAACCCAATTAGTTGATCTAACAATTCAGCTTGTTATATCAGAAAAATAAATCGCTGATTTTAATTACTAATTTGTTATTCCAGCATAAAAATTGTTATTTTTACTACTTGATTTGCTGGTTGGGCAAAGTTAGTTGTTAAGCTAACAAAATGAATTGCTGATTTCGCATTTGAGTTGTTAATTTAACAAAATTATAGGTTAATTTAGCAAATCATTTTGTTCTGTACTTTTTTAACTATTTATTTTTTTCAGTGTTGTGTTATTAAAATTAGTAGCAACTGGTGATGTCAGCTGGTTTTATCTACCTTGCCCATACTCTGTTTTCAGTTAATTTTTAAAGAAGTACATACTTTTCACTGAGAAACATGTCAGCCACAGCTTCTTTGGCTGAGAATGAGTGCACATGTATTAGACATTGCAAATTGATCAGAAATTTATAGTTGAAAAGAACACAGATTTTAATCAACTTTCATTCTTATTCTGATTTCCCAAAACAAAAAAAAAAAAAAAAACAAAAAAAAATTTGACCGATTCAAATGGCTTCACTCATTTCCTAATTTCACTGAAAGAATTTAATATTTGCCCCGGCAGAAGATACATCAATTTATCTCATTGAGTCAAATCTAATAGAGGGAAAGGTTGAAGTTGAGAACTTGGGAGCGAGACGAGCTCTTCTGACAAAATGTAGTTTTGAGAAATAAGTGGTTAAAGATTCAATTTAATTTTCCTCCCAATGGAGGTACCGCAAACTTTTGCTACAGGCTCATTACTAGTTGCTTATGAGGTGAAACCCTGTAAAATTGATGATAAGCGCACTAAAAAAATCACTAAATCCAATCCCAAAATCATAAAATTCTTTCAAACAAGAGACCAGCGGTGATTACCGCCTAAAGCTTATGGCAACTGTATGCTTTTTCTTCTTCTCCTTCGGTGGTATTGCGAAAACACCTAATGAGGATGGAGCTTCTTGAGATAGGGAAACTCAATGTAAAAGGTCGTAATCATTGCCTTTACGGTCTCGCGTTTGGAAGCATTTTATGAGTTAAGGTGTGGACATCGTAATTTTTTAGTGCACTTATCGTCATTTTTATAGGGTTTTACCCTATCATCAACTATTAATAAGCCTGTGGCAAAAGTTTGCAACAGCTCCATTGGGTTCACAAATCGACTTAAAATATTTTTTCATGATGAATATAAGCCCCAAGGTATAGGAATCTGACACCATCTTGTTTTATTTTTTGAATTGTTTACAAGGGTAGGAAACGGACAGTTCTTGAGCACTTTTTTGGCCGACGGTAGGCCATCCATTGGGCGCCAAAATAGGCCCTTTGATTGAGCTTCAACTGCAAATATCTCTTAAATTATTCATACAACTGATTCAGTGTCATAAGAACTTTTGCTCAGCGTTACCTAAGCTTTAATTTGAGACCAAAAAATCAAGAGTCAAAAATTAACATCAAAAGTTGAGCAGAAGAGTAGCATTTCATAGGTTTCATTGAAGAATAACTTACTGAGGCATCTCTTAAATTAACTATGAATTCCAACAGAGGAGTGGAATATTCTTCGATACAGTCTAAGTAATCTTCAACATCTAGAGGATTTGCTGCAGCTAGACTGGATACCTGATACAAGAAAAAAAAACTTATAATAGTTATAATCAGAGTCTGTTCGTTCTAACTTGAGACCTGGAGATTCAGGTAGATTTGCCTTCTGTGGCAACGGAGGACTGCTCACCTTCATCAGTCGGCCGAGGTGACAGGGGTGCTGCCCGACTCATGAGCTATGACAACCTATTGAGGCGTTGCCATTTTCTATTTTCTGAAATTCATTTATCGCCCGCTTGGGTCTCAAGTTAGATCAGACAGACTATAGAATTAGAAAAAATTAAAGCAGCAAGATTTTTCAACGGATGTGTTAATACTCAGTTTTAGTGCAAAGTCAATGATTATTCAACAATCAAAACAATGTACTCATCAGTTCCAATCAGCAGTGAAAAACTTGCACAGCATTCCAAACTATATCATTTACTTATGCGCAGCAATCTCTTCCTAGTGTCAAAATTCAAATAAATGGCTTTATTTCATCACATTTAACAAACAAAATCGCATAAAAATGACTCGCAAAATTCATTTCTGCCAAAAAATTTCACAAAAAATGTCTCTGTACATGCTTGTAGCGATGAGAGTGAGACAGCAGTATATAAGGGTTATTGATGAGAGAGAGAGATAGTTTGGAGCGCTCAACAAACTTTTTCACAGGATGATGTCATCACTAAAACCAACGAGCAATACATTTACACGGAAAAAAAAGACTGGTAGAATTTACCATCTGCACAGCTGATTTTGGAGGCTACTATCAAGTATCGTAAATTTTACCATCATATGGTAAATGCAACATACCTTGAGGTGAAATGTACCAACAGGTTATGATGGTAAAATTTACCATACTTGATAGCAGACTCCAAAATCAGCTATGCAGATGGTAAATTCTACCAGTCTTTTTTTCCACGTGCATCTATAGTGGCAGTCTAATGGAAAACCTGCGTAACCGCTATGGAGAATTTTTAGGTTAGAATTAAGGTGTAATTTTTCCATTTATTCCCATGTATTTCAGTGCAACTGCACAGAGGATTGAGGCATGATCAAGCCTCTGTTTGTTATGCACTAAAATAAATGGGAATAAATTACACCCTAAAGCTACCTTAAAAATCCTCCATGGCGATTACACAGATTTTTCATTAGACTGCCACTCTAGATAAATGCATAGCACTTTGACATAAACCGTCTAAAGAGTAAACATTTAAAATTCAGATTGTAAAACAGCTGTTTGTTGAACCGGAACAATGAGAAGAAAATAAACCTGGGCATGAATGAGGAGTTGAAATGTATAATGAGATATGTGCCATCAATTGTTGCAAAAATGCAGTTTTTTCTTTATTGTGTATAAAAAACTGATGTGAGTGTACTATGACTTTCAAAAGAAAGTACGCTGGTAAAAATATTCACTCCTTCAAATATCAGTAAGCTTTGAGAAATTTTGTGACTTCCAAGTGTTGAAGGACTAAGCAGAATACCCAGTTCAGAGTACAAATTCAAAAATCAAAAATTCTATTGAACAAGATGGAAAAATTTAACAACGAGAATTTCGATCAGGGTACTTTCTTTTGAAAGTCATTTTTTATACAAAGTCTTTACTATTATTCTATCTATTCTACTATCTATTATAACCTCTTTTCTAAGACGACCACAAAAAAATACAGAAATATTGAGATTTAAAGGTCATACCTTGAACCATTCTTGCTGAATTATATTGATGGCATTCTTCAAAAGCTGCTGAGGCAACTGGGTGATCGGCACTTTCTTCAAGTGATCATTAAGTACTTTCATTGCGCCTTTCATTTCAGCACTAGGTGACGCTCTGGAAGATAACAAAGAGAAATTCAAAACAACTCAAACGTTAAAAAATAAATTTAATTTAGACAGTAATTTTCATTATATCTCTTTAATGAGCTGGAAAAATATCCAAGAGAGGAGGAAAAGAAAAGTACAGGCAAATTAATGAATTGTCACGCAAAAAACAACACGCACTATTTTTAGCTTTTACAGGCTATTTTAATCAAATAATACGTTGTAACAATTGCAGTTTGGGGTCCTCTGGTTTCAAACAAACTCTAGTTCAACATAATTTTCTTAAGAGCGCATTTTTGAACAGAAATTTTGATTATTATTCCAAGGAACAATATCAAAAATGCTTAATTTTGCCTGGCTCCACAGCCAAAACTGCCGGAATCAGCAAAATATCACAGATAAAACAATGCATATGGAGGTTAGAATCGCCTAAATTCCAACCCATTCCACTACAAAAGCTATACGATTTGGGGGATTTTAACCAATGTAACCATTGTTAAATCAGTCATATATTGTTGATTTCAACAGATTTTGTCATGGAACCAGGCTTGATTACAACCTTTTAAAGACCTAGAATTCATTATTGCAAATAGATTGCATTAATTTCCTAGTTTAATAACCAAAATTACAGTTCAAAAATGTACTTCTGGAAAAATTACAAGGAACCAGAGGTCCTCGGATGCCAACCAATATGATATATCATTTCACTAAATTAGTCTATAGAGTCGTAACTTGATTACAATCTGATTATAAAATGAGATGAAAAATTATTCAGTGGTCTAACTCTTAAATATAAATAACGATAACAGTAGGACAAACAAAGAGGGGGGGGGATAGCAGGCACTTATTATTTTTTTTGCATAAGAACTAAGAAGGTATAAGTTCTTTTCCAAAGGTTTTTTTACCATTCTCATTTTTTTCCGACCCTTATTTTCAGGACAAGGAAAAAGACAGGCCATATTGTTTTTACCTAGTTAGGGCAAGTTAAGGGTGGTCACTGAGGTTTTGAAATGAGAAATCCTTACTTTTTCCAATTTTTTTTTTTTTGTTGACAAACTCAAAATGTAGGGACCGATTTCTTTGAAAAACTTTAAAATTTTACAATTTGATGAGGTCAATCGCATCTTAGGGTACAGTACAAAAGATTGTATAGTTTCTAGAATGACAGATTCTTTTTTCGTAGGAACTTTGCAGCAATCTTAAATTTAAAGTAAACAATCCGTAGTCCTGCTATACTTCTACGTCACTCTACCAGTAGATATCATGAAGTTTAATCGAGACTTTCTAAGTTACTTAAATTGTTGGACTTTTTATTTCTTTTTCAAGAGATACAAAACATTGAAACTCCTCTCCGATATCATTTTTATTACATTCTTCTTCTTGTAGTTAGTATTCAAAGGTTTAAGGAGATTCTAAGATCGATTAGTTGGAACAGAAGACAGCAGGTCGTGCTGCTCAAAAAGTTAACAGATTTTGACTAACGTTGATGAATTCACGCAAAAAGTACAAATTTGAGAAATGTCAGCACTTGCGAGCATACTTCAGGAAGATACCCTGAAAGTTTTAAGCTAGAACACTCAAAAGTAAAGCCGGTATGTTGGAAATACGACAATTCCCCTAAGCCTCAATGAGTGCGAGTGAAGCAGATAAACATGGTATCACTCGCATTCACTAGGCTTATGGCAAAATGAATTTAAAATATTACGGCTTTATTTTTAAACTAATTTTGCTCCTGTTGGGCTAAAAAAATCCATAAAAATTAAACAGGTGCATTCTTGGATTTGGCGTTTTTCTTTGTTCTCAATTAAAAATGCCAAAAACTAGACTTTTCTCAAAAGTGACAAGTGACTGTATCCATCAGATTGAAATCTGGCAAAGTTTTGCCTGGAATCACTTTGATAGTATGACCAAGTGATAAAACAGAAAAGCAGATCAAATTGTAACCGAAATAATTAAATTACTTCTCTCTATTTTCATCTGGAATAGGTTGGAATAGAAGATAATCTGGATCGGTAGGGGCATCTGTAGCCACAGGAGATGTAATGCCTGAGCCATCGCTTTCTGCATTCAAAATTTCTGAATTATTTAACCTGCAACAAAAAAGAAAATGAATTATTGCTCATGCATATACAACAGGGCTGCCGTTTTGCGTATAATCAATGCTATTTTTCTATTTACCGATGATTCCACCGGTTGAGAAAAAATTACACAGTTCAGTTTAGTGTATGACTGTAATGCACGAAAATACTCTGATCTGTAATCTTTTCTCAATCAGTGGAAACTCCGTTGATTAATTAAAATATCCGCAAGTTTTTTAAAGTCATCGACGACTCCACTGGTTGAGAAAAGATTACAGATGCGAGTATTTTAGTTTATTACAGTCATGCACTGCACTGAACTGTGTAATCTTTTCTCAACCGATGGAATCATCAGTGAATTAAAAAATAGTATTGATTATATGCAAAACGGCAGCCCTGATATACAACTACGACTGGCGGATGGGACACTTTGCTGCTGCAAATTATCATAACACCACTATAGGACTGTTGCATGATTTAGCTACAGGCAATTCAAAAGTCAATTCAGATGTAATAAACCTTCAAAAATAATGATGGTAGCACTGAAAGACTTACAAAATCCACTACTAAACCCATGAACTGCTTTTAAACGCACTACCAAAATAACATTGTTGGACACTAATAATGGGAGACCCCCATCTAATAATACTGTCACGCAATCAAGAAGTGGCTGATAAGAGACAATTTCTCTTCAACGCAGGTGTCACCACGTGTCATGGAGTCATTAATCAGCTGTTAATTACTACTCTGATGGCAAGTTACTCTGTAAATCTTCTTTCCCAGCATAGAAAGAGTGGCAAAATTAAGATAGAAATCTCCCATTCTTAGTGCCCAACACCACCATTACAGTTGTGCATTTTTAAGCATTTTATGAGTTCAGGAGTGGATTTCGTGAGTTTATAGTGCTGCCATTGTAGTTCTGAGAGGTTTTTATGACTGAATTGATTCATAATATGACTGTAGCAAAAGAGCGCAACGGTCCTATTTGCTTGAAGATCAACCCATATTTTACAGATTGTAATAGAGAATGAGGTTTCATTATCTTTAAATGAGTAAAAAAGCGCAAGTTCAGAAGGGGAAGACTTGGTTTATGGTACAAGACTGATTTCACGACAGTCTAATGATACGTTCAAGAATTTAAGATTTGGTTCCCATTGATCTTTTTTTAAACATAAGTTCCTTACAGTTTTACTTGCTTCTCAGTCATTTTAACTGAACTTTATGATAAATAAAATAAAAAATATAACAATGAAAAAAAAAAACAAATAAAAGCTACAGCTTTAACTTAAAAAGACCAAATTTCTTCAATCATAAAGTTGTTTTGCTTTCTTACTTTAGGAAGTTCGGCTGAAACTAATTGATTTCTAAGAGCTTGTGGACTGATTGAATCAAAGTAAGTCAGGTAGAAGAAAACGAATTCCAAACACCAATTTTTTTTCTACGGGCGTTCAATTTTTCAAGTAAATACTAATAAGTAAATACTTCTTCAGTTAAAATGATTATTGCTTCAAGTGGTATTTTCTGAGTATCTCATATTTTAAAAACTTTAATCTTTTTCAAGCACTCTTGACGTTGTTACTTAAAACCTGATAGTTAACTTACGCAAAGGAGTCAGCATGCCAGACAGTCTGCTGCATACGTAAACAAAACAATTTCCATCAAATTCTCAGAAAGTGAGAGAAGAAAATGGACATTGACACTTGATAAATTAGATTAATTATTTAATTTACTTCTTTTGGCCTTTTAAAAAAAATTAATTAAAAAAAATCTCTAATGGTGAACAATTAAGTCAGTACTTAAATGCTTCTGACTGATAAGAACTTGTAAACCAACAACAACTGTTGAAGAGAGAGCACTCAAGAATATAGTGATAACAAAACAAGCTCTTTCAAAACTAAAGAAAACAAAGTGGAGACGAGATAGATTAAATTAAATAACTTTATGTTTTGTTTGTAAACACAGTAAAGCCTAGTGTTAACAATCTCACAGTGCAGCTACCATAACCTCAACTGACAAGAAAATATCACTTCTCATGAGCCCTAGCTGACCCACAATGAGAAGGGTGAGGAGAGGAGTGTATAATGCCGCAGTTGAGAGCATTGATAAGGGAAGGGTGGCCTGTCTGTCTGTTGGGGTGGGTTGTGTGAGTGAAGAGGAGGGGAGGGAGGGAGGAGGGGTTGAGAGAGCAGTGGGGATGGATGAACACAGCTGTTCACAGGAGGGGAGAATTGGGTCACCCTTCAATCCCTTCAACAGTCCCTCTTTTCACCTGAAATACCACTCTATTATATTTTGAGCCTTCAATCCTATGGTGATGAAACAAAAACAACCTACGCCTATTGTCCTTTCCAGTGGCGGCTCGTGCAACTTAGCATCAATATTGTGCGTCCATTTGATTCTATGTTGAAGAATCGATTCAAGAGTGATCACTAACAATTGATTGTTGCACATAGTTCCAAATGGAGAAAAAACATTGTTGCCAAATTGAACCAGCCGCCAATGTCCTTTCCAATGTTTCAAAATTGCTACTGACACTTTATTTATTTTAAACAAAAACAGAAACTTTTAATTTGCTGTTGTTAATTTTTCTCAATACTTTGAAAGATAAAAAATACATCAAAATTACTTCACTTTAGAGTCTGGAATAACAAGAAATCAATAGTTGTATTAAATTCTATGACAAACAGCTAATATTGTGTGTCACTGTGAGATGGTTTCCTGTTTCTTTGTGACCTAATTAAAAAGGAAATTCCATCTCATTATATTTTATGTTAGTGTAGCTAATTTTCAAAATCAAATTATGGTGAAACAAAAATATTTACTATCAAAACAAAGACTCATCAGTCCTCTTCTTACATCAAAGTCAATCTAATTTTATAATAGGTTTGAGTGCGCCTTCAAATGGTAGAGTATGCTATTAGCTTTGCATCACAATGTCGAAATTGCATACCTCTTAGAATTGAAGGCGTTTTAAAATAGCAGTGAATGAGTGGGTCAAAAATAAAAATGAAAAACAAAGCAATCTAAGATGGGCTTTGGGATCCCACTAAAACAGTATCCAGAGCAATGCAGCTTCTTTTTTCGTAGACGAAGGACTACATAATTGAGGATTTTTATCATTATAAACTGAGTGTGAATAAATATCAAGACAAGTTTTTGATAGAAAGTTTTGATGGTCAATATGCAAGAGTTTTTACTTTTTTGTTTCCTCCTTTTTGGGCAGTTAGCTCCATAGATCTAATTAGTAATTTCAAATGTCCAGGAAAAACCGACCTGACATCTTTAGTACTATCAAACGTTTTTCACCATTTAGGTTCAAAGGAGCTTTCATTTTAAAAGGCTTTTGAAGACAAAAGTAATTGAAGGTACCAAGAAATTTTCAAGCCAGATTCACCAATAATTGATTTCAACGCATTTAAAAAAATAAATTGTTAAATTTTGCCAGAATAGGGCTGTTGCACACTTTAGCTGTAAGCGATTTGAGGGTCTTAAATCGCTTTCGATCACTTGAGTCGGGTCAATTCAGATGTAAAAACCTGCAAAAATAATGATTGTAGCACCACAGACTCACAAAATACACCCTTAAACTCATACAATGCTTTTTAATGCTTGAGAGTAATGACTGCGTTGCGCACTAATAAAATGAAAGATTCCCATCTTAATTTCGTCACCCTCTCTATGTTGACAAGGAAGATTCATAGAGAAACTAGACACCAGAGTAGTGATCTACATCCTATTAACGGTACCGTGACACCTGGTGACACCGGTGTCAAAGGAAGGAAAGTCGTCTCTGATTGGTCACTTCTTGATGGAGTAACAGTATTATTGGATGGGAATCTCCAATTTAGTGCCCAACGCCACCCTTACAATTGCGCATTTAAAGGCATTTTATGAGTTTAAGAGTGGATTTTGTGAGTTTCTAGAGCCATCGTCCTTATTTTAGCAGGTTTTTACTACTGAATCGATCCTTAAATTGCTTACAGCAAAGGTGCGCAACAGCCCCATTACAGTCTCAAACCAGCTAAAAGATCTGAAGCAGAATCAAGTTACAAGTCTACCAAAGCATCTCAGGCTGACCAGAAATTAAGATACAGTGAAACCTCGCTTAGTCATTCCCCGCATAAGCGAGAAACCCGCCTAAGTCAGCGGAATCGCCCGGTCCCGTTTTTCACCCATATAATTCAATGCTAAGAAAACCCGGATAAGCGAGATTCGCGTAGTTCTGAACCCGCTTAAGTCAGCACAATTTTTCGGACCCGACCATAAAACTCGTAATTTTTCCAAAATTTCCTTTCGTTTCCTCCAATTTTTTTTTACCTTTCGTGCATTCCTTTTTACGATCGCTGGCGACGGCTCAGAACGATGCCCCTTTCTGTCTCGCCGAAGGAAGTGTGAGGGACTGAGGACTGAGGGAGTGATCACTGCGATCAGTAGTGCTGTACCCACTATCGTTTCCCCCACCATCGTTTCCCCTACTCCTTTACGAGCATCAAGAAACATCGCCCGCTGCACCCTGCACAGTGCACGTGCCGTCGGCAATGAGCTATAACTTTAGAGTGGCAGCGGGTTGGTCCACCTTGTGCCACAAAGGGTAGAAGGAATACCGGGAAAAAGCGGAATTTGGACGGCAGATTCCAAGGTTTGAGGTTAAATTGTGTAGGTCGTTTCCGGCGATGCCCGAGTTTGTTTACAAAACGACCGGAAACCACCTTCAAACTTTAACCTCAAAATCGATTTTTACGACAAGATGGCGTCGCCCTAGGTGACAACAATGAACCAGCGGAACGTTCCTTAATGTGCCACTCTAAAGTTATAGGTTATAGCTCATTGGCCGTCGGCCCTCTCGCACTTCCCAGTCACTCTCACACCTAATTCCTCTCCCCTCTCCACAATCTGTTTTGATTCTCGTTGCGTAGTCGGTCAGCCCACCCCCACCCCATCAGTCTCGCAGGCTTCGCACTGCTCGGCGCACGCAAGATTTTCCCAAGGAAAGACGTAACGCTTAGGAGTTGCGATACTTACGCTATTTCAGACGCTCCAAATAAATATTCAACGCCCTTAAATCAACTAACTTTGGATTAAATAGCCGTCTTTTAACTCTGACAAGCCACCTTATACACGCACGATCATTTAAAAGTGATTCTGTCAATAGTTGGGCGCGAAATTCGAAGATGCGAGCCAAATAAAGCGAAAACCCGTTTAACTCAGCAACCCGCTTAACTCAGCACAGTTCCGCAGTCCTGATCGAAAATGACTTAGCGAGGTTTCACTGTACCTGATTTTAACTTGACCTGCAATATATTTCTTCTTGTAGAAAAAAGAAAAATGCTAACACCACCATTACAGTAGTAAAGTCCAGTCGCCCAAACTACTTTTTCGTTCTACTGATATGACTGGACTGAGAATATTCAAAAAGAAAGTAGGAAAGGAAAGGAAGAAAAAAACAGCAAGTGACAAACCTTAATTTTGAATCTGTTGATGACTCCATTTCATCGACAGTTCTTGGTTTCTCAACTTCTTGAGGTGGCGGTGTTAGACAAACTTTTGTGTACGTGTCCTGCCGGGTCAAAATCTTCCGTGATGGTTTAGGCGAGGCAGTTGCAGAAGTAGAAGCAGAGGAAGCTCTAGGCCTTGGAATTTTTGATGTTAACAGAGGAGTTTTGTCGCTCTTCAGCGAGTTAGATCTTTCTACCTTCGCCGCATCTAGCGAATTGGATCTTTCTACTTTCGCTGCATCTGATTTTGACTTGATGTTAGTGTTCAGCATATCATTGGCTACTTTGCGTATCGCAGAATTACATTTATCACAAATGGATGGACCCATCTCACTTTTTAAAGATATTTTGGTGACCTCACCCACAGAGACATCAACTAATTTTTTGACTTTTGTGTTGACTCCTATTTCTCTTTGGTCCAATTTCTTTGGTTGCACAGTATTCACTGCTCGACTTTGAGTTTTGACATCCGTCCCGCAGGAGACTGATCGAAGAAGGCCGAGTAATGCGAGACTTTCAGTGTTTGTTGACCTAGAATACAACTTAATATCTGTCGAGCAACTAACATTTTTCATTAGATGCCTTCGCTTAAGCACTGGATTACCACTATTACTATAATCAAATGATTTACTTCGCGTCATATTCAGAGCATTCAATGATACACCTTGTTTGAGGTTTTTACACTTCTCACACATTATTTCATCTATCGTACAATCTGACGTTCCAATATCTTTTAAACTAGGCTTGACACTGACAGAGGCATCCGACTTCACTACCTTGACTTGGACGGAAGCATGAATTTTGCGGACTTCTTCTACAACTTGCACACCCACACTTCGTTTTTCCACTATTTGAAGAGGAGTTAATTTTGATGAAACTTGAACTCCTACGCTCGGATTTAATTGTTTTGAAAGTCGGTCAATGATCGAAACTTTTTGCTCTACGGGTAAAATTTCTTCATGCTGAAGTGAACTAACACTAAATGTTTTTGCAGGGGTATTTGTTGATGTCGTATACAATCTTGGTCCTGCATGCATCACACCTACGTCTCTCATCATTGATATGCAAGAAACTGCAACTTCTCTGGTACTTGTTTTGTCTGGAAGAAAAAAAAATAAATAAATTAAGATAACAAATGGAAAAAAGAATTTTGAAAGTGGAATTAAAAAAACAAAAACAAAAATTCAAACTACCTGCAAATATCAAAATTGGATCAAAATTGGTTAGGCTGCATGGTTGATATATCCTCATATTAACTAAATCTAATAAATCTCATATTCTTATATGTCTCATAATTTTGAGCAAAACTTTGAAACCTTTTGAGTCTTTAAAAACTTGAAAGATTAATTTCCATGAAAGTGAAAGAAAAGCGGCAAATTATAAAAGAAATCTAAAAAAGGACTACATGCATTCGGCACTTGGGTTTATTTTCAGTAATGATAATTTTCAGGTGAAAAACAAAATTAAAATAACTATTTTGGTTTGAAGAAATTACAAGCAGCTTCTATGCCACTTTAAATCATTTGTCAGAGGAAAATTTGAAGAAGTAAATTTTTTCTAACAAAACGGTCACCGTTTGAAACTGGAGCTGCATGAAATTTTGAATTTTTTGTTTTGTTTTATTTTTTTTTTGGAACTTTGTTGTGAATAATGGATACCCTAGCTTCCACAACGTTTGCATAAAGTAGAATATAGATCATAGGTATCTTTAATGCCTCAGAGAAAGTGATCAGGGAGTTAGGGAAGTATTACAGGTAGGTAAGAAAATTTGGGTCAAGTAAACCAATTGGAATAAAGGGGAAAAAATCAGATCATAACTGATGAGTACCTTTCTTGTTCTTTTCAAAATTTGAATTGTCTTTATTTTTCTTCAAAATTTGATAGTAGTCCTTGTCCAATTCATTGATTTTTGAAAATTGCAAATCTTGCATCTTTAATTGTGTGCATTGGGCTTCTTTTTCTTGTAGCTGTTGCAAGAGTTTCTTCTTTTCTTCTTTGAGAAGAGAAAGTTGAACCTGAAATAATTTGTTTTTGAAACCGTGGGTAAGTTAAAATAAATCAAAGTAGTTATGGTGAATCCATAACCTGGTGCATGATGCATCTACCCACTTGATTAATACTTTCTGAACAGAAACTACCAATAAATATTAAAAAAAAGTTGTTCCCTAATGGCCTGGTATGTAAAATGGAACATTGTTAAAATAAAGAAATAGTTTCAGCATTCAGATAGAACAGGACCATTTTGAGTATCAGGTTCTGACAAGTAGCGGAGCGTGCTTCCGAACTGCATCAAAATGCATCGGTGAGCGGTTGGTTAGCGCTGTGTTTCAACTCGTTGCTAATTAACTGCTTACCGATGCGCTTTGATGCAGTTTGGAAGCAAATAACGCTACTTTTCAAAACCCGATACTCAAAATGTCCCTACTCTAGCAATATTGAAATCATAGTGTACGGATGCAGCTACGCGCCATGCAGTCACTGACAAATTTGACATACATAATGAATACCAAATTAAATCAGCAGAATTAGAAACTACATGAAATATATATCATCTATTATTTTCAATTAATTTTAAATAAAGTTAGCCTCTAGGACAGTGATTTTTCCAAAATGAGATTTTGAGCTACTAGCCAAATAAAGTGTTTGTGATTTTACTTGTTGGGAAAAGCAATCAAACCCAGGGCATCGGACCGCAGCAAAAATTGGTTCGGGTTCAGTTCGCAGTTCGGTTGGGGTTCATCCGGCCTCCAAACCGGTTCACATGCTCAAGAACCGATTCGATTCCAAAACATTTCCTTGATAAAAGTAAGAGAAAAATGTAGAAAAGAAGCTTGTTCAACTTTTATAAAAAATGACTGACGTAATAACTTTATCCTTTATACGCGGGTAGTTCGCGAATATGCGATGCAAGACAAGAGCTGAAACTTTCAGCACTTCATTCCTTTACATTTTGACAAAAATACCTATACTTTTGGTCAAAACCATTTTGCTAAAAATTTTTGAACCCGGTATGAACCAGGTTCAGGAAGTTGGTTCGGGCCGCGGTTCATGGTATATTTAGGTATGGGGTTCGCGGTTCAGAGCTGTTTTCGGTTTGGTTTGGTCCGATGTCCTGATCAAACTAAGTACTGCGAGTGTTTAAAGTTTGCTTAATAGAGACACAGAATTCTTCATCTGCTTCTGAATAAAACAAGTATTTAGTTAAACTAATTATTTTTATTCAGAACCAGCTACAGAGAAGCTAAACTAAAGTTATAGGTAAGTACCTGCAATTTTGGTATAACTTTAACTTGATCTTCTAGTTCTTTCATTTTTTCTAAACTGGTTGCCATCTGCTCCCTGATATTCTGAAACAATAAAGTAGAAGATAAGACTAATATTTGAAGAAAAATTATAATTATATTCGCAGGGACAAAAACTATCTTAAAGATTTGCCCTGCTCACATGAAGATAAAGGAAGGATGAATAGTACAAGAGAGTAAAAAAATTGTCAGAAGTTCCTGTGAGCTGCATTAATTTTTTTCTGAGAGGGGGTGGATATTATAACCCCCCCCCCCCCAAAGGAATAAATAGGCACAAATTATTGTAACCATGAAAAAATTAAAAGTTGAGGTTCAGTCATTTATAGGCAAATATTGTGGATTTTTTTATGGGCATGTTGCTCACCGTACAAAAGTTGAGCACCGACAGAAACCACAACAAAAAGAATCTATTGAATTATCGCACTGACCCTTATCCAAAAAGAATCTATTGAATTGTCGCACTGACCCTTATCCGTGCATCAGTTAAGTACAGCAGACAACATTCAACAACGTAAAAATACAGGAGTTGTCGGCCATATGTTTTGTCGCCATCTGTTTTTAGTACTCAAAGTGTGGAGTCCCATGGATTTATTTCTCACTTTGCCAAATTTGAAGCCATTAAAAAAAAATTCAAAATATTATAACAATATAACAACATAATTGTTCCATCACAACCAAAAACGATTGATGGATTGATCCAACACTTTTATGGATGGGTGGTAAACGTAGTACCTTCAGGACTACTTATACAAAATTTGAGTAATTTTCTGTAGAATTGTGCAAATTTTCTCGGATTTTTTTTTACGCACCAACCTACTATTGAATCAACATTATCGAGACGTTATGAAATTTGATTTACAATTTCAAACCCAGAAGTCCAAAAAAAGGAAAAAAAAATATCTGGCATTTTGGACAAAATTTTAAACAAACCTGTAGGGTGGCAGAAGTGTTACTGCCGGCGCTTGCATTATCCGAGTCATTACTGATTGCTGGATAGGGAGGTATAATGCCGGGAGACATTATGTCTCTCGAGCTTTCGTAATCAAAACACTGTCCTGTAACAAAGGAAAATGACAAATATTGAAATAGTAATTCAAATAATAATAAGCATTAAAATAGTACTAAAATAATAAATTAAATAAATAACTTTTGCGTAAATAGTTGGACCGAGCGGCTCCAGAGATCTGGCAACAATGTGTTAACTCCATTTAAACCAATGTAAAAATCGATGCTACGAAGGGCAAACTGCCTCTTTAAGAATCGAATATTTTACTTCAGTTTAAATGGAGGAAATTTCCATTCTTGCCACAATGATTCGCCACGGTTTAAATACGCTTCCTTTGACCACGAAATCGGCACTGTTTCAGACGACAAACATTTTCCTTGGGTACTCGTACAGATGTCCACACACACATTTTTGTCGATGGGTCTGTTGCAAACTGTTACTACAGCATTGTAAAAAAGTTCTACTCCCATGTTGAGTCGCGTGAAAATCACATTGCAAGCGTCAAAAAATCTTAAAACCGACTCATGAGCTCACCAAAAGGCGTTTTTGCTTAAGGGTAGGTATTTAAGGCTCAGTGGCGAGGCGTGAAATTTGGCAACAATGTATTTTCTCCATTTAAATTCACCAAAAAAGGCGAACGCCATGGGCGTCATTTAGGGGGGGGGGCTGGGGCTGGGGCTGGGGGGGCAATTGCCCCCCCCCCAGGATTTGAAGTCAGGCTTAAAAACTGGCACGAATTATATTGATGAGCAAAAAAAAGGTCATCCGATTATTGCCCCCAAAAGACGGCTCTTTGGCTCTAAAATTATATTGATGAGAGAAAAAAAAAAAAAAAAAGTTATCCGATTTTTTGCCCTCTCCAAGCCGAAAATTATAATGATGAGCAAAAAAAAAAAAGTCATAAGATTTTTTGCCCCCCCCCCCCCCCCCCCCAAGCCGAACTTGAAATGACGCCCCTGGCGAACGCTTCAGTCATCAGCGATGACCAGGCATTTCGACCTTTCTAATGTGTTTAAATGGGAAAAAGAAACGTTGCCAAATCGCACGCCTCGCCACTGTTAAGGCTTAAGGCACTGGACAGTGTAATATTTTCTCAACCGGTGGACATCATCGATGAACTGAAAAAAGTCATTAAAATACACGGAACGGCAGCTCTTGAGTAGACCATTTAAATATTTGCAGGAAAAGTTTGCAATAGACCTATTGTGCGAAGGTAAAATGTGGGTGCCTGTGTATAATGTGTGTGTAGAGCCTACCACGCTAAGAAGGTATAGGTGAGTACACAATACACAAATCCTTCCCTTTTAGACCGCAGTCGCGCCGTGGAGACGCCACTTTTTGCCCGGCAATAAAAGTGTATACAACAAATTATACTCAATCGGGGGTATACGACAATCGCGTATAGACAACCATTATTGGGCGTTCTCAGAAAATTATAGACTCGAATGGTGAAGTGAGCATTGGACAGTGAGACTTGTCACCCTCCTATAACAGTTGAACAGCGACGACGCGCAATGACTCGAAAACACGGAATTTCCCGGATAAAATTTAACAAGTTAAAATCAATGGTGATGAACAGTGAACATCAAGATAACTTGAAAATGAGTGAAATAGTTCATTAGAAGGCTTATTAAGAAATTAAAAAACATGGTTTTTGCAAGAAAATATTATAGTTCAAGTGGTTTTTTTGGTGTTAGAATTACAACTTTTTGAGTCCGGAAAAATCCATCATTCTGACCAGCGTGCGACGCGAGACGACGAACACACGCGACGAGAGTGTACAAGACGGCCTCCATTTCTGGATCGAAACGAGGTATAAGTTGTAACGAATAAATGAAACTCGAAAGAGCGAAGACGTTACACTATATATTACCATTTACCATCAATAAAAACAGACATTCGCTCAATCTCGAGTCTCGACAAGAGAGCCGTTTCCGGGCTGATGGGTACCCAGTATTTTTTTTCTACTTTCATTTCACCGGAGAAACTGTACAGACTACAGAAGCATCGCGGAAGGGACCTAGACCTAGGTATTCTTTCTTCAGTTTCTTCCTCAATATTTCTAAAGGCAATGCAACCAAGGAATAAAAAGTCGCGGGAGAAACACAATATATTCCAGTGACTGAACATGACCACATCATGAGTTTCGCTGCTACAAGCAGCATCAGAACTGGGTTGAATTGAAGTTGTGTTTTTTTTTTTCTTATGAATTTTGGATAGCTTAATGAAGTTCTACAATTTTTTAAAGAAGACAATCCATAGGCACGATGGACCTTCTAGATAATCGATACTTTTGACGTTTTGAAGTCGGTTCAAAAAACGATTATTTTTAAAGCAGGTTGAAATAGGAGAGGGGTCTAGATGTTAAAAGTGACATTTTGAACCGCCACTGTTAGATGGTTTTGATGCTACCGGTGGAGGTTCGTGAAATTTGGCAACATCGGATGTTCTCCGATAAACCTATGCTATTCCTCCACACTGTTTCCACTATTCTACATAGGTTTAAATAGAGAACATCCGCACTGAAAAAAAAAAAAAAAAAAAAAAAAAAAAAAAAAAAAAAAAAAAAAAAAAAAGATTACCAGAAGCATGGCGATACGTGAACCGATATATGGGATGGTACAGTTACCAGAATCCTATAGTGTTTGTGCCGTAGTTCTTGAAAATGTTGAGGAAATTCTAGTTTTAAATTTATATTCTGGTACTATAACACCAGCATTATCTGGTCAAAGTACTAGAATTGAGGAATAATTTTGTTCAGTGCGGGGCTGCCAAATTTCACAAATCGCCACTTGTAAGCTGCTCCGCAGTTCGATAAATTTTAAGAAAAAATTCAGTTGCATCACCGAGTTTGTTTGTTTGTTTGTTTTTTTACTTGTCGCTTCATAACGGCTGTAATATCATACAGCCACGTTCCGCTCTAGATAAAATAGATCGATGAGCCCAAGATGCGTCGATCTAAACTCTCTTTTCAAGGATAAAAATCCGATTCAAGGCGATCGATTGCTGCAGTGCCAGACGCAGTCACGCATGAGGGGTCACGAAATCACGGATGGAGCACAGAGGTTGCAGGACTTGCAGGTGTCATCGAAATCAGTCAAGTCCGCGGGGGCCTCGGGGAGTAAGAAGGGTTAATGGTGGAGAAGGGGGGGGGGTGACAACCTACGACAAAGAAGATGTCAGCTCACTAGGTAGATGAATTCAGGTAGATGCATCCCTAGGGGCTTTGTGCAGCTGAAAGTGAGGTTATAAAGAAATCGCACAATGGATCGAAACAGAGATTTATCCAGACACGAAAATTTTCTGATTTTTCGCTTGGAAATCAATTTAGCATTGATTGATTTTTTTGTTTTTTTGTTTTGTTGCAAAAACCGTGTTAGTTGAGAGTTGACGCGTTTCAAGCTCTAAAATGAATTTTATTATATATTTTTAAGTTACCATACAATGTTAATTGTTCGTGATACTAATTTTTATTCGTAAAATTTTATTATGTCCGGGAAATTCCATGTTTCGATGCACTGTGTGTCGTGTTGGTCGATTAGTGTATCAGACAGTGGCATAGCATGCAATTGGGCAACGTTGTAATGTGTCCATTTAAACCCAGGTAAAAGATCGAATGCGAAGGTGTTCACCGAACACCCAATAGTTCGATCTTTTTCATGGGTTTAACTGGACGAACTGCAAAGTTGCCAAATTGCACGCTACGCCACTGGTACCGGAGCACAATGGTCTGATTAAATCAACTAAATGACCACGAGATCTTCCATCCAGAGTCCAGACTATCGACAAATTTGGATTTGTCCAATTTTTCATCAATTTTTAAGGAACATTTTTGGTTGAAATTAATTTTACAGATGTTTAAAAAGATATTTTACTTCCTAATATAATGAGTCAAAATTCTGGAAAAAAATCTCGAAGATAATTATAGATAGTTCGGTCTTGGCAACTGAGCACTAAAGTTTCCAGAGCATCATTTTGCGAGCACTCGAAAGAGATGGGGGGGGGGGCAGATCCAATCATTAGGTTATTCATGTCTTTATCGTGAAGATCCTAGTATCGCTGAACTTGAAAGATGAATTTTGAACTGATACGTTGAAGGTGCATCATAAACAAGCATCCTTCTCGATGGACCAAGTGCTACCATGCGTCTAATGCTTGACCGTAGGCAGGCGACTCAAAGCAAGTCGTAGATTGTTGCCACTTATGTAGGTACCGAGTCACCAAAGAGCTATAACCTAACTGTAAGATGCTCTCTCTCTCGCTATCGGAGCGAGTCGGAAATAGGAACCTGAACCTGGTTTTCGTGAGCTAAGATTTTGAGTGAGAAATTGAAATAATTCCGCACACTTTTTTCCCCACTTTTTTCACATTATTTGTCACTTTTTTCACTACTTTCAGCAATGCACACACGGTCCGTTTTGATTTAATTTCCTTACGTTTCCTTTAAATTCACATTTCATCGAAATTCAAAATTTGTTTGATCGGAATTGAAATGTTTTGCCAAGATACAGGAGTTACTGAAAAATTCGTAATTATCTGACTTTTTCCTGATTTATGTTCAGAATTTTTAACAAATTCCCTGCTTATTATTTTCTTTGAATTTATTCATTTATTTAATAAGTTACTCATTTTTTTTTTTTTTTTTTTTTTTTTTTTTTTTTGGAATAGGAGAAACATTGGTATCAAATTTGAATAATAATTAACGTTTACTTAATATCGTTACAATAAATAGTCTCAAAATCGATTTAGTCCATAAAGCTGAGCTTCCTGTGAATTCTCCGACGTTTCCAAGTACTCCACGAGTTTTATAATGCTGTAGCAGGGTGTATAGCAATTTTTAATAACTTTCAAATTCCCTGATGTTTCCCTGATTTTCCGTGATGTTTTGTACTTTTTCCATCACGAATGAAATCACATCAAAGCAAAAATTGGGACGTGTCCGAAGACTCAAATTTTATCAAGGAGGGACAATGGACATTCTGGAGAAAATTAAGATACTAACCCAATTCCTATGTTTACGATTCAAATTCCCTGATAACTGTATGGTGTATGGTCTTCCTTGATAAAATTAAGTTCCCTGACAATTCCAAGTTTTCCAGGTTTTTCCTGAAGCGATATGTAGACGCACCTCTCAAAGCATCCATGTTTGTCGGTGAAAAACACAAAATGTTGAACGAACAGCTAATTTTTTAATCTAGCGGAGTCTTACTTCCAGACACAAAACGAAAAATTTGACAACCGCGCGCATTTGAAGTGCTCTCTTTGATCTATAAAGCAGCGTTTCCACATTCGATCGCGGGTATCGACAACATTCTATGCTCCACTATCAAGTATCGATTGCTACTAATTAGCATACCGCTTTACAAATCATTCAACTACATTTCTCTCCTCTCTCCCGCCCGGCAAATACTGCGGCATAGGAAGAGGGAGGGAGAACCGAGGGGGGGGGGCTAAATCTATTGCCCTGACAACTTAAACAACTCCACACCCTTTTCCGGTCAAGAGATTGATGGTTCGGTCATCAACGACAAAGGATAGCTTTACCATGCCATAGACTGGTGCAGCAATCAGAACGGATTGTTAAAGTACTAGAAGGAAATAAGGAATTTCGAGGCTTTTTGTTCCCTCGACTATCTTCGGATGTGTCCACTGTCTAATTGAGATCCATACGCGCAGACCGTTTCAGTTATCGACCAAAATAATGATTGATAGGTAAGGGTTTCCTCGAAAATGTCGATTTCTCCTTTATTTTAATTCCGATTTTTCTGAAAATGTTTTTCAATTGATTCTGATGCGGGACGAATCGATTGATATCAGGTGATATAGGGTTTTAATCAGTCGGTTAGGTTAGGTTAGCTTCTTTGTCTCTTTTGGTCTTTATTGTTCTCTCTCGGTTTTTTTTTTTTTTTTTTTTTTTTTTTTTTTTAACTTGGCCGATGGCTAGCGCCATTAACAATATTTCGTTACTTTCTCATCATGTGATTATCTATGATCATGATGAATACGAAGACAAATTCGACATTTTTCGATCTACCGAAAGTTTTTTGAAGTTTTGAACGAGTTCAGCCCTTCTTTTTCAGTTTTCGTCCACTAGATACTCAGCACTGGAGCGATCAGAGAGCAAACTACAGGATATTTAAGGTTATTCTAGGCGAAACTTCTCCAGATTTCAATCCGATGAAAAACGCCACTAGTTGATTTTGGGAAAAGTCGTGTTTTTTGCATTTTAAATTGACACCAAAGAAAAAACGCAAAATCCAAGGACGCCAGCACCTAAGAGATTATTTTTTCTTCCTTTTTGAGCCCAAAACGAGCAAAATTGGTTTAGAATTAAAGCCGTGAATTATGAAATTTAGTTTGCCATGAGCTTAGTGAGTGAGAGTGATAATATGTCTATCTGCCTCTCTCGCAATCTTTGAGGCTTATGGGATGTTTCGTATTTCATAATTTCCGGCTTTACTTTTGATTGTTCCAGCTTGAAACTTCCAGAGTGTCTTTCTGAAGCATGCTCGCAGGTGCTGACGCTCATTAAATTTGCGCTTTTCGCGTAAATTCGTCAATTTTAGCGAAAAACTGATGACTTTTAGAGCGGCGTGACGTGGTGTCAACGGTTCGAACTAATTTGACACTGGAATCATCTTAAACAATTGTCAACAAATAATCGAAAGCATATAATTAATCCAAAACCGTGTATTTTGTAAAAATTAAAAATCAAAGAAACCTAGCCAGGGTTTGCATTGCAATACGCAACGCAAACTATTTAAGGTGATTCCAGGCGAAACTTTTCCAGATTTCAATCCGATGGATAGCGCCACTAGTCGCTTTTTGGAAAAGTCGTGTTTTTGGCGTTTTAAACTGAAACCATAGATAAAACGCAAAATCCAATAACGTCCGCACCTGCAACATTTTTTTATGGATTTTTTGAGCCTTAAATGAGCAAAATTGGTTTAAAATTAAAGCCGTAAATTATGAAATTCGTTTCGCCATAAGCTTAGTGAGTGAGAGTGAGCGCGAGTGATGAGACGTCTATCTGCCTCACTCGCACTCATTGCGGCTTACGGGATGTTTCGTTTTTCATAATTTCCGGCTTTATTTTTGAGTGTTTCAGTCTGAAACTTTCAGGGTATCTTCCTGATGTATGCTCGCAGGTGCTGACGTTTCTCAGATTTGTGTTTTTAGCAAGAATTCGTCAAATTTAACAAAAAAACTGTTGACTTTTTGAGCAGCGCGACGTGGTGTCCACAGTTGGAACTAATCGACCCTGGAATCATCTTAACACGTGTGGTGCGTTCCGTATTGCCTATATCCTGGCCAAATATCTTTGTCCGCACTTGTAAGTTCGTCTGCGGAAAAAACTCAGCCAGATCCCGTTTAAAGTTTCCTCACCTCAAGGTTTCACAGGTTAAAATCCCGTTATGGCTTCAACTGTTGCGAGATAGAAGCAGTGGCTGATGGCGTGGTAGTTCCTGAATTACGATGTATCGACGCCGCCCGCCTTCATGTAAACCCATAGAAAAGGATCGACACTCCGTAGATTAGATTCAATCGAACTTCTATTAAATAATTTATGCTTTCGCGTAAACTCAAATAGAAGGAAATTGAAGGCAAATTGTTTGCGGGCCACCGCGACAGTGCCAGTACGGATAGGGGTCACGCGAACTCGACACGCTACACCCAGAGGGCGACACTTCTTCAATCTTCGCAGACGCAATGGAAATTTCATCCAACGTAAAACGAAGTCGATGAATGAACTCTCCAACTCCAAGTACTACGTCCAATGTTGCCACATTGAAATATCAGATGATTCTATAGTCTTTATTTCCGACTGTCTCAAAAAATTTCAAGACCCTTTTATCTGACAATGAAAACAACAATTCGAACATTTTTGTGAACCTCAAAGCCCGTAACACATGAATCAGATCGGAGAAACCGTTCTCGCCTTGTTTGATGTGTACAATCAATTGGTTACAGTATATTGACGATCACTTGATTAATATAAAATATTATCGAGTGACAAAACTGTGAACTTCGACAACAGGGTCGTTCACAAGCGCGCAAACTATCGGCATACGCCTCCGCAGTTCGCAGTTCGCGGTCCGCGCACCGCACCGTGGATTCGCCTACGGTAAACTTAACTTATATAGGTGCTCTTGTCGGCAGTAGTAGACTTCCTGTCTGCGTTAACGCAGCACTAGCAGCTGCCAATTGTACGTACACACTCTCTGCAGAAAGGGACCAACCACATGATAAAGCGATAGTACAGTCACAGTTTCAATCTACAAAGCCGTCCACAGTAAATAACAAAACAAATTTTGTTACAGTGTTAGGTAGAATAGCTTCTTGCTAAACATCGCTTCAAAATAAAGTTGAGATCATCAGAAAGTGCCAAAACCCACTAACAAACTCAATAAATTCGTTTAACAAAAGTTACAAGATGGCGGTCGAATTAGTGGGTTACATTCGGAGAATCCCAGATAATTTTATGATTAATCACTTTTCTCAGCATAGAAAGTTGCAATTAGATTGGGCTCCCCCATTGTGACCGGATTATTTGACTGCCTGATGTCTTATAGTTTTTTATAAACGCATTTATTGAATTTGGGAGAAGATTTTGAAACTTTCTGATGCTTTCCACGTTATTTTCAAGTGATTTTAGGTACCTCAGGATTAAAATTATCTCTCCGTAAACGCTGTAGCAAAAGTTTGCAACAGGACCCATCCAATTTTCGATACATCACTAGTGACCACTCCAAATTGACACTTCTCGACCGCCTCGGTCCATCCAAGAATTTAAAAGTGTACTTGGCAGAAACACATCTCTAAAGAATGGTAAACAGCAGTATAGATTTATTTAAGGATGTTTTTCAGGCGCTTTCCAATTATAATAACCTACTGGATGTTTTTCAAGCGTTTTCCAATTATAATAACCTATTGGATGTTTTTCAGGCGTTTTACAATTATAATAACCGATGGGGCAGTTGCAAGGGTCCGAAATGTTGTGTTTTTTTTTAAAAAGAAAATTATAGTACCGGATGAGCTGAGAACAATGGTGCCTTTGGTTTTTTCCTAAGTGTCCCGGTTTTGGAGATACACAAGTAAAGTTGTAAAAAATCGTGTGCGTACTGCGTAGTGACGTCACTACGCGGAATTCCCATTTAAAACAAAGTATTTTTGGTCAAAAACTCATCTCCGGAACTATGGGACTTAGTTGGAAACCAAAGGCATTTTTGTTCTCAGCTCATCAAGTATTTTCATTTTCTTCATAAAAAACACAACATTTCAGACCCCTGCTGAAACTGCCCCATTGGATGTTTCTCCGGACTTTAATTTAAACGTCAGCAAGATATCCGATGACTTTAAGGCGGCAATGGATATTAATGACTGATGGCACCCATTTTTCAATGTCCTTTGTATAGGAATTTCAACGGGTGGAATTTATGATGTCAATTAGGAGAAAATTCAGATTGACGGATCAATCAACTTCAGATCGGAGTTTGTAAAAGACTTCAAAGTTGCCGAATACACCCCCAAGTTTCGATCAAAATTTCCCAAAAGTTAACGATTTACTTTCCCCAACTTTTGCCTATCCAATAGAAGTAGGCCTCTTTAACGACATAACTGTCCGCGAACTGCACCAAACATCAGTGTTATTTTTAACTAAATTTTAATGTATTTCATTGACTTTTTTTGTTCGTTACATTGATATTATGCTATTCCACAGTATTTGGGACGCTGATGTCAAAAATGATATTATTTTCTACTTAACTCGTCCTGATTTTACGCATATTCTACTTTTAAACATTTTTCACGATAAAGTTTATATTGTGGAAAATCTAGAATATTTCGATCAAAACTAAGGCCAAATTCGAACTCGGCAGGTCAATTTCAGTCGGTTACCTTGTGGTTCACGCAATTTCAGGTCCAATTATAAGAAAAAACCACATGTTTGTGTCCAGGGACCCTTGTTTTGTATTCATTGCGGGCGGACATCTATGTCGTTAAAGCGTAAAAAATCATCCAATAGAACGTAAACTTTGGGGAGACATTAACCTAACCAACCCTTTAATCGTGTAGCAACAATAGATGCATACGCATCTGTATGACACACACGATCGGTCACAAGAATCTTCAGGCTCCCAGACTATAACCCGATGTTGCCAGATATCTCATTAAAAGCTGCATCATTCGCCTCAATTCAACTGGATACTTAAAATACAGGCTGAAGTTTCCATAAATCTGGCAACGATAGCAATGGCGGCTCGTGCGATCTGGCGACAAGGTTCTACCTCAATTTGATTCTATGTAAAACAATCGATTGTTCCACATAGATTCAAATGGACGGCAAACAATGTTGCCAAATGGCACGAGCCGCCACTGAACGATAGACAAGCCGCATCTTCCATCCCATCTTATTTGTCCTTCTTCGCTTCCTATCCACCGTTAAGACTGCAACTCATGATCTCTGCATCACCGGGATCGAAAGCCCACCCCTCGCCACCCTCACTTCGTCAGTTAAGGCACCCGGCGACAAGGAATTCTGACTGGAGGAAGGAAGAAGAATGCAAAAAACGAAGGAAACCTTAGAGCGGAGACGGAAGGATGAGGCCGGATGAGTTCATTCGTTCCAGTTTTCTTTCTGCGCCTGCGCAGTTTGGTCCAGAATCAGGGAGAACACTGATGGAGAGAAGGAAGAGAGGGTTAGAACGTGGAGATTTTTGACGCCCCTGATTCTTCTCTCTCTCTCTCTCTCTCTCCCTCTCTCTCTCCCTCCCTCTCTCTCTCCCTCTCTCTCCCTCTCCCTCTCTCCCTCTCTCTCTCTCTCTCTCTCTCTCTCTCTCTCTCTCTCTCTCTCTCTCTCTCTCTCTCTCTCACCCTCTTACCTCTCCATTCTCTCCTCTCTTTTCCACTATAGTTATGCGTACCGATATCGAGTCATTCGAGTTTCTGGCACGGGATTCGAACCACGGACTCCCTCTTCCAACCACTCCCAAATCAAGTGTCGGAGAACAGAGAAAAGTAATTGGGCATAGTCACGGCTCATTGGTTGTTTTGTTTTGACACGAACCTCTTTATAACCGCAGACAAGCGACGATACGGGACGAGACGAGCTCCTTGCAATGATGCCAATTCAAACTATAGCCAGTGGCGCATGCACACTGCACAGGATCTCTCTCATATCACTTATTTTCCCTTTGAATGTATGAGTAGAAAAAGGACGGGAAGAGGTGGTTAAAACCTCTTGTCTAATGTCTATCCTGTAGTTTAACACACGACTTCTAAATGAGCAAAGAGAGATATGGAGAATTTCTCGTTGCGCTGCTGCCATAGCACGAAGAATCGTATTTTAGCAGTCAATACTTAGTTTGCATGAAAAAGGGCACATCAGTTGGTCGCAACACTTTTGTTTCCCCTCAAGTCCCCTTTACATTCGTTAAAAAAAAAAAAAAAAAAAAAAAAAAAAAAAAAAAAAAAAAAAAAAAAAAAAAAAAATCAGTATCTTTTGTCTGAGATGTTCAAGATGAACCATAATAATTTTCAAATCAATATCTATATTCAAGAAGAATCTGCAACTTTTTATGTCTTTCCTATAAAATTGCTTCGAGTGATGATGTGCCATTTTTGTCTTAGCCCTTCATATAAAAGGTCGAATTTGACCGAATAGTTCGATCTTTAAAATAGGTTTGATCAGGAAAACAACATAGCTGCCAAATTATACGCTACGCCATTGGAAATGAATTTGCACGCCAAAGAGCCGTTGGTTCCAGGACAAAAGAGCTATATACGACCTTTAAGACTTTGCAACAAGTGTAACTGCGCTATTTGTTCATTTATGGCATTGAAAATTATTTTGGACTTTTAAGTAACCAACTTTTAAAATGGTTGGATAAAAACTGATCTTTCAAAGAAGTTCTCAAGAACTTTCTTAGAAGTTTCCTTGACATCTGTCGAAAAAGTCTTGAAAATCATGTCCGTTAAAAAATTGCAATTTTTCACTCAACTTTTACTCGTACATTTGATCTCCACATCAGTTAAGTTAAGTTGATGGTGCTTAAGGCGATTCTTCAGCGTTTAGTGCCAATTTCTGCCACCAGAGCGTTAAAGTCAAATTACAGGCCGAAAGTAATTTATTTTTAAGAAAACGGAGTGTCAGTTACTAGATAATCATTTGAAGAGTGTCTCTGCAAAAAATCTCGTCAATAACTTCAAAATAAGGCTGAAAGTACCAAAAAATGAAAAATCGCGTTTCGATACAAGAATCGATTTGCGATATTTCATTTTTTGGTACTTTCAGCCTTATTTTTGAAGTTATTGACGAGATTTTTTGCAGAGACACTCTTCAGATGATTATTTAGTAACTGACACTCCGTTTTCTATAAATAAACTACTTTCGGCCTGTAATTTGACTTTAATCGAACGGTAGTGCTCTGGTGGCAGAAATCGGCACTAAACGCTGAAGAATCACGTTAAGTGTTTGAATGAAGCACTGAGATTACAGAATTACTACTTCACAAAACTGGCAGCTCTGTGCTTGCATTTTGAAGCGCATGAATGAAGCATTGGAGCAGTTCAATTATGTCGAGAAACTAACAATTGAGCTAGACTCCTCAACGAGTTGCACTTGAAGCGTTGCAGTTACCTTGATCTTGTAAGAAACGGGAGAGGTGCGGGGGTGTTACGAAGGGGAGGAGGGGGAGGTTTGTATTTCAGCTGGAATATTTTGAAAAATGCTCTCTGTAAGTTATTGCTGTAAGACAAGATGTCATACCGACACTTTCGGAAAAGTTGCTCCAAAAGTTTGTCCTTGTGATAAGTCGAGGCAAGTGATGCATAACAATACGAACTTGCTTCAACGATTGATTTAAATTTTATAGTTTTTGGCCGCGGAAATCCATTCAAAGTACTTAAACAATGAAAAGTTTTATTGGATAGAAATGCCATTCATATAGAAAAAAAATATTCAAAACTAAGGTCATAAAATCCCAACAGATTTGTAAATTAAATTACAAAATTATGGATTTCTTGTAAATTTCAATTTACTTATTTAACCGGTTTTGGAACCCCCACTCACCCCAGACATATTATATAGCTACGTCATGTATTACATGGATAAAGAAGTGTACAGTATGTATTTACAGTAATTCATAGAATATGGTACTGTACAGGTATTTCCTTTTCCTTGATATTGGTGTCATCATACTTTGACACGTGACAATGGAGCTGTTGCAAACTTTTGCTACAGGCTTATTAATAGTTGAATATGGGATAAAACCCTGTAAAAATAACGATTTGCGCACTAAAAAATCACAAAATCCACTCCTAAACTCACAAAATGCTTCTAAATGCGAGACCGTAATGGCGGCCGAGGCCGCGGTTTTTCTTATGGCCATTGTATGCTTCTTCTTCTTCTTGAGTGGTGTTGCGAGAACACCTCGTGTAGATGGCTCTGATTGAAGATAGGGAACCCCAATGAAAATTGCGGCCCCGGCCGCCATTACGGTCTCGCGTTTATATGCATTTTGTGAGTTAAGGAGTGGATTTTCGTAATTTTTTAGTGTGCTAATCGTTATTTTTACTGGGTAGTACCCCAATATCAATTAACTATTAGTAAGCCTGTAGCAAACGTTTGCAACAGCTCCATTATTTTTTCATAAAAGGGGTCTAGCGCTGGTGGATTGAACATAAAATTACAATTATTGAGTTAAAAATGTGAGTAACGCGTAAACAAAAGCGTATCTAGAAAAAATTAAGGAGGCGGCAAAATCAATCATTTTTTCCCCACATTTCTTGATTAATATCGGATTTTGTACGAATGTTGGGGTTTTCTCTCTTTTTTTCACCGGGGGGGGGGAGGGGGTTTTATTCTGGAAGTGCCCTCCTATGCTCCTCCTTGAATGTGAGGCGCCTTTTGAGCGAATACTTCCATTATCGCATACAGTATAGTTCCAGTCAGTAAAAACAGCAGAGAGATTATTTCTTATACATTGCGTTAAAGAATGTGTAGCATGTAATGTATGGTCGTATGGAGTCAGAGCAATGCCGCAATTGAATAGTTGCACCGAAAAGGTTACTCAGTTCTATATTTGATCCAGTGAAGGCCTGTTAGCAGGCCAGTTATTGGCTATTGTTGGATTCTTGTGAGCCCACTAGCTGTGACAATTTATGTTTCGATGCATTACCTCCATGGAAGCAAGCAGAAGTGTTTTTGTAAAGCGAGGTTGCCAGAATGGGGAGATTTTCTTAAATTAAGGGAGCCTGGATTTTAGGGATCGGTAATAATGATCGATGTTATTGGCATTTGCGTAAATAAATCAATACGAAATCGAATCGTTGAAATTTGTAATAGTATCGACTGTTACGCTTCAAATCAATGCATATCCGGTGAAAGTAGGTAATAATTAGAGCTTTTTCTATCAAATCTACAAAGCTCATTTTAACCTGAAATGTGACGTCGTGACGTCGCGTTCCCGGTACAGAAATAAAAGTTGCTGTTTTTTTGAGGTATATATTTCATGGCATTTTTCGATTCATGTTGATTCCATCGCACTATGGTCTGAGATCAGAAAAAAGTGGCCAAAACTCGGTGAAAAACAGGCATCAAAAATAATATTTTTCTAGTTTTTACGCTTATTCTTAAAACCTGTCTATGTCATTTCTACGTGTAAATTACGTGTTCCAAGTGTTCTCTGACCATAAAATTGAAGCTGAAAGTTTATAAGTGACGAATTTATGAGAAATTTACTTTCTGACTTTTGGCCAATTTTTGATGATTTCAAACTATATTGCATCGGTTGACCATAATATGAAATCATTCAGTTTAGTGTATGTAATGCACGGAAATTCGAATCGATAGATACTCACCGTTAGGTAATCAAAATATCCGTTTTTTTTTTTGGTTTTTTGTTTTTTTTGTTTTTTTAATGTTTTGTTTTGTTTTTTAAAGTTTTGTTTTTGTTTTTGTTTTTTTTTTTTTAATAATTAGTAACCTAGATTCCACCGGTTGAGAGAAGAGAATACTGATCTGAGTATTTTCGCACATTACTGTTATACACGTACACTAAACCGAACTGAGTAATCTTTTGGTCAACCATTGGAATCTTCTGTGAATTGAAAAATGTCATTAATTATACCTACACAAGTCGGCTGGTCTGCACAGAAAAATCACAAAAAACATGCTTTGATATAGCGTCCAGTCATCCGTTGGGAAAAAGATGACCAAGTGAAACATTTTCGTGGAGCAACCCATTTTTTTGGTTCGCCTATAACCAAAGGTTTTACACGCACCTGAAGAACGTTAACAATATATCTAAAGAAATTTCACTAGGTGAAATATCATTAGTTATATACGAAAAAAGTAGCGTTTGTCGTAGGCATGAATTTGGGTTCACCGGTCTTTAGGATTAGTTCTGCGTACATGGGATACAATCTTATAGTCACTTGCACAAAACTGATCCAAATTTTAGCGAGTGAACCCAAAGTCGCGCCTACGACACAGAGCTACTTTTTTCCGTGAGGCGTACAAAACCTTTGTTTAGACGAACAAAATATTTGGTTTAATCCACTAAAATCTTTTACCAGGTAGGTCATTGTTTTAACAAAGGTTTAGTAGTGAGCGCTGTAAATACTACAGCATTTTTTTCCGTGTGACAGAAATGCCCCCCCCCAGGATTTATTTATCTGCTTTATAAATAACATACTTAATAAATTAAGAGATGATCCTAAAACACAGAATAATACAATCAGAACGGAAACTCCCATAAAAGCCAATGGAAGCAAGTTTGGAATTTAACGGCACCAATAGGCAAGGCTGTGATTCTATATCCCAACATGGCGGACGTGTGATTTATGTTGAAACTCATTTATTCTGTAAATTCTGGAAAGGAATCTTAAGTTTCCGGCCTCACTCTTCTCCTGTAGGCATTTCAGAATGAAAATTTCGCGGATCATGTCCTATATTTTTTTTTTCGCGAGCGAATCCAGATGTAAACATCCTTTATCCCAACATGGCGGACGCGAAACGAATTTGCTTCAAAATCCGACAGAGTTTCCGTTCTGGTAGTATTATTCTGTGCCTATAATGTATGTTTTAAGAGCATTTTTTATAAATACATGGCTTCGATTGAAAATGTTAAGGTTTCGGTGTTACAGCAGTTTCTTGGATGAAAGAGTGAGCGTTCCTTACTCCATGACGATGATGATGATGACGCTCAAGGCCATTCATTCATAGGAATTCAGAATCGAAAGATGGGGTCGATACGATCGATCATAATATCATTTACTTTTCAATCCAGAGGCTGATGCTCGAGTGCTCGCGTTATTCGATCTTTTTATCTCTCACCACTCGGCACTCACCACCTCTCACCACTTCACCAGTCACCGCACCAACATCACCAGTCGGAGGGCTCTCCTCTCCGTGAGGTTCATCATCTCCTAACCGCACCGCACCACTCGCAATCGCTCCCCCCCTCTCTCTCTCTCTCTCTCTCTCTCTCTCTCTCTCTCTCTCTCTCTCTCTCTCTCTCTCTCTCTCTCTCTTTCCTCTCATTTTCGAATTCCTTTTGTTTATCCCCTAATGACAATCCCAGGTGCGTTGCGAGACATGCGCACAGTGAATGCGAATCCCGTGATTTTGCGGCGATAAGAATAAGTATGACCATATGGCGGCCATTTTGGATTTGGACATTTTGAAACATTCAACGGCGTCATTTCAGAATTTGGCAGGGGAGGGGGGGCAACAAAAATCTGCTTTTATTTTTTTTTTTTTTTTTTTTTTTTTTTTTTTTTTTTTTTTTTTTTTTTGGCTTCTCATGCATTTAGTCCGTGAAACTCTGATTTTCGAGGTCTTTGATATGACCCTAATGATCATAAATGGTCATAATCACTTACTATCTGGGCAAATTTTGGGAAAAAATAATTTGGTTGCCAATATCTCAAGAAATTTAAAGCTTTATAACCTAAACACACTAAATTTGACAACCTTTTTTTTGGCTCCAGGAATTTTCTGTGTGAGCCAAAATTTCTGGATGTGCCAAACCACAGGGGTGGGATTTTCCCCCCTCCCCCAAAATGGCGCTACTAGAAACATTATTATCATACATAAATTTAGCGACCCCAAAACACCCTCTCCACCAAGTTTGAATTAAGAACATGCATTATTGGTCGAGCAACTAATTCTTTAGTGAATAGAATCGTAAGTCAGCAAAACCCCATTTTTGGCTCGATTAGAAAGGGCGGTCATAAATCTTAAACGAGAAGTTTCCTGGCATCGCGGTTTGCACCATCCAAAAGTTTACAAAACCAGCCTTCTTGACGGAAGGTTTTTGTTCTATGATATCTACATTGCGCAAATTCTTCTGACTCAAAAAACAGTTTTTTTAGAAATTCAAAAAATCGAAAAAATGGCAAAAACTGTCTCAAATATTTTTTTAACTAGACATTGTAGCATATTAATCGAAATATCTATAGAAGACGCATTTATTGGCACAAAAATGACGTCAATAACTCTTTTCGTACAAAAGTTAAAGCTAATTGAAGGTTTTGACTTTGGTCCCCTACCCCCAGCTTTCAGTTGACCAAATTAATAAAACTGACCAGATTCTGACGTCTGACACACAGCTCTATACTTCCTGAAAGTTTCATCCATTTCTGTGATTGGTACATTCCTTTATGGTAGCTGAACGGACATTAATTTCTCCTTGACATTAGCCTTGGGTACACTATATACTGAGCGTTCCCGGTGCATATCTGTTCTGCAAATATGTGTCTTAATCTCACGTGCAGAAAATTCATTGAAAATTCCTACAGGAATTCTCAAAGCATTTTGGCCCCACACGTGTTTCTAAATTGCGAATTGAATCTGGAGGACGGTTCAAGTCCACGCCAACTCAAGAGGATGTAAAGGAAAGTTTCTGAAAAGCACCCTTAATATCCTCGTGCACGGTCATAAATGTTCTTTTCAAATCTGTGAATTCAAAGAGCGCAATTGCAATTTCTGAACTAAACAAAAGAGGCAACTGTTTTAGTCATCAACCAAGTTCAGCCATCGGAAGGAGACATCCGTAGAATAAACGTTTGCGATCGCTGCGTTCTAATTTGAAGATCAATTTGATCAAGTGATCAGCGCTTACTATAAATGGCTGGACTTGGTGATGACAAAAGCAATTGCTTCATTGCTCACTGTAGAAATTGCAAGCACGCTGCTTCAATTCACAGATTTTAAAAGGACGTTTGCGACTACACTGAGAGAAACCACTTCTTTAAAAACAAGGAAACAGTTTACAAGTGACAGTTTTCCATGCGCGAAGTAAAGTTCTGAATTGCGTGAAGGAGAATCACTGTCACGCAGGGAATCTTTTACTTATAGCATCAGACATTTTCCTTGGGTTAAAGAAATTCTCCTTTACTATTAGTCAATATTTCATTGTGCAGTTTCTTAACACAAACGAAATACACCTTCGATTAAAAAAAGAAGTCTCTCAGTGTATATGAGTTGGGTTTGAGGGTTCATAGTATGCATTCGTCGGTGTTGGTTGGTTAGGAAATGGGTCTGTTGCAAACTTTTGCTACAACGATTGAGAGTGTCTAATCTAATGTAAAATCGCCTGAAAAGTCCAATGGAGGCATCAGAAAGCCACGAAATGAGATAATAAACTCACAAGAAGCGTTTAATGAAATCCAAGATGGCGGCAAAATATCGAGCAATCCGTATGCATGCACCACGAACATTCAAGGATAGTCAACCTCACAACATCGATCACAACCAATCACAACGTAAACAAACACATAACCTCTACCTCCAATGAGGTTGTAAACGTTGGCAATCCTTGGATGATCACGGTGTATACATTCAGATTCCTCGATATTTTTCCGCCATCTTGGATTTCAATAAACGCCTCTTGTGAGTTTATTATTGTATTTCATGACTTAATGATGCCACCAATGAACTTTTCAGGCGATTTTACATGGGAATAATAACTTTTTATCGTTGTAGCAAAAGTTTGCAACAGACCCATTCATGTACCACGTTATACATTTGGTGGCTCGTGCAATTTGGCAACCATGCGTTTTGCCATTCGTATCAATGCAAAAGTATCGATTTCTTGGTGGTGTAATTTACCTACCTCCTGAATATCAACTATTTTCCATACGTTCAAATAGAGAGGATCCGTCGTAGCCAAATTGAACGAGCCGTCACTAACTGTGCACTTTACCCAAAGCCGCAATAAATGAAAACAGGAATTCTGGTCGGTGTGGAAGGGAAAAATTGTTTTTGAACTCTAAACGCGAACTGGGATTTCAATGATAATTCCTGTTATCAGAGTTTTGAAGGAGTTACACAAAAATTTACTTTTTCTTGGAGGGGGGGATAAACTAAATTAAGCCAAATGATCAGCTTATGTTAAAAATTTATCGAAAACAAAGCTGCTTTCCAACTGATCGAGGTTATAAGATTATATACGACAAGATCTGCCATTAATAGTGTATTTTAACCAACATGTTTCCCCCCTGAAGCGTTGTTTGAGTTCATACGAACATACAATGAACAACTACTTCACCTGAAAACGCTTAAAATTCGAGAATCCCGTTCCAGTGTGAGACGTGGAATGAAAGAAGGAAAATCCGCTGGCAACGATTCAGATGATTGCATTGCAAGTCTCATTTCCGCTTTCCACCGACCCCCCCCCCCAATCCTCTTGCCCCTCTTCTTCAGATGAGCTGGAGGCGACGATTCTTAACAAATCTCTCCTCTCCCGATTGATGGAATGGTTTTGTTCCAACGATGATTATTTTTCTTTTATTTTTATTTCGTTATCAATATTATTATTTCTTCTCTACCGAAAGATTTGCCAAATGGTGGTGGCGCTGAACAGGCACCGCAAAGAAAACCAAAAATTTCGAGTATTAAAAGCAAGTTTATAACCGGCCTCCGGTGTTTCTTGGAATCTGTCAACTTAGACTTGCGCAAGACGCAAAGTCCTATAGAAAAAACTGTGCATGGCCAAGGACAACAAACTTGTACATTTTCAGTCACCGCAGTTGGGTATAAATTATAGATGGTAGGTTGACGGAAAAATCCCGTGGCGTAGCGTGCGATTTGGCAACGTTGTATTTTGTCAATTTAAACCCACATAAAAGGTCGAATTCGAGGGTGTTCACCGAACACCAAGTAGTTCGATATTTTCAATGGGTTTAAATGGAGAAAGTTCAACGTTGCCAAATCGCACGCTACGCCACTGGTAAAATCTGAGGCCAAATTTGAATTCTGCTCAAAATTTTCGATCAATTGGTATAATAAGTTTATCTACGTTATTGTTCAGTGCTTTAGAGTTGCGTTAATACGGTAAACTGTTACAGTAAAAAAAAAAAAAAAAAAAAAAAAAAAAAAAAAAAAAAAACCTCAAAGATTCAAAGAAAAACTACTTTTGATGCGCCAACTAAAATTTTGGTAGAAAAATGACTCGGTAAAAGATTTTTGATTTAACAGACCAAACTTATTTGCATTTTAATAAGGGTGTAGTAAGTGCTCAACTAAATTTATTTTACAGCATCAATTTCTTCTTATTCCTTTTTTATCATTTTTGTTTTCTTTCTGTGTATAGGCAATAATTGAATATATCATGATTCTAATTCCAGGTTTACAATCAAAATTCCGCGATAGTTCCAAGTTTTATTTATTACTACACTTTCCTTTAAGATAATGAGAAGAATTGGTTCCAGTACCCTAAAATTTATGCGGAGCACAATTTTTGAACAGCGCGCGCCTAGTTATCGCACGAATAAGCGCCCAACCAAAACTCTGTTAAACATTAACAGTAACTCCGTTAATTGCTGTAACAAGCCTACACAACATGCGGCGTCTCTGAAAATTAGGCAGCCAATTAAGTACACAACGTGTAACCACCTGAAGAAACAGTAAGCCGGAAATAATCCAATAGGACGGAATAAGATATTTTTCGACAGTGGAGACAATTTGTACTCTCGTTTTGGGGAATATTCCCAAACTTTTGATCTGCGACTCTCCAAAATTGAGGCAAACTCTCCAATATTTTACGGATAAATACCAGTCGGCACTTTCGGAGGAATGTCCACACCTCTCTTTTTACTTGTATAGATAATTAATTAATTTTTAGACGTGAGTATATTTGTGCGTCTAGGCTCCAAACTTTTGATTGTTTTGTTTCCAGATAGATATGCCACTTACGCGTTTTGAGTAGCGGTTTCTTTATTACAATGGTGATGCCTGGCTCGAAATTTTTGCATCGCCGACGAAATTTCAAATTACGCAGAGTGCTGACGTAGTCAAATTCGAAGTAATGATGGTTCGTTGGCACTCATGTTGACACGGTATATAACGTCCGCGCAAACCATGAATGTCAGAATGTCTCGTTAAAGTTAAGTTCAAAGTCGACCCCCTCCCTCCTCCATTAAAAAAATTTCTTTAAAGTTTCCCCTTTTTCGCACGAATATAATCATTATATAAGGATTAGAGATAGAACTTTTTTTTTTTTTTTTTTTTTTTTTTTTTTTTAAAATATATACATATTTATAATAATAATAATAAAAATAAACATCCCGACAAAAAAGGCAGACATAACCAAAATACAGTGGTCTATTTTCCAATTGGTCTCAAGTATTTTCAGAAATTAAAAGTACGAACAAACAAACGCAAAAGTTTTGACAGTCAGGAATTCACAAGGGATGCAGAAGTGCTGTGATTACAAAAGGATCGTTACTTTATCTCGAATTCTTGACTGCCAAAATTTTTGCGTTTGATAGTATAAGTACAATCTTCGATAGAGACCAACGCGAGCCAAAAGTAAAAATAATACTCAATAGTCGCCACCCTTTCCAGTCAGTACATACGCCCACGTGCCCACCCCCACAAAATTACTGCTTGAGCTTGAAGTTAAACGGATGATCAAGCTCAATATATTATATCAATCTTTAGTGGCATCGCGTTACTTAAAAGTCGGGGTGAATTTTCAGATAAAAAGGAAAATCTTGATTCTAAGCGTACTATAAAAATTACGACTAGGTTAATTGATACCTAAACCGCAGCAAAAACTAATTCCTGATGATCAAATAAAAGACACAAATCGCTCAGTCAACTTAATCACGCTCAAAGCCAACATTAATAACCCATACAGCTTTGCCGGATCTATCAACGGTAGAAACAAATGGATTTTCCACAACGATTTCAATCGGGGGGAAATGCTTTTACTGACAAAACGTGGCAATACTGCAAGGTAGTTTCGAAAAAAGTACCGCCAACGGTACAAACGAACATGAATACACCACCACACGGTGCTTGTAAACGATTGCAAACCCACCTACTCACGTATTAACATGCAATACGAAAAAAACAAGGTAACTGTAGCATGTTACAGATACCAAAAAGAGGTGCAGTAACTTCGAGTAGAAAACATTTGAAACGTAGTTGAAGACTTGCGGATAGGTTAGAAGAAAAAGCTATTATAGGCACAACTAGATTTTTGTTTTTATTATTTTTGTGTGTTCGTTCAGAAGGTGTATTAAGGTATACATTATCTCGTGGGATGTATTGTAGCAACATTAACACGGATATCTGGTTGGTATTTTTCGGCTCCAACATTTTATCATTAGGGCCTAGACGCATACACAATTTCCATGCTCACTTCACAAGTGCTTTTTAGACGTGCATAGGATCAAATGGAAATCAGTATCATCATACAGGTAAGTTGACTGAAGCACCCTGTGGCTCTTACTAAAATAAAAAAACACACACATTACAAATCTTTTAAATAAAAATGTTGGTATCAGAGAAAACGCGGATACTAAATTAATCTACGATCTTTGGCACTTTTCGGGACTTCCAATTCTCCAAAACAAAAGGAACTGGCAATTTTATGATTTAAAAACCCCCATCATTTCGAAATAGAGGCATAGCCTCAGTCTTTAGCAGCTGTATACTTATTTTCATTTTTGTGTTTTGATGGAAACATTCTCGACTTTGCTGAATTTTACACCTTCTCTCTTATACATATAATGAGCAGCAGTTACTTGGATTTTGTTTCCAAGAATTTATAGTGTGTATAATTTACATTGAGTAAAATAGGTTCTTTAATAATGTATCTCGCGTAAGGTATATTCCGAACCATTGCTTTCTTCGGCATTTTTCTTCTAAATTGCATATTTTCTCCACATCCATACATATTTTGCCTATTTATCAACGGCCTGAGATCGCTTTCTTTGCCTCTATAAAAGGCATTACGATTCGCGAATCCTCCACTACAGTATAGTTTTTTCGAGAGTCTAATTTGCATTAAATCAGGCACAGTAAGGCAGAGTCCCAGAATTTACAGGAGGCATTAATCTAGGGAATAACGTTTATGGAATCCAATATTGTCAGTGTATATAGATACACTGCAACTCACTATATGGAGCGTGTAATCTTTACTCCCCGGATAAATTCCCTCGGTATATTCTAGAATTCTGGCGTACCGTTGATTCCATGTTGATTCATCGCGATCCGCGTCATCTTATTGTTTCCGAACGGAACGAGGAAAGGAGAAAAGAAAGGAGAGAGAAAGAATGCAAGAACACGCAAGGTTTTTACGTCATCAAACAGTTTCCGACAACTTTTCTTAGCGCTACATGATAAGACTTATCATGATGATAAAACATAGTAATTTACAAAAAAAAAAGAAAGAAATTAAGAAAAGATTAAAAAAAAAGGAAACAATGCAGGCATGTTATTTTACTCATTTTTGAGGGAAGGAAAGAAGAAGGGGGGAGGGGCCGATGACCTTTCTTCCCGCCCTTAACGGTCAACTGAGAGAAGTCTCCTCAAAATTCAAATTTATAAGGGGTGGAGGGGGAGGAGCGTAATGGCCGTTTTCATTTTGTTCCTCGCGCCAATTTGGCTGCATTTCTTCCAACATTCCCATTAATGCCTCTGAAGCCCATTTTCGATTAAATTTATCCAGCGTTTAGTCAAAAACCTTAGAGGCATACACCCAGTGACGTACACAGGATTTTTCTTGGGAGGGGCTCGCACTGATGAGTGTTTGACTGAAAATGTTCTTCCCCTCCACCCCCAAAAATCGGAGGTCTGGGGGGGGGGGGGCTTTAGCCCCCTTAGCCCCCTCCTGCGTACGCCACTGCATACACCCCCAACCCCCTGAATGACGTGCCGGAAACAAAGCAAAGTTCATAAAAACTTACAGAGGTTTCCTTCGTGATTAATCCTCATTCGTAATCCTGGCATCATAAAGCACAAAGCAAACACTGAAACCAATCAAATCTAGCTTGTTGCTAAAATTTGTTTGATGATTGAAAACACAGAACTATTTTCGACAGGGCAAGAGAAAGGGTGCGGGAAAACGAGGGTAATTATCGCACAAAAATGGGGAGGAGGCACCCGATTTTCGACAGGACACGATGCGATTGAGTTGGTTGATGAACCACGAAAAAAAATGCAATGACTGATTGTAAGAGCCGTAAAGAGGTCGATACACTTTGTCAGTGGGTCGCGAAAAATTCAGTCGGCAACACTCTCGACATGAGGAAGGAGGCGAGCGTAAAACCAGAGGAAAACACGGCGAGTGGAACAGGTAAACAACGTCGCGCCCGAGGACGTGTTGGGTACTGACCGGTAGAGGCAGAGAGCTGAGGTGTGCCGGTGTGCGACTTGCAAGTGCACCACTCAACGGTGAGCTCCCCGATGCAGCGCGAGCGGTGAGTGCGGCGCACAATCGCACACTGGATCGAAACACGGAGTTTTTTCGAACATGAAAAGTTATGTTCTCTCTCTCCCCCCCCCCTCTCTCTCTCTCTCTCTCTCTCTCTCTCTCTCTCTCTCTCTCTCTCTCTCTCTCTCTCTCTCTCTCTCTCTCTCTCTCTCTCTCTCCAAGAAGCGACACATTTATCTATAAGAGTGGCAGCCTAATTCATAACCTGTGCAACTACCCTGAAGGATTTTTAGGTTAGGTTTAAGAGATGAATACTTTTAGAATTGGTCAGACTCTTAAAGTTTGGAGATTCGAAAAGCCAAAAAAAGAATAAAAAAATATTAAAAAATAATGTAAGTATGTGCACCTGCCTGAGCTAAAGTCTCTCCCCTCTATTTTTTGACAAAACCGAACATTATGTCATAATTTTTTTTTTTTTTTTTTGGGGGGGGGGGCTTTTCGAATCTCCAAACTTAATAGTGTAACCAAAACTAAAGGTATTCATAATTTAATTGTTGGTCATGGTTTCGTGTTTGTTATAACTGACCGCTGGTCGAGGGCCCGTCGTATAGTGAACAGAGTAAGTTTAACCCTCTAAGGGCCAGGTTAATTCAAAACAACGCCGCGCCACTCTTACGTTTATAGAGGGAATGTAGTTAACTGTTCGTGCTCGGAGGAGTTGGAATTGCCTATACCATACATTGAAGGCGCCCGAAGAAAGTATAGTATCTTATAAAGTATCTTATCTTGTAAGTGTTTTCATCGCTAATCGCGTATATCTGGAATGGAGACTGAAACGACGTGAAATAAACTAGAGGATCAAAACGAGTATACTCGGGCTTGGCCCTCAAAGGGTTAAGGTGTAATTTTGGATTTTTACACCATAACGACGTAGTGTGCCCGGGCGTTATGAATGTAAAACCAGGTTTCCTAATATTGCACCTAATTCTCTCTCCTTTGCAAACATTTACACTATTTTGACCCACTGATTTCAAACTCGATCTTAGTTTTAATTCAAAACTAGAACCTTTTTCCATAGTTTCAAAGTTTTCGCAAAAACGACGAAAAATGGATTTAAAAAAAAAAAAAAAAAAAAAAAAAAAAAGTCAAGGCCAATTAAGTGAAAACTGATAGGATTTTGAAGTCAGCGTCTCAATATATGTACACTATATTTTAATGATGAAGTGAAATTGTAGGCGGAAAATTACGCTAAAACCATAAAAATTAATACACATAATTTGACACTAGTGGACATAAAGAAAGTCTCGGACACTTTAAGTTGTTTACTCGTTTTAGAGGCTTACTTGTAATTTTGTCTTTTTGTTCCTATGTATTTGGGTGCTACGCACAGTGGATCAAAGCATGCTTCGATCCAATGCGGACCGCACAAAATACATGGAAATAAATGGACAAAGGTACACCTTAAACCTAACCTCAAAATCCTCCGCGGCGGTTACGCAGGTTACACACTAGACTGCCTTTCTAGATAAATTATGGCTCGTTGGGTTTTTTTTTTTTTTTTTTTTTTTTTTTTTTTTTTTTTTTTTTTGCTTTAAAATAGGTTTAGTGTTGATCTTCACTTACGAAAACCGTGTTGGTGAACTTAAAATTGATGGTTTTACATAAGTTAAAAATAGTTTGCTATTTGCCGTTCATAATCTCGATTCTTATGCGTTAAATTATGTCCGAGAATTTGCACGTTTCTGTCCACTGTGAATCGTACCTTTTTCTAAAAGTTTTTAGTCAAGTGATCAAATAATGTTACGTCCTAACAGTCCCGAACGTAGATGATTGGTGAGAACTTGCGGGTGGGTGAAAGGGTTAAGCGCGATTCTGGGACCAAATTTTGTTACGTTTCCACGGTCCCTCAAGCAGATTTGGAGAGTTATTTAAAATCTCTCGTACGTGCTCGCTATACTAAGTCTTCCGGAGACTGCAAAGCCGCCCCAAAATGTCGTCACTGGGCAAACCTCTTACAGATTTCAATCAGATAGATATAGCGTTATAACACTGGTCACTGTCCTAAATGTCGTCATTATTAGAGCTCGTTTCACGAAAGTTGGCCGATGACAGATCGTGCCGTTCACTGCGCAAAGACGAATTTGCGTTCGTGCACATGCGCAAAAACGCAAACTCGTCTCTGCGCAGTACACAAACCCTTCTGTCATCGGCCAACTTTCGTGAAACGACCTCTACCTCTGCTATAGCACTCTTTGGAGTTTTGAGGGCCAGCATTATTCAACGGTTGAGGAACGAAGCAAGAACGCGATGAGTACGTTGGAACAAAACTCGACTTTTTTCGCAGACACCCTCAAAAAATTTGTTCGCCGCTCACAGTTGCTGGGAATTCAGTGGATGATTCGAAAATCTGGTGTTCGAACTTGAATTTCGTTTCAAGTTCATAACCATTCCATTCATATTCAGAGTTGTGAGAGAGGATGCATTATGCAATACTTTCCTGACAACCCTCGTATTTCGCCTGTCTACGCTAATATGGTCCTTCGTGTATTGTTTCCTTTTGTTAAATAAGAATCATTGGCGGATACAGAGAATTATCTTCCTCTCTCTCCTTCCATTTGAACTTACGTGTTAGAAAAGGACAGAAGAGGGGGCTATCACGTGACTTTGGCCCCCTCTTCTGTCCTTTTCTAACGCACGTTTTCAAATGGGAGGAGAGAGAGAAAAACAATTCCCTGTATCCGCCCATGATAAGAATGAACGGGACGATCTTTGATTTTAAGAATTTCAAGTCCCGCTTAACTGTGCGGCGTGGTATGGCGGCAATTTCTGCATGATCGCTTGTTCGACGCGACGGGTTAGGGTTAGGGCGGCCGCAGCGGCACTGCTTCGAGCCGCGCTGTAATAATGGGCATACAGCGATTGAAACGGGAATAAGTGAATAACGAACGAGCTCCATGGGTGCATGATCAACGGGAGGTAAGTTGAATGTATATGAATGTGGTAATCGATTGATCAATCGATCCAGAGATCGATTTCATACAAATCTTGTATCATCGTATACAGATAAAAAAAAAAATTGAAGGTCAAAAGGAATCAATTCTGTCAAAGCATCAAACGCACTGTCTGAAGATCTGGCGGACCCCCCCCCCTCCCAAACGAATCTCGATGAATCGATAGATACACCAGTTATCAAATCGTAATGGACCGGTTTAAAGTGACGTCAAGAAAGAAGGAAATAAAATAATAATAATGGATTCAAACAACAGTTCTGTCTCACTTGCTCTCACGGGGCTTTCCATATAAAATCGGATTTAAATTAAAATGATAATTTATGCAATTTACCCAGCGCTTTCCACAAATTTTACTGAGCCAAAGGATTCTACATACTTTATAATTTGCTTATACGCTGCATTACAGTTTTTAAAACATCCCTCATTAAAAAAAAAAAAAAAAAAAAAAAAAAAAAAAAATTACAGCTGTCGAAGTAATAGGTCCTATGTTTTGACCTCTTGACTAAATCGCAGTTTCTTACATCAGGAACAGAGTTCCATTAGAGGGGCTCAGCGCCGCCATGACAATGTACATGAGATGCCTAATATGATGTGAGAAAGTTTCGCAAGGAAGAGAAGTTAGATTGGCTGTCATGGCGGCGGCGCGCGCGCCACGACAGTTTTTGATGACTTAATTTTTGCCAATTTTTTTCGATATCAGAACGTAGTGCGGCAGTCCTGTGTCCTAGTTGTGTCTCGGCCAATCAGAATGCCGCATTCGTAACTTTCTCGGTAGCCTATGGAAAGTCCGTTCTGTAACGTCGGCGAATTAAATTAAGTCAGACGGTTCCTTAACTGTCGGCTAGGTAGGCCACCTAAAATGCTTCAATTCATTTAGTTGAGTATTGCAGGTTGCCTACCGAGACGAAACTCGAAGGAGTCAACTGACATTCTTTAATTTGTAGACAGTACACCAGTAGCGGCTCATGCAATCTGGCAACAGTGCTATTTTGCCATTTAAATCTGTGCTAAAAGATCGATTCTAGGTGAGGTACAGCGCCTCACCAAAGAATCGATTATTTTACATAGGTTTGAATGGAGGGAGTCCATTGCTGCCACATTGCACGAGCCGCCACTGCAGTACACTTTGTCGGGCCTCGCAACTTCGTTATGATTAACATAATATATGCTGATGGTGAGCCAAGTTTCACCAATTGCGAAAGTTTTAAAACTACAGAGTTTCCGTTAAAAGGTGGAGAGTGAAGAGTACTATGATGCGGGTAGAGTTCGAACACAATGTCATGACCACCCACTACATCACGAGCTAGACTGATGAGAGACCTACTCTCGGTTCTTCAACTTTGCCACTGAATATTGATTAGGTATTAGATATTGTCAAAAAAGACCACCCAATGGCTTATTTACTAGATGAGTACTATTAGGCGTACACTAGATATTATAGTGTCATGTCACGGCTGAAAAATGTCGAGATGAACAGCTGCGCCATGACATGGCATGGCGCTTTCGCCACAGAGGAACACTTGATCACCGTTTTTTTTTTTTTTTTTTTTTTTTCATCTTTAAATCTATTTATAAGTACCGATTGTCTGGAAGTTTAATCCCCCTAAGGATCGACTATTTCCCATCTTATATTATATTTGTAAGAATAAAGCTAAGTTCCCGAAGAACCGTTACACCGTTCGGGAGGGGCCTGGTACCATTCGATCGGGATCGGCTCCAATGCTTCGGGAAAATTATAAGTTTTTCCTTACGGGCCCCGCGTCCCTTTTTAAAATGCTAAAAACTTTTTTCTCAAAAAGTTGTGCGAGTGCGAAAAGGATGCGAATCAGTTCGTTTTGCAAGGGTGAGAGAGAGAAGCGAGATTTTGTAGTCCTTTTTTAAATGCATACGTGCGGAAGAGCATACGATTTTGTACGCGTGTGAGCGAGAAACGTGATGCTCTGACAATTTTTTTTTTAATTCGATCGCACGATTTGACGTTACCATGGCGATGTTCATCATATGTTTTACTCGCGGGAGGAACCGTTCGGGTAGACGCATTTTAATAGCGACTTAATGATATCGATGTATAGCTTCGACTTTTTATCCATGTATTTTCGTAGATATACTCAATAGGACAGTCACAGTTCTGCTAGCTGTGTCGAGAAATATACAGTCACTTCAGACTTAATAAGAAATTTGTATCTTTTATGTTAAATATACGACAGCACTGTACAGTCTTCGATTGATGATGGCTTGACACGGTTGCTGTATCGCTTCGTGATGTATAGAGCTTCGATATTTATCATATGTTTCATACGCACATTTACAGAATAGTACAATCAACGAGTGATGACTTGATGAGATCGGTGCATTGATTCGATACCTCGAATATAACCCTGCAAATTTGAGCTAGGTTTCGAGAATTTATAAAGAAACTAAATGATTAGGGACATTAGGGTTAATATTGATAAGTTGAGACGGTGGTTATATTTTTCTTATTAATAATAAACTGTCAAATATTACTGAGTTAAGTAAATAATTGGCTTCCTGTTGTAAATGCGTTGTTTACTTTAAATGTGCAAGTGATTCATCCAAGAATACTACTTACTAACGAACCAAGAATATGGTTGCAGATTTTTTCATTTTTAAGTTGGCGATTTGAGTTGTTTTCGTTTCAATTCGCGTTTTGGCAAGGTTATAATGTTTTTAAGGTCTGTTTTTTCCGATTTAAAAAAAAAAACAAAGAAAACAAAGTTTCGATAGATCTCTTGAGCCTTGAGTATGTAGTTTTTTATGGTTCATTTGATTATATACCTGTTATTTTTTTAATCTGTGCAGTAATATTAGAGGGCCAGTACGACGTTTATTTCGAAATAGACGGTTCTTTTAGTGATGACTTGGTGATAACGTCATCCGGTGATGAGCGTTCCAAACAAAGACAAACTGTCTTTCTTGCTCTCACGTAACCCCCATGTTGTACTGCTATACTATAATTTAAAAAAAAAAAAAAAACTGTATTTAGAGACATCTTTTGTGAAATATTTTTTGGCAGAAATGCATTCCTCAATTTTAATGCGATTTTGCTATTAACATGCCGTAATACGAGGCCCTGCGTATACGAATCAGGACACTAGAAAGCAGTGGCGGCTCGCCAGGTGAGGCAAGTGAGGCGACAAGGATCCATCACCTCACATTTTTTGAAGTTTGAGAAAGAAAAAAAAATTTAAAAAAAACATACAAAGGTTTAAATAATTATTATTCTATCGTCCTTTCTTTCAATAGTCCAAAAAGTATGAATGGAACATAAAATTATCAAAAAAGTTTATGTGAAGAGGATTTCAAAAAAAATCCTGTACACCTCTCATTTTCATCGCCTCACCTCCACGAGCCGCCAGTGCCGCCAGTGGGATTGGAGGTCGCACGGGAGAGTGGGTGAGATAGAGTTTGAAACGCTATGCGAGTTTTGTCACAACCGATTGCGACCGATGAGTGCATTTATTGATGTAATGTTTGCCTAACCGTTTACTTCACACTAAAACTCTATGGTGAACTTGAGATGCCCTTAGATGCTGAAACTGGGTCCAATAGACCCGTCGCGTCGCACGCTAAAATCGGCTGCCAGCAGTTGTTCACTGGTCATACTAACTTGAGCTTCGTGAAGTGGTCTGGAACAACTCTAAAAAGTAGGAATTTCATCATTTGGGGGGGGGGGGGGGGGGGGGGGGAGGCGACCATTTAAAAGCGCCAATTCCCAAAAAAGGTAAGCCAAAAGCTGTAAAACGTACACCAAATGCGCCAAGGAATTTTTGATAAAGTAGCCAAAAAACGGCAATTTGCTGCGAAATCGATAGTCAAAAAGCGCTGAAAGAATGACCCCAAATAATAGGGGGTGTATAATGTGTATATGACCCCACGTCCAATAAGCTTAAAAAATTAAAATCTTAGATGAAGTTTGCTTGAATTTTCGAGCCAACCTATTTCAAAAAATTATTGTCGTTAATAAAGGGCTGTTTGAAAAAGGCATACTTTTCCCGCGCTAAGTTTCTCTTCCACTCTTCCATAGATTTTTGATTTACTGAAACGCAATGTCTTATACTCTTACATGTCAGTTCAACGAAAGGTTATTGTAGGTGTGCGATCTCGGTCATGCATATTTGTTCGCTTATCCCGAACTTCTCATTTTATTGTGAATGCATAAACAAAAATCACACGAAACGGAATGATGCTTGGCCGCGAAGCGGCCACCGGCCACTAGTATCTTTATAAGGGCAGGTTATTTATTCATCGGTTTATATCTGAGAAGACACTTTAGGCACACTGACCAAAGTGAGTGGTCAATATATCCATGCCGAACACTCTATAGGCAAAAGAACCAAAGTCTTTCAGCAATCTGCCTAAAGCTTTGGTGCTTCTGCCTAAAACTGTGGTTCTCCTCTACCTAAAGAATACTTGATATCGATACTGTGCCTATATGAAGTTTTTTCTTAGTGTATGAGACAGTTCGTCCAATTTTCTTTTGCCCATTTATGCATAATGGAGTCCATACATTTTTCGTGCAAAATTTATTTGCCAATAAATTTTTGGATCTATTGCAACCTTACACCACCTAAATTGATAAGTTATGTTCAATATTTAGGAAAGTTCAGTCCTGACGTCCGAACGCAGATAGTTATGATTTTGAAAGGTTTGTTCAATTGAAAACTCAATCATACGCTTACGGCGAAATTGTCTATCCATGGATTGATTAATATGATCGAAAAATAGTTTTTTTTTTTTGTCCCCCCCCCCCCCCCCCCGCAGAAATAATGTTAATCGACTCATGATAAGAGCTATGAAATGAATGATTCCACACATTTTTAAGTTATCTTGCTATTTCTTCTTGTTTATAATCTTTGTTTATATCCGTAAAGTTATGCCCGGGAAATCCAATATGTTTTGATCCACTGAGCGCCGATGAGAGACGCACAACGCGTTGTCGCAATTACTATGTCATTGCTGCCCTTTCCAACCCGGTATCACTGATAACTGATAAGACTGTTACGATAATTTACCTACTATTTTGAGGATTGCTGATAAAATCTGCGAAGTTTCATCTTCATCATAATTTGCTGATCATTGGATTCGTGTTATGCGTGTCACCATAGAGTTGCCATTGCAAAACGTATAAGATTGAGAAATTCTATTATTCGTTGGTGTGGTGTTTTTTTTTTTTTTTTTTTTTTTTTTTTTTTTTGCGTGACATGAAAGTGAAGTGAATATTGGTGGAAAGTTAAAGTTGTAGTGCGTGGTGAATTGATGCATGTATATCAGTTCAAATGGTTCAGGAGCGCGGAAAATTTAAGTCGTTCGACGAGCTTTCACAGCAGGTCGAGAGGTGGACGGAACGCGGTGGCCGCTGGGAGTTTCGCGCGTGTAAGTAGATTTTGGTGCCGTTCTAGAATTCAACCATTTACTGCATCCATGCAAAAAAGATTACGAATAGCAGCACTTTTCAATATACATAGATATACTACATCATAGAATAATGCAATCTTTTTTGCATGGATGCATCAAATGGTTGAATTCTAGAACGCTACCTTTCTGTACAGTGCACTCACAAACAATCGCAGTGCAGTGCATGGTTCAAATTCAAAACGCTTGGCGTGAATATGGATAGCTGTAAGTAAGAGACATAAAGAACTTTTTATGTGCTATAATATCGTCTATAGTCAAATATTTTAACCACATCAACTTACTTCTTATTGTTAGATTACCCTCGCAATACAATGGTGGTCTATGTGGGGGGGGGGGGATTTGGCGGTAACAGTCACTTTTACACAAAGAAGGGACGAGAAAAGTGAGAAGCAAAAAAAGTCATCTTACTTTACCATTATCAATCCCTCCACTTTAGCACCCACGGAACGCCACTCCGGGCTGATTCCTCTTTTTTGGACAATACGAGACGAAATAGAGGGAATCGATCAATCCCTGAGGTTTAAACGGCGTCATGTGACTGATTTGAAGTCATCCGAGTCGTTTGAGTGACTTAGAGTCGTGCTAGAACGACTCGAACGACTTCAAATCTGTCAAGTGACGCTGTTTCAACCAATGGGATTAATCGATCACCGGCTATCTCATACTGTCCAAAAGAGCGGAATCAGCATGCTGGACCCTGGTACTTACAAGAAATCTGATAAATAGGACACTCGGCAGTTGTAAGTACATTTTTTTTTCTTTTTTTCCCCCCGTGAAGTAATTTTTTTTTTTTTTTTTTTTTTACTGCACGTAGAGTAATCTCGTGATCTACTATTTTTAATTCGTCGATTCAAAACTGGCAGAACGCGGGTGGTGGGAGTCAAAACTGTTTGATGATCAGTGATCATTTATCATCAACCGACCACTAGACCGTATACTTACGTAAAATGCAAGAACTTCATAGAATATGGCTCTCTCTCTCAAACGTTTTCACGGACGGAGAGTTATACTTTGTAATGATAAGCGCACCTAAAAAATGGAAAGAACTTCTTGCAAGTGCCGTCTCGTGTTTATCAGATAGTGATAGTCAAATGTTTATATGGGCTAGAGAAAAAAATAACGCTAACCACGAAAAATTATAGACTTCAGGGACAAAGCATTATTATTTTGGATCAACAAATGGAATTTCTATTTTAACTCATGCTTCATTGCGCTCCAAACCAAAATACGGAAACAATATGTATCGAACTCATGGAAATTATTTGAATCGGTTATTATGAAAAATGGACATGTCCGTCGCGGTGTGCCATGTTGCAACAATTGTGGTAGTGCTTCGTTGTTGAATAAAACTGAACATGTTTTTAGTTCTTTATAAAAGTAAACATAATTTTATCAGCATCATCAAAATTCGATGAAGCCCTATTTCATATGATTTCACGCCCGATCTAAAAGTTTTGCAAACGAATAAAAGTTAGCGAAAGTTTAATTTAAACAAAACAATTTGTTTCCTTTTTTCCTATCTTTTGATTAGAGATGAACCTCTTTTCTGAAACAACCGATATCTGTTTAGTGAAGCGGGTGCAACTGCGAAACATGTATGTATCAGCGCGACTAGAATCGCCTTCAATGTGGAGGCATGTTCACTTTGCTCAAAAGCAGGTATTGTTGCATAGCTGACAGTTTGAAGGCGCTTGTCAGTGTGCTCATGTGCAGCGATTGTGAGAATATCGCGAAGACAATAATTTGAGTTGGTAAACATTGACCAATAAGATATTATAACCTGATGAGCAGAGATTTAAATCTAAAATTGCGACTAATCAATAGCCCCCCCTCCATAAAAACTCTTGCAAAGGTGTCTATCCTCAGCTGATTTAACTAACCCTTCAAATAATCGACAAATTTTAAAATATGTTCAGAATTTAATTTCGTATCCAATGCATATGTTTTGCAGTGCCACTCTTTCATAGTGTGAAGGCGAGTTAAAAATGTCTTTCACTCTTTCATTATGGCAGTACTGCAAATTGCTGTTTTTGGAATTCGAGCGACGATTCGCAGTGATTGGCCTTAAAGTCAAAGTTCATGATGTTTCCGATAAAATTTATAAGCTAGTTTTGTTACGAGTTAAATTTCCTACAGCTTGCTTCTTGTCATTCTTAATAGCCTCAGCCACTCCTTCATACTTGTATCTAGTTTGAATGTGTGCTATACATATGCATGATGGTGGTTTAAACTGTCGATATCGATGTTTAGTGACGACACAACGGTTCTCGGCCTAAAAGTTAAATCTAATGACACATACAGGGTGTTTTTTTTATCTCCCCCCCCCCTGGTTTTTTTTCTTGCTAATTGAGATAAAATAATGCGGTTTGGACTATTCTTCATCATTTTGGCTGAATTTTCTTTTTTTGGGGTCGAAACCCCCCCCCCCCCCCCAGGGGGGCTATCTCAAACATTTCAAATGGCAACTCCTATCTTGTGATACATCGTTCGAAAGGGCATAAAATTCTAAGACTTTTGGCGCAAACCAGAAGTTGATATCGTTTTTCGTTTTCGATATATTGAATTTCAAAGTTCGATTTGTACCCATTTTCAAAAAATCATTACTCCACTTTGAAAAGTCGGAATTAAAAGAACTATGGGTCCAAAATACTCTAAAAAGCAAGTACTTTTCAGATAACGAAATGGTTTTGACATAAAATTAGTCCAAATTTGATGTTAGAGCCCCAAATTTTTTTTTTTAAAATGTTACCCCTATAAGGAGCTATCTTGAAAATTCCCTTCCACGACCCTTGTTGAATGATACGTCGATCAAAAAAGCATAAAAAACTGAACATTTTGGCGAAATCCGGATATCGATATCGTTTTTCGTATTCGAGATATCGAATATTAAAAATTCAATTTTCGCCTATCTTCAAAATTCGATATCTCAAATACGAAAAACGATATCGATATCCGGATTGCGCCAAAATGTTCAGTTTTTTATGCTTTTTTGATCGACGTATCATTCAATAAGGGTCGTGGAAGGGAATTTTCAAGATAGCCCCTTTTAGGGGCAACATTTTTAAAAAAAATTTGGGGCTCTAAAATCAAATTTGGACTAATTTTATGTCAAAACCATTTCGTTACCTGAAAAGTTCTTGCTTTTTAGAGTATTTTGGACCCATAGTTTTTTTAATTCCGACTTTCCAAAGTGGAGTAATGATTTTTTGAATATGGATACAAATCGAACTTTGAAATTCGATATTTCAAAAACGAAAAACGATATCAACTTCCGGTTTGCGCCAAAAGTCTTAGAATTTTATGCCCTTTCAAACGATGTATCACAAGATAGGGGTTGCTATTTGAAATTTTTGAGGTAGCCCCCTGGGGGCCCCCTAGGGGGGCCGGGGGGGTTTCGACCCCAAAAAAAGAAAATTCAGCCAAAATGATGAAGAATAGTCCAAACCGCAACATTTTATCTCAATTAGCAAGAAACAAAACCAGGGGGGGGGGGAGATAAAAAAAAAACACCCTGTATGATAAAACTGAGTGCTAGCAAAAACAAAAGTTTTGACGGTTAAGAATTTTCTGACGGCACGCTAACGGTTCCTTTGATTATTTGAGGATGGTCATGTACCTCGAATTCTTGACCGCCGGAACTTTCGCGTTTGATAGTATCCATATATTTTGTCCAAAATTAAATTTCCTACAAACGCTATTCTAAGTTTGCTTTCTCATTGGCAAAATTAATGTGTATGGATTTTGGGCCAAAAACAGTACAAGAGCTATTCTAAGTTTGCTTTCTCATTGGCAAAATAAATGTGTATGAATTTTGGGCCAAAAACAGTGAAAAAATCCAATAGTTCACAATTTTCCAAAATTTCAAAGGTATTCAAGACCGGGAAAATTTCTTTCAAAAATTTGAACAAAATTTAGGTTAAGTTTGAACTTTCCTACCGCTGAGTCAGCAACTAAGGGAACGGTTTTGCAAGGGTCTGAAGTGTTGTGTTTTTTATAGAGAAAATGTAAGTACTTGATGAGCTGAGAAAAAATATGCTCTTGGTTTCTTATTAAGTCTCATTGTTCTGGAGATGAGATTTTACCCCATCAAAATACATTATTTTAAATGGGAATCCCGCGCAGTGACGTCACTACGCACACGATTTTTTTACAATTTTACAGGTGTGTATCTCCAAAACCGGGACACTCATGAAAGAACCAAAGGCCCCATTGTTCTCAGCTCATCAAATACTATCATATTCTTTATAAAAAACACAAAATTTCCGACCCTTGCAACGGCCCCATTCGAAAATATTAGCATTTTGGTCCATTCGAGGGAGGCCTGCCTAGCTCCGTCATCGTCACAGAAGTACGATACGCAGCGCACTGCGAGCGGACGCAACCCACGTTTACGGTGTGTATTTAGAAAAGGTAGAGAGCCAGCCTTTCGTACACTCTCAGCAAGAAACCCACCGCTCACCGCACCGTAATCGTAAACCGGATTGCATTTCCTCTCGAAAAAAGGCGTTTTGCATACCCGCTTGCGAACCAGTGAAGTTACAACACTTTGGTACCATATAGAATCAGTTAATTCATGCGGTCATTATTAAATCAGTCAATCCGATCGTATGGTTAGAGAAAAATGTAAAATAAGCCAATTATTCGGGCAACTTTAAAAATAGGAAGATCACAGATTTTGCAATGACAGTGCAACATGGGCAGACTAAGAATTTGATTTCTACGCCACAAGAGAAAATAATATAATGGGGAAAAAGAATAAAAACATATAGTTTCAGCCAGAAACAAAAGGGAGATAGAAAAAAAAAATCGAAATTTTTTGGGGCATGATGAAAGGGCAACGTTCTAGGGGCATATCGTAATTTTACGGTATCACTTCCAGCCATCATCCCCATTTTTAGATTGTGTACAATTTTTAGTGAATCAGATATTTCCAACACCCTCGTTTTTCGGCATTCGGTACTTTCCCGTATTTTCAATGTTTTGAACACAGACCAATCTGCAATATTTTCTACGCATAGGATTTCAGTGCCGGAATTTCAACACTTCACAACTAAATTGTGTGTCGTTAAAACACATGAAGGTACTCCTCAAGACATAATGTATACATATGCTCGTATACATAAGTACGAAAATAAATATTTCTATTGGAGGGGTGACTTAATTTGTATTCTTTAAAGATGTGGCAACCAAAAGTAGAAATTATACCCCCATGAAATATCGTTGGATGAGTAAGGGTGGAAAAACTCACCAGCATTGAAACCATCAGGGGGAGGTATCGTGGTATCAGTCCACTGACTACTGCCACTGAGTCGATGTGAAGATTTTTCTAAGGCTTCTTCGAAATCTAGGACGGCTTTCTGAAGAGAGTCACTAACATGAGGCGAGGCAAGGGGCCTCTGGTTCTGGGATGATGAAACCATCATTGGACTTGATAAAATACCCTGGAACGATTCGAGATGATATTAGAAGAGAATAAATTGGCACACACAATAATAAGCAGCAGCAGAATTTTGTAGTATGTATACCTATTACTAAGGGCAATGATTGACTAACCAGGGGGCCAGTCATTTATTTCATCTATAAACCGATCGTTAAGACTATGTCTTTGAGTGATGCTATCGGTCGAAATTGTAAAACTTGGCTGTCGCTGTGGTAAACATACTCTAAGCAGCAAGTATAATTTTCAGAAAAAAAGGTCTTGCCAAAAATTCAGTCAAAATAGAGTTTAAGAGACCCCAACAGTTTAAAAAAGAAAAAATGATCCTCAGGGAGACAGTTGCAAAAATTCCGAGGCACGAAACCTATCGAGTGATACATCGCTAGAAAGGACACACACACAACTTACTATTTCGGCATCAAACCGCAGATTGATATAGTTTTTAGTTTTTGATTTAATGAATGGCAAAGTTGGATTTTCATCCGTTGTCCGATGTCCGGTACATCGAAATCTAAAAACGACATCGACCTGTAGTTTACGCCAGAATAAAAGTTTTGTGTGCCCCCTCGAGCGATGTATCACTCGATAGGGGTCGTGCCTCAGAATTTTTAAGATAGCCCACCCGAGCGGCAATTTTTTTTAAAAACTATTGGGAGCTCTAAAACCCAATTTTGACTAAATGTCAGTCAAAATGGTATTTCTTTCTAAAAAGTACTTGCTGTTTAGAATATTTTAGATTCCTAGTTTTTTACATTCCAACTTTTCAAACGAGAGTTCTGACTTTTTGAAAATAGGTCAAACCTTAACCTTTGATCTATCGAAAACGTAAAACGATATCGGCCTCCGGCTCGCGCCAAAAGTTTCGGAAGACCCCTTGAAACGTAACGTAAGGAACTGTATGCCTTTTCAAACGATATTTAACAAGATAGTGGTCACCATTTGAAAAATGTCAAGTTGGGGACAAAACCTCCCTTAGGAGCGCTCCCCGGTAATTTCGGAAACACCAAAAAGTAGATCACATTGATTTAGGGGATCCTAAAAGTTTCGTATTTATAGGTGAAACTGTTCAATAGTTAAGGCCCATTGCGGGACTTTTGGATACCTCAATATGTTACGTCATTATATTTCGTCAGTTTTGATTTTGATTGGACACTCAATATTTGCAAATTTTGATTCTATTTTTTGACCAATATGAGCTTCACAGTCATTTAAACGGCAGTATTCAAATTTATACAACGACAAAATCAGCGTTAAATAATCATCGCGATTGACCATCGCAAGGTTTTTAGCGGGAAAATTTGAAAATTGCCGTTTTAACGACAGTAAAGCTCACAGTGGTCCAAAAACCGAATCAATGGGAGCAAATTTTATGCGTGCAATGCGAACGAAAATACAACAAAAGAAACGTACGTAACAAATAATCAAAATAGTCATTGCGATGGTAAAGGAATTATTTTTTTCCGTAAATAATTTGTTGACGCATTTTAATTCTGTTTGCATTTTCAAAATGTGCTAATTTCGATTGTATTTCTGGACCACTGTGAGCCTTTCAGTCATTTTAATGGCAATTTTCGAATTTCTCCGATGGCGAATTTCGGCGTTTGACGGCCATCGCGGTTGATCTATCTCGTAATTTTCGATTTGATTTTTTAATATTTGAGGTAGACGTTGAACTAAACTTGGTGTCTAAATTTCTTCTTTGTGGAGTTCAACGACAAAAAATGTGGAACCTTTTTGGAACATCAAAATAATCATCCCGAAAATTATCGGATACCAAATTAGCAGGGCTTTAATGGACCCTCCGAGAGGACTTTTTCGCCAAGAACTCCTAGTGAAGGGGGGGGGAGTCCTGGTCCGCGGGCCAAAGTTAGGAAGCCATTGCTTTCTCTTTCATCAAGAAAGTTGAGGAGGGCTGGGGCACGAAGAAGATGCACAAGCAGGAATATTATTGATGGTAAATTGATAATTTGCTATACTTACAGATCCCTCGGCTATTCCTAGCAGGACTTCCATTGATTGCCGGTTCCGCCTTCTTTCTCTTCTGCGCTGCTTGCTTGGCGAGTCAAATGATTGCTTTGAATAGGTCTCGCAAAATCTAACGAAATCCAAGTCTATATGGTAACCGTAAGGGCAACAGTCGCAGAAATACCTACTTTGCCCCATGTCTATTCTGCTTCGACGGGAACTTACCCCTGAAACATTAAAACAAATTTTAAATGTATACATTGATTTTAAAAACATTTTAAAGAACTTACATAGAGGAGGGGCCGTAAAATTGCAACACAAATAACGTTAAGTCATTCCGCTTCTCGAGTGATCAATACCGACCGATTAAAGCTAAAGCATGCACATTTTTGTTTACATTGATACAAAAGCTCATAATCGCGCCAAAGTCGATCTGGCATTTCGGAATTGTTTTGACACTAATACCTACAGCGTTATTCAAGAGTAACGTCCACCCCCTTAACTTTTTTTCTAATTGAGATGAAAGGATGCGGTTTGGACCATTCATATTAATATTGGAGGCGCTATTTGAGGGGGCTGTTTTCAATGACCCCCCATCCCGAGGGGTTTCATAGTGGAGTAACAATTTTTGGAAAATAGGCATGAATCTAATTATGACCTTCGATATATCGAAAACAAAAATCGATATCGACCTGCAGTTTGCTCCAAAAGTCTGAGAATTCAAATGTCCTTTCAAACGATCACAAAATAGGGGGTGCCATAAGAGAAAATGAAGTTTAACCTTCACCCACCAGGGGGTGGGGGGTCGTCGGAAATAGCCCCGCCCTCACAAACCGCATCCTTTTATCTCAATTAGAAAAAAAGGTGAAGAAAAGGGGGGTGGGCGTTACTGTTGAATAACCCTGTATAAGTTTATGCAACACGGAGAAAAATGAGTCGGCGAAATCAATATTTCCAAAAATGTCACTTGTATTCTTTGTTGAAGCAACCGAAATAATTCTCACAGCAACAATGTAGCAGTGAAGATTACACTTTGCGGATTTTCCACTCAACAATGCTAACATTGCAGAAAAACATTCTAGTTGAAGTAACAACGTTCACGCGAAGCTCACAAGAATGGCGTGGTTAATTTCGCATCGCGCAGGCATCGTTTAAACTCACATACTCGGTCAGGTGGACCGAAGCAGGCAAACATTTAGCTCCCACCGGAATGCTCGGTGCATTGAACACAGCACACCTTTTAACGCCGCATCCGTAAATATCGTTGATTGAAAAAAAAAAAAAAAAAAAAAAAAAAAAAAAAAAAAAAAAAAAAAAAAAGTTCATTGTGAAAGCTCCATAAAAGAATGTTTAAACGTCCACCATCATTTTGGTGGATGTACTAAGACCTTAGCATTTTCAATGCAAGTGTCCCTTACATTGTGTTAATCAGAGTGTTGATTGTGGGATATTTTCGCGCTTTTTTCCTACATCCATTGTGGTGACACTCGTGAGAGTGAGTGAGAGTCAACAAGTGGCGGCTGAATGTCGGTGAGAATGTCGACTTATTTGTGGAAGTGTTCGTGATTTTATTTCTCTCTCTACAACAGTCTCTAGTCATTCTCATGCTATTTTCTGGTTTTATTCTTAAAACATAACTTCGCGAGGTGAAATATTGACCGGCCTTCAATTGAAGAGGATTTCTCCACAAACGGTTAGTACCATCTCATCATACTTCCCCTACAGTGCTGTAGACAAGCTGAAATGTAATGGCAACGGATCCTTCGAACTTATTACTTACTTGCATTTATTTTATTAGATTTGTGCCTCGAATTTTCAGTTTCTGGTCGTGTAAGTCAAATTGTTGGGTTCACGTGTAAGTTCAGACAACAGATCTCCACGTTACTCTAGATCTATTGATCGTGTGTTCATGAGGACATATTACATTTTCTCCTGTGTCTTGTGAGAGTAGATTGAATCAGATTTTAGCTCAGATTGATCTTTTCATGCGTTTTAAGCTGACTTACAATTAGATGCAGTCGAATGCTCGTGGCTAAATATTTGCTGCACTGTTTTTCCCCCACTCATGACTCGATGTTATTGCCATTGATCACTGTGATTAACCCCACTCTACTACTTTTAAAACAATGAAGTTTTACCACCATCTCAGTTAGTTGTAAGTGCGTCAATAACTCTTAATCATGAATTTTTTGCATCTATGATCTCATCATGGAATCCAAATCAGCCCATAATCAACTTCCACCCATTTGAGCGGATTGAGTTACCGAAGAAAAATGTTTCATCTGATGCTACAGAATCACAATTTACTCCTTTTATTGCCCCGTAGTTTTAATTTTAAATCTTATCCTCACAATTTTTCCTTTTTTTCTCTAGACTTGGTGTGTTATTCAGAAACCTGTTCAAGGATTTGATGCGGTGCCGAGCTCTTGGCTTGTATCAAGTTCAGTGTGTCTCATTCATCAGAATCTTTATATTTTAAGCCTTTACCTTCAACACCATCTCCGGATCCTTTATCCCTCCATAAATCATCTGAAGTCTCACACAAGACTTTGACTGAAAGTGCAACTTCTGCGCCTCTGCCTAATGAGGTTTCAGAACCATTTGTCGAGAAAGGTGGCTCCAGTGGAACTTTCACCTTTAATCATCCTCTGACTCCGCCAAACTCCAGTTCCAAGACTGAATTCAGTGGCTCAGAGTGGTTGGGAGTGATTGGGAGTGGTCCACTCCCAATCTAAAGCCAATCACTCAAAATCTTCACTTTGTTTGTTGCAGGATGAGCAGCAAATTTGTATTCTCCCTCTCATCGGACAGTGACAGCGAGCTGGACATTTTTAAAACAACGGCGCCAGCACCCACTACGGTTACAACTCTAGACATGGTGTCTACGGCTGCCACTAAGCCCAGAGTCGCTCACCAGCCTGACGCGGCAAGACCGATCATCACGGAGATTGTTTCAAGGAAACGGACAACGCCGTCCAAGGTGGCATCTCCGGAAGCAGGCCGTAAAGCAAAGGGAGTTACCCGTCCTATCCACCCACCGTGCTTCCCAGTGAAACCTCTGGTCCCAATTCTTCCGCCAGCAAAGACAAACCCAGACAAAAGGAATCGCCGGCTTGTTTCCATTCGGTACGCTGAGGCAGAAGCCGAAATCCCCAACTACAAGTCCAGCCACTCGGATGCCTCTACGCAAACGGATATGCAGTTGCCTCCTCTGCGTTGCTCTTCCCTCCGCTCCTGCACCCGCACAGCAACCCAACATGGAAACTATTCCAACGTCTCGTCGGCGTTCCCGGACTCGCTCAAGATCGCCCCGGCCTTCGTCTTCAACTACACAAGAGCACGGCCCCCGCCGATCGGCATAAAGAACACACGAGCGCCGCCAACGTAGAGGTACCTCTCGCCATCGCCGACCAAGACTAGCCCGCGAAAGGACGCCAGCCCGCTGGGTGCACCGGCAAAGCAGCCGGCAACAGGAACGTTCTCGCCGCCGTGCCGCTGAGCACCAACCAAGCCGTCAGCTGTAATTTTTCCCTCAACATTACAAGATTTTGAGACTGATCTTTATTTTTCTACATGTTCCTTTTTTTCATAGTCAGATATTTTTATTTTTTCTTTCCTAGCTTCAAGAAGCCGTTCTTTTCCCATTATGTACCTGAGATAGTATTTACTTTCATTCTGTGATATATGTTTGGCTGTAAGAAACGACTGCGATTTTCCAAACTTTTTTTCATTACAAGACTGCCTTTCTCTGTACAACCGTTGTTCTACTTTCTCCAACAGTCCTCTCTCATATTTTGAAACTACTCACTTCAAACAATGGTTGACAGCAAGTTGATAAACGCTTTAACTGACACAAAATCTAGCCGAAGATGTTACATTTGCGGTATAACACCCTCTATGATGAATGACGCCTCCCGACGAACAGAGAATAAGGATTGTGTAGATCATTACATACATACATGTCCTTTCAACTTTGCACGCGTCATTACGCATTTTTGAGTGTCTACTACACATTTTCTACCGATTAGCCCTTGATTCAATCGTTTGGAAAATTATGAAAACTGCTGACAAAGCAAAAGTTGAAAGCAGAAAAGTCAAATCCAAGCTGATTTTCGGGAAGAATTGGGAATCATCGTCGATAAGGTCAAGGCAGGTGCTGGGAATACTAACAGCGGAAACACATCGAGAACTTTCTTCAAAAATCCAGGAGTCAGTGCTGTTTCCGCATATACGTCACACGGTATAAAACGCCTCAGCGCCCCTGGGTAGGCAATCCGCACGCCGCGTCACGCGAACCAATAACCGTCGAGTGCGCTGGTTCTTCGTTTCCCCGCTCGAGTCCAACTGTAGCCTCAGCTGGTCTCGCCTGATTCCGTCATTCTTCTCGCTTCTCTCGCGTTACTTGCGTCTGTGATTTAGAGTGTCGTATATTTTTGTTGCCTGGCTTGTGCTGTATAATTTATCGCTTCACCTTCTTACTGCTTTTGAGCTTTATTCTTTCTCTTCGTAGAACTCTTGAATTGGTAATGTTTTCTTGCACTTATTAATCTCTCTCGCCGCTAACTTTATTCTGATCGCCGACTTGGCTCAAGTCCGCCGTCTCAACACGCGGTAGACCTAACTTTAGGCCTAACCGCCACTCGCCGCATTGCTGCGTCTTTTTCAGGAATCACTTTGATATAATCATGATTTCATATAACTATATACCGCCGACCCGCCGTCCTTAGTTATGCCTTAGGCATCCCCTTAATACAGGCACGAGTGACTGACTTCCAGGATTAGAATGATAACCTCGCTCTGAACATGCTCTTATGAGCTCAGATCTCATGGTGAGTTAAGTATTAAGCTTTTGGTCAAGTGTAAGTGTTTTTCTCTCTCTCTCGCTCTAGTTCTCAGATCTCTTTAATCTGAGTGGTCCTCTGTTTCTCTCATGAGCCGCTACAACCATAAGAATCGAGAGCCCCGAATTTTGCGGTGATCGTTGCCTATCGTTGCCACTCGAGGTTTATGGTCGGCGATTCATCTAAAAGGTCTCGCGTCTCGTCTTGAGTGCGGAGTTACGGCCAGCTCGGAGGGAACAATTTCTGGTTACAGCCTTCTCAGGACTTGATGCAGAATCCGTCGCGTGCATTTTGTTTGCAGTGTTTGCCAAGAGCTATCTATACGTTTGCAGGGATTTGATCAGAGAGAGTGGTTTGATTTGAACATGGATTTCTTAAAGGAGCAACTCTGCTTAAAAATAATTACGAACCAGTTGCTTTTATGCTTAGCTCCCTGCTCTGACACGGACTCTTGATTCGAACTTATCTCCTAGTCTTTAGTAAACTTATGGCAGCCTCTTCTCTCATTGCACTTCTGGAGGCAGCCGCTTTTTGGTCATGTTCATGGACATACCCTTGTCCCCTAAGACATGGATGCATTATGCATCTTGCATTAGCACAGTCCAAATGCTCAACAGGTTCAAAGTAGAGTCCCTACATACTATGAGAGTTGCACCATGTCATTCAAAATGAAGAAGTAAAAGCGGATCAATGGAGCCTCCATGAGGCAAATTGCGAATGGCCATTTGCCTCTAGGGCCCGATCAAGTTGTTACAGGAGCTAGTTCAACCAATGAGCAACAGTCAACTTCAAGTCAAGCTGAGTGAGGTTATGCTAGTTTAAGTCGAGTCCGACTTTTCGACAACTTGATCGGGTCCCTGCGGAAAAACATAGGTGTACCACTTCTTGTCTATTTGTCATCTCAAGTGTTGGCCCTTAACTCAGTATTCTAAATAGATTGATTGGTGTAGTAGTTATATTTCCTATCAAAGAACATTGATATCCTAGCCCTAATTTCATGCTTTTTATTCTTTAATCACAGAAATATTATGTTGGGAAAGGCATGTTTGCAGAGGCTCACGATTGTGAAAGAACTACAAAGGAGCAAGAATTTTGAAGATGTGAATGAACATATGCTGACTACCCATGTCCTTTGCTTGCTCGGTAAGTTTTGATTGTATCTCAGTGCTCTTTTCTCCATCCCAGCCGTTATATTTTTAATGGGCCAGTCCAGGTAGTTCACGCTGGTGAATTTTATCAACAAGGAGGTGAACCCTAGGGCGGTTCAAAATATCGTAAATTTAGAACAACAGAGTCAGTTGATTCCTAATAGAGGTCGTTTCACGAAAGTTGGCCGATGACAGATGGGTTTGTTTACTGCGCAGAGATGAGTTTGCGTTTGAGCGCAAGTGCAAGAACGCAAACACGTTTTTGCGCAGCGAGCCACATGATCTGTCATCGATCTTTCCTCGTGAAATGAGCTTTCTAACTGGTCATGAAGGATTTCATCAGTTAATGTGTTTCCTATAAACAGCCGGTTAAGCACCCATCTACACCTCGTAGGCCATCCAATCAACCCATTACATAATTTATTACTCTGGGAAGAGTACGTGGGATAAAGAACAACCCTTACTTGCTCAAAAGGCACGCGTCCCCAAATTTTCGTGCGAGCAGTGTGCGAAGGATGTCATTCCCGAAAAGACAAGTCCAACGGAAACACTCAAACGTGCAGCCTTGCGAATGACTTCTAAAAACCAAGCACTGAAAATGAGGATACCTTTTGAAAGTCTAGCCTCTCAAAGTAACACTCTGAAAAAGGCTTCAAGTTCTGTTGCTACAAAAACATATACCAAGAAACTCTCTCTCAAATTGAAAGATTTGAACCGCAGATCAGAGACACACCCAAGTGAGTGAGATCTGTACGTAAGACCAGAAAGTCCTGTTCGCACTGAAAAATCAGACGAATCTTTGAGAATTCTAGAATCATGCATTAATGCTGATTGTGATGAATTAGATATTTTAGATTCGCCCATTTCGTATGATTTTTCAAATTCACGTGTAATAATTTAGGAAGTTGATTTGGCTGTGTCAACTGTAGGTAGTAGTGTAGGCACTGCAGACGAAGGTGGAAATGGATCAATGTATGTTGGTCAGAGTCAAGAAAGTCAGAAAGATACAGTACCCGGAGCCCTCCCAGCTGAGCCCCTACGAGTGGTTGATAGTAAAATGAAGGTGACACCCATCAGTCAGAACTCAGAATCATAGTAGCCGAAGTAGGTGAATCTACTAAACATAAAAATCTAGAGGAAAATAAAGCCCTACCCTCTGTTGAAAAAAAAAGTATAACTTCTGTTGCCTTAGTTGGCTCTGATCCAATGATTGATGAGCATTTGACTGAGAACAATGTCTATAAATTATTAAATGGAAGTGCCGATGGAAAATTAATTCTCAACAGGGCAGAGGAATGAAATTTAGATTCTCGATTTAACACTTGATCCTAGTGTACTTTTCCATGAGAAAAACGCTGGTCGCATTAAAAAAGCTCAATAATGCTTTTAAAGTACCGAAAAAGACACCGAAAGTTCGTCAACGCGATAAACGATTCTCATTGGCTGTTGCGCCGGTGACGTCACTAGAACTCTTCGGGAGAACGCTGCATTGCCGATCCATTGACAACCGTGTGTATACACTTGCTTTCCTCGTCAAATTCTCCGGCTTCTTCCAGTGAAAGGACAAGGCACAATTCTTGTGGGAACTGGCTTACCCCTAAATGTTTTTTAAGTATTATAAATCGACAGATTATCACTTAAAGAGAAAAAGTTCTCAAGGCACCAAATTGATCCCATGTCCAGTTTTTTAGCTATTAAAGCTCAAAGACGGGAACTACTTCTCTCGTGCGTCGGCGCGCAATGATGAAGTAGTGCCGGCCGCCTCACAATTCGGCTCAACGTAGAGTGTCGTCGGCCCATTTCGATCATTCATTCACCCGCTCGACTACCTGCTGAATTCTCTCTTTCTATTCCACTGCTCGTCTCTCTCTCTCCCTCTCCCTCAATGCGATCGGAAAAGTGTTTCTGTTTACATGCCGTAATCGGTATCTTCAGGGGAGAGGGGAGGTTGAAGCTGGAGTATCAACAATTTCTGTATCTTAAAGCGTCCGAGGCGCCACGAGCGACTACTCATTACGAGAGAGATGACAGTAAACTAATGTGACCGAAAGAATTCGGAAGAAGCAAGAAAAGCCGAGAAATGCATAAACACGGAAACGGACGAATTGTTTTTGCTCGTCTCTTGGAACCGAAACGTGCTCGGGTGGGAAAAGAATAGCGTGCGGGGTGCGGGTGAGGGAGAGGGAGAGAGAGACGAGCAGTGGAATAGAAAGAGAGAATTCGGCAGGTAGTCGAGCGGGTGAATGAATGATCGAAATGGGCCGACCACACTCTACGTTGAGCCGAGTTGTGAGGCGGCCGGCACTACTTCATCATTGCGCGCCGACGCACAAGAGAAGTAGTTCCCGTCTTTGAGCTTTAATAGCTAAAAAACTGGACATGGGATCACTTTGGTGCCGTGAGAACTTTTTCTTTTTTCTCTTCAAGTGATAATCTGTCGATTTATAATACTTAAAAAACATTTAGGGGTGAGCCAGTTCCCATAAGGATTGTGCCATGTCCCTTGTGTGAAATTAATCGTTTTGTTACTTTCCGAGATTAATAATGCCTACAGCTCCCGACGAAGGCTTTGTAAAAGCCGATTCAAGAAATTTGCCGAAAATACACTGGCAAATGGTCGGCAACTACTTGGTCGCGGGATCACATGGACCGGAGCAAAGATTTGTGAAGATGAAAAGGTTAGTTTATTCGTTTTCGTTCTCTTTAACAGTTTTTTTCAAAGAAGATCGATTAACTTGATACCTTTAATCAAAGGTTTCAGCCTGTGGTTTTAGCCCCTTCTTGTCTGTATGGTTTGTTTGAAAGTCTAACCATCTAAACTGTTTTGACTAGTCCATGAATGAAAATACTTGCACACCTGATGGATTCTAGAGGCCATTTAAGTTCATACCAGTTAACTTTTTTTTAACTATTTGTTCTTTGATGCACGGTAGAGACTAAAGCGTCTCCGCATAGGTACAGATTACATTACTCATCATGAAAAATGGAGAACTGTTGACCGTCAATTAATTTGACATAGTGCGGGTCCCAAACTCATTGGCTAGTCCTGCTGTGTTTCAAACTGGGTCAACACTGCTCGTCTGCTGACTAAAGATTTCCCGGCCCCTTAGGAAGGTTCCCCAGTCCTTAGTCAGAATGTCGAGTTCATCAAATGTTGCTGAACATTTTCACCTAGTTTGTGCTTTTGTTTGACTTTCTATCGTACCTAATACTGTTTTCTTTTTTTGTTTACAGATCTGGGAAAACATCGTATGTGGACGAGGCTGTAGGATACGTTCAAATTAAAAGGGATGGATTGACACATGTTCGCGCCTCCATGTGCCCTGAACACAGAGTTCGCGCTAAAATGTATGTTGTCAACTGCATCCTGGATGAAGGAGCCCAAACAATTCTCAAAGCCTTCTGCGAAAATTGTGCTGCGTGCTTAGGTGAGAACAATTAATCGTTTTGCTAGTTTTGCATCTGTGCTTAGTTTTGTGCTAAGCACTGAGTGCTACTTGTGGGTGTTTCAAGAAATAGATTTTCTGACACTTACCTATCCTTCATATAGCTACCAAATGTTATTTTAATTGAATTCTCTCGGAGTTGACCAGAATTTTTTTTTTTTTTTCTGATACAACCGCAAACTTTCCTTGCATTTGCTCGCGGGCAACCATGTCTAAACACACATCAATGCGTTAAAACATGATGCATGTGGTGACGAAACATGAGTATCATCATACATTTTGCCCATATAACATCAACGTATCTGCAGGGTTTTGGAGCCGGAGCCACAGTTAAATTGAAATTGTGTCTCTCATGGCATAAAATCTTACAAAAAACTTGAAGACCAATATTTCATCGAGCCGAAACTCATTGTAGTTCTTCTCGCAAGATTAGACGTAGGTTTCAAAGATGGCAGATTGAATTAATGGAATGAGCTCTTTATGGGAGCTGTCCCTGCTTAAAGCTCCGATAGCAGTAGTTAAGTGTGTAATCTTTGATATCAAATTTTGACGGCGCAAAAACACCTGACATCAATAGTTGAACGAAAAATTATTGTTCTTTACATATTTTTCATGGTTTTCTGGCGGGAGAAACGAAAAATTCAATTTTAATCATGGCTCCGGCTGAGAATTCCTACCTCTATCAGTTTTAACAACTAATCATCAGCTGGAAAGTTAACGGCATGAAAAATCTTCTCAACTTCCTCAAAGACAGCAATAAAAACCTCATACGTTGGCATTTTGCTTCCTGTCTTCAACACTATTTTCTCATAATTTGACTCACTTAATCAAGTTTTGACTTATTTGAATTTTCTGTTTCTTATTTTCCCAGGAGGATGTAAACATGCAGTCGGCTTTTTGTTTTGGCTGCACCACAAAAATTTGGAGCCATCGTCCACTTCAATAACAAACTATTGGATCAGGCCACGCCTGGCACAGGTCGGGACTACTGTGAAAAGTATTACCATTGCAGAGTTGAGTGAATCCTCGAGAAAGCGCAAAGAACATAGTGAAGCTGTAAAAGAACAATTTTTTGCAGAATCCGCAAAAGCTTTAAAGCTCATCAAATAAGACATATCACTAAAGAAGCTCCTTTATCCAAAGCGGTCCCTTTCTCTCCACAGCTTAGCCAGTGCTTTCAAGTGCCAAGGGGGGCCCCAAGATGGTGGGGCATTTATCAAATTTTCCTCAAGTTTAATGACAAGCACCGATTGTAAAGTCGTGGCTTCTGGAACCAGAAATCAGAGCCAATCATCGCTGTGGCACGAAATGCGAATTGGGCGCATAACCGCGTCAATTTTATTTCAGTTTTCCCGGTGCCAAACCATTGATGGAAGCTTAGTGAATTCCGTTCTAGGAGCTGTTAAATTTAAACCTACCACACAAATAGAAAAGAGGACTCAAGTTGGAGAGTGCTATTGTGGAACAAATTGAGAAAAAAATTTCCGTGAAAGTTCGTAAGGAAGGTTTAGTTTTGCGAAAAGAGTTTCCTATTTTTGGTGCTTCTCCTGACGGCCTGTTTACTGAGTATGTACTGGAAATAAAGTGTCCTGCACCTCCTGAGGCATACCCTACTTATTTTAATGCAGCTAAGACGGGTCCATCAGAACATTACTTTAGCCAAATGCAGCTGCAAATGCTCATGTGCGGAAAGGCAAAAGGGATCTACTGTGTTGCAGACGTCAATTTTGAAAAGAACGAAAAAATTACCACTCTTGAAGTAACGTATTATGACCATGTAATCAAGAGAATAATGAAACAGGCACAAGACTTTTGGCTACGATCGGTCTGAAAAAAACCGTTTGAAATTTAAGCAGCCTTAAATAGGCCTTATTGAGCCTTTTAAGTTACAATCGGTCATAACTTTTGATTGAAGAGGCGGATTGATTTGCGGTTTGCGCCATTCGTTTGCTTTTTTTAAGGCTTTTTAATCCATGTATCGTTTATTCTTGGACTCTTTTCCCAGGACTTACCTTTGAACACCCATCATTTTCCAATGGCCGCCATTTTGAAAGTAATGATTGAAGACGATTTTGGATTGCGCCATCTTATTCCACTCTTTGAGGACTTTCGATCGATGTATCACAAGCCATACCTTACTACTTGACTTTTTTACGTGGGGGGGCCTAAAGACCCCAAAATTTTGGAATCTCAGGGGGGGCCTTAATTTTTCACTTTCAGGTATTATGTGGCACATCAATCGAAAGGTCTTGATATCTTCTTTCAGATGGGTTTTAGTTTTTTGAAAAATGTTGAATAGTGTGGTCACAGTGGCCGAATGAAAATTTCCTCCCAAAAGGGCCCATAACCCCAAAAATTGGGGTTTTCTGGAAAAAATTACTGGACCAATAATATCGGCAATAAGTTGCTCTATCAGGATCTGAACTTATTTTTTTACTTTTGATAGGCTTTTTCCCGCCAAAAATGGAGAAATGTGTTTCGAACCCCCCTCCCCCCAACCCCCCCCCGGGGGACCTCGGGGGGCTTTGAAAATATTTTCATTGAATTCTTTGGGGTCAATTCCCTATCTGACTTTTTTGTTGTAGCTCTCTACTCCCAGCCGTTTACGAGAAAAAGTACCTACACGAGTGGTCTGGGACACCCTGTATTTATGACTCTACTCTTCCATGCTGCAGACCGTAAAAAATTTGGAACTTTGCGGACCTTCTCTATTCTGATTCAGAAAATCGACGATTTACATAACTCAGGGATTAGTGTTACGACAGATACATTTGAGGGAACCATTTATCCAACTTTAGTTTTGCTTGTTGGCGAAAATTTAGGACTTCACAGTCTGTGTGGGTATGCAGAAAGTTTTTCTTGTTTTTTTCCTTGCCACCTTTGCAAAATGCACAGAGATCAAGTTCGGACTGCTGGAGTGGAAGACAAGTCCCTCCAACGAAATGAAAAAAAATACGTTGAAGATCTTGCTCTTAAACAATTGAAACTTACAGGAATCAAAGAAATGTGTCATTACAACAAAATCGCCGGGTTTCATGTGACAAAAAATGTTTCTGTGGACAGGTTAGATGAGGTTAGGTTTAGGTAGCGACACAGTAGGTACTTAAAATGTTTGCTGCTTGCCTGAAATTGTTCATAAGTCTAAAATTGCGTCTACCATGTGCCGGTCTTTTGTCATGGGTTTTTATGTAGGACGTGTTTTAACGTCTACCATGTGCCTGTCTTTTGTCATGGGTTTTTATGTAGGACGTGTTTTAAAATTTATAACCGGAAAGAGGAAGACTAAATTTACTCTGGTAAACGATTTAAATACGTTTAGGTCAAGAAGTTGGCTGCCAATTAATTTTTTTCCAAATTCATGCTGAGAACCCTTAAATGCACCATTTGAATCACCACGGTTTGTTTTATTTCGGGGGTGGGGGGTTCGAATGTCAAGTGAGTGTATACATGCGTGGGTGGACAACTCCAACCATTAAGTTAACAATTCTTCTTCGAAATGAGTTTTGGAATTTTTTTATGGTCTTGTTGTTTTTCGTTTGAAATCCCCAACAGCAAAGAACAATCAAGAAATGATAAATTATTTATTGAATTACCGTTTTCCATGATGGGTTTCATTGTTAAAACAGGAGAAGCCATGGTTACAATTGAATGTCACTGGTGCAACCACTTTATCTTAAGAAAAGAGCCTCCAGGTCTGCAAGCAAAAGAAACATAAGACAGTACTTAATTTCAAGCCAATTAAATCGTCAAATACATACCAAAGTAAAAATGTACACTTAAAAGTTTAGATATCACCTGAAGGGATATGTTTCCATCTAATAACATACAATGATTACCAAGGGTTTCGTCTCCTGACCCACCCCTCCTCTGTTCACAACTGCTTTACGACGCTGGCAATAACCTTAAAATTAACATTACGAAAGATACGGAACTTCCTGTTACACACAAAAACTGGGAAATGATTGAGTTTCTTTTTATGTAGATGATTTGAACTTATTTGAGGAATCTGGAAAAGGTTTCAGGATTATACAACTTGAAATTGATGCACCACTCCATTAAAAGGGGAGCAACGAAAATTTTTAAATGGGGTGGATATCAAACTTTTGACTTTGATACGTCAAACACAAAAAAAGATATCGAACTTTACTGCACCAAAATTATTAGAATTTTATGGTCTTTGTAAACGTGCAATAAAAAGGGGGTCCCCATTTGATATATTTTATCCAGCCCCCCCCCACAACCCACCCATTTTAAAATGAAGAGGACACATGAGATAGCCGCCAAAAGATGGCTCCTTGACATGGAAAAGAATGGCGAAAACCGAGTATTAAATGAATTAGGGAAGAAGTTAGAGAGGGGCGCGGGCGTGCGTTACTTTTGTCCGCCATTGCACGTATGATATCGCGCACTTTACGCAGTTTTAACTAAGCGACAGTTTCAGTTTTTAATGAATAGTATTCTGCGAGTATTTATATTATTCAGTTAGCATTTTGTAAATGATTTAATTATTATTTAACTCCCTGATTCATCATTTATTTCTCCGTGTTTCCTCTGCCGTGTCTTTACTCTGGTGTAGACTTTAAGGTGATTCCAGGCTCGATTAATTCCAACTGTGGACACCATGTCGCGCTGCTCAAAAAGTCAACCGTTTTTTGCTTAATTTGACGAATTCACGCTAAAAACACAAATTTGAGGAACGTCAGCACCTGCGAGCATACTTCAGGAAGATACCCTGAAAGTTTCAGGCTGAAACACTCAAAAATAAAGCCGGGAATTATGAAATACGAAACTTCCCATAAGCTGCAATGAGTGCGAGTGAGGCAGATAGACGTATCATCACTCGCGCTCACTCCCACTCACTAGGCTTATGACGAAACGAATTTCATAATTTACGGCTTTAATTTTAAACCAATTTTGCTCATTTTGGGCTCAGTAAATCCATAAAAAAATGTTGCAGGTGCTGACGTTATGGGATTTTGGGATCTATGGTTTCAGTTTAAAACGCCAAAAACATGGCTTTTCCAAACAGCGACTAGTGGCGCTATCCATCGGATTGAAATCTGGAAAAGTTTCGCCTGGAATCACCTTAAACCTTACTCGTCAACCGCAGATGAGCCGCATCTTCAAAAAGCTCCCTAGGCTTCAGTTCAAATTGAGATCGCTCTCGACGGTCATTTTACGTTAATTTTACGGATAATGTTTCGTCTCTCTCCCTCGCTCTCTCTCTCTCTCTCAATCCCATCCTTCTCCGCCTCCAATACATGTTTTTTCTCTCATCCTACGCCCGCACCCTCACACGATAGATTCATTAATTATTATTAGACTCTGCTTAGTTCCTGATGCGGTAGGTCAGTCCTCACACACCAGTGCTCCCCACTCCACTCGTCCCGCTAGAGAAGCCGGACAATTCCCTTTCATCACTCATCCGCGCGTTTTTTAACCTCTCATCTCTTTGACTCGTCGACTCTATCGTGTCAACAGGCCCGTTGACTGCTTAGTAGTTGAATTCACTTTATAGTTTGATTTTCCTTGCATCACGCGCACGCGAATGAATCGCCATACTTTCTCTTTTAATATCCATAAGATTCTCTGAAACGACCGTTAAAAAAGTAAAAACAGACCAAACCAAACCAGCGAGTCTTACTGCAATAGTTTCTATGAAAGAAGGTGGATTTGAAGAGGCTTTGAAGAAGAGGCATTTGATGGGGCTTTTTTACGTCTCGTCAGGTTTTGATATTCGAACTCCCAAAAGAAGTCAACTATTGCTGAAATAAAAAAAGTAGGTATCCTAACGACAGCGAGCAAATAATCGTGCTTTCTTTTTTAAGCCAAAAATCTCTTTCTTCGGTTTCTCTCAGCAGTTACTCTACCCTGAGAGATTGAGGGTGTTTGTTTTGAAATGAAGTAAATACATTAATTTCTTTTCTCCCACAATATTTGGGAAAACCAATTTAATGAATTTTCTGCTCATTGTATGCGGCCACTGACTTGCTAGGACTGTCCGTTTTGTAGGGTCCGGAGAATTTTATTATGACGGAGTTTCGGGATCATCAATATCTCCCCATATTAGATCGTAATACACCAACATAATTAATGAAGAACCTGCCAAAGGAGAATTTTACAACATCTATTTGGTTGCAAAGATAAATTTACACCTAAAACTAAAACTAAACTAAAACTCTAAAGCTAAGATGACACTGCATGTACAGGGTGTTACAAAACTCATGTGCCAAACCTCTGGACCATATATGTATTTGCGGCTAAAATAGACTTTTTTCTTTACATACATGGGTCTGCAAATGCCCCCCTTTTGAGCTACAGCCCCCCAAAATTTAAAAAAAAAAGTGTTTTTTTTTTGGAACAGTGACCACCATTATGAACCAAATGTCATGAAAATAGGCGCCTCACGGTAATTTTACAAAAATATTCCATTAACGACCCCGAGGAAATCAGAAATTGAGTCTGACTGTACATTTTAAGGCAATATTGTACTTTTAACGGCACACATTTTATGTTACGGATTATAAATTTACAAAATAATTACTAAAATCAGATGGCAAAAACTCTTGAAAATATTTTTGGTCTGGTGCAATGTTTCGATACGACGCGACGCGTTTAAGCGAGGTAATTATAGCGCAACGCAGAAAAATTAGCACTTTTATCATGATGAGCGGAAGTGCGTATGCAATCCGCTACACCGCTGCTTCTTGGAGCCACCCGCAATAGTAAAAGCGCTAGTTTTTCTACGTTCCGCAATGAAATGCACGGGACGATAAATCTTTCCGAGAGTTTTTGCCATCTGATTTTAGTCATTGTTTTATAGATGTTTAATCCGTAACATGAAAGTGCCGTTCAAGGTGTAAGATTGTCTTGAAATGTACGGTCAAACTTAATTTCTAATTTCCTCGAGGTCGTTAATGGATTTGGTGTGTAAAATTGCTTCGAGACACCAATTTTAATGACATTTTGTTCATAATGGTGGTCCTTATTCCAAACAAAACTATAATTGTATATTACCATTCCCCCCCTCCCCTTTTGGGCCTCGAATCCATTGAGTGTTGGCAAACTTTATCATGCGGTACCATTAGATGTTCAAAATATTATAGATGTTCAGTAAATTATCACATGTAAGAGCGTTTCAAAAGGAACATTGTCACGTGTATTCACCGCGATGAGAGACTACCAAGATGGGTGAGGGAGTTGAAGCATTCTTTTTAACATACAACGCTATCAGCAGCAACTCTCTTTCTCATTCATTTATTCAGTGGTCCTCACAAATGTATTTCAAATTTTTTCCCAGGAATTTTAAAATGCGTTTTTTCTCGAACGTTGTTGAGGCTTCCGCAGCCGTAGCATTATCGGCAAAGAAGATCGAAAATTCTGTCAAAGAAACTGGTATTCTCTCTCTGAGCCCGCCTCTAGTTGCGACCCAGAAAAAAGAGGTCATATGGGCCCAAAAATCCAACTTTTAACAAGGGCTTTGAATGTTAACCACGGCCTTGCACCTTGGTGTAGAGACAAAATTTTGCTTTGATAAAAATTCATAAAAAGCAGTGAAAGAGCCTTCAAAGGGTGTGCGAGGCCGAGGATGTTACATTTTCTACAGTCTGCGTAATTTTGGGCCATTTAGGCCGTGCAAGTTATTAATGAATCATACTTTGTTGCAAAATGATCTTCTTAATGAGAATGCCAGTAGATACACGTTTACTTCCAATCAGTTGGTAGTTTTTTTTATCATTTTGAGACCGAAATGCTCAATGGCAATATCCGAAAGAGAGAAATATGAGCTGTTGTCCGATAAGGCGTGGCGGCACGCATGCGATGCGACAGATGAGCTCGATTCTTCCGACGACCTACCTCAACAATTTGTTGCCTGATTTCCGATTAAAATCCGTAAATTTGTCATTAATTCCAATGGGAACAAACTAGTCTATAGCTTCCATGAATCTGACAACAATGTCTCGATATCGGCCGTTCACATACATAGTGCACACAGATGGCGGAGATCCGTGCAGCGGTATATAACCCTGTCAGTCTATCGTGGCCCGACCCGCGCAATGTATTCGTTGACCAGTTATGGAAGAAATTGTGTTACACACTCTTTTTACTGCTTCAAGCTCAGGTAATATGAGGCTCCCTCACAGCATGCTTCCTTATGCTTCCTTTTTTAAAACGGACTAAGGTAAATTCACAGGGGCTGCTATTATTTTATTTTTAAGATGATTGATTATTTACTCTTCCCGACTTCAAAGACCATTACAAAGCAATCCGGGCAGCTTGGTGAAAATGACACCAGACTGTCGTTAAGTAAGGGTTCAAGTTTGAATATAAATTAGTCTCGGTAGGAACACTTTTTCACTAGCCTATCTACAAAGGCAAAAAACACAAATTTTACAGTTTTTTAATAAGTTCCATTCTGCAACATCTATAGGCACTCCTACCTCACCAGAAATATCAACCTTTGAAAATAATGAGTTCAGCCATTTTATAAAATATTTAAATGAAACTACTGATTCCATCATTGAAAAACTAATGGTTACTTCTAATTTCTCTAAGAGTTCTCTGCTCTTATAAAAATCTGCAGGTTAAATGTATTTATTCAAACACGTAAACTCACACTGAATAAACAAAGAGAAAACAGAGCTTTTCAGGCGAGAAAAAATCTTTTCAGGCGAGAAAAAATCTTTTCAGCACGACTTAATAACTCGCGGTATGCGGTGTGTATGGAAAAAAATACAACAAGTTTATTAAGGATGCCAGACCCTTTTGAACTCGCTTAACTGGGCGAGCTAAGTTGGGTCGTTTTCTGAAAATCGATTTGGTCCGATTTCCAAGGTCCTCAACTTTGATCCATGCATATGTTACGCCCCGATCGCGCACACTGAAAGAAAAAAAAACTGCTAATTTGACAAATTTTGTAATGCTCTTTTCACGTTGCGATTTTTTGGTGGGGTAACATTGTCCATGGTTGGTCTAGCAGTTTTTTTTGTTGAAAGAACAATGTGTGTTATTGTTACTTTTACGTTGCGATGGTTTTGCTAGTTTGACATTTTGAAATGTTAAATCAGCATTGTAATTGCTGATTTAACATTTTTTAACGTCAATTTAACAAAGATTAAGAAGTGCTAAAGTAACATTACTTTAACGCTATGTTGAAATTGAAAATATTGCTGAGCCAACATTGCTTGATGCTGTTGTAGTATTGCATACTTTGTTACTTTAGCATTACAAGTTTTGAAACTTTTGCATGTTGTATTGTTGGTGGTATAACATTTAAAAATGTCAAAGCACCACTATCTAATTGTTCGCTAGACATTTACAATTTGTTAAACCAACAAAACTGTAAATGCTAATTTTACATTGTAAAAATGCTGATTTTACATTGTAAAAATGCTAATTTTATATGGCTGCAATGTCAAAACAACACTGTTAAAACGTAAAAAATACATTTTAGCAATGCAAAAACTACATTGCAGAAATGCTAAATTTACTTTAAAAAAATGCTGAACCTACGTTGCTTAACGCCAAAACAACACTAAAGAAACGTCAAAACTACATTTTAGCACTGCAACAATTACATTATAGAAATACTAAATCAACGTTTTACGTAAATGCAAGGTAAAGGTACATCGTGGATATACTTACATGAAGCTCCGCAACGGCCAATGGCGTAGCCAAGGGGAGAGGGGGGGGGGGGTGTCCAGGGGGTCTGGACCCTCCTTGACACTGAAATTTGTCCAAAAAAAAGGTCATTTTTTGCGTTTTCGGACAAATTTGACTATATTGGTATCTTTGGACCCCCCCTTGACAATTTTCGGACCTCGGACCCCCCCCCCCCCAGAAAAATTCCTGGCTACGCCACTGGCAACGGCCCTTAGTTCCGTATGGAAACTAACTTACTCACTGGAAAATTTGTGAGGGGGGAGGGGGGAGAGAACAAACATACCTACTTCTGAACGCATCGCTTCATTTTCTTTACTCATATTCAGGCAATGATTGTTGGCTTATTACTATCCTCAAAATGAATATTTGCCACTACATGCTCTGCGTGGAGAGGTGTTGGTGGTGGTGGTAGGGGGGGGGGGGGGTGATTATATGTGAAAAGTGAAGCTTTGATGCTTAAACCAAATTAAAGCAGAAAATAAAGCTCCGCATCTCAAACAGTTGTATGTGGGTAGAGAACACCCATGATTGTTTTCTTTTTTTTCTGAAGAGTAAGTAATACACCTGTAGGATTGGGATAGTTCAATTAGGGCATTTATATCGACTGAGAGCGACGAGTTACGCCCGTCATATACGTAGAATCAGAATTTCGTCCATTTTAGCCAATTCCAAACCCCGGGGCATGCCGAGGGGGGGGGGAGGGGACAGGTGGCACTCTTCTGGGGACGGCAAAATCATGGTGACCAAGCCCCCTCCCAAAAAAAAAAAAAAAAAAAAAAAAAAAAAAAAAAAAAAAAAAAAGCTGTCCAGTTTCAAAATTTATCGCAATAGGCGGCAAAATCAGTGTGCACGTCAGCAAAAAAAGAACGGAACCCCCCATCAACTTTTCTGAAACCTTGGCACGCCCCTATCCGAACCTATCATTCACTAACAGCACTTTTCGCATTGAGTGCACGCAAGGGTGTCCGCGCAAACTTCAGCGAGAGACGTTTCTGCGTTTCAAGCACTTTGACAATTTTTTAATGTTTCCTGCTAGGTTATCGTATACGCAGCTAACACCAAGATCTGGGACTTTTTCCTCACATGATTCTCGAAAAATGTCTTCACAAAAATTTGAAAACTGATTTCTTTATTTTTGTTTTTGTTTACCTATTCGAACAATTTAACACCTAATGTACTCAAAATGATGAATTTTCAACAGTTCAGGGCTTATTTACCACGAAAATCTCATTGCCAGTATAAAAATAAAAAAATTAGAAATAAAATTGAACTTTGCTGAGAGTCCGGAAATTTCCCTCACTTTCTCGCTATCCATGGATCGCTAATTTATCAGACACATTTTGCACTCCTTCGGAGGGGAGGGGTGGCCTGTAGGAGGCATCCCCCTTTCGGCCAAAGAAAGGGGAAAAGAAGAGGTAGGAAGTGGGAAGAGAGGAGGAAAAAGGAAAAAGTGCGGTCATCCGCAGGTGGGGTCCCATGTTCCCCTCCCCCCCCCCGTTCGCGAAGCCTGGATTCATCAACGCTTGCCGGTGTAAAGAATGATTATTTTCATAGAAATGGGCAATGGGCAGACGTCTGTCGGCTAATTAGACGATCATAATGCCGTCGATATTATCATATGAATTGGTCCGCCCCCCCCCAAAAAAAGAATGTTGGACGTTGTTGAGTTACGAAGTTTCGATTTTTCCTCGATAATGGCTATTAACCCTTTCCACTCGTATGTCGGATCTCGTCCGACATTTTGAATTTGCCGTTCCGGTCGTATGTCGGACCTCGTCCGACATGAAACTTCGCGACGCGTAGCTCGTATGTCGGACGTGATCCGACCTCTCCAGTTGGTGGCGCGCTCTACAGACATCTAGAGGAACTAAAAATTAGGTTGGCAGCATTTTTGGCTGCACTGCATGTCACGTGATGCTGTTTTTCGTCGCAAACAACAACAACGTAACCTGTTCTGTTTTGTTTACTTACTCATTTGTTATTTTTCGTTTCTTCCAAAATGAGTACGTCTCGCGAATCTACTTCCACAAGTCATATTGATGAAAGTGCGATCTCGTCGATTCTTTTAGATGATGGTTCTGATTCAGACAGTGATTTTAGTGAAGTGGAGTTACCTACTCGGGAAAATATCAGTGAGAGTGAAACCTCTAGTGATGACGATGCTCCAGAAGTAGGTGCTGGTGATGCTGGCCAGAATCAATCTTGGTCTACCTACAAGGGCCCTGATTTTAGTCATTTCCCTTATACTTTAAATGGAGGATACAACAAACCTATAAATAATCCCCCGGTGAGCCCCTTGAATTCTTTTCAGTTATTTTTCTCGGATGAACTTTTACAAGAAATAGTTGCGGAAACTAATCGGTATGCTGCCGAGAAAATAAACAAGCAAAGACCCTTGCCGAAACGATCCATTTGGCACACTTGGATAGACACTGACCTGGTGGAAATGAAAGCATTTCTAGGTGTTATTTTGAACATGGCACTAAATCCTAAGCCATCAATTCAAGATTTTTTTAGTGCAGAGTGGGTTTTTCACCAACCGTTTTTCGTGAACGTTTTTTCTAGAGAGCGGTTCTCTCAACTTTTTTGGTGTTTGCACGTGTCGCCTCCGGACCCTGTTGCTCGTAACCGCACACGAGGTGACAAGGTAAAGAACATTGTTACTTATTTGCAAGCTCGCTCCATGGAACATTTTACACCTTTGTATGAGTGTAGTATCGATGAAAGCACAGTCGCGTTCAAAGGAAGAGTTATGTTCAAGTGTTACAACGCCATGAAGCCCACCAAGTGGGGGCTTCGAGTATTTGTATTGAGTGACTCAAGAACTGGCTATGTTTATAACTTTGAGCCGTACTATGGAGCCACCACCACAAATAACCTTGTACGACCAGATCTACCTTTCACGTCCCGAATCGTAATTCACCTGGCTGAAAAATTGTCGTCTGGTAAGAATGCTGGTTCCGGATTTCATATTTTCACGGACCGCTACTACACCAGTGTCCTGCTTGGTGCAGAACTGAAAAAGATGAACATGCACCTTACAGGCACAATCATGGGAAATAGGAAAGGTTTACCCGAAGGCGTCAAAAAAGGTAAACTGAAATTGAAGAAGCATGATGCCAAGTTCTTCCGTCATGAAGATGATTTCATGGTTGCAGCATGGAAGGACAAACGTGATGTCCTTATGTTTAGCTCTTACTGCAATGATGACATCAAGGTAATTGAGAGAAGAGAAAAAAATAATGTAGTTACTCAAGTACCCAAACCATCGGTTATTTGTGAATACAATCAGTATATGGGCGGTGTTGATCATGCGGATCAATATATTGCGTCGTATCAATTCTCTCGTAAGTCAGTAAAATGGTGGCGTAAGATGTTCTTTTGGCTTTTGGAGGTTGCTGTTGTGAATAGTTTCCTCTTGTTCAACATGAATGCTGCCAACAATGGGAAAAAGGAAACTGCTCACAGGAAATACAGGGAAACCCTGATTACGGAACTTGTCGGAGATGTGCGCAACCGGACTACCCTGAAACGCTCTAGGCCATCAACCACCGAGCAGGAAGAGCGACTGAATAAGATGCCTCATTTTCTTGCAGCTCACCCAACTAAGAAAACTAAAGACTGTGCTGTTTGTAGTAACAGAAAAGTGCAAGGCGGACGTAAAGAAACTTTGTACTTTTGTAAAACGTGTACCAAAAAGCCGGGTTTACACCCAGCTGATTGTTTTGAGCGGTACCACGCACTAAAAATAATAATCATAAAGGGTCCCTCAATCAAGGCAGTGCAACAAATGGTTGCAAAATCTGCCTTCTGAGGGAATAACCTCTCCCCCTTCTTTTGTTTGAAGAAGGCAGTCAATTAAGTGTTAAAAATCAATTAATATTAATATATAACGCGGCAAATGTAATCAAATGCCGCCCTAGGCCCATGGCTTAGGACCATTGTTTGGTCCCGCCGTGGGACCACCATCATTACCCGCAAAAGCGGTGAAATTAAAATACACAATAATAATAATAATAAGACCCGACACGACCTGCTGGCGAAAACCTACAATTGGGGGATCTAAAGAAAGATATATTGTGTGAAATGCAGAAATTAGTGAAGGAAGCCGTGCGGAGCGAGATGAATAAAGCCAATATACCAGCACCAAAAAACCAGGTAAACGAAGTAAAAAATGCAGTTAGAGGTGTACTTATACAGGACATGCCCATATTAACAGCACAGGCAATCGCCACAGCAGGCCAACCAAGGACATACGCGGAACGATTGAAGATACCGAGCATAAATGCACCTAGAATCAGCGCAATACCGAAGCCCACGGGAACTGTACTCACAATCAAACAAGCGGAAGGGCAAAAAGACAAAGACCCCGATGTACTGACAAAGGAGTTCAAGAAAATCATAGACGAAAAGAATGAAAATCTACAGCTAAGAGGAGTACGTAAAGGCAAAGATTGCGTCGTTGTAGTAGCGGACACCAAAGAGATGGCTGAAAAAATAGTGAAGAACGATCAATTCAAAGAAGCAGGACTAGTAGTGGAAACGGCGAAAAACAGACAGCCCGCGTTATTACTAAGGGAGGTCGATGCAGACCTGTCTGATGAAGAAATCCAGAAAACCCTTCATGAGAAAAACCCGAGACTGCAAGAAAATGGCCAACTAACGCTGCGAGATTTCAGTCTGAACTTTCAACCGGTAGCAAAGCTTCAACCTAGAAATAAAAAGATCAAAGACAAGGTCAATTGGATTGTCAAGTGCTCTCCACAAATTAGGAACATTGTAATGAAACAAGGTGAGAGACTTTTTATCAAGTACGGAACGGTGTACTGCTCAGACTATATCACTCCGACGAGATGTTATAAATGCCAACAATATGGCCACACAACCAAATATTGCAGAGAAGATAAAGCTACGTGCGGATATTGTGCAGAAAAAGGGCATAACTTTAAGAACTGCGAAGTGAAGAAAAACCCAGAAGCTCAACCCAAATGTGCGGCTTGTATCAGAATGAAATTAAAAGATGTCAACCATACCGGAGATTCGTACGACTGTATAACATTCATAAGGGCTAGGGAGGAGATAGCCAGAAGAACAGATTATGGCCTCTGAAGCAGGAAGTCAGCGAGTGTCACTCAGCCGTGAAGGACTGAGTGACGTGAGCGGGGCGGAGACACAACCCAAGAGCAGAGCCAAGTGGACAAAATCTGATAATTTAGAAATTTTAAGGTGTTATTTTTTGGCTCAGAAAAGGAACAACGTGACAGAGAAAGAAGCTTACGATCTATGAAGAACGAGAAATCCCAGAGTACGACCCAATATGGATTAAAAAAAATTGGCACCCCAAAGGAGATATATTATAAAGAGAAAAAAAATAACAGATGAGGAAATGGAGACAGTAAAAAAAGAAACAGAAGAAGATTTAGGGAGGATTCGGAGCAAATAGTAGAACACACCCCCGAGGGACCCATACATCCACCTAGCCCCCGGGATCCATTCAGACCCTCATCCACAAGAAGTCCCTGCCGGCTTAAAAAATAGTAACTGTACCATCAGTAAAGGGCCCCCGGGGGAACCCCCCGGAAGATGAAACGGAGGGCTAAAACTCCCCCCAGCGGCCCATATACGACACCGCAATAACGGAGGAAGACCAGCTACTCCAAAAGGTCGAAGATGAATACGCAGAGCAGGTAAACGTGAGGATCGAGGAAAGGGAGCAACTCTCGAAATTACAGAATTTTAAAAAAAGCCAACATGACCATACATAGGGTGAACAAAATCTTTGGGAAAAAATGATAGAGGAGAAAGGAGGGCAAATGGGACTCAAAGAGATCAACGCATTAGTATTTTCGGGGGAAAAGGGTTTGTTTGGTGCGGGAAAAACCCTGTTGAGAGACCGAAGAATAAGGCTAAAAGAGGAGGATCCCCTACACCCCATGGTGAGGAGAATAGAAAGAAGATCCTCGGACTCCGGAGACACCTAAGCACCCTAGAGAACTATGGGAGAGACGGAAGTGGAGAAATCAAGGCAGAAACCCTTCTACACTTTTACGCAGAGAAGGATCTCCAAACCACCGAAGAGGTGTGCGAATATCTGAAGCAAAGAATAACAGCCCTAGCCCAACGGATACGCAGATATAAGAGAAGAGCAGCACAATTCCAGGAGAACAGGCAGTTCAGAGCAAACCAAAAGGCTTTCTTCCGCAAACTGCGAGGAGGGAAAGTAGAGGGAGGACCAACACCAGAACCAACGGCGGTTGACCAATTTTGGGGAGGAATATTTGAAGATGACACGCAGCACAACCAAGAAGCCAAATGGATCGGGAAATTTTAAATGCAACACCCAAATGGAGTTCGATCCGATCTCGGAAACAGAGGTCAAAACGGTAGTATCCAGAATGGCTAACTGGAAATCCCCAGGTCCGGACATGATCCAAAATTTTTGGCTCAAGCAATTTCGAACGATGCATAAGAAACTAGCGATGGAACTTAATAAACTATTGGAATCAGATGATTTTCCAGAATGGATGGCAAGGGGCAAAACGTTTTTGATCCCAAAAACACCGGAAACTGACAACCCTCAGAACTACAGACCGATCAACTGTCTTAACACTTCATTCAAACTGTACACGGGAATACTTGCGGAAAAAATAGGAAGATATGCCGAAAAAACCGGTATCATACCAGTAGAGCAAAAAGGATGTAGAAGAGGAGCCCGAGGATGCTTAGACCAATGCTTATCTCTAAAAGGGTGGTAGAAGACTGCGAAGCCCGTAACAAGAACCTGTCACTAGCCTGGATAGATTATAGAAAAGCCTTCGACAGTGTACCACACTCATGGATCCTACAATCGATGAAAATGGTAGGCATAAATGAAAAAATCGTCGGAACATGCGGAGCGATGATGAAAAATTGGGCCACGAGGATTCATGTCAACTTGGACAACTGGTCCATGGTAACAGATACAATAGCCATCAAAAGAGGAATATACCAAGGGGATTCCCTTTCGCCTCTCCTATTTTGCATAAGCCTGGTTCCCCTGTCACAGATGTTGAAGGTCCTAAAGCGAGGATATAAAATGGAAAGTATGGGGATGGAAGTCCACCACCTGTTTTTCGTAGACGACTTAAACTGTTTGCAGAGGACGACAGAGGTCTCAAGAAACAACTAAACGTCGTGCACGAGTTCAGCAATGATATCCGCATGGAGTTCGGGATAACCAAATGCGCAAAAGCGGAATTTAAGAGCGGAAGATATGCATATGGCGAAAACATTCAAATAGAGCAAGGATTAGAAATACGAAACATGGAAGAAGGAGAACTTTATAAGTACCTCGGCATGGAGGAAAATGATAACATCAGTCAAAAAAGAATGAAGGCCCAGATGAAAGCAGATTATGTGAGAAGAGTCCGCTGCATTCTAAAAACAGAACTGTCAGCAAACAATAAGGTTAGGGCGATCGGCACATTTGCTGTGCCGGTTCTAGAGTATGGATTCGGCATACTTAATTGGAAGAAACACGAAATAAGAGCAATAGACACGAAGACAAGGAAAATGCTGACAATGGGTAAAAAGCACCACCCGTCTGCGGACGTTGACAGACTATACGTGGCAAGGAAGTATGGAGGCCGAGGCCTGCGACAGATAGAAGGAGCTTTCAAGTCCAGCCTAATAAACTTGAAGGACTACCTAACGAGAAAAGCAACAGAAGACCCATATCTAAAGTTAGTGCTGAAACTAGACCAGCGTCCGAGACAAGAAAACTCTATTGTAAAGGAAGCAAAGAAGTACGAAGAAGAGAAGGGATGTAGCAAAGCTGAAGACAGAACACCAATACAACGAAAGCAGGACGTCAAAGCGAAGATAAGCAGTAACATCAAAAACCGCTGGAAACAGAAACCGATGCATGGCCAACATCCGAGGCTTCTGGAGGAGGCTCGAATCAACGGCGACGAATCGGTGCTCTGGCTAACCGGAGGACACCTCAAAGACGAGACAGAGAGCCTGATAGTAGCCACACAAGATCAAGCGCTAGCAACACGGTATCGGACTGTTCGCATCCACAAAGTCCCCGGCACTACTAAGTGTCGGATGTGCGGACAGTTCGATGAAACCATAGATCACCTTGTCTCTGGCTGCCCCGTCCTCGCCAAGGAGGAATACATTTACAGGCACAATAGGGTCGGAGCCCACCTGCACTTCGAAATCTGTAGAGCAGTGGGGGCCCCGGTGGGCACCAATAAGAGGTACGAACACCAACCACGGCCTGTAGTAAAATCCGCGGACGGGAAAACTACAATAATGTGGGATTACTCAATCTAAACCGACAGAACAGTACCGGCAAACCGTCCAGATATTGTCGTGAAACAGGAGGGCGAATTATGCCTCCTCATAGATGTATCCATACCAATGGACCGTAATGTTCATACTAAGGAGGCTCAAAAACTCTTAAAATATAAATCGTTGGAAATCGAAATACAACGGATGTGGAAAACGAAAACCAAGGTAATCCCGGTTGTCATAGGGGCGACAGGAGTCGTAACGAAGACAATGCACGCACACCTCAAAAGCGTACCTGGCACAACACCCTTGGCCAGCATCCAAAAGACGGCGGTCCTCGGTACAGCCACGATACTGAGGAAGGTGCTGATGTAATGAGGCAGTGTAGGCCCGTTCTCAGAAGCAGGATTCGATGTAGACAAATAATTGTAAGCTGCTGAGCTTATTAAAAAAAAAAAAAAAAAAAAAAAAAAAAAAAAAAAATATATATATATATATATATATATATATATATATATATATTTATATGAGTTATTAAGGGAACTGATATTGAAGTGAAACGGAGAGTCTGGATAGTGTAAGAAAAACAAAAAAAAAAAAAAAAAAAACAAACAAAAACAAAAAAGAAACAAAAAAAAAAACAAAAAAAAAAAAAAAACCAACGAAAAAACAAAAAAAAACAAAAACAAAAACAAAAAATTGCTCAGCAGCAGGATTAGATATAAGAATAGACAGTAAGGGCCAAAATATTACGGAGTGATCCACCCTATGGACAGAGCAACTCCGATTGCATAAACCTGTCCCTGGTGGAGACTTAATAACTCCATCCCCAAAGTGAGGGGAACCGTTTAGCAAAAATAAAAAAATGTATACATCACTGTAAGTAAGCCGCATGGCTTAGGACCAAGGTTTGGTTCCGCCGTGTGGACAACAGCAACACCTCGCCAAGCGAGTGATAAGGAAGGAAAATAATAAGAATAATAATAATAAGTTGTCCCATTTTAGACTCGCGTAGGTTGTCCCATTTTAGACTCGCGTGATGCGTCCCGTTTTACCAACAGGGCTATGTCCTTGCGTACGCTCAGAATGACTGATAGACAATCCGAAGTTGTCAAATCTATGAGTACCAACGTGGGACTTCGGCGTGTTATGTGCACTAGGGTTGCTCAAAAATGTGTCATACCGGCGCAATCTTTAATGTTTGTTCATTCCACCTACGACATGTCTGTTACCGACATAGCCGACAGTCTGGTAGCTGCTAACGCTGTTATGGGTTACAGTTGTATCAATTGTCAGAAGTTTTCTATGCAGGCCGTCTACGAATATGTCCGTTCTGCCGATAGCCGTTTAATTGTCAACGGTGTGGACGTCTTGCCTGGAGAGCATTTGGCATTGGATAAATTTGAGGCCTTTTGCTGTGCTCTGTATATCGATATGTACAGACGTAGATGGATGTCGGGACGATTGGTTGGAGAAATAGTTAACGATGAACAGGAGCAGCGCGTTAAAGGTGATAAATCTTGTTTGAGTAGAATTATAGTTGCTTTCAAACGGTATGTGCAGTCCGATAAAGAGACTGATGTGGAGGAAGTGGGTTTTCTATCTGCTTTTGCCCGACGAGTCCGTGCTTTTTTATATTACCCTGCCCTTTTCAACGTTGACATTTCAAAAGCTGTTAGTGTAGTTAAACTTAGTGACAATATCCCTGAATTGGTTCAGAACTTTGCCTCTGCACCGGAATATTCCATTCTCACCATGTTAAACGAGGATTATCATTCGGAATATGAATTACTAAAAAGTGTGCGCCAGCAGATAGCAGCTGCATGCGGTAATATGTTGGATGAATTCGCTATTCAGGATGATGATGATGACACCCAACCACCAGTATCTGGTCATCTTCCACCTGTTTCTAGTCCGAGTGTTAACTCTTGTTCCAATATTCCTCCCGTTGAGGCGGAGTCTTGCACTGATTCTACCAGTGTTGCTAGTCTTAGTGGTTTATCCGTCGTGAATGTTAAGGACAATGATGTCTTTAGTATCACTACTTTAGCGACTGATGATTCCGTTGTTGAAATTGTAAATGATAATACCAATAGTAATAAGTCCTGTGATGTTGAAATTAATTTTGATATGTTACAACCTCCACCTTTCTTTGTTGTAGATAATCCTGATACTTCTGTCGTTGTCGATGAGCAAACTATTTATATTTTACCTATGTCCGTCCGTTGTAACGCTAGTACTCAATTGATAAAAATTCCTGGTGACGAAGGTGAATGTTGCTTTCTTTCTCTCATCCGCGGTCAATCATTGCGTATTTCTCCTCAAGAGTTACGTGATGAATTAAAACTTTCAAAATTTCTAAAAATTGTGAAAGATATTAACCCAGAGACTGATTCGCAACTTTTAGGTGGTGAAAATTGGGGAGGAGCGGCAATTATTCAACTTTTCGCTCTACATTATTGTAAGAAAAACAAAAAAAAAAAACAAAACAAAAAAAAAACAAAACAAAAAACAAAAAACAAAAACAAAAAAAAAACAAAAAAAAAACAAAAAAAAAAAAAACAAAAAAAAACAAAAAAACGAAAAAACAAAAAAAAAAACCAAAAAAAAAAACAAAAAAAAACCAACAAAAAAACAAAAAAAAAAAAACAAAAAATTGCTCAGCAGCAGGATTAGATATAAGAATAGACAGTAAGGGCCAAAATATTACGGAGTGATCCACCCTATGGACAGAGCAACTCCGATTGCATAAACCTGTCCCTGGTGGAGACTTAATAACTCCATCCCCAAAGTGAGGGGAACCGTTTAGCAAAAATAAAAAAATGTATACATCACTGTAAGTAAGCCGCATGGCTTAGGACCAAGGTTTGGTTCCGCCGTAAGGACAACAGCAACACCTCGCCAAGCGAGTGATAAGGAAGGAAAATAATAAGAATAATAATAATAATAATAATAATAACAATAATCCACGCAAGCTTTATTGTTTTAGTTCAAAGGCAGGAAGAGATTCAAAATAGATTTATTAACTATTAGTGGGCGTGAGAGCCGTCTTCATTTCTGCTGAAGTGGGCTTTACAACATCTTTGGTTGTATAATCTTTGGTTTGCAGCAATGCGTTTATTCAACGTTTGAATTTGGTGCCACTCCTCACGCGCGCGTAACCAGTTCTCACACACTGATTTTTCTAAAGATTCCAGACGAGAAGCTAAGAACCAGCCTATTTATTTAGATAACTTGTCACGGAATGCTACTGATTACTTTAATCAAATTATCAAATTGAAATTGTACCTTTTAGTCATTGTTTACTCCTTAATTTCTTGGCGTAAAGAACTGTTTTAAATTAAGTGAGTCACCCTAAGAACTCGAAGTCTCGTGAAATAACAGCAATGTTGGCAGCAATTCGAAATAACGCGGCATGCCGGCATGCCATTCTTTATTGTTTTGTTTGACTTGAAACGGAGAGTCGCAGCGCAGACCATCGCAGACCCAGACCGTGAGGTTCCTCGTCTCTTTTTTCTCTGTTCCTCGTGCTGATGATGCCTACAGGTGGTCTAAATAAGAGTCCCTTTGCAAGTGTTCATAATACTTAATTTATGCAAGTGTTTCGTTTCGTGATTGTTGCTTGTGTCGCCATTGAGTCTCTCATTCCTGAGTGTTTATTAGTGTTTCATCTGTATGGAGTCTGCAGAGCCTAGCCTACAGGTGGTCTAAATAAGAGTCCCTTTTCAAGTGTTTCGTTTCGTGATTGTTTCTTGTGTCGCCATTGAGTCTCTCATTGCTGAGTGTTATTAGTGTTTCATCTGTATGGAGTCTGCAGAACCTACTGAGAGGACAAGCAAACTTATATCGTTAGCTGTAAACGCCAATATGCCGTCAGGAAATCAGATGTGTAATGTCCCTGTAAGTACAATTACTTCAATTCATTATTTTCTTTACTATTATTAGATTTTGGGCAGGTGAAGGCCATGTGATGTTGTGGTGTGTTTACCTTACTCCCTACTGGTGTTGGATGCACCAAATGGTTTGCTGAGAGGAGGCTTCCTCAGTAACTTTTGGGTAAGAAGCGGATGCCTCACTTTTCGTAATTCCTGGAATTTCGATGAAGTTTGTGGGATCACATGGTGTAGATTCCATCACACTGTGCACCCCATTGTTACTGAGAGCACTGCTCTAAGCAAGCCACTTTATACATTTGGCTTGAATTCTTGTTTAAAGTATTACAAATGGACTCATCACTTTTAGTTAACCTCTTTATCTAGAATTCACGTAGTTTGAGTATTCGATCCTGACAAGTAGCTGTGCATGCTTTCAAAATGCATCAGTGAGCGGTCGGTTAGCAACAAGTTGGAACTCTGCTTTCCAACTGCTCACCAGTGAGCTGTTGCAGTTCGGAAGCAGGCTCTGCTCATTTGTCATAACCAGACTTACAGAGCGTTTGTTCTAGCTGCTGCATGTTTCCCTCTTTCTCTCTACCAACACTTTCATTTTCTGTGTCCCATAGACCCGGTTTTTTTCCCATCCGCTTCCCAGCGATCCAGCAAACCGTTTATTTTCACTCCGCTTGGTTCCATTTGCTGCCAGCAGATGTCAGTGGTCCCAGCGGTCTCCTGAGGCCGCTGAGCGTCTGCGGGATAGGCCTTTTTATTTACATCTGTGTTCACAAATGGGCGAACGTAACATCTTCAAGCAAAATCATACGAATTGACATAAACGCTTCGCTGGACCGATGCCGATGGATCAGTGCAGCAGATGGGAAAAACGGCATCTTATGTCAACCCATGAGACTTCTTGGTCTCTTGCACTTGTTGTCCTCAGTTAAACAAATGACGTTGTTGCTTGATTGCTTTGAATGTGAATATCTTGTCCAATTCTGATATCGCTACAGAATTTGTACCATGATCAATTTCGTTCTTTTACCCATAGCTCGGCCTTCAAGTTGAATATCACGTCTCGCAGTATGCTTGGGTTCCGTTCAGTTTTCATTGAAATAATCTTAACCTTATGGAATATTCATTTTCATTTGTTTACATCTTGCAGATGGCTAAACCTGGTTTGCTGATAATTGGAGATTCTCAGCTGAAATATATCGAAAACATCGCTCACTTGAGTAAGCAATCTGAAATTACGCGTATCTATCGCCCTGGCCTGAAAGTAGAGCAGATAGCCCAAGATGAAGACCTCATTAAGTCCACGGAATTTTTTCACCACATAATTTTTCATGTTGTGACCAATAATATTCCAGGTATGACAAAGCTTGATTGCTTTGAATGTGAATATCTTGTCTAATTCTGATATCGCTACAGAATTTGTACCATGATCAATTTCGTGCTTTTACCCATAGCTCGGCCTTCAAGTTTAATATCACGTCTCGCAGTATGCTTGGGTTCCGTTCAGTTTTTATTGAAATAATCTTAACCTTATGGAATTTTCATTTTCATTTTGTTTACATCTTGCAGATGGCTAAACCTGGTTTTCTGATAATTGGAGATTCTCAGCTGAAATATATCGGAAACATCGCTCACTTGAGTAAGCAAGCTGAAATTACGCGTATCTGTCGCCCTGGCCTGAAAGTAGAGCAGATAGCCCAAGATGAAGACCTCATTAAGTCCACGGAATTTTTTCACCAAATAATTTTTCATGTTGGGACCGATAATATTCCAGGTATGACAAAGTTATCTTATTTAATGGGGGTGCTGCTCATTTTGGGATTTTGCTTTTCTTTTAGAAAATCAAGTCTCCTGTCAGAACTGGGACTAAATGATGTTTCGTCCTTACGGCCCCGCACGCAAATGATCGGTGAGCAATTACGGGGGAGGGGGGGGGGGGGGTATTAACCACATGCAATCATACATTAGGATGCACCACCCAACGTCTTTCGGAGGACCGTCAATCCGTTACATAATTTGGTCCCTGAATTGTGGTATTTTCAATTTTTTCATAAAATGCCTGATTGCAGAGGAAAAATGATGTGAAAGGACGTGGCATCATTTTATTAAGCCTGTCGTAGTGATCAAAAAGTCTCGCGGGTCCAACATTTTTTATTTGCCAGTTTTCGAGATAATCAAGCTACAAAATTGCACGAATCACAGCATTTACAATGAATTTGCTCGGCCATCAAGCGTACCTTCCTCCCTAGTAAGTTGCTCACTGCACACTTGTGGTGGCTGCCGTGTCTTTTACTCGCACTCCGTCTGGAGTCGACGCTCCATTTCTACTACTACCAACATTCACACACGGTATCTCTATCTAACACTCGTGAGAGAGAGATAAATCGTGAGCGAAAGGAGCGGCAGCCATTACCAGTTTGCGGTGAGCGGCTTACTGGGAAGAAGGGTTACGCTCGATTGCCCGACATTGATAGACCCGTGATTTATGCTGATCCGAGTGTTAGTATTTCTGATTAGGAAGTTAAATTTATTGCATTAGCTTGGATGGATATAGTTGATTTTGGAGAGGAGGGGTTTCAAACTGAGCTACTTTTGACTCAGAGCAGAGCGGACCACGTATGCAGCTTGCCAACGTGGCTTCCTTATCTTAGCTCTGAGCGGATCTCCCTAAAACATATTCCGAATCATGCAAGATCTCTCGCGAGTTGTCACAGTCGCCATAAACAGATTATTAACTGCAATTCGGCTGACAATAATCAAGAAAGTGGTTGCTGTTCTCTCTACGTATAATATGTGATGTGCGGACTTAGCAATCGTACGCTTTTGTTTATCAGACTTTTGAATTATTCGTGTTCAGCGGAGAAGCACGCGAACTCTGGGCTGAGTGTGGTGTTGACTTAATTTATTTAGCCTCAGCTTGTAATTTTGCGGTAATGGGTCTGTTGCGCACTTTCTTTACTTCATTTTCTTGAAGTACTTGTTGGATGGAACTTACAGTAAATTATATAATTTTTTTTTTTTTTTTTTTTTTTTTTTTTTTTTTTTTTTTTTTTTTTTTCATAAGATCGTGAACTAAAACACTTTCAAAGTTGCGAAAATGTCGAGCGATTTGAAAAGGTTTCGTTTCGGCGCGAATCTCTATGCCGTCATAGTATAGGTCATCCGGTGACTGAAAGTAGTCTCTTTGCGTGCCAATTGCGATTTGCGATGACACATCTTCGCAAATTCCTCTGAAATTATGACTCATGGAAAGTAAAAGAGGCCATATTGCTATTGTTTCGTGCCACAATAATGTAAGAGCACTACCATCAGCAACACCGCAACCGGCGCGGACCTGTACTATGTCGTCATCGAGTTTCGCGCCATTGATGTAATTGTCACATTTGTTTTGCTGCAAGTCTCAAATAATTGTTACTTTTTCTCTATTAAATAGGAAATATTATGAGTTTTTGTTCTTTCCATCGGTTTTCACTATCTTTTAATTTAGATTCAGGTATTTATGGCTTCATAACCAAAGTCCGCAACAGACCCATTGCGTGTTTATCTGAATTAACTTCATAGATTTCATCTATTTATGGACAAATTTTCCTCCAATCTTCTAAAAGAAATTTCTTCCTGATGCCTTAGATTTTTTTCTCATCTAATTTTTCATCTACCACCTATTTCCTTATCCGAATTTGGAAGCCTTTATCAGTACACTGTTTGCAGCGTACAAACTATTGACTTACTGCATATTTGACCGTTTAGCTCTCTTAAACTGTGCAGGGAACAGTTGTAGAAGGTGAAAACCCTGTAGCTTTCAAATTTTATCTTGAATTATTATACCTCAGAAATAAGTTGCTCGTGAATCCATCAGAACTGCTTTGTGTTGCTTTCTTCCAGTGCCAAATTCTCATATATGGGTCAAAATTGAATCCTATTCAAAGGGTGTAGGAATACAGGAAATAATGTCAATTAACTGGTTTGGATGTTTTTACAGTGGTTTAAGTTTAGGATGTGGTCAAGATAACATTGTTCATTTTTTTCCTTATCCCTTTTTTATTTACCTATTTTTCTACTGACATATTTATTTACTTAGTACTTTATTTTCCTTTTTTTCCAGGTAATTCTGTCGAAGAGATCCTTGCTAAATTGGAGCATCTAACAAACACAATCCAGGAGCAGAACCCAGAATGTAACCTGCATTTTTCTGGTATTCTTCCTCGCGGAGAAAACAATTTCAATCCCAGCTCTACTCATCATCAACTTTGGATAAGCGCAGTCAACGGAAAGGCAAAGCAAGAGGAGGAAAATAAAATAGTTAATGTACGACGGAAAACCTGGTCATTGGAAGAACTAAGTATAGTGCTAACTGCTTTTGGGAGTTACATTGTTGAAAAAAAGCTGCCATCGTCTCCGACGCGAGCTTAATCCACGTCTACGCGGAAGACTACTCGGCGGAAATGGCCGAGAAACATATCCATGACTTCGTCTCCGACGCGAGCTTCATCCACGTCTACGCGGAAGATTACCCGGCGAAAATGGCCCAGAAACATATCCATGACTTCGTCTGCGACGCTAGCTTAATCCGAGTCTACGCGGAAGATTACCCGGCGAAAATGGCCCAGAAACATATCCATGACTTCGTCTCGAGCTTGCGAAAGCGATTACCGGGTTGTGGAAACCACCCCACCGGAACGCATCGAGAAGCTTTTGTTCCTCTCGGTGATCCACTGGGTCCACTTCCATTTTCCCGCGTCAGAGGTTCCTGAGGAAACCAGGCCATACTTCACGCCAGCGAAGCATAAAGCTCGAAAAGGGACCCCCCCCCTCCCCCCGTGTGGTCCGTCAGAATCACAAACTTTCACATGGGGGTGACTCTCTATTCGAGCCCTCATCCGACTTGGGAAGTGAATTTGATTGGATGTTGGACGACCTCAATGATATGGAGTGGACCCCCGAGTTCGAGGAGATGGCCCAGCGGGCCAGATAGTAGTGATGTGTGTACCCGTGCACTGAGACTCGTGGTCTCTTCTTTGGATTTACGTGTGGACCACGAACTCCCTGGTGAGTTGGCTACGGCTCTTTTCTTTTGGTTCTCTATAGATAGATAATTATTCACTGTACTATCTCGTCAAGTATTTTCTCCCTATATGCTGACCCCCCCCCCATTTTTTACAAACATCTACAATTACCTTTTCCGTCACCTTTATTCGCTTGGCATGCACTTTTAGCATCCTCCGTCCGGTTTGATCACGCAGTTTACTAGGCTCGACTGAGAAATGACTTTATACGGGCCCAAGTAACTAGTCGTTAACTTTCTTGATCTGCCGCGCCTGACGGTCGGGTCATATAACAGGACTAGATCACCGATTTTGAACTTTGGGAGCTATCTGTTCTTATTCGTCGCTTTAAAATGCCCCCGTTTTTCCTACTCCCACCACATCCGAATTTCATGCTCCACCCCAGTCGCTACCCCCAGTGCTTAGGTGTACCGAGCTGTTAGTCACCTTTAAAGCTCGACCCCAGTCGTCACCCCCAGTGTTTAAGTGCACTGAGCCGACCGGAAACAGGGATTCGGACCGGCCCGGGTCCCAGACCGCGGTCTTGGGCATGATAAGAGTCAATTATTTTAAATTGATCATGATTGAATCAGTCGCAGTGGGCCTAGTACCGAAACAAAATACCTTGAAATTCTCTGCGCCATCCCAATACTTCCTCAATTTTTTGTGCTTCGTTAAAGTGAGAAAGTAAAAAAAGCCCCAAAACGTTATTTTAGATTATTTAGGAAAAGTCATGGAGCCACAACCCATTTTAATATATTCTAAAAACAAACAACAAGGGTCTCAAATTGAAATTGCGGTCAAAATGACTGCACCGTAGTTCTCGCGTTAAAGTTTATGTCGCTTTATTGAATGATTTTCTACTTGATATTAGAAGAATGTTGCCCATTGGTAGAAATCAAATCTTGAATTATTTTTTTTCGGCCATTTTCTAGATTTCTCCGGGAAAAAAGGCTGTTCCGTGCAAGAAACAGAAAGTAAAGCCTGCGAAAAGAAGACTCTTCAGGGGTCGACCCCATAAACAAAGTACAAGCAGTGAACCAAGCGAAATCGTTTCTCAGTCTATTCCAAATGATGCTTCTACAACTGATAGCACTGCTACCTCAAGTGCCTCTGTTAATGACCAGCGTGTTATTGAGGAAGGTGACAGCTGCCCTCTTAGGGTGACCTCTCCTGCCTCAGTTGGTATTGACCCTAAAATTGGTGCTAGTCGAAAAGCAAACACCTCACCCGCTTTGGCACGCCCGATCGTTGATGATCATCAGAACCCTGAGAATTTGCCAAGCACAGTTATTGCTGATGTGGTTTCAACTGCTAGACAACAGACCTCACCTCTGTTGAATAAGCAACTTGATCGCAAATTTGAGCATTTAGACGTATGTTTACGGTATCATAGGGTTCTATCATGGCTGAAGGTCTCCTGTCAAATTTGAAACATATTGATTCGCAAAATTAAGAGAAATCAACGATTCCCCGTAACTGGCCCACCGCGGATGCGCATCAAACTTAACACGGGCGCCATAGGGAGGGAGTGCGTTCCTGAGGTACTCGCAAACAATACCGCAACCCCCCGCCCTAAAAATGGTTTATACATAGCATTAATGACTATTCTCAATCAGAGGGTGGAACAAATTTCATTCCGTATCCCAAGAACAATCATACTCCCCATGCTGTACATGTTAAAGTGGGTGCACCACTAAGGGGTGGAGGGCAAATGGTCGCACTGTGGTTAATCCAGTCACTGTAGGCAGTGTTGCCTACTGCAACACACATGACTTACATAAAAAGTACAAACAGGAGATGCTGACAACTTTGAAAAGGAAAAGAATCACCCTAAATCACGGGAAAATCCCTGAAAGTCCCAAGATTTTCGGGTCACTTGCAACTCTACTCGGAGGTGGTTCTCAGAAAGACCCACAGAGCATCAGGTCTGCTCTTCCTCGAGAACGGCCGCTGCAATAAGATTAGTATTACGTCGGAGGAGCAGACTGGTTGCATTATGTGCGCTCCTCCTTCAGAGATCGCCTCATTTATGCGCTAACCCTCCTCAGGGAAATTTCTCAGCTTGCAACTATATACCAAGTACAAATTGTTCGACTCAGAGGTATCGTTTGAGGCTTGATCGCTATCGCGGTATTCAAGCGGGGCACATTAAGTTCAGAGGTCACCGAATCATTCATCAAGCGAAAACCTTGCAAAGGGAGAGAGATTGGGGGGGGAGGGGGAGACTAAAATTGTCAGAGCAATCTGCGATCAAAAATTCATCCGGTGCATCGACTTCGGCATCGTTCCTTAGATGGGAGCGAGGAGCCTGTGTTTACAACCACGTGGGGGATACCGCACGGGTGTGGTGAGGCGGGTGCGGCGCGCAGTTGCCAGACTAGGACGAAAATAAACTAGATTTCCTATAAGAGTAAATGACAATGGTAATGAGTGTAATTCGGCAACGTTGCATTTTTTCTATTTACGGTTGAACTCAGGGAAAAGGTCGAGTATTGGGTTGTTCACTGTGCGCCTGGAATTCGATTGTTTTCCTGGGATGTAAAGGACAAAATACAATGTTGCCAGATTAACCTGGCAAGCTACAGCTATGCGCACTACTACTGCGCGGTGCACATTGGAGCGAGTCAATGGGAGGGGTCGGACATGCACGGGGAAAAAAAAAAGACTGGTAGAATTTACCATCTGCACAGAGCATAGCTGATTTTGGAGTCTGCAATAAAGTATGGTAAATGCAACTTACTTTGTGGTATATTAAGATAACCTGTTAGTACATTTCACCATAAGGTACGTTGCATTTACCATGTTATGGTAAAATTTACTATATGATAGTAAAATTTACCATACTTGACAGCAGACTCCAAAATCATCAATGCAGATGGTCAATTCTACCAGTATTTTTTTCCGTGTAGAATATCTTACTTAGAATAAAAATTTGAAAGTGTTTGCAGTGAGAGAGAGAAAAAAAAAAAAAAAAAAAAAAAAAAAAAAAAAAAAAAAAACTGTAAGGGGTGCTTTTTGTAGAAAATTTTAGGATAAGACTAACCAAACTTTCAGACTTCTACGTAGCGTAGTAACAAAAATGGACACATTTAAAGTTTCCACGCCATGTCCGGCCTAGTCTTTGCATTCGCTGGATCAATTGAGAAAAATTGGTGAGGATATTAAAAGTAATTGGTTAGGGGTGAAAAATCTGTCAACAACGCTGCCTCATGATGCGCGATACCTTTTTATGTAGGAAGTATCGTGTAACCATTGTGCCAATGGCATAATCACTTGCTCCGTTCGTTCCTTCGTCCGCTCAATTCATTTCATTCATGCATTCTCATTCATTCACAATCCGAGACGTGCTGCGATGAATACGAGAGTAATAAGCCATCCGAGGAATGCGCGGTTTTCCTTTGGTTTCTTTTGCTCCCTCTTTTTTCTCCGCTTTTTCCTCCGTCCCTTTCCTACTCCGCCGCTTTGCAAGTTCCAGTTCTACTAGTTTCCTCTCCTTAACTCATCCTCGGTCTATCATCATTTGCTTTAGCAATCGGAAGTAATTTGGCGGTAGATTTTTTTTTTTTTTTTTTTTTTTTTTTTTTTTTTTTTTTTTTTTATCGCAAAACGCAATGCTGGCGACTAAGGTTGTGCGTCAATATCTGTCTCCTTCCAAAATTTTTTTCCTTCTCATTTTTTCTAACCAACGCAATAATTCCGATGGTGTCATATTGAGCAGAAACAAAATAAAAAAAAAAAAAAAAAATCCCCGATCTTTGATATAGACTGTCCCAAAAATGATTGGACTTGACAACTGTAGGTTTGAATGAAAAGATCAGCATCCATCTCTAGATAAGGCAACCTGATAGGATTAAGAGCAGTAAGAAGCTGATGTTTTTGTGATAACCATTAAAGTGCCAAATCCAATCTTTTCTGGGACAAGCTATGGTAAATTCAAAAAAAAAAAAAATCCAAAATTTTCCTGGAAAAAAAAAAGGCTGGTAAAATTTACCATCTGCATAGCTGATTTTGGAGTCTGCTAGCAAGTATGGCATTGCCATTCTAACCATGAAAGGTTCCACTTTCGAAAAAACATCCGAAGCTCTCTTTTTATGGTTCAGCCTGATGAGAGATATGGGATGCCCCTATTACCGGCCCTATGTTATAAGAAAAGGCGATGCAGTTGCATGGATTGCTTACAGATGGCGAGGGTGAATTTACTGCAAGCAACGGATGGCTTAACCGATGGAAGGAACAGAAGCGACAAAAACCCTTCCGAAGCTACTTTCAGTACAGCCAGGAAAAATGAGACTGATTGGCAAACAATTAAATCATAACCTACAAAAATAAAATAAATAAACATCATAGAAAAATTGGACGGATGAACGAATCGGAATCAATTCAACGAACAAGCGCACGACTCACGAGCTTGGTTCTTTGGAACGAACGACTATGGAACTCCGTTTCAGCGCTTCATCGCTGAAATCACCGTTGACCTCACCAATTTTAAATAACAATATTTAAAACTCAGTCAGGCAACAGAGCTATTCCTTTGAAATAAAATTGGCAACAATATTTTGCAATCTGCGTCCCGACAATATACACGTACATTATACACACTATTTAACAACTCCTTATTCCCCAAAGCCGAATAGCATGTTTCATTTCATTTCACGACACTGACGTAAATCGCGAGAAAAATAAGATCTTTTTCAAATGAGATTAAATCTGAATCAAATTGGAGGGCCGAGCGATACATGTTCCAACGGTGAGGTAGAGTTGGCCCAAAAGCTATTAAAACAATTCGATAAACTCTTATGGACAGATAAGAAGTCCAAAAATCAGAAACTTGGAAACGGACATGTACGCAGCCAGGAGTTTATATTTCTATCTACCCCTTCTTTCATGTATCACAAGTGCTAGAAAAGAACAGATACATGAGCTGAAATCACTTGGTAGCCCCTTCATCCATCCTTTTCCAACACATAAGTTTAAATGACCGAAGAGAGAGAAAGGCGAATTCCTGGCTACAGCTCTGGACACAGACCACTCTCACAAGGAACATCTTACTTCTCTGAAACTTACGCTCTGACTGGGGATTGCTATTTTGGTGTATGTGACTACACACTTGTCGATTCGTCATAATGGAATGCAAATATTGTGTCAGTTACATTTTGTGAGAGTCACTGGTTTGATAGTGTTATTGTGTGCTACTGATTGAGAAATCGCAGGTGAGAAAATTTTCAAGTGCAATAAGTTTCTTCTGCGATTGTCATATACGTTATACGACACCTGTTGATCCTGGAAACAGCGATGATGAATCTTCAACTCTCCAGCCACCCCCCCCCCCTTCCGTGCCACAGCCACCACACCACCCAGTTCGCAATGCTTTTACTCATCTGAGAAGACAACGCACATAGGATATGAATATATCGGCTTATTGGACATCGTTAAAGGCTGTACCAAGAAAGATTGGACGTGACAAATGTACAACGACTTTCAAAAGAAAGTATCCTAGTAGACATTTTCATTCTTTCATTCCTCGACCAGTATTAAATTTTTGGGCAGTTTTCAGGTATTTCAGAGTCCAACAGCATTGCCACTTAAAAGTATGCCTTGAGAATGTAAAATTCTTTGACAAATCATGGACAGCATAATAAAGGGTCGTTTCGATGAGAGTACTTTATTTTGAAGGTCATAGTAAGGTTTGAATGAAAACGTCAACTGATTCCAACGAGCTATACAGTTATCCAGAGTGGCAGTTCAAAGGATAACCTGCGTAACCACCATGGGGGATTTGCGGGTTAGGTTTAAAAGTGTAACTTTTACATTTAGGGGAGATTGGGGTAAGACGGGGTACTTGGGTAAGACGGGGTACCCGCTCGGGCTGCCAAGGAAGTGCTGCGATCTGCGGTGAATGTAGTGAACTACTTGCCCAGAGATTACTAAGCCTAAGAGATATGGCACTTCCTATCTCCGCCGTTGTACTGCCTCAGCCGTTATTTGTTGTATTTGTTTATATTCGCGAATGCGACTGTTCTACTTTTGTTGATAACCAATACTTTTGAAACTAGCTGCTTCCGCGGAGACGCGGAGTCGCAGAATATACGTTGTCTTAAACACACTTCATGTTGATTATTTCCCATCTCTTTCCTTCTCGGCTGTAAGCCGACTACATGGCGACCGTGACAGGACACCGAGTTTTTATCATTCTAAATGAGCGGTACTTACAAATTTGAAGACGCGTGGTCATTTAAAAACCCTTCGAAAATGGGCGGCTCTAATTCTAGGGAAGAAAAAAGTGTTTCGGAATCGGTAATCGTGTCGGGTCAAGCCAACGTTACTTTTTCCGATCATGATCTCGCGCAATGGTGGACCATCGGTGGCATAATTTTTATTTTTGTTGTTTTTTGTGTTAATTTTCGGGATTCGCCGATTTTTGCGCAGCATTCGCGATTTCCGGCAGCAACAGGATGAGTTGCGCGCGGCTGTACTTGAATTGCGGGCTAATCGCACCAATTAGTTGTTGAACCTTCGATTGAACTTCGATTTTTGGTTAAGAGTGTTTTTTTTTTTTTCTTTGTTTTGTGTGTGTTATGTTGTAAAATTAGATTTTATGGCGGAGGCTTTTCTCCAATTTGCGGAAAGTTTACTTAAGACCCCTTTGGAGCGTCGTGCACGCGAAGCACCCGCAAAAAGTGTTCAGCTTGAAGAACTTTGGTTCGCAGTACCGTCGGCGGACAAATCGGAGGCACTTCGGAAGCGTTACGGGCGCTGTAAAATTTTTCTTTCCAAATCGTTAACCGATGATTCGGAAAACAGTGATAATGATGATTTGGGGATTTTTAACGAACCGCAAGTGAACACCGAAAATTCTTTACCGGGAAAGTCGAACGATTCCTCCAAGTGCAAAATGGAGTTCAGTCTTAAAACAGTAAATTCGGTGGTGCCAGATTTCGATGGTAATTCTTCGCAGTTGGTTGATTTTCTTGATTGTGCAAAACTGTATAATGACATGCTTTCCGATGCGGGTAAAGTGATATTTTTAAATTTTCTTTTGAAAGTAAAATTGAAAAAGCGTGCGAAAGTAGCGGTAACGTCTGAAATTACGACTTTCGATGATTTCGATGTTTTTATGCGAGCGCGTTTCAGACCGCGTGTAACTTTAGCTACTTTGGAAAATGAGTTGACCTCGTTGCGTCAAGAAAATTCAGTGACGGACTTCGCTTCAAAGATCGAGGAACTTGTTTCGAAAATGACTCAGTTACAAGTTATCGATCACGGGGACAATAATTTGAAAATTATTAAAAGTTTAAATGACGTTGTGGCGTTAAATGCTCTGAAAATGGGTGCCAGTGTCGAAATCAAGCGAGTTTTGTTAGCAGCGCAAGTCAAATCGTTTACGGACGGAGTTTCTGTGGCTTTAGAGGCCGAAAGTGGGATTCGTTCGTCCTTTTCTTCTGGGGCTGATTCGAGCAAGCAAGTGTCTGTTGTGCATCGTGGACGTGGAGGTCGCGGCTGGAACAACCGTGGTTCAAATCGCGGATATAATCGAGACAATTATCGCGGAAGGCAAAATAATTACAACTCCAATAAAGGATATCAGCAACAGTCTTCCTCCAGTCAGGGCCAGGGCACACAGGATAACCGTAGGGGTGGAAAGTTTCAACAACGCGGACCCCGTTTTGACGATTCCCAGCGAGGCGCTTTCCGAGGCAAAAATCAGTCGGGAAACGGGAAAGCGCCGCCAACGGACGGAAAACAGGTGCAGGTATCGCTGGCGGCGATTCGATCAGCGGATGCTACGCCTTCGGACTGGAGAGCGTAACGAACTTTGTACGTCTTTTAACCAATGCTTCGGATCAACCGTTAAACTTTTTGGTTGATTGTGGTGCGGACGTGAGTATTTTAAAAAAATGTGTTGTTAATAGAAAGAATTTAGATTTAGTTAATAATTATTTTGATATCACCGGTGTAGGTGAAGGTAAAGTGCGCACTTTAGGAGAGTTAAGTTTAAATTTTAGGTTTAATGCGGAATGTTCTTTAATGCATCCGGTTCATTTAGTAGACGAAAATTTTCCCATAAGAACAGACGGAATTCTCGGAAGAGATTTTCTTAATAAAGAGCTGTATTCAAAATGAGGCTTTTTGGCCCAAGAAAGAAAACCTTTCAAATTTTCAGGGTTGATAGAGCTACTCAAGAGCTTTCCAAAAATGGCCAGTTTTTTGTTCTAGCCCTCTTGGAAGAGGGAGGGCGGGGGGTCAAAGTTGGAACCTTTAACCTCCCGTAACTTTTTAACAAGTTGACCAATTTGAATGCGGTTTTTTTTAAAATGTAGCTTTTTTAATGTTCTTTCGATTGATGTGCCACACTTTACCTTTTGAGGAATTTTAAGACAATTTTTTTCAATTTTTTCGATTTTTGAAATTCCCAAATTTTTGTTTTTTGCATTTTTGAACCGGGGCAAACGCACTGAGTGTAACAAATACCAATCTGGATTAAAGCTCTTTCAATTTGCTTTCAAGTAGTTCAAACCGCGTGTTGGGGAAACGTTTCGTTCAAAAGTTATAAGCACGTAAAGTTGACGCGGAACCGATTGCGGCGTGCTCCGGGCCCGCGTTTTTGACTTATAAGGTCGGCCGCTTCTCTCCGACTGGAAAGGAATAATAAATATTCTGGCTTAACGCGATTAATACCAATACTCAACCCATTTTAAACTAATAAACAAGTGTTTTCAACGGTCTTTCATCATTTTTCCAACTTTTAAAGCCCAAAAAGGAGGCCCGAAAAAACCTGCTTTACAGTCGTTGGCGGTAGCATTGCGTGCAATCTGTCAACGCATCATTTTGTCCATTGAAACCCATAAAAAAGGTCGAAATATTGGAGGTGCACAGTGCACTCCCTTGATATTTATCACATTATTACACTCCGATTTATTTGCGACGAATAAAGCTTTTTTTGTTTTATGATAGCAATAACGACAAAAAAAAAAAAAAAAAAAAAAACCCATCAGAAAAAACTTTTTCCCTCTTAGGTTTTTTCTCCAGAGAATAACTACATCCGCGACATTTTTGGGGAGACACATTAACTGAGGTTTCCATGGCGAAACAAGCACGATTGCCCCGCGATAACTGATTGCAATCATTTTCTTGAAACACGGAAAACCCATCTTTAGTGCAATGTTTTGGGTCGTGCTTGTGTCGCCATGGAAACCTCAGTTAATGTGTCTCCCCAAAAATGTCGCGGATGTAGTTATTCTCTGGAGAAAAAACCTAAGAGGGAAAAGTTTTTTCTGATGGTTTTTTTTTTTTTTTTTTTTTTTTTTTTGTCGTTATTGCTATCATAAAACAAAAAAAGCTTTATTCGTCGCAAATAAATCGGAGTGTAATAATGTGATAAATATCAAGGGAGTGCACTGTGCACCTCCAATATTTCGACCTTTTTTATGGGTTTCAATGGACAAAATGATGCGTTGACAGATTGCACGCAATGCTACCGCCAACGACTGTAAAGCAGGTTTTTTCGGGCCTCCTTTTTGGGTTTTAAAAGTTGGAAAAATGATGAAAGACCGTTGAAAACACTTGTTTATTAGTTTAAAATGGGTTGAGTATTGGTATTAATCGCGTTAAGCCAGAATATTTATTATTCCTTTCCAGTCGGAGAGGAGCGGCCGACCTTATTATAGCGTTTGGTCAAACGCAAAACGGAAAGTCCCAACAGAACGAAAAAGAGACCACACACTATAATTACAAGAATCATTTCGTTTGGACCGTTTTGTTCTAATATGACTCTCTACCGAATTAACGGCTGAACGAAACCCTATATCGCCGTATACCAATCGTCCCCATTTGAGTTCGTTTTGATACTTTTCTACTTTTCGACTTTTAATTTTATCTCGTAAGCGAGAAATCTCGTTTGCAAATTCTGGGAATTTCAAATGATTTGCCTCAAAGCAAGTCGGGGCAACCTAAGAAAAACAAAAGATGTAACGGACCGTGCGGCTCGCAAATCAATCAATGCTACCAACCGCATCAACCACCGAATACATCACATCGGCAGCCAACCTCTGCTGGAATCAGGAGGACAATTAATACTATTCTGTGCTCGTAGTGTTATTATCTTTCGATAAAAAGGATGAGAAATCTGATCTTTCATTACCTTAATCCTCAGAATTCTCCTTTAATTACCAAAACTTACTGGGCATCGAAGAGGCTCTCTGATACAACCCAGATTTCGTTGTTTACATAGCGGTCCCAGCCCTAACCTCTCCTAGTCTCCTCCTGGCATATGTATTTCCTTTTTCCTATTCTATCAACTTTCAGCTACCTATTCATTGCTTTTGCTCAACGCAATAAAATTACTCTGCTTGCGTCTGTAGTGGCTCTGACTTGTGAATTGGTAAGAGTTCAAAGGTTCAACAATGGGAACTTCTGAATAGACCTGTTCTTAGTGATGTGCTGACTTGCGATATACTTCCATCATGTTGTGATTGTATGTGGAATTCCTTTCTCCTAGAAATTGAGTCTCATCTCTCTACCTTTACATGTTTGGTTTTGAAGGTCCTATAGGGAGTCAGCCCTCTTTCAATTTCAAAGGAATGTGCTTCGCGGTCAAATTTTTTGACATTCTATTTAGTCCGCCAACTCTTGTCAAATGACCTTGCGCTATAAGCCATCATGCAATCAATGTAGTTACATCGCTCCATATCTATTTACAAGTAAATTTCAAATACTCCGGGTAACTTCCTGATTGAGTGTCAATTAGTGGATATTCTGATTGATTCTGTGTAACCTGGACCTATCTAAGGCGTAATAATCTAATTGGTCGGTATCGTCATTTTGCATGCTCAACACAAGAAGTTCTACAGCAGAGTCATTTTGAGTATCAGGTTCCGACAAGTCGCGGTGCCTGAACTGCATCCAAAACCAACCGTTCAGCGATGCGTGTTGATACAGTTCGGAAGGAGGCACAGCTACTTGTCAGAGCCCGACACTCAAAATGGTCTCGCTCTACTTGGGTTTAAGTTAAACTTACAACTATCCATGATATACTCCTGACCTGTTGTTGATTAGGTGCAAATATGCTCTAACAAGTAGCAGAGCAAGCTTCCAAAATTCATTAAAACGCATCAGTGAAGGTTGGTTGGCAATGAGCGGAAACTCTTAGCTAACCAATCGCTCACCGATGCGCTTAGTGGCAATGAGCGGAAACTCTTAGCTAACCAATCGCTCACCGATGCGCTTAGATGTATCACGGATAGCTAATCCATCAATCCGTCCGTAAACTAAAGGCTAATTTTTAAACAGGAACGCTATGGAATGCTGCACTCTTTTCATGTAGTTAGCGGGCATGGTTCACACGATCCATCAGAACGGAACTAGCCAACTAATTTCTTCCAACTGCGGTAATTTTTTATCAGCCAAGAGTAACCCGTTCAATCTTGTTCCATAAATGAAAATATTAGCTTCCAGTTAGTGATCAAAAGCAGGTACCTACCGCAACCTTGAGAGGCTTCTCGAAACAATAATGCCAGCACCTTGACAGCTTACAACTTAACGAGCTTGAGCCGATCCACTTATCCTTGATCAAGTCAGTCAGATTCTTTCATGAGGTTAGAGCTCGTTTCACAAGTGCAGGCAGAGCTCGACCGATAATCTTTAGCTATGTTTCAATGTGTTCATTTCTCCAAAACCAAATTTTCCGTAGACTTATACAATGTGCTTTTAAGACGCTCCTTCATGAATGGCTAAATCTCTCATTCAATATAATTTCATTCCATCATGCCATATGAAAACTAATGCTGGAAGGATGGCATACGGGCTTGGGCCACACAACAGCACCTAAAAATGCCAAAGATTATCGGTCGAGCTCCTTCTCCACTTCAGAACCCAGCTGTTGCGCTGACCAAACAAGATTATGATGAGTTGAAGCAGGACCGTTTTGAGTATGAGGTTCTGACAAGGAGCGGTGCCTGCTTCCGAGCCGCATCAACATGCTTCGTTGAGCAGTTGATTAGCGCAGAGTTTCAACTGGATGTTTATCAACCGCTCACCGCTGTGCCTTGATGCAGTTTGGAAGCAGGCACTCCTACTTGTCAGAACCCGATACTCAAAATGGTTCTGCTATAGCAACCACCCTGCTAATTGATGCTCTAAAAGCTCTCTAGGAACTAAACTGTCGAGTAAGAAACTGTCACTCGATTTGTCTGTTCAACTATTGGAAAAATTCAGCATACCTTAAACTCAGTGGCATGATTAAAATACCTGATTCATGCTTGACTGTCTAGATTTGGGTCCTTCAAGAAACCCTCTGTGTTCCAACCTTAAAAAAAACGTTATACAGTAGTGACAAGCTCAACTGCCCTTAAATATACTTAGCATCAAGTTTTGCTCAGCAAGCAGTCAGAGAGAACGATTTCTGCTGCCTTGCAGCTCAAGATTTTTTAGCGGTAATATTAGGGATTCCTTCATCTCAAGGCGCAACAGAGAATGGCAACATTAACTTGAAAATTCATGAGCACAACCAATATCTAATCGAAGAAAGTGAGAGGAACTCGTGTATCACTAGCAGAGTTGGTCAGAATATGGTGGTAATCGATTACACGATTTCATGGTAATCAGGGATGACTTTTTACAAGCCATCTATCATATTAGTTGTGGAGAAGATTTGGATCTAACCTAAAAGACCCTAAAGTTTACTATTTATCTAGTAAGAATAGGTACATTTAATTACCATCCAAAGGTTTGACGATTACCGATTAGCCAGAAATCGTGTAATCAATTACGCTCCTATTTGCCCGACTCTAATCACTAGGTAATTTTGGAAATGCACTGATTCCATAGGAGCTTGATGGAAGTCTTCAAACTAAATGAAACTCAAGAGGAAACTTCAGAACTTAAAGAACCGGCAACCGGTTTTCTGACAAACGTAAAATAGATTCAGCTTGCGTTTACACAAAATATAGGTAATGGGCAACAACATTTAACATTGTAGGTACAGGTTGTGAATTCAAGAGTGCGAGCTTGAGTTGATATTCCTGGTAGAACATGCACGAAAAATAAACAAAGAGCACACCAAGTTAACAAAGTCATGAAGACTGAAGAGGTAATTTTGGACTGTTTCGGACCAAAATTGAAAACATACATATGTAAGAGGTTATGCTCTGCTTTCACAAATGTAAACAACACGGAGAAATTATTTTCTCGCTCATTATATCTCAGCAAAAAGGACATTAGAGAACAAACTAAAGAATGGTCAGAAAACTAGTCGTATTTAGCTTTCAAAGGAGACCAAGTTTCTTTAAATCAGACGCGGATTTATTACTTCAAAATAATTAGTTTGAAAGTCGCAAGTTCCCAGTCCTTTTGGTAACGGGCCGGATATGGCCATGGACTAACTTCTGCTTCACAGCATAGAATAAACACAACCAGAATGGAAACTGCCGTAAAGAGCCCGTATAGTCAAGTTTTGTAAACCTGGTACCCTGCGCGAGGAGCTGCGCAGTGGTCGTCCGAAGCGCGCGAATCTGTAAACCTGGTACCTCCGAGAGTCTCCCATAAGAAATACACAGAGCGGCATGACTTTTTTCAGAAAAAACGCCATAAAACTAAAAATACGCGGTGGATCACTTTAATTCTTCCAGAAATACAGAGTAGATAGATTTTTGAATGATTTTAGCTATTTGTAATTTTTTTTGGCGAAGTAGAATTTAAATGAGACCCATTTAAAGTTGACGAAAATCGTCCAAAGTTGACGAAAATCGTCCGCAGCGCAGCGCGCGAATCTGTAAACCTGGTACCTCCGAGAGTCTCCCATAAGAAATACACAGAGCGGCATGACTTTTTTCAGAAAAAACGCCATAAAACTGAAAATACGCGGCGGATCATTTTAATTCTTCCAGAAATACAGATTAGATAGATTTTTGAATGATTTTCGCTATTTATAATTTTTTTGGCGAAGTAGAATTTAAATGAGCCCCTTTTTAAGTAAAGTTGACGAAAATCGTCCGCAGCGCGCGAATCTGTAAACCTGATACCTCAGAGAGCCTCCCGTAAGAAATACACAGGGGGGTTTTTTTTCAAAAAAAAAACCCCATAAAACTGAAAATACCGGATCACTTTAATTCTTCTAGATTAGTAGATTTTCGATTGAATGATGACCCGTTTAAAGTTGACGAAAATTACCGATCGGGACAATGCGAGGCGTCCCGTAAGAACGCACGTAGGCGGATCGAAAGTCTGCTCAGAAATTAGCTGGTAAGGGGTTTTGCTAAAAACCCCTGAGACAAATACGATTTAAAATGGATTGAGTTAACAGCCTATCAACATTTGTTGGTGTCCTTTAAGAGCAATAAAAAATAGGGTCAAGGTATAGGCTAATGAATGTTTTTTAAAAAAAAAAAAAAAAAAACAGATGTTAGATACATGGGAAGGGGAGCCCCTCCCTGGATACTTTTTGGAAAATAAACCTTTAAATTTGGGGTTTCGGTGGCACTATCCAAAGATTTTTCAGAATTCTTAAGAAGTCTTCCCCCTCCCGAAAAACTTTGAAATTGCGCCCCTCTGCGTCTTTTCAGTGAAATTAACGCCAGCGCAGTTTTTTCATGTTTACTAGGCAGAGAAATTAAAAAAAAAAAAAAAAAAGGGTTCAGTCTTAAAAAAACTATTTTTAAAACTTAAAATATAACGCAATGCGAACAAGAACTCAGAAAAAACCAGGGAAAGCGAGGATGGCGAGGATGAACTCTGACGTGAAAGAAGACTCTACGATACGAAGGTAAACAAACCCACGAGGTACCCGGTTTAGCTGCTCGCGAAAGTGCTACACAAGATGGCCGACTGTTTCCATTCTGGTTGTGTTTATTCTATGTTCACAGTGACTGGATGATTCGCTTTACAGTGGCTATCTGCAATTCGCTTAGATGCTCAGCGCTGAGAGACCGCAGCGGCTGCTCTGCGAATTACAGTAGTTCCGCAAACCGCTGTTCAGAGCGCTACGGTCTGGCTGGACTAACCAATGACTCGGCATGGCATGGTCCGATTTCTTCTTACCACTGAATACTGATCACTTTTTCATCCCCTTATTTTGCGGGACATACTATATCGTTGACTGTCTTTTTACTAAAGGGGTTTCCTCGCTATTCTCTTCCCTCCTGACAGCTTTCTTTTCTCGCATTTACACCTCGAAAATTTCGCGCATCCATCGTGGGATCTTCGCAGTAGGAACAGCTGTGCATTACGATGTGGGATCAGTCTAAACGAACTTAATGGACGGTACCACGTCAGTAAAAACAGTCGTGATATCTCAGCAAAAACGCCTGTCGGCGTGCTACGGTGAACGGAAAGTCCGGGCATACATCTCGTTCGTTCGAAGGGCCCAAACTTTTTCTTCCCCCCAAAAACGACCCCGGAATATTTTCGTTTCTGATCTGATGATACTGCATCTCAAAAACTCGACTTCGTTCCGATTCATGCTCTACAGGCACAGTGATATCAGGAACGAAAAGCCCTTTCTTTGATTCTCTTCTCCCTCTCTCTCTGACAAATACTATGTATGATAAAATCGCCTTCAATTCGACGGTTATGCTTTTCCACGTACACCCACTTTTTTGAGCTAGGTAAAAAATAATAAAGATCAGTTTTCATCGAAATTAATTCGAAAGGAGAGGAGAGGGGGGAAAAGGGGAAAGGGAGGGAGACTTGCCGTGATTTTTTTGGGGTGTGAGTATTGATGTGTGTACAGAACCTTCGTCCTAAGTAAATTGAGTGATCACGCACAGAGCAAGCAAGGGCCATCCAGAACACACTTGTGGTCGAGGAAATAAGCGAGGAGGGGGCATTTCCTAGAATTAGTAGTTTTTAATTGCACTAGGTCTTTGGACCGAAATAATTTTTTTTATCGGATTCGCTGAGGAGGGGAGTTGCCCCACTACGGTGTCTCCCCGGAATTCACCACTAGCAGCAAGGTGCAAAGACAAGGTGTTTCATTGCATAGCCATTCGTCTATTAGTCACGGCAAGTCTCCTCCCTTTCCCCCCCTTTTCCCCCCTCCTCTCCTTTCGAATTAATTTCGATGAAAACTGATCGTTATTAGTTTATTACCTAGCTCAAAAAAGTGGGTGTACGTGGAAAAGCATAACCGTCGAATTGAAGGCGATTTTATTACATAGTATTTGTCAGAGAGAGAGGGAGAAGAGAATCAAAGAAAGGACTTTTCGTTCCTGAATCACTGTGCCCGTAGAGCATGAATCGGAACGAAGTCGAGTTTTTTAGATGCAGTATCATCAGATCAGAAACGAAAATATTCCGGGATCGTTTTTGGGGTGAAGAAAGAGTTGGCCATTCGAACGAACGAGATGTATGCCCGGACTTTCCGTTCACCGTAGCACGCCGACAGGCGTTTTTTTCTGAGTAAGTCAAAAACGCGGGCCCGGAGCACGCCGCAATCGGTTCCGCGTCAACTTTACGTGCTTATAACTTTTTAACGAAACGTTTCCCCCAAAACGCGGTTTGAATACTTGAAACAAATTGAAAGAGCTTTAATCCAGATTGGTATTTGTTACACTCAGTGCGTTTGCCCCCGGGTTTAAAAAAGCAAAAAACAAAAATTTGGGAAATTTTAAAAATCGAAAAAATTGAAAAAAATTTTCTTAAAATTCCTCAAAAGGTAAAGTGTGGCACATCAATCGAAAGAACATTAAAAAAGCTACATTTTAAAAAAACCGCATTCAAAATTTGGGCAACTTGTTAAAAAGTTTCGGGAGGTTAAAGGTTTAACTTTTACCCCCCGCCCTCCCTCTTCCAAGAGGGCTAGAACAAAAACTGGCCATTTTTGGAAAGCTCTTGAGTAGCTCTATCAACCCTGAAAATTTGAAAGGTTTTCTTTCTTGGGCCAAAAAGCCTCATTTTGAATACAGCTCTTTAAGTGTGTTTTAGATTATGAATCATGGACTTTACGTTTTAATGATGAGGGTTCTGTAGTGGAAGTCCCTTTACACTCAGATTTAAGTAAATTTAGGACAGATAGTTATTTAGTTCTTCCGCCTCGCACGGAAGTCGTTCAAGCCATTGACGTTAATGTGGCAGAAGACAGTGTTGTGCGTGGTAGACGCTTGCACCGTGGAGTTTTCTTGCTTCATTCAGTCGTTCCCGCAAAGGGACCACAACATGTAAAAATTGTAAATACCTCAGAGACCGAAGTAGTCTTACGTAATTTTAAGGTTTCTCATGAGCCCTTGGCAAACTTTTATGTGTTAAAAACTTCTACTCCGTATTCTGTTGAAGAACGGAAAAAATTAGTTAGGAAAATTTTTACCGAAAAAATGACTGATCTTCCCTCTCCAGATAAAGACGAAATTATCGAATTATGTGTCGAATATCACGATGTTTTTCATCTGCCAAACGATCTATTAACAGCGAATAATTTTTACGAGCAGGACATAGTTTTAAGTGACCCTACTCCAGTTTATAGGAGAAATTACAGGAGTCCTCATTCTGATGCAGCGCACGTGCGTGAAGAAGTAGAGAAGTTGATAAATTCAGATTTAGTTGAGCCAGCTGTGATCGCTTATAATTCCCCAATTTTTCTGGTTCCTAAAGCCGGAAAACCCGATAAGTTTAGGCTTGTTGTAGACCTGAGAGGTCTCAATGAACGGGTTGTTTCTGACAAGTTTCCGTTGCCTCATATAGAGCAAATTCTTCAGAGCTTAGGAAAAGCGAGATATCTAAGTTCCTGCGATGTTGCCAGTGCGTTTCATCAAATTGCCTTGAAAAAAGAGGCTAGGCATTTAACAGCATTTTCTTATCCAGGGCTTGGTCAATTTCAATTTCGTCGTCTGCCCTTTGGGTTGAAAATTGCTCCAAATAGTTTTTGTAGAATGATGGGTATTGCTTTATCTGGATTGGAGGACCGGTGTTGCAGTTACCTAGATGATATCTTAATTTGGGGATCCTCTCGAGCTCATCATAAGTTCAGTGTTAAATTAGTTTTTGATCGTATGCGAAAATACAACCTTAAATTAGGACCCGAAAAATGTAATTTCTTAAGAAAAGAGCTTGTTTATTTAGGTCATCGTGTGACAACAGAAGGTATTTTCCCCGATAGCGAAAAATTAAAAGCAGTTTTGGATTATCCGGAACCAGTTGACAAAGCTGCGGCCCACCGTTTTGTAGCTTTTGCTCAGTATTATTCGAAATTTATTCCGAATTTTGCTAAGTACGCAGCTCCCTTAAATCAGTTATTGCGTAAAAATGTTCCCTTTGAATGGACTCAGGAAAGAAAAGATTGTTTCAATCATCTCAAACAGTGTCTTGCTACTCCACCAGTTCTACAGTACCCTGATTTTGAGAAACATCAGTTCATTGTGACTGCAGACGCGTCACAATTCGCTTTAGGTGCCGTACTTAGTCAAGGAGTTTTAGGTGAGGATCAGCCTTTGGCGTATGCCTCGCGTGGTCTGAACAAACATGAGGTAAAAAAATCAACTCCGGAAAAAGAATTACTCGCTATTCATTGGGCTATTCAACATTTTAGACCTATTTTATATGGGTATAGATTTACCGTGGTCACCGACCATCGGGCGTGGGTAAGTCTCTTTTCTCAGAAAGATCCTTCTTCTCGGTTGACACGCATGAGATTAGATTTAGAACAGTATGATTTTGAGGTAATTTTTCGCCCAGGAAAATATCAGACAAATGCAGACGCTTTAAGTCGTATAAAAATTGACAGCGAATATCTTAAAGGTATTAGTTCCGACAAAGAAATTGATGTAGTTACGCGCTCAATGAGTCGTGCTCAGCGTGACATAGAATCCGCTGACAAAGTAAACACAGCAGCTCCGTTGTCGGAATCCTCAGTTTCGAAATTTGATCACCTTCGAATCTGGGACGCCACTTCGGTTTCTGCCGTGCACTCTTTGGAAACTTTATTGTTTAAAATTCACTTTTCCGACTCGAAAGCAGGGCGAAAAATACAGTTATGCAATGATAAACATTGCTTGCCACCGAACTCAGTTTTGAGCGGTTTTGTTCTAAACAAAGTAGGTAAAAATTATCAGGTCGAAATTCAATGTCGCAATAATTCCGTGTTAGACCTACGTTTAATATTGGAGACGCTGACTAACCGTTTTGGTCACCTGATTCTGAAGCTGTCGCGTGCTGATGCACTTTTCGATTATGTAAGTGTTGACTCTTTTAAAGACTGTGTCAAAAAATTTTTCTTTTCCTCTGCAAATTGTTTTGTTTTCTCCTTCTGAGGAAATCATCGATCCAATTCGTCAACAATCGATTATTGAATCATTTCACAATGCTAAAGTTGGTCATTTTGGTGCAAAGAAAACCTTAGCTCGAATTAAACAATTCTATCATTGGAAACATATGCGCAAAATGGTTGATTCATTTGTTCAACAATGTCATGCCTGCAAGATTAATAAGGTTACCAAGCATAATAAAGAAAAACTACAAATTACAACGACTCCAACTACCAGCTTTCAAGTCGTTGAACTAGATTTAGTCGGTCCCCTACCGATAACTGAAAATTCTTTTCGATATGCTCTCACCCTTCAATGTAATCTAACTAAATATATCGATGCAGTCCCTCTCACTGATAAATCAGCAAATACTGTAGCTCGTGCCATCGTAGAACAATTTTTCTGTCGTTATGGCTTAGCAAAAGTTATAAGAACCGATCTAGGATCAGAATTTATTAACGATGTTTTAAATCATGTCTGTATTTTACTTTCATTAGAGCATAATACATCAACTGCGTTTCACCACGAGACTCTTGGTTCTTTAGAACGTAATCATCGTGTTTTAAACGAATTCTTACGAATCCATAGTACTAACATGGACAGTACGTGGGACAATCTTCTCCCTTTTTATTGTTTAGCTTATAATTCAACCCCTCTTGTAGTGAATAATTGCACTTTATCCCCTTACGAATTGGTTTACGGCAAATTGCCTCAATTACCTAATGTTGCTATACCACCCTCAATTTCTTATTCTGATTTATATAGTTATAATGCCGACTTACGCAATCGCTTAGTCCATGCACACCGCATGATGCAACATTATCTCCAGCAGTTTAAAATGAAACAAACAACCAATTCTTCTTCTTATACTCCTCGCAAATTTCAGCCTGGTGATCTTGTTAAACTTCGCCTCGAACAAAGAAATAAATTGGACCCTGTTTATACAGGTCCTCATGCTGTCTTAGAATCAATCGGTGTAAACACCAAAATCATGAAAAATGGTAAACCGTATTTAGTTCATAATAATCGTTTATTATCTTATTAAAAAAAAAAAAAAAAAAAAAAAAAAAAAAAAAAAAAAAAAAAATATTGTATTTTTTTCTTTCTCTGTGTTATTTTAAGTGTTATTTTGTGTTATTCTCTTTGTTATTTTCATATTTTGTTCACCTATTTTAGGTTCACTTTCAAGAGCGGGGGTGTACTGCCTCAGCCGTTATTTGTTGTATTTGTTTATATTCGCGAATGCGACTGTTCTACTTTTGTTGATAACCAATACTTTTGAAACTAGCTGCTTCCGCGGAGACGCGGAGTCGCAGAATATACGTTGTCTTAAACACACTTCATGTTGATTATTTCCCATCTCTTTCCTTCTCGGCTGTAAGCCGACTACACCGTGTTAAAAAACCGTTGTCCGGGCTCCGTAAAAAACGCCTGCAGAATGGCTGTGATACAACGTGCAGTACGCTGGTGACCGTAAACATTGTTGTTATTCATGTTGTTGGAAATGAGGTTAGATTCTCTGCAGCATCTAAATGTTTGTCATTTAATGGACGATGGGATGATTAAAGTGACTTAGATTTTCAGATTCACGTACAAAATATACCCAGAGCTCATTAAACTTCCCAAACACTTTATTAATCTTATTAATTTAGTTAGTGGCGTTGCTGTCAAATCTCATTCAAACAACAACAGTAGTAACAATGTTTACGGTCACCAGCGTACGCCACATTGCATACTTGATAGGAGTCGTATAACACTTTTGAATCGTTATGCCATATCTCTTAGGCTTAGTAATCTCTGTACTTGCCAGACACCCAGATGTGTCCCGTGAATGATCTGTTTTGTTTACTTGCGGCCGCGCCGACGCGATAAGTGACGAAAACCCGGATTTTGACGAATTCTGGAACTGCGATCTAATTTTTGACCTCTCTTGAATGCGAAGCAAGGGTAAGTAATTTTCATTCTACATCACTGATTTTTTTTGTACACTTTGAGCATAGCTCTGGCCTTATTCTCTCCAATTTTTATTGAAATTTTTTGACTCGTTCGGACGTTATGCAAACATAACCTAAAAAATCCAGATCATGGTAAGACGGGGTACTTGTTGATTATTTGTTTCTTTTTTTTCTAGGGTCATATTTTAACGTTTTATACCTAATTTCGTCTCTATTTTGACACAAAAGTAATATCTATTTTGTTTTCTTGTTTTTCAAAGGATCATGGGGAGAAAACAGTATGTCAGGAAAACTACTAGAGGAAGTTGGGATCCCGCGAACATGCTGCAAGCACTGAAAGCTGTCCTAGAAGATGAGATGGGGTACTTCAAAGCTGCCAAAACGTTTGGAGTACCTCAATCGGCATTAGAAAGGCGTGTCCTCTGGGCTCGAAAAGGCAAAAACTCTGCAGACTGAAAATCAGGTAACCTTTTCTGTAACCCCTGTGCTCAGTCCGACAAATCCTGTTTTTACGCCTGAGGAGGAATCAGAGCTTGCCGCTTACCTGATACTGATGGAATCAAGGTTTTTCGGCCTATCTCCTCATGAGGTCATGAAAATGGCTTGTCAGCTTGCGCAGAAGAATGGGAAAGTTTACAGATTCAGTAAAATAAGCGGTAAAGCTGGTTGGGAGTGGTTCCAAGGATTCCTAAAGCGGGACCCTAGGTTAAGCGTGAGAAAGCCTGAACAGACATCAAAAGCCAGAGCTATGGGCTTCAATAAGCCAGTTGTCACACATTTTTTTAGAATGTTAGGTGAAGTACTAGACAAGTATAAGTTCACGCCAGATCGTATCTGGAATAATGACGAAACTGGCGTTTCGGTGGTTCCTAAATCCGCGTCCAAAGTTGTTGGTAAAAAAGGACGCAGGCAAGTAGGGTGCCTTACGTCAGCTGAACGGGGTCAAACTATTACAGTTGAAATTTGTATGAGTGCGTCTGGTGTGTACATGCCCCCCCATGTTTATATTTCCCCGCAAGTGCATGAAGCCTGAACTTATGAACGGAAAATATCCTGGTTCATGGGCTGTTCCGCATCCGTCAGGCTGCATGCAGACAGAAATTTTTGAAGAGTGGCTGAAGAAGTTCATTGAGTTTACGAATGCCTCACCTGAGCGACCAGTTTTATTACTTTTGGATGGGCACTCAACCCACACTAAAAATATAACACTGATTGACATGGCGCGTGAAAATGGTGTCGTACTTATCTGTTTCCCGCCACATTGCACTCATAAGTTACAGCCTTTGGATGTAGCCTTTATGAAGCCCTTGAGTGATAATTATGACACTGAAGTTAGACAATGGCTCAGGCAAAATCCAGATAGAGTCGTTACGTCATTCCAAGTGGTTGAATTGTTTTCAAATGCGTTTGTTAATACCGCAAGTATGTCCACTGCAATAAATGGGTTTCGTAAAGCTGGCATTTCACCGTTCAACCAATCAGTATTTATAGATGCCGACTATGCTGCTAGTGAAACAACCGACCAACTGAATCCCTCAGTAGAACCTTCTGCCGTCACCCCTAATGTGGTACCGCTGCCAGGCCCAACCGGTCCACCTCAGAATCCTCCAACAGTCGCTGCGAAAAATCCTCCGAAAAATCCTAAGCAAGCAAAAACACCGCAGCCAGAAATGAATGTGTCGGAGCATCTTTCAGCGCCAGGCCCATCCGGGGTAATAGCGAAACCTTCAGCACCGGGCCCATCCGGGGTAATTGCGAAACCTCCTCCTAAAAAGCCTATACCAGCGCCTGCAAAAAATCCTGCAGGGTCTTCCGCTAACACTGCGCCTGCTGAATTACTAACGCCGACTGATTCTAAAGCCACTAGTGCATTTAGAAATGTATCGCCGCATGACCTCATTAAAGTTCCTGCAGCTCCTCTCTATAAAAAGCCCCAGAAGAATAATAATCGAAGGGGAAAAGCCGCTGTTCTAACCAGTTCTCCGTATAAAGCTGAGCTTCAGGAAGCCTTGAGCGCAAGAAAAACAAAACGACAGCTTTCTTTTACTGAATCGCAAGAGACGCCGCAACAAAAGAAGAAGCCAAAAACAGCAAAGACTAAATCGAAAGATGATGAAGATGACACCCTTTGTTTGTATTGCAGTGAAGCTTATTCTGTATCATCCGAAGTTTGGGTCAAGTGTATTCTATGTCAGAATTGGGCCCATTGTTCTTGTGCGGGTGAAGACCCAAAAGATAAAGATGTTCAGCATGTTTGCGACTTGTGTAAATAATTAATAATTAATTGATGTAAAATTAATCTCAGAATAGAATATTCACCTTAAAACTTGACTTTTTTTTGTTTTCAGCACTTCAATTTAGAAATACCCTGTCTCAGTTATGGGGTACCCCGTCTTATCCAATGGGGTACCCCATCTTACCCCAACGTTGGGGTAAGACGGGGTGATTTGACAAGTTGAACTTTTTTGGCTTTAATGTGACTTTTTTTCAAATTTTAGAAAATTCCTCCCATATGTTATTTTTGATAGTATTGACCATGTTTTTACAAATTTTCAGCTTAATTCAATCAATAATATGGTACATATAGGCTTTAGAAGCTTAAGTACCCCGTCTTACCCCAATCTCCCCTATCCCCGTGTATTTTAGCGCAATCGCACAGTGGATCGAAACACGGTCAAGTCCAAGGTTAAAGATTAAAGAGGTATGCTCATCTGACTTCGCGCCACAAATTCAGCACAATTCAAAATTACTGCAGGCAAGATGGCCGACAAAAGCAGAAAACTTATTCTCTTTGCAGAAAACATTGGACTGCCCGCTGCAGGAAAGCAGAAAATAGCTCAATGTTTTCTGCAAAGAGTATACGTTTTCTGCTTTTGTCGGTCATCTTCTTGCCTGCAGTGATTTTGAACTGCGCGCCACTGAATTTGTGGCGCGAAGTCAGATGAGCTTACCTTTTTAATCTATAACCTTGGGTCAAGCCTCTGTGCGCCGCATTAAAATACGTGGGAATGAATGGACAGCTTACTCGCTTAAATCTAACCTAAAAATCCCCCATGGTGGTTACGCAGGTTACCCATTCAACTGCCACTCTTGATAAATGTATAGCTCGTTGACTGCTTCCTAATCCCGACCAATCAAGTTGCGCGATTTGCGGTTTGAAGCAATTGTTTTTATAGAAGCCGTGAAATTGTCAAGTCGAATCATTTCTGGGACAAGCTAAACTGGAAAAGAAATAGGGTTGCAAGTACTCTTCGTCAAACTAACTGAGAGAAAATGAGAATTTTGTAAACGCTGAAAACTCGGTGTTCGGATCTAGTGTGCGGCGGGACTCGAATTTTGTCATCATAGCGAGAGTCAAGTTGACCTTGCGCGTGCATGATTTCAAACCTACAAAGCTTCGCGACTTGGCTCGCTCGGCCCACCCACCCACTCATATCCTGAGCTTTCTGATGCCGATGCCGGCAAACACACAAGACAGAAATTTGAACAGCCGAAAACAACGCAACGTTCCCATCTATTTACCTTTGTCTCGCATTATCTGGCCCCATGTAAGTATACAAGAGCTGGTTTGAACTGACATAGGTGAGGCTGATCGTGAGATTATGGACTTCTTTGAAGATGATATATTGCTGCCTCATTTTGTTCGTTTTCGCAAAGCATGGATGTTTGCGAACTATATCATAAACCCTCTAAAAGAAGAGAGGATTGGCGGACCGAAAAAAAATCGAGAAGTAAAAATCTACAAAGTTAACTTAACAAGAATCAAATTGGCGAGTTATATCTAAAAAGGGGTTTGATCATTTCCTGGATTTTTTTTTTGGGGGGGGGGGTTTGGGGGAGGGGGGTCGCATGAGAAACGCGCTTATGATATTTTGATATTTTAATATTAACAACAGTGGCGAATGCCCTGCAAGCATCACATATCGCCATATGAACATATGTATGTGAAAGGGATTTATGTGCAGGTTTATTATTTGTTGGGGCCTTCATTACTGAGCATTTGACTGAAAATTATTCCCTTTTTACGCTCGGCCCCTGAAAATCGGTGGTCTGAGAGGTGGTGGGCCGGTGGGGGGGGGGGGGGTGTTTAGCCTCCCGGAGTACTCCACTGTTTAAATGTATACGAATAAAGAGGACACCGACCATTGACGCCTTGCAGTGAGTCTGTTGCACTCTTCGGCTAGAGCGTTTTTAAAGTATCAGTTTATATTAAAAAGCCGTAAAAATGACAATGGTAGCATCAGAAAACACCAATGTTCATCAATATACTAACAAATTGCTAAAAACACTAGAAACTATTCACCCCTGTATCTTTCCACCACGTGTACGATATTTCGCGGTGTTAGCGCGGCACATTCAAATAATCATGGCCGACTGTCATCACAGCTAACTTCATGAACGAATAAACAGTTAACACTGACGGCGTCTGTTCGAATTATTACGTCTCAATATCCTCAATTCCTCACAATAGGTTATGAAAGCGTACGGAAACCGATATAAGTGTAGAAAAATTATCAAAATTAAACAATAACACATGAATTGGAATCATACCTGGAGCTCCTGCGTGATATTGTTTCATTTTGTGATAATTTTTCGACACAAATGTCGGTTTCCGTACCTTCCATACAACCTCGCCGTCAGTGTTTACTGTTTATTTGTTTATGAAGTCAGGTGGTTGATGACAGCTGGCCATGATTATATCTGAATGTGCCGCGCTAACCCTGCGAAATATCTTACACTTGGTGGAAAGATACAAGGGTGAATAGTGTTTTTCGAAATTTGTGAGTTTACTAATGAATTTCGGTGTTTTCTGATGCTGCCATTGGCATTTTTACGGCTTGTCACTAGTGAAGAGATATTTTAAACACGCTCTAGCCGAAGTGTGCAGCAGACCTATTCCGGGGCCGCCATTGAAGTAAAGGTTAATACTATTGGAACAAAGCTATACCTCACATTGAAGAGCGCAAACCTGAAACGTTAGACAGACCGATGCATTCTTACTTCCCTCCCTGCGCTCGTATAATTTCTGCCTCCGCGTGCCTCTCAAGTCGATATCACATCACTGAAGCGCCATAAAGAGCATCATACTCTATCATACCATCACACTAATCACATACATAGCACACATAGTCAACATATTGTATGTTCTCTCAGTGCGGCGGCGCGGCGCGGCGTGAGATGCAGGGAATCGAATGTCGATTAGTCTCGCTCGAGATAAGCATAATTGCCGTCTCGTGCTCGTCTGCTTCTGCCTCGTAGTGTAGTGCCGTGTCCTCATCTCTCACACTATTTACTTCATCGCGGGCCACGCGCTCCCCGACTACGACTCCCACCGCGGCGCGGCTAACTCCTCGGAACTCGTGGAAGCGTATCCGATCCCCTCGCCCGTCCCGTAAACCATCGATGAAATTACGCGAAATTTATTGGCTCTTATCAATTTCAATTACTATTTCCGACTCCTATGTCACAATACGCTATTACTTTGCCTTAAGCGGCGATGCCGCGCCGCGCCTCTGCGGTGCACATGGGTCATAGCCAGAGCTGCCGTTTTGCGTATAATCAATGCTATTTTTCTATTCGCCGATGATTCCATCGGTTGAGAAAAGATTACACAGTTTAGTTCTGTGTATGACTGTAATGCACGAAAATACTCTGATCTGTAATCTTTCCTTAATCGGTGGAAACTCCGTTACTTAATTAAAATATCCGCAAGTTTTTTAAAGTCATCGACGACTCAACCTATTGAGAAAAGATTACAGATGCGAGTATTTTAGCTCATTACAGTAATACACTGAACTGAACTGTGTAATCTTTTCTCAACCGGTGAAATCATCGGTGAATAGAAAAATAGCATTGATTGTACGCAAAACGGCAGCCCTGGTCATAGCGTGGATTCCTCGTCATGTGTCAAGACGCAAAAGCTTGGGATCACGTTCAGATAGAAGCAGAGCTACCGTTTTGCGTAAAATTAATGGCATTTTTCAATTCACCGATAATTCCACCGGTTGAGAAAAGATTACACAGCTCAGTTCGGTGAATGACTATAATGCACGAAAAGTCTCGCATCTGTAATCTTTTCTCAACCGGTGGAGTCGTCGATGATTTTAAAAAACTTGCGGATATTTTAATTAATTAACGGAGCTTCCACCGATTGAGAGAAGATTACAGATCAGAAAGTTTTCGAGCATTTCAGTCATGCAATGAACTGAACTGTGTAATCTTTTCTCAGCCGGTGGAATCATTGGTGAATTGAAAAATGCCATTAATTATACGCAAAACGGTAGCTCTGGATAGAAGCTTTATGAATAGCGAGCATGCTGACAATGCACACTGGGTTATTATAATAAAAGCAGTCTTCAGTTACAAGATGGGACTGTTGCCGCTTGAGAAATTGAAGGGACTTCTTATCATTTGAGGGACATTTTCGACAAAAAAAAATGAGGTAAAGTAGACTCAATAATAATACATCGTACATGCAAACGAAGTAGATAATAATAAAGTACTTAAATCTTGAGGCTTTTTGAAATCATGCAGTGAATGAATGCATCTCCTTTCAATTTCTGGAGCAGCAATCACCCCAATTTTTTAGTGAGATTTTTTTTTTTTTTTCCTGTACGAACCCTGTAAACCTTGATATTCGAGAAAATTGACGCTCGGAGAAAAGTTAATTATAAAAATGGCCAATTTTCTGGTAAAAAGCTCCCGAAAATAAGTTCTGCCAGTTTCGAAAGAAAGTTTGACATTAATCAGCAGAATTCTTGATTTTTTTACTAGAATAGTCACGCACTTCGGACCAGAATAATCTGATGAATATAGTACCTGCTTGAACAGACCAGGTAACTCCTGAAAACTGCGAGAATTTCTTTGCTGGAACTTTGAATTTGAATTCTAATAATTTGTATTGAAAAAATTTTCTCCGTGCGGCTCCAGGATTCTGGCAACTGTGCTCTTTGTCATTTAGTCCTGTACGTAAAAAAAAAAAAAAAAAAAAAAAGAAAAAAAAAAAAAAAAAAAAAAAAAAATATATGATTCCAGAATAGTCAGATTACCTCATCAAGAATCGATTATTTTACGTACTTTTAAATGGAACTAATTACGTCATTTTCATAATGCACGGCCAGCCACTGGTTAAGGAAGCTGTCCTGGGTGTAAAATCTACTTCCATGCTTCGAGCGTGATTGTAAAATATTCTCGCGAGAGATTGCTAAATGATTAGCAAATAAAGGCGCATGAATATAATACCTATCTGTTGGCCTGAACAGAAGAAATTTGCGAATGAGGAGAAAAATCATCAAATTAAATACGCTGCGACAGTAGGCTGAAATTAAGAGCATTTTACTAACAAACGCCTGGAAGATAGTGATAGTATTTCTGCGCATTCGAACGAATGCATAATTTAAGAAACGCATTTCTTTCCGTATTAATTTATAGTCATGAAAAATTACATCATCATGAACACAAGTGTCAGTTACTCCTGATGAAAGAACCCCGAAAACAGGTAGATTAAGGGCAGAAGTAAGGTTATCTGTGAAGAAGGCAAAAAGCGTTTAAAATCCTTGGAAGATTCAAATTAAGTTTTGTCCCAAAATTTTCAGAAATTTTTAAGATAGCCGAAAATATTGGGTTTTCTTGCCAATTTTTTTTCCGCATGATCGATCAGCTGCAAAGAAGCAATTTGTCAGTCCAGTGTCAATTCCAAAATTGACTCACACACTTAACAAGTGCGTCTAACAGCATTATAAGATGGCAGCAGTGGCGGCTCGTGTAATTCGGCAACCATGCAGATTTGTCATTTAAAACTATGCAAATGTATCGATGTCTTGGGGGGTGCATTGCACCTCCTGAAGATCGATTGTTTTGCATAGGTTTGAATGGAAAAATTACGTTGTTGCCATTGCACGAGCCGCCACTCGATGGCAGTCAAATGAGCGGGTCACAAAGGAGGAGTTCTACGTAATTGCAACCATCTATGATGTGAAAAGTGATTCATCATAGAGAAAGCAGCAAATAGATGGGACCTAACAGTGGCGCGGCGTAGCGTGCGATTTGGCAACGTTGCAATTCGTTCATTTAAACCCATTAAAAAGATCGAACTATTGGGTGTTCGGTGAACACCTTCGCATTCGACCTTTTACACGGGTTTAAATCGACCAATGCAACGTTGCCAAATTGCGCGCTACGCCACTGTCTCCTATCTTGACCTGTTCATATGACCGAAACCATACAATAATTCTTTTAAGACGGTTTTTTGGAGTTTAGGACGGGATTTTGAGACTTTTTCGTACTTCCAAAATTGATTTTTTTTTCCCCCGCGCTTTTACTCAGAAATCGCTCTTGACGCTATAGTAAAAGTTTGCAACAGACCACTTGAACCTTCCATACTTTAGCATATGTTCAAAGAAGAAAAAATCGATGAACTGCCACTGAATGTATCAAAGTCAATTGGCACCGATCAGCATTACTGGCCCTTACTTAAATTCTTCCTGAGTGATCCGGAGTCAACAACAACCCTAAATTCTCCACAGTGATCACAGTAAAAGAGGTCTCAAGTCAAAGAGGCGTGTGATTAGCCAAACGACGACACGTTTCTCGCAACAGTCGAAAAAAATGATAATTCAATAGTCAAACTACCATCACTCTAATACGCAGCGAAGAAAAAGAGAAACAGTTACAATGCTACCAAGACCAGCAAAATAAAACCAACCCAAGAAACGGTAAGTGAGCAATCGATTGCCGTTTCCTTTTCATTTGAATATTTGTAAAAATATCGATTATTTGAAGGAAGGTCAGCTGAACCCCTAATCGGCCGACTATTCAACGAATGCCGATACGACGATGCAGATTTCAATACGGTAGATCAGCGTCGATCAGCATCTGGCGATCGGGGGACCCGACTGCGAGGAGCCAGCGATCAGCGCTCAACGGCAATCAGCAGTGCTGCCCACTTGAGCAGGAGCAAAATGAGTCTCAGGGGACGAGTGGGAGAAAAAACACTTTCTCTGACCCACCCGCGGCCTAGCGATGAACGTTGCAGAGCGGAGTGGTTCTATGCAGCGATGTCAGATGGAGGGTTAAAATCCGTTTGCAATGTACTAATTAGAATGTAGAATTAACTTAGCAAATCCGATGGTGTGGCAACACTGGCTTCATGGCTCATTCATTTGAGGTTCTGATCGGTAAGGGGGCGATCTCTTCGTAATATCTGCCGAGGCGCGAGCGGCAATCCGTTCAATGCGACAGTTTGCCGCAAGTTTGCTCGAGAGCTGCGGCCGTGCAAGGCAACCGGTAGATCGCCGACTTCGCGCGAATATGGCATGAGGCAACCAGCGGAACAGCCACTAGTCAAATCGGTAATAGAACGTTTTAGTGTGACGTCACAAAAAAATTATTCTCAGGTTTCTCAGGGTGTTGATGAGTAACCGCCGCCAGGTGACTGTATCCCATTGACACGCTCTTCCCGTTACCACGGATCAAGATGTTTGATCTTTAAGTTTGTGTTTGGAGAAAAATTGAACTATTCGCGCGGTAAAACGGAAAAACTGCAACGAATTTGCCTCTTTCACTCGTTGATATACGTTAAAGTCTGGCTGATAGCTACCAACGCCACCAATGCACCAAGCAATGATTTACATCTTTGGAACTCCCTAAACATGTACAAGGAAATAGAAATAAAAGTCAGTGCAATGTTACAAATTCAAAAACTGGTCATTCCCCCTCCCTCCCTCCCAGTTGCTCCTCCCTATGAAAGCCCAACTTATCATAAAATGATGAATACGCAATCTCCAAGTGACTTTTTTAACTGGTGGAATTTACCAAATATATTCCACAGAAAGAAGTCAGTTGGAAACAGTAGCGTCGCGTGCCATTTGGCAACAGTGCAACTCCTCCATTTAAACTCATCAAATGTATCGAATTTCCCTAGCGCACTGAGCATCCCCTGAATTCGACCTTTTATATGAGTTTAAATGGATAGAATAAAGTGTTGCCAAATTACAAGCGACGCAACTGGTTCGAAACCGAAGTTGGAAGTCCGCGACGAAAAAATTAGGGAATTTTGAGTATTTTCTGGCTATGCGTAGACAGACTATGAGCATGTTTGAGGATTCAACGTTGACTTTTCTTCGATTTTAGAGCAATAATAAGGTAAAAACACACCAGCAAAGTGCCCTAGAGCGGTGGGAGATGAAAAATAAAATGCTTCAAAAACTGTGAAAAATCGACTAATTTTGCGTAAAACTTTGGGGCCCCTGGGCACAATTGTAGACTGGACCTAGAAGGCTCAAACCTCGCAGTTTTCTTATTGGTGCCAAAATGAATCAGAAAAGCCGTCTGGAGCAGGACTTTTCAAACTCTTTTCTTTTTTGAAACACCCTAATAACCGAGCTTGGTGGTACATCAAAGCTCGGTTACAAAATCAGATCTATTCGGTCAATAATATCGAGCAGCGGCAATTATGAGATCAGCAAATTTTACCGAAATTATAGTGAAATACACTGTTGGAATAGGTTTTTTTGGGAGGAGATTTTTAGATTTAATCGGCAGAATATTTGTAACGGAAATTAAGATGGCGACTTGGCATGTAAGTAGTAAGTACAAGAATTGAAAAAAGTCTTCTCTCATCAGTCGTACATTCTTCCAGAATCTCACTGTTGAGTATAAAATACCCGCCGCGGCGTCAGTAAAATAGGTGCGCAGAAAAGATTCGCTTTCCGTCAGGGTCAAGCTGCGCGTCTTCGTTTAAGCGGTTGTGCCATGTGCTGCCGGTATGCAGTCGCAGTCATTCGATCTATACTGTCTCTTGATGTTTGGTTTTTCTTCATCATCTTCTCATTCATAGAGTTCGATGCGCGGCTGTCTCGATTTGCTGCGCATTTTGTTTTGCAAGTATTTCATTCTTCATTCTTAAAGTATGACTCGATAATTGAAGAATAAACCCAGCTGAACAGGAGCTGCTCATTGGTAAGTGAGTCATATTTTTTTTTTTTTTTTTTTTTTTTTTTTGGATCATGTACTTACTTACGAGCCAATTTGAATGCGTATTTGAACACCTTTAATCGATGGAGCGCTCATGTTTAATTCAAGACGAGTTACACATCGATGTTTACCACGAGAGTTCAGTGATCTAAAAATTAAAAATATTTGCAATTATCAAACCTATTTAGTGTTCATCCTTGTCGATAATTTCACGTTGACATACCATGATCGCTTACAAGTAGAGTGTAAGCTTTAAATGTCGAGGAGAGTCTTTATCACATTGATTCATCTCTAAATAGAATCAACTTAAGGGTTATTCCACAGTACATGTGACACCCGTAACACTATTGATCGACATCTTTTGGTTTGAAGAAAAATAATGTCATTCAATCAAAATTATTCTACTAAAGCTTGTAACGGGTCTAGCGAGCCCTATGTAAAATGCTGCCGTCGCCGCTGGCTCGGTTTCGGTTTTTACGCCAAGCAGGTACTATGGATCTCCGAATCTCACCAACGCTGGCCTGTTTTGAGGCAAAAGTCCTCAGCGGTGGATACTGTACTACCCATTCGAAAAACGTCCGCTAAGAAGAGTATGGATCTCCGAAACTCGAGAGTATGGATCTCAATGGAGATCCCTACTCTCATTTCTCATTACTTGCTGTAAAACAACGATTCCCAACCCTTTATTTGATTTTTTCTGTAGAAAATTAATGAACATTTGATCGCTTCCAAAACAAGATGCTGTACATTGTTCAGGCTAAATCTCGATTCATTGCGAACATAGTTCCAGTCCATCAGACTTGTTCTGTAGTTTTTTGCAAGTTTCATCTAGATCGTGGCTTTTTGCTCCTGTTTCCCTTGTTTATTTGTTTCCTTTTCTCTACTTTCGACAATATTCTAATGTAATAGTTGATTTTCATCGATTAATACTTTATCTTAATCAATCCAATATATTCTTGCTTTGTTTCCTTGTGTCTGTAAGTTCCGTCTTAATTGAACAACTTGTAATACAAAAGGTTTGGTTCTCCCAATCATTTATCATCAAAATGAAAACTGAAATAGAGCCAGTTCAAGACTGCAGTAGAGGTAGTTTCAGAAGTGTAGGCGGGCCTAGACCGATAATCTTTGGAATTTGTCAACATTATTTCTGATATTACTCGACAAAAATTAATGAAAATGAAATTGAGCGTTAACTTTACAATGAGGAACACTTTTAAAGCCAAATAAAAAAGTTGGCAAGTTCGGTTTTGATTTGAAGGAATTAGAGTTTAAAATTCGCAAAGGATTATGGTTCACGTGCGCCTACACGTCTGAAACGAGCTCTACCTCTCGGTAAGGTGGAACTGAAAATGGGCTAGAACCAAAATTGGAGGCAAAACAGTAGCAGATCCGGTTCCAAAAATTAATTCCAATTCACAGCCCTGTCAAGAGGCTGACTTTCAGCGATCTTTCAGCCCTTTATGTCCCTGCTGAAGTGATGGCACCAGTATTCAGTCCGCAATAGACAGCATTGCATAAGGCATCGACAATATGAATTGCTGTAGGAACTGAAACTTTTTCTGAAGCCATTAAATGAAAACTTCATTTAAGTGCCACAGAGGGTATTGAATAAAATAGCAAGAGGCACCTAGAGAAAGAGAAGATGGAATTTGTCTCATATTAGATAGTTGCTAAACAGCTAAAGTTTTCTGTGCAGTAAGTGAACAAAAATGTATCACTGTCCATTCAGATTAAGTAAGCAGTACCTACAGAGAGACTTCCAAATGACAATCGGGCATGAAAGACCAGAACTGTCAGCAACAGGTTACTAATTTGAAACTACCTTGACTTCCCCCCAAATGCAATGTATGTTCTTTCCGAGGGTGATTTACTTAAAATGTATCTTTATCAGCGATTCAAAGGAAATTTAATAGAGGCGGTTTTCAGTGAGAAGACAAGTATAGGTAGGCACCCTGACGCTGTGTCCTTAAAAAGCCATAAGTTGACACACCACCGTTTAGCTGAGAACTAATGAAGAAACGACTGCTGGTATGTCAGTACTCACTGCAATATAAACTTACAAATACGTTTTTCTCAAGAATAAATTTCACCCAATTTGCCCTTTAACTGAAAAACACCTCATATGTAATTATAAGGTACTGTAAAACCCCATGACTTTGGACAGGGATCCGACTTTGGACATCATGGAGGAGTGTTTGTGGTAACTAAACTGAAACTCCCCCGAACTCCCCTGTGGTGTCCAAAGTCGGGTCTCTGTCCAAAGTCATGGGCTTTAGTATTTGTAATTGCAGCAGGAAATTACACAAAAGTGCAGAAAACCCCTAATTTTCATCTTCTATGATGGACAAACTAGCAGTAAATTTCTGTATTCCAAACTTAAAAATGTTTTGAAATTAATAATATAAAGGCACAATAGAACAAAACAGCGCAGAGGACACAGCACAAGTCAAGTATACCGTCATCTACCAATTTTATTTATTTTTTTAAAAGAACGTATGCATTCAAAATTTCAAACATTATGTTATGATTGTTATGAGAGTTTCAGTTTATTAAAAACCAAAATATTGGTAGTATTATAAACAAAAAAAAGAGAGAGAAAAAAAAAATGATTGTTATGAATGAAAGTAAACAAATCCTGCTGAACTACCTACTCTACTACTCTTACTAAAAACGTAAACCATAATAAAAGATTTTTCAGGTTTCTACGGTTGTTTTCATCGATCAACATTTGGTGAGATTCGGAGATCCATAGTACCTGCTCGGAGGCCTGCTACTCGGTTTCTCTCTCTCCCGCGGCCTCACTGATCATCACCAAGTGCTGATCAGTGCAGCCCCCTAGCGGTAGAGGAAGAAGCCGAGGCAGCGACGAACGGAGGACTCACCCCCTCCCCGCAGTCAGTCTACTTGAACGAAGCGAGTCGTGCGTGTTCTTATTCGTAATGTGAGTATTCTCTTTAAGAGTTTCCCCCATTTGGGGGGAAACCTTGATTTAAACTTTAGTTAGTAATTAATTATGTAATCGTGGAGTGAGTTGTGGTGGCTGCCGGGCCAACCACAACATTAAACTTGCGTATTAATTCTATTACTTAATTCCTTAAAACCCAATCGGGACAAGCTTCGGCTTGATCCCTTCTGGGCAAGCCGGAGCTTGTCCAGATAAATCTAAAGCGGATAAAATCCAACCGCTTCAAGCTAATTTCTTTCTTACAAGGGGAGGCTCAGAAGTCGCCGCCTCCGATTTTGAAAACAATTGCACGAAAATGTAGCTAAAGTAAAACTATTAGACCCGTGTTTCTCACTTTTTGCCAATGGGCCTTCCTAAGGCGTCAGGATTTTTTTAAAAGTTGCCGAAATTCACGTAAAAACCCGATCGGAGAGCGTTCCGAATATTTACGTGAACTACCGCAACTTTCAAAAAATTCCTGACGCTTTCTGAAGGTCCATTGGCAAAAAGTGAGAAACACGTGTCTAATAGTTTTACTTTAGCTACATTTTCGTGCAATTGTTTTCAAAATCGGAGGCGGCGACTTCTGAGCCTCCCCTTGTTAGCCTCAAAAATGCAACAAACTTTATTGGTACCTGAGAAATATTACTTTAAAGTGTTACGGGTGTCACATTTTCAGTGGAATGACCCTTAAAGCATTCCTATCGTTGAGAAAACAAAGGCTTTTACAGTGATTTTTCAAACTCTTATTTTTCTACTGCATGATGAAGGGGGTAGGGCAGGTGGAGGGGAGTTTTGGTTGAAGTTAAAATTCAAGATACCTCGCGGTCAACTACGACGGACTTACCAGGGAACTTCTAGTTGGGTAAGTTTTTGTTTTACGTTGAAATTCGTTCTGGTTTAAGGAGTCAAAATCGGCGCAGAATAAAATTGCAAACGGAAGGAAAGTTGTGATTCGGAACCAAGAGAAGGAGAAATGGAAAGGGAACTTTGAAACGGAACGCAGCGACTGGCTGGTGGTTGAAACAGCGAATCCCGTAGAAGCTCGTCGTGATTGCGGTTTGTATGCTTGCAAAGTGAAGAGACCAGAGTACAGGGTGGTCTAAACAGACGACGAGTAACTTAAATAAATGAAACCTCAAACAAAGGGGGAAGAGTAATGTTCCGATCCATTTATATTTTTTCTTAAATTCATTCAATAAATGATAAATTGTGGTAACCGGGGTGGTTAGGGGAGTTTCAAGGGCTTGAAATATAGAATTTCCTATTAAAAAAAAAAAAAAAAAAAAAAAAAAAAAAAAAAAAAAAAAAAAAAAAAAAAAAAAACAATAAAAGTACTTGATGAGCTGAGAAAAAATGTGCCTTTTCGTTTTTTCCTAGGAGTTTTTTACTTTCTCACTCTAATGAAATTAGAAAAATTGATAAAGTATTGCGATGGCGCAGAGATTTTCAAGTAATTTTGTTGCGATAGTTGGCCTCTCACGACAAAGTTAATCATGATTTAGTCAAAGTAATGGCCTCTCATCATGTCTAATACTATCCATAAGAACATCCTTCCATCATATTTTCATATTTCTTAACCCTTTCTGACATAGAGAGATTTATGCAAAAAAATTCTGTGGCGTCAGTCCGTCAGTCCGTCAGTCCGTACCTGGGCATAACTTTTGAACCATTGATCCTTATGCACCCAGATTTTGCACAGTTGTTGCTTTCTAGATTCCCCAGAGGGGGATTTTTTGTTTTTTTGAAATTTTGACTTTTAGGGTAGTTATGGGGAAAAAATGACCCTGGTAAAAATGACGACCCTTAACGACCTTCATACGACTCTAATTTTTGAGTCGTTAAGGGTCGTGTCATGGTCGCAGAGTCGTATGAAGGTTGTTTTTCAGTCGCATAGCGACTCAACGACTTCGACGACTCTTAATCCAAAGTCGTACAGCGACTCTGCGACCTAGACGACTCTAAATCCAGGGTTGTACAGCGACTCTGCGACTTTGACGACTCTTGTTCCATGGTTGGACTGCGACTATGCGACTTTGACGACTCTTGTTCCATGGTTGGACTGCAACTATGTGACTTTGACTAAAGGTTGGACTGCGACTCTGGGACTTCGTCCATGAGTCGGATATACAGCATTTATACAGGGTGTCCCAAAATTGATAGTAAATATTTGTACCACGTATTTTTGGGGTCAAAATAAGACTTTTTTCCCCTATAAACATGGGTCCGAAATTGTAGTCTTTTCGAGTTACAGTGTTGCAAAGTTTCCGAAAAACAAATTGAAAAATTGTCATAACTCCCTCGTGAATTGTTCTGTATGCTCGTAAAGAGGTACTCTGATGTAATTTTAGGCGCTCTTGCCGATTTTGGCCGTGAAAATGCTGTATGCAAAAATTTGAGGGGGGGTTTCGGGGGTTTTTCTTGATTTTTCTCACTTTTTTTGGCCAAATTATGTAAAAACATGCTTTCGGTTTCATTGAACCCAAAAACGATTAGCATTATTCAAAAGTTCGTAAAAAAATATGCATTTTTGGTCCTTACGAGTTTTTCCATTTCGCAAACCATTTCCGAGAAAATCGTCCCTGAAGTTGAAGAAGTCGGCCGATAAACGCCTTTTCTTTGATTTTGTCAATTCTTGGCCGACTTCTCCAACTTCAGGGACGATTTTCTCGGAAATGGTTTGCGAAATGGAAAAACTCGTAAGGACCAAAAATGCATATTTTTTTACGAACTTTTGAATAATGCTAATCGTTTTTGGGTTTAATGAAACCGAAAGCATGTTTTCACATAATTTGGCCAAAAAAAGTGAGAAAAATCAAGAAAAACCCCCGAAACCCTCCTCAAATTTTTGCATACACCGTTTTCACGGCCAAAATCGGCAAGAGCGCCTAAAATTACATCAGAGTACCTATTTTCGAGCATTCAGAACAATTCACGAGGGAGTTGTGACAGTTTTTCAATTTGTTTTTCGGAAACTTTGCAACGCTGTAACTCGAGAAGACTACAATTTCGGACCCATGTTTATAGGGAAAAAAAGTCTTATTTTGACCCCAAAAATACGTGGTAAAAATATTTACTATGAATTTTGGGACACCCTGTATACAACTTTGACAACCCTAAGTTGCGAGTCGCATACAGCAATTCTATACAACTTTAACCAAGTATTCAACTTCAGGCGAGTTAAATCAAAATGCTGAAAATGGTAAAAATCTGCAACCATTATAATGAACTTTTTTAACTAGAAATCTTTATCGCTGCGCAACGGCCAAAATCAACTCAAATCTCTATGACTTGAACAACCGGCAAACTCAAAATTCTGATGGCATGCAAATGTATGGAAATATTATAGAAATCAATTTATAAATCAATTTATTACACTCACCACAAGAAATGAGCTTTCTAACAGGATATATGGAAATCCCGCAACTTCACAGCAATGATGATGAGAAGAGGTGATGAAAACATTTAGAGTAAGTAGGTGATGCGCGTAAAAATTTGAGTTTTAGAAGTTTCCTCCGGGCAGTTTCACAGTTTTACTTCACGATCGCGACACTTTTTTTAATTTATAGCAAATTAATCCGCCACCATTGCGACACTTTTTTTAATTTATAGCAAATTAATCCGCCACCATTGCAACACTTTTTTTCAATTTACAGCAAAAATTAATCCGCCACCATTGCGACACTTTTTTTAAATTGTAGTACACATTCAACCGCACAGCAATATGGAAATCAAAATCCGCCACCATTACGTCACTTTTTTTAATTTATAGCAAATTAATCCGCCACCATTGCAACACTTTTTTTTAATTTGTAGCAAAAATTAATCCGCCACCATTGCGACACTTTTTTTAAATTGTAGTACACATTCAACCGCACAGCAATATTGAAATCAAAAAGCTTGACCCGGACACCCACTGTTGAGATTAAATTAACTATCACAAAAGCTCAGAGTACTAAATTACTACGGCATATAGATGGTTGCAAAATATCCTTGTGACCACACCATTTTTTATTCTTAATCATGAACTTGACAAAATGCTTGATGAGATGAATACAGTATACGTCATGCCTTGCAGTGTGTGCATTAGGTGAAGGAACACCAGAATCGAAAGAATTTGAAGAAAATTTGCAGCAAAAATTGTACACCTTGGTTTAAAATCTTGAGATATAACGGCATATTTGACATGGAAAAGTTTCTTCTGATACGATGTTTATGCATTTAATCTTTCTCAAACCGATTAGAAAAGCACACAACATAATTTTGGCATGTGTTACCTTCTAACACAGAGAGGAAGAGACATTTTTCTTGGATCTCATGGATTTTCAATGATGGATAGATTACCGTATGCGTACTGTTCGAAGGTTTGCATTTGCATTCTGAAGTTCACATTAGGCAAGTTGACGGAATGCGAGTTTAATTTTATTGGTGTAACAAAAGCGTAAATGATGCTAGCATCGTTGGTTGAGAAAAACATTTTTTCAATTCTGGCATAGCCATTGTTGAGCAGCTTAACCATAGAGTCATTGCGTTTGATTTTCTTATCCGTATGGTGACTGAAAATTGACGAAGAAAATACTACTTTCTTCACTTCAAAAATAGTATCTGGATCAATTTGTTTTTGCTGCAGCAATAAAGATTCTTCAGGAGAAGGTACCAGAGGAGACTTCAATCTGTTGCCAACAATGATAACGTCATTTGCCGCCGAGAATTTTTTAAAGTGGGGAAAATTCATTAAGTTTTCACAAAAATCCAATATCAATTCTTTCAGGGGTAGTTGCTCACTAATAGTTTGAGGTAGACTGCAGAATGTGAGGAACTTGCGAGCAATTTGCTGTGTAGCACCATTTGTTCCATGAACAAGCTTGACCAAATAGCCGTTCCCACTCTCATATACGAATGCTGAATACGCCCACAACGGTCCGTTCATAATTACACCTTTGACTAAATGCGTTGATAGATGAATGTTGGAGGTCATACATTGGATTCCATACAATTGTGAACACTGGGAAACAAATGAATTTAGGTATTCCTTGGCAACAGGCAAATCGCAACGAGGAATTGAGCGTTGATTTAAAATATACAGAGCACTGCTCAACAAACAAAAGTGTTTAAAAAAAGGCTGTGGAAGAACACCCTGAAGAACAATGGGCCCATAATAAAAAACCCAGCTTCGCCACTCATTAGCCTTCCAATTATTGCAGTCAGATAGAGGGCGCACATCCCTTGAAATATCTGAGGGTGGCTGTAGTTTCAAAAAACGTTTGTCAATTAATCTAATTTTTTCACGAGACAAGTAAAATGGAGAAGCATGAAAAGAAGAATTCATGTAGATCTTGGTGAACAATTGCTTGCACACTCCAAGTAAATGACTGTGCATATAATCTATGACAACAGCATGGGGAAACTGGAAGAAAGGCAAGGCGACTAAAGCTGAAATTCCTTTAAGTCCTCTTGTAGTTTGATCACTTTCAAAAGCTGTCATCATATCTGCCCGAATGCTTCTGTCTGAACGTTCTTCATAATCACCAGCATCAAATCTCACCTGATTGTCACAAGGAGTGCCAGAATGCTGACAAGTGTAGCAGCTGTTATACCCATTAAACTGCTTGATATTTAAAACTTTTGCTTTTGCAATTGTGTCGACAATACAATGCAATAAGAACACTCTAGTGGTGACAAATTGTTCAGTGACTTTGTTATACCATCTAATTCCTGACGTGGCAAGTGTTTTCAGTTCCTTGACAAAGGGAGCTAAAAAAAGAATCATATTGATGGTGGGGTGTCCCAGCCACACACCAGCAAGCATTAAATTTTCAGCTGAAAATCTTTCCGTGGGATCAATTTCATTGAGGCGGAATTGAATCGGCCAGAGCGAGTCTGAACTGTTTTCGTGTATTGGTGCACCGTCTGTGTTGAAATTGATGGTGATGTCATTGTCCGATAAGCCATTAGTGTCTGCCAAATCTCTGAAAAGCATTCCGTCAAATACATCACTAACATGGTCTTCATCTTTCTGCCGTGACTTTCTGTAATTGATGATATCGTTACCATCTCTTTCCAACTTCTGTTTTATTTGCTCCTCAATTGACATGGTAAGGAAAAAGTTCCTCATACTTGCACTTTTCTTAGCACTAATTTCCTCTTGACATTCTGGACAGTTCGTACCTAAAAACTTCTTGGGGTTCCCGAGGTATAGGCCACAATTTGGACAAAACAGATGATATTGAACAGGTATAGAAGAGGAGAATACCTTGTGAAAAATATAATCGCTGTTAGGAATAATTTGCCGTCCGAGAATCACATTTACTAGTCGTATTAAGGCTTTAATGGCCACATTACTAAGCCCAAATCTCATTGCGAAGTGTAAGATTAGGAGAAGTACCTCGAATTTTGTGAGGCCTGAGGTGGTTGAGGGTAGTGGGTCATCCAATCCATACTTAGCAGAATAATCCACTTTGGGGCGAGGGTTATCTTCGACATCATCACTGCTTGACTCCGTACTACTCCCACTCGAATCATTGCTGGATTCGGCAGATGAATCACTTGAGCTGCTACTCATTAAAGGAGAATCACTTGGATCAAAATCATCTTCACTAAATAAAGCTTGAGGATTTACCGTTGATGTTGAGGGTTCACAACTTACTTCGCCAGACTCTGCATCCGTTCGCTTCCGTTTTTCTATGCGCCAACGAGTGGTTCTCGGAACATTTAGGGAATCGGAGGAGGGCTGAAGGAACTTTTTATACCGTTTCCGATCTAAATGAGACATTTTGCGAAAAGTTCCGAACTTCCGAATTGCGTTTCACTTACTGAGACACCACTACACACGATTATGCATACCGCGGACTGATAACTCGGTTTTGTTTTCGTCCGGAGAACGGCATGGCATCGAACGAAAACAGAGAATTCTTCGGTGTATCGCACCGGTGCAGCAAAGATTATAATGCCCTGTGTTGTAGTATAACTATATATTCTAGAAACGATCGCTATTTTTAATCTTTGCAGCACCGAAGCAATATTCCGAAGAATTCTAGAACACGCCCCTCCAAAGAGAATCTTTTAGGCGCTGTTTACTCTTTGGCGGCATCCTATTGGCTTAGCTGTGTGATACGCGTTGGCGTTGCCCGTTACAACGAGGTTCGAAATTCTCTTCTAAATTCCAATCTCATCCTCGGGAACTCGGGCAAATACAGTAATTATACCTTTACATCAGTGTTTTTTTTTTATCAGTGTATTAATTATGTTCGCGTACGTTAATTTCATTTGTGATCACGTGAAAGAGATCGTTCCAATCGAATTCGTCAAAAATTTTGATGGTTCCACCTTTGTGGAGGGGAAACAATACTCGGTGTTTTGGAGTCCCCATGGAATGAGGCCCGACGAGATTCTCAGAAAGCATGGCTTTATCAAAGATCATGCAGTCGAAGCTGATAGAAACGTAGAATGTGTTGACATTGAAGGCTATTATACAGCTGAGGTTCTTCAAATTGGTCGTAAGTATTCTAATTCTACAGTTAGTTTAGAGTGGCTTTGTGCTTTGCGTAAAACGAACAATTAAACATTCTGTAGACTTGCTTTATTTCAGAAACTGGTCATAATACTGTAGCTCCTCTGCTACATTGTTGCCCTCTTGACACAGTCAGTGTTATTAGCTAAGCGATTATTTGATTCTCTCATAACCTCTTCAAAATAGGCGATTCGTCTCAAGTACCCAGAGACGAATAGAGACCCAGCACAAACCTTGTGACAGGTGTCCACTTTTCTAAATTCATCAGAACAACAGCCAACAGTCGCTTACTGTTGAGTGGTGAGCTCAAATGGAAGGCTCTGATTGGTCCACTGAAATATGGAGCGTGTGCTTTGAATTCGCCAATCAAAACCAAAACAAAACTTGTCTCTGTTTCTGGGACGACGGACCAATCACAGTAGACCTTCTGTTGAGCTCACCTCTCATCAGTAGGCAGCTATTTGTTGTTAAAGCCGGTGACTCCCGAACAGAATTGTAGTAGCCAACTTGCCGTACTTTTTTAACACGGGAAGCATAGGGAGTGCTGGGTCTTTATTTGTCTCTGCAAATACCTATACGCCAAATTTTTGAGTCGTTTCCTCAATGTTGTTGAGACTGAAAGAATGTCACAGACATTTACTCCATGGAGCTGGATAGTGCTGCATCGGAGCCCCTCCAGAAGTTTAGGTCCGTTGCTCCTGTTCCAGTGCATTGGAGCTTGCAGCTGAGCAGCATTAGGTGCAATGCACCTCAGCTACTTTAATCAAAATTTTGGTGCAATTCATCTCCAATGCAAGTGAATAAAAAAACACACTGTTGACAATGAGTCTAAACTCTTAGCTAACCAACAGCTTACCAATGAGGTTTTGATACGTTTTTGGTTGCTCAATGCTACTTGTCAGAACGCACTACTTGAATTATGTCTCCTCTAACACATTGAACCATCTCAGTTGCCGAGAAAACCATCGGTTTTGAAGATGTTTCCTGTTGACACAACTCCTCATGGATCAATATTAAAGTGGTCCACACCCCCTCATATCCACTCCCTCTTAAAATCCTTTACAGGGCACTCCCCGCCAATTTATCAGTACCTACATAGTTATCACGCAATAAGATACCTGAGTTGTTTCTTCTTATATTAGGTCTTAGCGCTTTCATCACTCCGGGGTCATACTAAACTTGGAATGTACTTGGAGCTCACGCATTTTGAGTATTGAGTAGTGACAAGTAGCATGTAAAATGCTTCAAAATGCATAAGTGGGCGGTTGGTTGAGAAAGACTTTCAGTTCTTTGCTAACCAACCGCTCTCTCTTTGCGTTTTGATGCATATCGGAAACAGTCACACTGCACTGCTTGTCAGAACCTGTTAATCAAAATGTGTGAGCTCTAATAGAGGGCCCCACTAAAATTTCTACTGTCAACTGCCTACTGTATTAACTTCTTTCACTACTTTTTTTCTCTTTTCAGAATCTAGAAAACTACTGGAAATAGCAATTGAGAAGAAACGGGTCAGAATTCCTTCTGAAAAGGGTGGCTCTTTAATCGAAGAAAGAGGAGCAAAAAAAATGAAAGAAGTGGGAACTTCGAATCATCAGGTAAAGTGAAAGTGCTGTTCTTCCTTGTCGAACCTGTCAGTTCTCTCGTTTCTCTTATAGCTGACTGTAATCAGTGGCGTGTAGTCAACTGTGCGACTGGAAGCTACTGTTTGTTTTGAGACCGGTAAACAAAGGCCTCTTACCACCGAAACAAAGGACAGCTTCCACTCGCACAGTTGACGACACGCCACTGGCTGTAATCATGGAATATCAAGAAGCGGGTGGCATCTTAACAGCTGATCGTATTTGCCATATTTTATCTATGCTTATTTTCAAAGTTTCTTTTCCGTCTGGATTATGAAATGAGTGATAAATAGGTCTTATTGGTCTTGACATTTTAAGGTCGTCATGAAAACATTAAACACCAAAGAAATTGCTTAATTTTTCTCTTCTTTTTTCAATGCATTAAAAATTATTCTTGCTTTTTTCTTTGCGCTTACAATTATTCTTCTTTTTTTAAAGGGCTTTTTGCTTTATTTTGAAACGCTTTGCAAAATATTTTTGCTCTCTGACGTTTATTGGTAATTACTAATTACACAATTCAATAATTTGAGAGTTCGAAAAGTTTCAGAAACATGATAAATTGAAAGGAAGCGAGAAATGTAACATGATAAAAGAGCAACAGATGAAAAAAAAAACCTGCTTTGTAAAGTGTTGAGGCTCCTGCGACCCCAGCAGCCCCACTTTTTATTCTCATGGTGTATAAATGTTTTCCCAACCTCAAAATGAGAACACCTTCCAAAAATCTTATTTGACTCCTTCCAAATTACCATAGCCTGTGTAAAGCGATGGACAATTTTGGCTCGCTCAGGCAAACCTATTCCATCAAAACCTAAATTAACAATTCCTCATTTGTACCCCCTTTGTTTGTCACAGAAATTCGGCAAATCTAGTGAAGATGAAAAAGTAAAAAAAAAAAAAGAAAAAGCGGAAAAAGAAAGTGAGAAGAAAAACGCGGAGCGGCTTATGGGTAAAAAAAGAAAAAGTAAGAGTAGAAAGGAGTCTACCTCATCCGATGACAGCGATTTAGCGGTTGGTCCTATCAAGGAAACACAAGCGATCTACGAGAGTGAAATTTCAAAATTAAAAACGAAAAATAGTAAGCTGAAGGCTGAAAATGCTAAACTTTCCATGAGAAATGAGCTGCTTCAAGAAGATCTCACTTCTACCAAGGAAGAACTGTTCAAAGCAAACGTTAAGTTAGCAAAACTCTTGAGGACTCCTCCAAAAAAGGATTTTTCAGCCACGAATAAACCTGTTACTCCTTCATCCCGCCAATTTCCTCCTGTATCCGTTCGAAAATCTCCCAGACTGGAAATGTTCATGGCAGGGCCTGCTCTCTCCAACCCTGTGGCAAAAAAGGTAACTCCATCCTTCTTTCTCCTTCCTACTTTCTCCTTGTGGATTCATGAGACCCAATGTCTGTTTCCGTAGGTATTGAACAGACAGATTTAGTTAGATTTTTTGTTTTTTTGTTTTTTTTTTCAAATGAATTCTCATCCCTTGTGTTGAAATTTCAATTGAGAGGTTCAACCTCTCTTATATATAGTGCTGCAGTTGATTCTCACATTTAGCAAGAAGAAAAATTAATTCATCCATTCAATTTGAATTTTGCTGTGCATGTGTCCCTAGATTTGCTCCTTTTAACAATTTCCTAATTTTCCACAGCTGTTCGAAGAGGTATCGCTGCCAGAAAAGGTTGTTCCTGACATGGCAGTTTCTGAAGTAGCAGCTCTCGATGCGTCAATAGCAGATAAGCAGCAAATTCCAGCTAAATCTGCCCCAGAACAGGGAAGCAAAGAAGTTGTTGAGGTAATCTTTAAAGTCATTACTTGTTTCGAAACTAATTTTGTCTTTTTTTCAGGCAAAAATCAGAGGCTATTTTGCGAAGGGACTTGCCTCTTATGGCGATCCCTTTACTTTTGTCTTATCCGTGTTTGTAGAACTCACAAAGTCATAACAGAAATTCTGCAATGTATCACTTTTGCACCTTCTGTCCCATTCATGTTTCTGACACGTATGTACAGATTTCAAACATGTGCTTGCATATGTGTTTTACGTCTTGAATCGACTAATGATTTAAAAAAAAAAAAAAAAAAAAAAAAAAAAAATCATTGGTTTCAAGTCCCCTTCCATTTTTTTTACCCTAAAAACTCGCCCATGGTTTTACTTCAGTCCTGATCGGTCAGTTGGTAATACTTGAACACGAAAATGTGCTTTTTATTTCTGACCATGGAGAGTCTTGGGGCATTGTGGTCCCCCCCCCCCCCCGCTGCAGCTGCTACATTTTTTCTACTAAACTCCCTTGCAACAGTAATGCTGTATGTTAAGTAAGTGACTGCGGAATGAGTCTGCTGTAGAACTCTGAAGAAAATTTTAAGAAAAACATTTACTAAAACCCCTTTATGAGATAAATTAACAAATAATTGGGTCCTTAGCAATGCAATCAGTAGATTCCTTTCCTAGCCTTTTTCCCACAAATATTCTTATTCAAGAAAAAACTTTGAACTTCCATGATGTTTGCAGTGGAGGTCACCCTGTTGCAGTAAAGTAGAAAATTGTAAGTTGTAAAGTTAAAATCAGGAATTTAAAATGTAACGGATGCTGCAGTTTCCCTGGAATTACTTGTGAGCAACATGAGCAATTAGGAAAGATTACTGCACTTGCATCACTGATTGTACATCATACATTACAAAGTCAGCTTGATTGCGTTAAAAAGTTGATGGTTACTGCTCACTTGCAGGTTTCCTATTTTATCTGGAAATTGAGACTACAAATCAGTTTCAACCAAGAATTTTTGTTGTAAACTTGGACTTCAAATTGGAGTATTAGTCTTTGAATGCATTTCAATTTCAGCAGCAAAATAACTTTATACATAAAAAAAAAAAAAAAAAAAAAAAAAAAAAAAAAAAAAAGTACTACCATATAAAATCAGGGAAAAAGTTAGGGAATTTGAAAGTCAAAAATTACTTGATATCCTGATGTAGAACTGTAAGATATATGCTGCTTTGCAATATCGTAACCACCCCCCCCCCTCCTCCCGACAAATAGAAGACATCACTTTTCAGCACTCTCAATTCTTTGACCTATCAGCTGTTTTGGAATCTTTAATACTTTTCCTCAATTATTGATTCTACTGGCCTCAAACAATCAATACTTTAATTCTGTTTTAATTCTTCTCTTTTCTGTGCAGGATGATTTCAAATTCTCCTTTGATAAGAAAATGGCACTAATTTATTCCTCGAAAGGTGATTCCATCTTCGTAAAAAACACCGCCGCTGCTCTGTGGGGTGACGAAGTTTTAATGAAAAGCTCGGTAACTGGTTCTGCTGCAAGGGGACAGAAAAATGCGGTAGCAAAGCCGGCTCTGGGTCCCAAAAAAATTGCTTACTTAGAAGGTAATAGATTATTATTTGCTGTTCTTAACTCCTTTTTATTATACGGGGTGTTCCAAAATTCCCTCCCCCCCTTTACTTTTGAACGGTTGATTTTTTTTTGAAAATCGCCAAAACACGTATTCCCTTATTTTAGCCGAAGTTTCTTTTAGGCTGAAAAAAAATTTTTGGTGGGGCATCCCCTGGGGGGGCAAAGTTGTTTTTTCAATCGGAAAGGGGGTATTTTTATTTCAGAAATCAATTTTCTATCAAAAATAATAAAAAATGGCGCAAACCACAATTCTTAACTTTCCCCCCTTCGAAAGTTATGGGGGGGGGGGGGGGGTCAAAGTTTGAAACAGGCCCTTGCCCCCCATTTGTTCCTCGCGATGCAAGCATTGTAAAAAAACAGTATTGACGGCAAATGAAAGGTCTTTTCAAGAGCTACAAGACCACCAAGTATGAGAGTGTAGTGCCTTTCAAGCGCAATAGGGGGGGGGGGGGGGGGGGTAGCTTCGCCGTGGACAAGGTACTTTGTAATTCTTCCTAGAGTGCCTTGAAAGGGGGGGGGGTCGCTAGACTCTGATACTCGGTGGTCTTGTAACCCTTGAAGACCTTTCATTTGCCGTCAAGACAAATTTCCTGTGACTTTTCTAGCTTGCGAAAAAAAATAGGGGGGACACAAAAGTTTAACTAAAAGTAATCCCCCCCTTTTGCGCCTAAACAGGGGATCGAAGAGATTTGAAACGCGGTGGGTTTGTAGCTCTTGATAAGACCTTTCATTTTCCATCAATACCGGTTTTCTAGGACATTTCCATCGCGAGACAAAAATAGGGGGGAAAGGGCCTTTTTTAAACTTTGACCCCCCATAACTTTTGAACGGGGGGGAGGTAAGAATCGCAGGTTGGGCCATTTTTTATTATTTTTGATGGAAAATCGATTTCTGAATTAAAAATACCCCCTTCCCATCTGATATAACGAAGTTGCCCCTCAGAAACCCCCCAAGGGGCGCCCCCCCCCAAAATTGTTTTCCACCCCGAAAGAAACTTCGGCTTATATAAGGTATTATGTGTTTTGGCGATTTTCGAAAAAATCAACCGTTCAAAAGTTAAGGGGGGGAAGGGACTTTTGGAACACCCTGTATCTTGTATCTGACGAGTAAGTTTCTTTGAAACAGTGTGCGGTGTGTAAACCTTTCTTCAAAAGAGTTGTGCTACATACTGGTAATTTACCATTTTATATAAAGCCTGGTTTTCGAAGAGACTCAATCCAACCACTTAACAAAGTTAAGAAATGTTTAACTTCTTTTGTCTCGGTGTGGCAGAAAGCAGGAGTTAGATCTTGTTCTCTCCTTTGCACCGGTCTTAACCAATGCACGCTTTTTTAAATCCTGCATGCTGATTGATTAATTCTTGTACTTTGGAACCTTCCATTCTCCCCTCTTGGCTTGTTAAAAAAGCTAGCTGTACAATCCAAGCGAAGTCAATGTCTTGCATTTAATTGAAAACTAGACTTGCCAGCAAGCATGCATGAAATGCAACATTCAAAAGAGACAGCTCTGCATGAGGGTCACGGGGGAGTGAGGAAGATTGTTTGGAATGCTGGACGAGTTTTGTCTCTGCAGATTGCGACTGATGAGTGCATTGTTGTTGAACTGTTGACTTTAATTTTTATTTATTTCCATTTTTCAGAGCTTTTCAAAGAAAGGGCTGAATTGGAGGACCCAGACCTAAAAGACCTTGCAAAATGTGATCCAATAAAAGCTTTCGAATTCAAAAAAAGGGTTGACAAAATTCCTTCAATTTTAAAGGTAAAAATCATGACCCTCACTAGAGAAACGAAACCCAAGAAACCAAAGGACTGAGTAATTCTAATTCTAATTTTTTCTTCATTGTATTGAAAGCTCTAGAATCAGAGGGGAGGCGTGGAATTTGGCAAGGTTTTTTTCTTTCCCCTTTAAACACATTAGAAAGGTCAAAACGTCTAGTCATTTCGGATGACTGATTTTTTCAGTTAGTTTAAATGGAGAAAGTACATTGCCAAATTTCACGCCTCACTACTGTCTAGAATCCAAAAAAAGAGAAACAAGAAGACTGATTAATTCTTATTTCTTTTTCTTCTCTATTTTGTCGTGTGTGTAAGCCGCACCCTAGATTTCCGGAGGCCAAAAAAAAAGAAAATATTAATCGTGCATAAGTAGGGATGTAAATTCGTCGGCCATCTAACATTAAGGCTTAAGTCAAATCCAACGTTTCAAAATTTCCAAACTCATTTTCATTTTTTCAACTGCGATCAATCATTCAGTCACTTCCAGTAATATTTTCATTAGATTCTTTATGACTCATGAAAAATAAAGGAAAAATTTATCATGTTTATTTGCACAGGCATCGTCCTTAGAAAAATTAAAACGTAAAAGATGATCATGAAACATTGGATTTGACTTATGCCAATACTCTAGATGGCCGACAAATTGACAATTTTTCATTTGTTCCTCCTGACATTTTTGAATTTGTTGACTGTACCATTAAATACAAGAGTTTTGGCAGCCAAGAATTTTCACCAAGCACTGAAAGGAGGCATGGAAGGGTGCCTTGCGGTTAAAAATTTGACACACACACACACGTACCACCACCCTCCCCACCCCCCTGGGTCTCAGTGAAATCCTTTTTCAAAGTACATGTTTCCAAAGTACATATTTCTAAAGTGCATATTTCTACTTCTCATTTTTTTTTTTTTTTTATCAGCATTCTTATTTTATTTTTACTATCATTGTTGTTTCCATTGTGCAATGGCAGAGTACCAAATTTTTCGCAAGCTCTAATAAGGGGTATGTAACTATTTTTATTGGATATTTTACTATGTTCACTTGTTGAAGCCCATCTCTAGTATGTTGCTCCTTCAAAATATGCAGTATGCAATATGGACTCTGCAAATTGTTTTACTTACCATAATTTGCTCTATTTTTATTTACAACTTCTAAATGTATGTGTGGCTTTTGAAAAAGCCTATTTTAGTAGGAGGATTGTTTATTAATAATCTTTAAAGTGCTGACAAACGGAAGTCAATTATGAATTTCCTTACCTAGTCTAAAATAAGTTCCTGTATTTTAAGGCACTTGTAAATATGTTGTAGATTCTTACTTTAAATGGGTAAGTGCAAGTATATGATACTTTTGTTTTACTTTTCGTCAATAAATTTTTGTTCTTTATCAAACTTTTTTCATTGTGAAACAACCAGTCCTTGCTTAATGGTGTCTTAGAGGAATTTCTGAACGCTCAGGAATAGATGAGGGCAATCGAAAACACCTCACACATCTTTTGCAAGTTTTGTTCCTCCTTTCATTTCTCAAGCTTAACAACTATGGTAAGTTGCTTTCAAATCTTGTTACGGTGGGGAACTATATAGTATTAATCACAGGGCCTGATCTTGGAACAATTGCATCACCCAAAGGAAATGCTGCATGGCTTACAAGGAAGAGTGATTTTGTTTCCTCAAAACTCTCAAATGACTGATATTTAAGGTGAATCTTTAGTGTATATTGCTTCTGTTTGATCGAAGTGTAAGCTCAGGTAAAAAGTAAATTATTTAGCAGGAAACAGAATATCAAGTCTATGATAAATATTCTGAAACCTCTCCAAAACATTTTGTCAAAAGTCATTAAATCAAAGCTTTAAGTACAAAAAAACTATAAGACAACCTTAAGGGTCAGAATTTGAACGGTCCTCTGACTATGGTGCAAACCTGGGACGAAAGTAGCACGACCATTGTCCCAGGATCGTCCCAGGGTCGTACGACCATCGTCCCAGGGTCGTACGACCATCGTCCCAGGGTCGTACGACCATCGTCCCAGGGTCGTACGACCATCGTCCCAGGGTCGTACGACCATCGTCCCAGGGTCGTACGACCATCGTCCCAGGGTTGTCCCAGGGTCGTACGACCATCGTCGCATGGTCGTACGACCATAATTGGAACGGTCGTAATAAAGTCGTACGACCCTCGTGAGGGTCGTACGACTGTATTACGACCGTTCCAATTCCGACCCTCAGAGTCGCAATTTTTACCAGGGGATTTTCATTAAAATCAATGGTAAAATGGATAAAAATGAATAAAAATGGAATAATTCAAGTTTGGCTCAATAAATTTTGATGAAAGTTAGTAAAAAAAAATCTATTTTCAGCCTACTATAGAATAAACCACTTATAGTTCCTATATTCATTCCTTAAAACTGTTTAAAAAATCAAAATAAGTGCGCTTGAGCCAAAAAATAGAATTATGGTGAGAAAATCAATCTTAAAACTTGGAATCAATCAATAATGGCTCTATGAATTTTGATAAAACTTTGTACACACAATCTGCTATCTATAAACTTAAATATTTTCCTCTCTGTGTCACCAAAAACAACCAATAAAACCATGTCAAGAGGTAATATAGGTGCGATTGAGCAAAAAATTTGGGAATATGAGCAAATAAAAATATAATCCTATTATTTGGGATAGTTCAGGTTTGGTTCAATCAATTTTGATGAGAGTTAGCAAAAAAAATCTACATCTAGCCTACTTTAAAATAAACCACTTATAGTTACAATATTCAACCCTCAAAACTGTTTAAAAAATCAAAATAGGTGGGCTCGAGCCAAAAAATGGAATTATCGTGAGAACGTAAGTAATCTTAAAACTTGGAGTCAATCAATAATGGCTGGATGAATTTTCACGAAACATTTTACGCACAATCTACTATCAAAGTACTAACATATTTTCCTCTCTTGATCACCATACACATCCAATTAGACCTTTTCAAGAGGCAATATAGGTGCGATTGAGAAAAAAATGTGGGTATATAAGCAAATAAAAACACAATCTTATTATTTCGGATAATTCAGGTTTGGTCCAATGAATTTTGACAAAATCTGGCAAATAAAATCTACAATTAGTTTACAAAAGAAAGTAGTCCTTACAGTTACAATATACAACCTTTAAGAGAGTTTAAAAAATCAAAATAGCGCGTTCGACCAAAAAAAAAGAATTAAAGTGAGGAATTAATTTTAAACTTGGAGTCCATCATTAATGGGATGGATTTTGACAAAACTTTGCACAAACATATTGTGTTAAAAGAATAAACTAATCACTGCACTGTGTGCACTAAAATATTTTTCTGGTACAGTCCTCATAAAAACATTAAGACTGTTTCGAGGGGCAATATAGGCACGATCGAGCAAAAATCTTTTGAAACTAATTGTAAGCAAATATTAAGACAAACACAATATTTGGAATAAGTAATTCAAGTATGACTCAATTAAGTCCGATGAAAATTGCATAGTTTGTAACCAGCCTAGGCAGACATTTTTTTAGAATAGAAATTAAGGCTCTCAATTAGCCTTCAAATAACAAAATAGGCAACTATTCCTACAGCTTCTCTACAAAATTGCAAACTCTTCGAATTGAAGGCAGAATTATGTCCGAAGGTGAAAATATTTGAGCTATGCGGGGGGTATGGGGGTCTCCCCCAGAATTCTAAAGGGGGGTCTGGGGGTATCCCCCAGAATTTTAAAGGGGGGTCTGGGGGCCCGCCCCCAGTATTTTAAAAGGGGGTTTGGGGGTCTCTCCTAGAATTCTAAAGGGGGTCTGGGGGTCTCCCCCAGAATTCTTTAGGGGGTTAGGGGGTCTTTTCCAGATAAAAATGGTGTGAGAAAGTGTTCGTAGGGTATTCCCTACAGTTTATTTTTTCTTGAATCTTTCTAAATTTGCATTCTTTCTCTATTTATCGTTCTTCTTTGACAATTTTTCTACTGTTGACAGTACTGTTTTGTCCGCCTCAAGACAGTTTGTTCATCATCCCCCTTGCTTCTGCATTGTTTTCACACTGTCCCTTCTAAATTATTTTTAGAGCTCACAATCAGTAACCTGCATAGTTTTCGGAGTAATTTCTAACTAAACATGAATTCTATTTGATGATGAGTTAACTTGACACAAACTACTGAACTATTCTAGGATCTCTGAAAGGTTGCTTGGTGAGGGATAGTTTTAACGTGCATACTCCAACTATGGGGAAAAGTTCAGTGGCTGCTGATGCGATTTGGCAACAGTGCTTTTCTTCCATTTGATTCTATGTTGAACAATCAAATCGATAGTAAGGCAGTGCTTCATCAGCATTCGATTGTTTTACATTGAGCCAAATGGAGGAAAACCTTGTTGCCAAATAGCACAAGCCGCCACTAGAATAATTTTAATTACACTTGCATTTGACAAGTATACTTGGCCCTGGGGGTATGCAGGCATTAAAAGACCCAGTAGTGAAAAGGTTAACTGGGCCCTGCACATTGCCATGTTGCGCTTATAACTCAATAATTTGTTATCCAAGTCATAAGTTATATATTTCTTTTTAGCAGACTCATCCAAGGCTGAAGTCCCACCACCATCAATCGTAAAGCAAAAAGAAGAGCCAGTGATACTCACAGCAGATAAGCTGATTGTCAGGAAAGAAAAAACGGCGAGAAAGCTGTTTTCATCCACCGAAAAATGCGGTTTGAAAGGAAAGCACGAATGTGCCATGATTCATAATAATGGCACCCCAACATTAGAGACCATCGCACAACAGCAGTGCGTCTTGGCACGTGAGTTTCATCACATCAATTGTGCGCTATCAGAAATTGACGGAGAGGGAGATGAAGAATATGTTGAAAATGAAAGACTTATCCCCACTAATTGTGAAAGCGAAGAGAAATTTGAAGATGATCGCGAATTTTTGCCGAAACGTGCAACCCGAGACATTTCTAAACCCTTAGCAACGAAGGCAGATGACTCTATGGAAGTATATGACGCGTCAATTACTCGCAAAAGAAGACGCCTGTTCTAAAACTGTTTTTGAAAGACTCATAACAATTTTTTCCGAGTAAATTTTTTTAAAGTTAATTATCGTTGTAATTATGTAATATAGTTTCTCGTTATTCATTTAAATGCCTCTGGATGAAAAACAAGGGTCTCTTGGACTGGGTCATTATGTGGTATGAACCTCAAAACCTGGCCAAAATTATTTCTGCACCACGTGATACCCGGTTTTAGACATTGCTCCAATGATGTTTCAGACTTGCTCCAGAGATAGAGTAAGATAAAACTGTAGCTCTGCGCTCTTTGTCAGCATAAGATGTTGACTCTCGGAACGTTTCTTGGAACATATAACTGTCATGTTTTCCGGTGCTGCTTCTGGCTTTGTTCTCCCTGTTTATGCCGTATATAAAGCTGATCAGCTTTATCATACATGGAAAGAGGGCGGGCCTAAGAATGCCAGGTATAATAGGTCAAAAAACTCTTGAATGCACGCAGCTTTATTTGAAGATTGGTTTGAGACGGTAATCATACCTTATTTTTCTAAATTTGATTCGAAAGAACGTAAAGTTTTAATCGGAGATAATCTCTCCAGTCATGTGTCAATGCGAGTTCTGGACCTTTGCAAACAAAATAACATTGCATTCGTACTTTTACCGCCGAATAGCACTCACGTCTGCCAGCCACTCGATGTGGCGTATTTTGGCCCTTTAAAAGGTCAGTGGCGAAAAGTCTTGCGCAAATGGAAAGAGAAGTAACGCGGAACAATAAGCAAAGATCATTTCCCTAGATTGTTAAAACAAAGTCTCGATGCTCTTGATGATAACGGAAAATCACCCAGCAATTTACGTGCTGGTTTCGCTGCGAGCGGGATATATCCTTTTGATCCAACTCAAGTACTAAAAAGAATCCCAAAAGATTCTACAGAACAAATTGAAGATTTTAAAGACCTTGAGAGTTCCTTTGAACTTTTCCTGATAGAGCACAGGAAGACAGAGACTGCTGTGAAGCCACGAAAGAAGAAATTGCAGGTGCCAGCAGGTAAAAGTATCAGCGCTGAAGATTTCAAAGAACCAGAAGTTGCCGCCAAGGAATCATCTACTACTAATAATAATCAGAGCTTGCCTCAGGTCTAATTGCATCCGACTGCAGTCTAGTGATAAGCCCTACCTGTCCATTTGTATGCTGAATCTGTGTACACTTTTAAGCTACGCAAGCATTATGAACTGTCACATGCAAATTAAATGATAAAACTTCTGGGCGAAAAGAGAATATGGGGAAGAATTGCTGCTCAGAAAATGATGCCGACTCAATAACATTAAAGTTGTGTTAGAGCAGGACCATTTTGAGTGTCGGGTTCTGTCTAGCGGTGTGTACTTCCAAACTGCATCAAAACGCATCTGTGAGTAAAAGTCTGCGCTGAGCAACCGCTCACTGATGCGCTTTGATGCGGTTCGGAAGTAGGCTCCGCTACTTGTCCGAATCCGATACTCAAAATGGTCCTGCTCTAGCTGTTACAAACTCTTCATTTGATTCTTGAACCCATGAACAACCCTTGCTTGATATTTCTTTACTCATCAAAGTATCTCTCTTTCTTTGCCGTCTTGTTAACCCTCGTTATACAGGGTGTTTCTAAAACTTATGTCATCCTTTCTACCACGTATTCTTGAAGTCAAAATAAGACTTTTTTTCTTATAAACATGTGTCCGAAAATGCCCTCCTTTTGAGCTACAGCCCTCCAAAGTTTTCAAAAATTGTTGGTTTTTTTTGGAACATCGACCATAATTACGAGCCGAATGTCATGAAAATTGGTGTCCCGAGATTTTTTTTTTTACCGAAGAATGCTTTTCAATCAAACTGTCGATGTTTTAAGCCTGATTGCCAACGTGAGGCGCAAGGTCACGCAACTCAACAGAGTTGAACTACATGCGAAGGATACGATTGTTCCTAATGTAACGACACAACAGAGTAAGGAAATGATGAAATTCTTGCATCGCTGCTTGGCATAGAGCTTGAGTCAGATCATGTTGGACCCTCTGTGCCGGTCTTCACAGCTTGTTTTGATTCTAAGAAATCAAAATCCAAAATCCACCGAAGATCACAGGTAAACTCATCCTTTGCATCTGAGACAAGCTCAAGTACAGTAAGAAATTGAAACTGATGAGGCTAATTTTTTTTTTTTTTTTTCCAGGGCAAAACTTCTAAAAAAGAAGACCAAGAAGTCCAAAAAAAAAGTGAAAATAAAAACGTGGAGAGGTTACTGCCAAATAAATACAAAACCTCTTCAATGGAATCCTCGTCGGACGACGATGAAGTTGCTCCCATCAAAAAATACAAAACCAAAATTAAAAGCTTGAAAAAAAGCATTAGCAGCTTTAAAGAAAAAAATTTGAAACTACAAACAAGAGCCGAATTTTTAGAGGAGGAACTCATCTCTTCTAAAAATGAAATCCTACAGTTAAATGTTACAATTGCTATGATGAAGAAACGCAATCGCCAAGAAAAAACCCTTCAAAAATTCTTACTCCAGTGTACCCATCACCGACCCGCCAGTCTCCGAGATTCCAAAGGAAGAGAGCGCACCTATCCCCAGAAAGAGTTGTTAAGGTGAGGAGTTTAACCATATTTATTCCCCTGCAGTAGGATCTAGCTCCCCCCCCCCCCCTTAGAGCGTTTCTCATCCTTGTAAATTTCGAAAGATCTAGAGTTAAATAGAAAAGCCTCTAAGTTAATTATTAGTCCCACAAAAGCTATCTTGAGCATCTTATTTGCATTCAATGAAGATGAAAACAGAGGTTAAAACACCGGTTTCCCGGTGCGTCCGTCCGCCTCTCCTCCATCTCAGGGAATGGAAGATTTTTTTTTTTTTTTCTTTTAAATCCAAGCGACGATTGACTAATTTTTTTTTGTTTTTATTACTTAGTTTAATTTTATGTTTGACCCAGAAGTTACAGGGATGAGCTATGTTTTCTGCAGAGACAAATAGAGATGGTGCACTACGCTAAAATACATTGGGAAGATTTGAGGCACACTTAATTCTCGCGGATTCAACAAAACAACAGTCAACACCCATCTAATGTCGCAGGGTGTTGAATGATGACATTCGGTAAACACAAAGGAGATGGACTGGGAAGTGAAGAGGAGGGTGCTCACCATTCAACGACCTGGTATCTGGATCAGAGGTCTAAACTGCGGTCTGAACAACCGAAAATCAGATAAAAATGTTACAAGGGGGTTGATTCTGAAAAATAAAAAAATAAAAAAAATAAAAAAAAAATAAAAAAAAATTAAAAAAAAACAACAACAACAACAACAACAACAACAACAACAACGAAACAAAACAAAGACAAACAAAAAACAAAAATGCTAAAATAATTATGGTAGCACTAAAAACTCGCGAAATCCACTCCTACATTCATAAAATGCTTTTAAATGAGCGAGCGTGATGGCGGCGTTATGGACACTAATAATGCGTGATTCCCATCTAATAACACTTTCACTCCAGCAAGTAGTGACGAACAAGAGACGACTTCCCTTTGACAACGGTGTCACCAGGTTGTGACACATGGTCACGATACCATTAATCGGATGTGTCATGTGGATCACTACGCAGGTGTCGAAGTACACAGTGAATCTTCCTCGCAGCATAGAGAGATTGACGAAGTAAGATAGGAATCGCCCATCAGGTCCGTAGCTATAGCTTGCGATCACCGGGAGGGGAGAAGCGGGGAAAGGGGGAGAAGGGGGGCTGGTACAAGATGCTGAGCTTGGAAAAATGTGATGATTTTTTTTTTTTTTTTTGCTTCTCACTTTCCCTGAACTCCTCTGCATGTAGAAACGAAGAAAGGCTTAAGGAGTTACGACCATTATCTCCCCCTTTTAAGCCCTTTTCCGAAAAATTTGGAGGCTTATTGGGCCCCAAAAGCCTAAAATGTTGCAAAATGCAAAAAATGGAACTTGCGTTTTTTCAATAGAAAACAACCCAAAGTTTCCTTTTGCAACTCTTCAAATTTAAAAATTCGTCAGGGTGCCCCCCTAAAACAAATTCTGGATCCTTTACTGCCCCTGCCCATACAAGAGGCTTCATGTAACTAATTAATACAACAAAGTTATCTCTTAGTGTACGCCCAAAAGTATTGGGATCTTGTAAATAATTCTATAGCCAACACCAACAAGCAACTCTTATTTTTATTCGCGTTTTAAAACGAGTACGCACTTACACAATTTTCCTGTTTCAACGTATGAAATATTAACAGGTGATTGATTCTCCTGTGAAGTTAGGTAATTGACAAAAAATCTGCAGAAGTCCCAGGGGGAGGAGGCGAAGCCCCCCCCCCCCCCAGCTCAGGGCCTGTCTCCCATTACTAGTGTCCAATGCCGCCATTACACTCGCGCATTCAGAAGCATTACAAAAGAGTTTTGGAATAGGTTTCGTGAGTTTTCAATGCTACCATTGTTATTTTTGCCGATTATTATAACTGAATCAACCCATAAATCGCTTACGGCAAAAGTGTGCGACAGCCCCATTCAATCGAGAATCTAAACAATCTTGAAAATATTTCAAGAATTGAAAAAATCTTAGAATTGTGCGCCGCCGCCGCTCAAATCAAAAAGTGGCACTCCAGTCCGCATAGCCCTAGCCAGGAAATTATCTTTCTCTCTCTCCGGCCATTTGAACACATGCGTGTGAAAAAAGGATGGATACACGTGCTGTCACGTGACTTCAGCCCCTATTTCTGTCCTTTTCTAACGTATGCAGTAAAGTGGACTTGGAGAGAGAAAGACAATATCCTGGCTACGGCTATGCCTATATGTATGTGCGACGGAGGCAGAGCGATTTGGTCCATGAAGCTGGAGTCCGCTCTCGAGTCCGGTGTTCCAAACATGGAAACTTGACCTCCGATCCGATCCATGGTGTACTCTCGCCGCCTCCTCCTCCTCCTCCTCCTCCCCCCCTCACCCGCACCTCCACGCCACCCTCAGGCACATTCATCGCGCGCAAAGAGCGACCCGCGAGTCCAAGTCGCAAAGCGATGCGATGCGATGCGATGTGATGCGATGGCCTGCTTCCCGTATATATCGCGTGGTTTTCGCTTTTTTGCCGTTCGCACAGAGCTGCCGATTTGCGTAGATTTAATGACATTTTTAAATCCACCGATGATTCCACCGATTGAGAAAAGATTACAGAGTTTAGCTCAGTGTATGACTGTAATGCACAAAAATACCCTGATCTGTACTCTTTTCTCAATAGGAGGAAACGCCGTTAATTAAGTAAAATATACCTGTTGAGAAAAGATAAAAGACGCAAGTATTTTCGTGCATTACAGTCACACACTGAGCTAAACTCTGTAATCTTTTCTCCACCGGTGGATTCTTCGTTGAATTTCAAAATGCCATTAAATCTACGCAAATCGGCAGCTCTGCGTTCGCATTGCTTCTGCTCCTCCTCCCTCCCCCCCCTTCCTCATCCTCCACCGTGTAGCACAGAGAATAGTGGCAGAAGCAGAGGCAGAACCAAGCCGCAGATCCGTTTGACCGCCCGCGACAGGAATGAAAACAATTCGCTCGTCAACACGCAAGATGACAAACTGTAACTCTCTTCTCCTCCATCTCTGGTCTCAGGTTCAAAATAAATGCTCTGATCAAGCCACCCAACGCAACGCAACGCAACGGCCTATGACCTGTGAAAGGCAACAATCTTCAGCCACGGTCATGGTTACAACAACGAAAACCCACTTACTAAGCCGTTTATTGATGGTCCTCCCCCGATCGGATACAGATGATACGAATCTTAAGATTCTTGAGATCACCGTTGACTGATGGAATGTCGGTTACTTCAATATCAATATCAAATAAGTATTTATAAGCTTGCTCCAAATTTATACACTCCGCTACTGCTATTGGAAGCTCTGGAGCTCCCCAAAAATAACAGAGGATGTTTTGCCTATGATCGATGCAGAGTTGGTAGGTGCATCTGAAACCCACGTCAATAATGTTGCGACACTCGATGAGTTATTAGACGATGTTTCTCACGATAGTCTACCGATGACAATGTACAAAACAGTTTACGGCGGCTCATCTGATGACGATGACAATGAGTATGATCGACAGTCTACCAATGACAATGTACGAAACAGTTAATGGATGCTCATGAGATGACGATGACAATGAGTATGATATTACTCAAATTGCGGGACCAATGATGATTCACCGATGCCCCAGAACAAGGATTGGAACAAGGAGAGACTCGAGAGGATTCACAATTAGAACGTAGTGACTTCAGTATTCATCCAGTTTATACAGGGTGTTGAAAAACACACCCCCCTAATTGGGGAAAGAGGACACTTAAACTTCCGGGAAAAAAACAAAATATGAGAACTTACATAAAACATTAACGCACCTCTGAACAGTGAATTATCGCAGAAGACGACAAAAAATCGAATGTTTCCGCGAAAATTGACGCCACGGGCCTGAAGAGGCACAGTTTAAGCTATAAGCTTTTAAGTTTTTTTCCGCCAGGGTTTTGTCTTTATTTCCAGGTTGAAAACTCCCTTCTATTTAATTTCAGTTAAATTAAAGTAGGTAAGTAAATAAAATGTATGCCTCTTTTCCAAACCTATATTTCACGCTTGACAAGTCGATTTTCATTAGGAGCGGGGGGAGGGGGACAAAACATTTTCAATCGATCGACATCTTTTGCTTGACGAGGGAATGCTATCGACAACGTCGATAATCAGTAAGATTCAATCAAGACAACACCACCACCCCCTCCACCTCTTCCATGAGCATAGTATGTTGGAGAAGCGTGTGTGCACGGAATCCTATTCTCATATCGTGCGCTCGAATCGGTAGAAATAGGGAAGTTTCGTAAACAGGTTTCAATTTTTGTCTAAACTCGGACATTTAGATCGGTATCATGTTACCCTACCTGCGCTTGCAGCATCTTGTGCGCATGCTCAGACAGTGTTGCCAGATTTGACGTCAAAAGTAGCATTTTTAACATTGAGTTTTATGTGAAATAAGAGGAGTTAAGCCGGAGACCTGGCCACACTGAACGCAGCGGAGGCGAAGCGTGCGTGCGGGTGAGTTACCTATCACTTGACGTCAGCATTTTATGTATACCGTCAACAAGCAGATACGACCACAGATTCTGGTCACATTTGAATAAATATGTATAAATAATCGCGTGTTTAATAGCGTGCAAAAGTATAATCCACTTTACTCAATAAATCAATCGAGGAAAATGCAGATTACGAACTTTGCACAAGCTTCGCATCGGCTATGCGACTTTCGGATTCAGAGAAATTAATTTTATCAATTTGACTCACTAAATTTCGCAGAAGCACTTATTTTTTCTGTCGCTTAACTAAACAGGTGCCTGAATTAGTGGAAAAGCGTTCATTATGGCAAAACTGCACAATCTTCTATCGGGTATGCGACAGTGGCGAAGCGTGGAACCTGGCAACGATGCATTTTGCCAACTAAAACAAAAAAAACCCAAAAACGAACTATCTAGGAATAGGCAATAACAATTAAATTCGACCTTTTCTATGGGTTGAACTGGACAAAACGCCGAGTTGCCAAACAGCACGTGCTTCGACACCTAAATTCGAAATTAGGCATGTCAGTTCTACAAAAATTGACAAAATGTAACAGAGCCAAACTCTCCACTGATTTAAGCCCGTTTCTACGAGTGATAACGCAGGATCTCTACGTGAAAATGTGCAGCCGAACCTTAAAGTGCTAATGAATTTTTCTTTAAAAAACGCAAAAAAAAAAAATGCTAGATCCAAGGCTATATTAACATTTCAACGAATAGAAGACGAAGAAGAACCTCCTCTACCAAAAATTCAACAGCAAGAGAAATAAAAGGTGCTCTCAAACTGTGCGTAAGATCAGTGCAAGACGAATGTTTTCAAGAAGAAAAAAACCAGTTATCCAAGAAAAATGATGTATTAATTCTTGTCACATTCGTTCTTTACATCAGTTCACCGATAGTGAGAACATATTAAGAGTAGGAGGAAGACTCCAACGATTACCTTTATCCAGTGGCGGGGATCCAGAAATTTTTTTTGAGGGGCACGCCTGTGAAATTTTGAAATTTGAAGCGTCGGTGGAAGCAATTTCGGGCTATTTTCTATTGAAAAATAGGCAAAATTTGAGGCTTCTGGTGGGGGGCCACCCCTCCCCCCCCCCCCCCGATGGATCCGCCACTGCCTTCATCGGGGCCTTTGATGAAAAACATCCGATCTTAATTTCTCAGAAGCAAGATTCACTCAACTACTATTAAGGCATCAGGAACATCAAAGGAACAGAGATTACTTCATGTACCACGACCACCACAACAGTTACTCGCCACTGTGAGCCAGAAATTCTCGTCGATCAATAGCTCCAACGCAGTGAATAAAAAAGTTGTCGATGAGTGTTACCTGCAGGAGAGCTCGACCGAAATTATGTTCCCAACTAATGGCTCCGTTAGGCGGTGTCTCCACCTGCGAATGTAAAAGCGCGAATAAACTAATTGAGCCAATGAGCTGCCTTGAAGTCGATAGGTCGAGTCCGATGTATCGACATCAAAGAAGCTGATTGGCTCAATCAGTTTATTCGCGCTTTTAAATTCGCAGGTGGAGACACCCCTTTACCAACATCAAGAGCTGCCGTTTTGCGTATAATAAATGGTATTTCTCAACGCACCGATGATTCACACCGGTTTAGAAAATATTACACAGTTCAGTTCAGTAAATGATTGTACTGCACGAAAATACTCTAATCTGTAATTTTTTCTCGATCGGTGCAATCGTCGTTAAATTATTTAAATATCCGCAAGTTTTTTTAAAATCACGGACGACTCCATCGTTTGAGAAAAGATTACAGATTGGTGTTTTTTCGTGCAGTACAGTCATACACTGAACTGAAATAAGTAATCTTTGCTCAATCGGTGGAATCATCGTTGAATTAAAAAATGTCACTGATTATGCGCAAAACGGCAGCACTGCCTTGCAAGGTTTTGCTGTAGGCAAAGAAAGTGAATCACTTATGATGTGAAATGCTGCGAAAATAATGATGATACCATTTAAAAAGTCTAAAACTCTTTGGGTACGTGGTGAATACATACAAGGGTGGACCATCCGAACTTTGAGCTAAACTTCCTCCACGAGAAGTGAATTTTAGACTTTTTGAATGGAGTCATTATTATTTTCGCAGCATTTTACATCAGAATTGATAGTCCATATGCCTATAGCAAAACCTCGCAAGAGCTGCAGTGTGACTCAATTGAATCACAACTTCTTTCGCTTCTGGAGAGTCCGACTTTCCTATTTCAGCGTAAAGGAATAACTCTTTTGACCAACTGGCAAAGCAATGAGATTCTATACGTCGTGAAAAAATAAAAAGAAAAAGAAAATAAAAAATAAAAAATAAAAAACTGAATGATCTTCTAATCTGATTCACCATTTTTTTGCTCTTTACAAAATGGGGCAGTTGCAAGGGTCTGAAATGTTGCGTTTGTAATAAAGATAATGATAGTACTTGATGAGCTGACAACAATGATGCCTTTGGTTTCTAATCAAGTCCCATTGTTCTGGAGATGAAATTTGGGCCCAAATTACATTGTTTTAAATGGGGATTCCGCGTAGTGACGTCACTAAACGCACACGATTTTTTACAACCATGCACGTGTGTATTTTCTAAAACCGAGACACTAAGCAGAAAACCAAAGGCACAATAGTTCTCAGCTGATCAAATACTATCATTTTCTTCATAAAAAACACAAAATTTCGGACCCTCGCAAATACACATTCATTCAATTTTGTCGTTTCTTCCAGCACAATTTATTGAGCATTTTAACGTTTCATGATATAGGTATCCACTTGCACACTTTCTGAGCCCAAAATAGCTGACTTCTTACCCAGAAAATGACATTACTCAGACGTAGAGGCCTCATGAAGTACCCTAATAGCGGAGAAGCAATTTCACGCGACGCAAAAGCTAACATCATAACACTCGGAAATCGACACGCGAATGAGGAAAATTGGGTAGAAGTTCATAATGCACGTCACCTTGTACTCACTTACCCGTAGTTTTCAGCTGATTTGGCAGATGACGTCATAATGTGGTAATACACAGAAATCAAAATAACGGTTTGTGTTTGTGTCAATCAAATAAAAATCATGACGATCACTTCTATCTATAGGGCGGTGACGTCATAGAGACAACATTACTTTTTTGTGTATGATGGCAATAAATTGATGCTGTAAATACGTGGACGTTCGTCAGAGACTAAAGCTCAGAAATTCACCTCCACTCAGCGCGGAGAGGCAAAAGAATTTAAGACAATCTCTTGCCATGTTTCTGCATTTAGGCATTGGTCCTCGCTTTAGAGCGAGGATACTAAAAAAATAAAAACTATCTAATAACATCTTGAGGCAAAATAAGACTACTTTTAGCAGTAAGGAACCGCAGTAGATTTCATACGTATATTTCATTAATTCCTGCATAAACAACGAAGTCATCCAATGTTTAGATTCCATTCAGAACACTCAATCGTTTTGGTATAAATTATGATATACTCCTTTTTATTTTTGGTGCCTTTGTTCACACTCAGTATCGACGGCGATTTGATGATAGTTCATAGCCATTCAACTCTCTCTAAGAAAAGAATTTTTAGTCGATAAAAGGTTATGATAGCCAGCCCTACGGCTTTAAATTCCATCCAACCAAATTTGAGTATTGAGTAAAAAGGATAAACTTGATAATCATTCAAAATCTGTAAAATAAGAGCTCCTTTATTCGAAGAGATAATGCTGCGAAGTCACGGTTGAAAATAAAAAAATAGTTTCTTTTTTTATCCACACCAAGCATCTTAATTAAAACATTCTAAGATGTTGCTCCTTGTAAAAATTTCATTAAATGACTGATTTGCTGCTCGAAGCAACCTCATAATCATCAGCTTGAGGTTAATCAGTCTGTCAATCAGTCAAGACGTGACTGCGGACTAATATTCTTGCAAATGTAAAGTCCACTAATATAATTTATTCACCGGCAGTCTATCATTAGATGAGTGTGAAACCGCGCTTTCGTTGGATTTAAATGACTACTCATTTGCTGCGGTCTCACTCAATCTGTGCTTGAATGAATGTACTTTAGCGCGTAAACGATGTTTTCAGATTTAGGTTAGGACGTCTGAGTCAGAGACAACTCTATGAACGAACGTACAACAAAACTAAAGTAATAAGTTGGGGGGGGGGGGGGGTGGTGTCATCCCCACAAATTTTTTTCACTCGGCATCCGAGGAGATAAGAGGATAATTGATGGTTAGAATCATTAAAAATTGCGCGTTTCTTGCACCGAAAAAAAAGGGGTTCTAGGGAGGCTTTAAGCACCCCCTCCCGCGAGAGTCCTTAACCACCTCAGAAAATGCAAGAAATTGAGAGCGGTTTTTGGTAAAAATACCAAATATGTCATTGTTAGTATCGGAGCGATTATTCTAAAATGATTCCTTAAATCTTGGAAATATTTTTTCAGGGTGTTCAGTCGCCTCATTCTTGTACAATCCAGCAGTTCTAAAATCTCAACGATAAACTACAAATGACCATCGCACGATGCTTCATCGGGGATGAGCTCGTCACCCCCTCGGTTAATGCATAACACATCTAGTTACCATTCTAACGCTCTGCTTGTCCACCAAGCCGAGCCTTTTTGTTTCAAAAGGCTTTCTCTTTTTTCTTGCCCTCCTTTAAAGTCAAAAACGCAACAAAAGTCAGTCGCTATACCGACACTAGACTCGGAAAACATGCGTCGTTCGTTGAAGGGTCTTTTCATCATCTTTTATAATTTGAATTATCTGCGTTTTTGTCTTCATTACATACTCATCTTTATCAACCAATCTCAATTTTTACAATTTTTACCAAATAACTTCTTAGTTCCCGTTAAGTCGCTGAATTAGGCGTCGCTTCCTCGCGGACCGCGACACAAGGTACGCACATTAGCATGAGCAGAACATAAGGATTTCAAACTAAGTGCACACCTGAGTTCCTCTTTTTCATCAGGTGAGAAAAGTCATCAGACCGTCTCTGCGATTATGCTCTTGCTGTACATGATTCCTTTCATTAATACAAATGCTAGGAAACGAAACCGAAATAAATGAAGGTCAAGATGAAGCTGCAGACAAAGAATTAGAAAAAAAAGCTTCGAGCTCGAGCATCTTGATCAAAACTTATCGCTAGTTTCTTGTTCCATGTCCAATCTCCAGGAACTATGAAAACTGATGTGTGGACCTGCGATTAAATGTAATCAAAGAGCAGGGTGAGCTCTGTCAGCCTTTCATCATCCTTTTGGGTGAACATCCAAAGTTTAGTTACTTCACCTTCTTCAATGGAACTTCCTATCCTCTCAAGCAAAAAATAAAAGCCATTGATTCATGCTTTAAATCTACATGGTCTTTAACGCCAAATACTCTTCAAAGACGAAACATTAGAAGAAAAAAAGGTTCTAACTCCAACATTTAGATCAGAACTTATCGCTAGTTTCTTGTTCCATGTCAAATCTCCAGGAACTATGAAAACTGATGTGCGGACCTGCGATTAAAAGTAATCAAAGAGCAGGGTGAGCTCTGTCAGCCTTTCATCATCCTTTTGGGTGAACATCCAAAGTTTAGTTACTTCAACTTCTTCAATGGAACTTACTATCCTTTCAAGAAAAAATAAAAGCCATTGATTCATGCTTTAAAAGCTACATGGTTTTTAACGCCATATACTTTTCAAAGACGAAAAATTAGAAAAAAAAGGTTCTAACTCGAACATCTAGATCAGAACTTATCGCTAGTTTCTTGTTCCATGTCAAATCTCCAGGAACTATGAAAACTGATGTGCGGACCTGCGATTAAAAGTAATCAAACAGCAGGGTGAGCTCTGTCAGCCTTTCATCATCCTTTTGGGTGAACATCCAAAGTTTTGTTACTTCACCTTCTTCAATGGAACTTCCTATCCTCTCAAGAAAAAAATAAAAGCCATTGATTCATGCTTTAAAATCTACATGGTCTTTAACGCCAAATACTCTTCAAAGACGAAAAATTAGAAAAAAAAAGGTTCTAACTCGAACATCTGGATCAGAACTTATCGCTAGTTTCTTGTTCCATGTCAAATCTCCAGGAACTATGAAAACTGATGTGCGGACCTGCGATTAAAAGTAATCAAAGAGCAGGGTGAGCTCTGTCAGCCTTTCATCATCCTTTTGGGTGAACATCCAAAGTTTAGTTACTTCACCTTCTTCAATGGAACTTTCTATCCTCTCAAGAAAAAAATAAAAGGCATTGATTCATGCTTTAAAATACACATGGTTTTTAACGCCAAATACTCTATTTCAATAGGCGCACTTTTCTTTAGGGTCCATTACTTTTAAAAAAAAAGAAACACTTGTAATAATGTGTAGTCTGTAAGTGTATAGTTTATGAGACAGAGTGCGCCACTGTGTTGGACTGGACAGTTAACTGCTGACCGAGGAGACCGGGCAGTGAGGTGATTCAGTATTGTAATGTTGTATAGTTGCTTGTCGAATATAGTTGTCGTGCTTATCCAAAATGGATTGTTTTCTGTTACATTCTTTATCGCCCTAGTTTGTTAGTTATTACTAATCAAACGTTGTGTTCCAAAGAACACGACAACACAAGACATCAATATTTTGACAACACCAACAGAATAATGTTCTATTAAACTTTATCAAACACATTATGAACTTATGAGGGGTTTGGAGCATGCAAACTTGGAACAAAATCACCAAGAAGTTGTGCATCCAACAGAAAATCAAAGTCTGATAATCATTTGAATAAAGAAATAGGAAGCAATCCAAAGAAACAGTCAAACTCTTGTCCACCAGAAAAAAGAAATCCATTCCTTCTGGTGGACAAGAATTTGGCTGTTTCTTTGGATTGCTTCCTATTTCTTTATTCAAATGATTATCAGACTTTATTCAAATGAAAATCGTTCGTAACAGTCTGTGATATGTTTCTATATTATTATTTATTTTTTTTTTCATTTCTCTGCGTGATACGTGATATTTTATAATTGTTGATTTTTTGGTAATAGATGTCAATGATTATTGCGCGATGGTCTCATGTTCTCACTTTATTTATTTTCATTATGGTTCAATATGAGCATGTCACGAGTTTCGACTCAAAATTCCGATACATAAGTACTATCGGAGTCAAAAGTAAAGGCAACTCCCGTTAACACATATTAGTTCTGAAGTTTACTTGGTTCGAACGGGTGCGATTGTACCGCTCTCCCCCTGCCTCGAAAACAGTTCGTGGACACAACCATCTTTACTTTTGTCTCTGATAGTACACTTTCATAAAGCCGCCATAAACTCTGATGTCACGACTGATTGGAGTGTGACATCAACTTGATATTGCACATAGATGCCAAATTAGTCCGAACAACAGTCAGCTTTTCAACCGTCTCACGTAGGAGTATTTACCCCCAAAAACCTGGCCAAAAATATTTGCGTGTTCTTGAATATTTGAAAATCGATTTTGGTTATTTTTCCAATTTAAACTCAAAACTCCTATTGCACAGTTTATGGTTGGAAAAGGGGTAAAAAATTAAGAATTTTGGCTCAAACGAAAGGTCGATAGCTCATTCTTTTGCCGAGTTATTGACGCTTATTTCATAAAAAAGGCTTGACTTCAACATGTTTTTTTTAAAAAAAGGGGCAATTTCTTGCAATTTTTGACTGTTAGAGCAGTTGCCTAAAAGGGTCTACTCTAACCCCCTTGTTTTGGTTGTGCCCGGTTTTGCCCGGAATGTATTCAAAATTGCCATTTTTTAAAAAGATAGAGCCTAAAATTAGAGATTTTTTTCATGTCCATTTTAAGTTAGATGTAAAAGGGTCAAAAATGCACGGAAAAATATATTGTTGCCATCAAAATGAAGCACATACCATCTAAAACAACGTCCATAATCGCTGAAATGTTTGGATGCCCCAACGCTTGTCCTCGATGGAAAATGTTGACTGATTATTAACAGCGCTTCGAGCGTTGAACAACCGCAGGTGCGTCGAGCGCTCAGTTTCATGTTGTCCCCTAAACAGTAGATAAACGTAGGTGTTCCGACACATCTATTACGCAATAGAGCGGTTACTTACCTCTCAAAAACCATCAATAGTTTGTTTTTTTGGACAACTTTTCAATTTTCCGTTTTTGGCCAGGTTTTCGGGTCAAATACTCCTACGTGCGTCTGTCTCCAATTAGAAATAGGGTGATTTTTTCCTCCCAAATCTAAGCAACCAGGCAGACGATACGCCGACAAAAGACCGGAGAAGACAGTGTTGCCGAATTTGGCACACGGGTCGATAATTTTACATTGAGTTAAATAAGAAAAGTTGGATAAAACTCGGGAAAACGGCAACAGTAGGTGAACAGAGGACCGACAACATCGACAGGTCGCTCGTAAAATACATACGCAATCTCTCGCCAGTTAATTATTACTCACGGGGAGGGAAATCGGGGACCAAGAGAGGTATAGTCTACTCAGCTCGGCTCGTGCGACTAAGCGATGAGACAAGGAGGGGGGCTAAGGGAACAACGGGTGGGGCAAATAACTACCGATCAATATTTTGACCTCGAACTTTTATTGACTAATTTTTTTTTTTTTTTTTTTAAGCTTCTGTCGAAGGAGACAAATGATGACAAACGAATGGAAGCTGAAAAATGGAGAGGAATAGAACAAAAGCAGGTGTGTAGAGAGAAAAGAGTTTATAGTGACGGAGATAGATTCTTTGTGAGTTGCAATTTCACTCACGGGGCGCGGAGGGGGGGGGATTGGTGGAGAGGAGGCACCCGATGAGGGGACACGGACAGGTGCTGAGGCGCTTTTTTCATGCGATTTTGGATCCCGCAGATGGTATGCACTGAAAAAAGTACAAATAAAAATAAAAAATAAAAGTTAGTTGATAAAACATTTCGAATGTTAAAAGTGCTGACCGTAAAATGGTAAAATTAGTTTCACAAAACGAGATGCTGAATGAACGAAGTACTATACTGTTGAACTAGCAAAATAGATACCGTATTTACCCGTGTATAACCCGCACGCGTGTATAACCCGCACCCTATATTTTAGCGATGGGGGAAAAAAAAAAAAAAATCCGCGTGTAAAACCCGCATTTTTTGAAGAGGAGATGAAAAGCTGGGGGGGGAAAAATGAGACAAAAAAGAATCGAAACATGAACTTTGAAATGGAAAACTATTTATTTATTATTTATTTATTAGTAAATCACTGATTAAGGGTGTGAGAAATCAAAACAATGCGTGGAAATTGCGATTACGCACGCGACTTATAGGTCGTTTCCAAGTCGTTTCCGGCGATGCCCGAGTTTGTTTACAAAACGACCGGAAACCACCTACAAAATTTAACCTCAAAATCGATTTTTATGGCAAGATGGCGGCGCCCTAGGTGACAACAATGAACCAGCGGAACGTTCCTTGATGTGCCACTCTAAAGTTATAGCTCATTGAGTCGGCCGCGGCCCGCGGCGGTCCCCGGTCCATGCCAACGTTTCCGCACTACACCGTGCGGTGGTCCTGATCAAAATAATGGGTGGAAGTGCGAAACTCGAATGCGACAAGTGTCTCAAGGGGGCGGAGCTTATTAAAAAATGAAGAAAACGTGTGCGGCAGACGGTCGGGAGTGTGGGAGTGTGCGCGCCGCTGTAATCCGAGATAGAATGCGTGCGCAATGTTGTTGCGGGTTGCGTCTAGCGCTCTACCCGTGTATAACCCGCACCCCCGATTTTTTCTCCCGATTTTAAGAAAAAAGGCGCGGGTTATACACGGGTAAATACGGTAGTTAGATCGAGAAATTGGTACGTGAAATTCATAAAAATTTTGTTGAGTTATCGATTTGTGTACATGAATAATAATTGGAAAAACAACTAATTAACTAAGCACCCCGTTTAGTTAAATTAACTATTACCATTTCGCAGTCACTATATTTTTAAAATTAGAATTGTTAAATCAAACAATTTTTCCAGTGCAATAACTAGGCAGCATTTTGATTCAAGTTCGGGCTACAGACTGTAGAGGGAGGCGCCCCCCCCCTCCGGCCAAGAGCCCGCGAGCCCGAGCCACAGGCTGGCGAGCGTCTCAGAGCGGTCTCGGCTACTACAGTGACAAACTGCTGAGGGAAGCCCGCCGGAACGAGGAGGCGGGAGAGGAAGGGTTTTATGAGTTATGAGGAGACATAAGAAGACGCTTCTCTGCTTCTGTTCGCTGGAAGTTGAAAGACCCGCGGGCCAGGTTTATTATTGTAAATCGCCCGCGTCGTGCGTCGCGGCAACGTGGATCGAAGTGCAGAGATTTTTTGGACGTCATTTCAGCAACTTATGTACTTTCGGCGAATTAAATGATGTCAGTCGACGCCTTAGATTTTAGCTCAGATAGGCCACAAGCAATAATTGAGTTCATTGTGATACGTATTGCAGATTGCCTACCTGAACTAAAATGTAAGATTGTAAGGATTCGACTGACATTCTTCAATTCGCCGACTGTGCTTACTTACATAGATCGCAGTGGCGGCTCATGCAATGTGGCAACGATGGATTCTCTCCATTTAAACCTATGGAAAACTATCGATCTTCAGGAGGTGCAATTGCACCCCCTGGGTATCGATACTTTTGCATAGTTTTTTATGACAGATAAGCATGGTTGCCAAATTGCACAAGCCGCCACTGATAGATCGAGATTACAATCGTGTTTTTGCTCGGAAAAATGAATAAAAGTAGGACTATTAAATTTAGCTAAAAAAAATAAAAAAAAAAAAACCAACAACAACAAAACAAACAACTTCGGGATTACATGGTATGATTAAAAAAAAAAAAAAATCAATATGTGTCATCAACATACAAAATAAAAGTAGGACTTTCCGTGTGTCCGGCAAAAAACTTTCTATGACCCAATGAGCGCTGTCGCGAGTCAGTCGGTACTTTGCTCTTGTAACACTGAACACTGAACGGTGAACAGTTGAACACTGGCCTCGCGGAAACGAACGACAAGACACGAAGAGACACCGACATCGGAGGATATTCTCGCATCGCGCCATCGAGACGTCCAAAGTCACTGATGCCAAATGGTTGGACAATTAAATTCAACACGTGAAATCATGAGTTATTATTATTGAATATTGTAGCTGACGCAAGAGTAGAGTAACAGAGAAAACTAGAGACCCAGCACCCGGCACATGCTATACTTCCCGTGTTGTAAAAGTGGGCAATGGGGCTGTTGCAAGGGTCTGAAATGCTGTGTCTTTTATGAAGGAAATGAAAGTACTCGATGAGTGGAGTACAATGGTACCTTGGGTTTTTTCTTAAGGTTTTCGGTTTTGGAGATAGACACGTGTAAAGTTGTAAAAATAGTGTGCGTAGTGACGTCACTACGCGGAATTCCCATTTAAAACATTGTATTTGGCCTAAAATCCGATCTCCAGAACAATGGGATTTTAGAAACCAAAAGCATTTGTTCTCAGCTCATCAAGTACTTTCATTTTATTTATAAAAAAAAAAACACATTTCAGACCCTTGAAACTGCCCCGTATTAAAATGGGTTCATTTTTGTTCGGGGGCTCAACAAAACAACAGCCAACAGTTACCTACTATTGAAAGGTAAGTGCTCCAATCAAAATCTATACCTGAAATTTTGCTTAGAAGTCAAAATTTCAAATAATTATGACAAGAGAATGTGAAGTAATTCGTCAGAAACCGTTATTCTGTCAAAAAAAAAAAACAAAAAAACAAACAAAAAAAAACACCTCCAATATTAACCATGAAGAAAAACATAGCCTGTGTCCATCACTCAACAGTAAGCGACTGTTAGCTGTTGTTTTTATGAGTCCCAACCAAAATTGAGCTGGACACCTGTCACAAGCTTCATGCTCGGTCTCAACTTGTCTCCGGTGAGTAAAGAAAAAAGACAGAGAACCAGCGACATGAAAAATGGAAAGGAATGCATACCATATTCATGGCGAGCAAATAGTAACGTAATGAATTATTGTAGTGCTCCATTCAGAAGGCGACAAAAATTACAACTTCCACTCCACTCGGATGAATTCGAAGGATCGTAATAATTGATATACCTTCAAAGATCGAAGAGAATCAATTTCCATCCCCATCTAGAATTTCACGAAGAGGATAGTATAGGGCGAGTTTGGCATCTGAACAAGTACGCAACGCACCTCAATCATGAGGCTAAAAATTTGATGTTGAAGCAAAGTATGTGAGCTTTAAACCCAAGGTCATAAACCACTTTTGTTAAAAATAATTAAAATCAATACATTTACATGCTCGATCGCGTACTTTTACGGAACGAGAAAAGGTAAGCTTGCCAACCTTTAACTGTATTTGTAGGAGCTGAAAACCAGCCTGAGACAATTTTCGTGGCGAAGAATGAAAAATATAATACCTTTTCAAACAGGTAACTTGTGCGTTTAAATGGTGCTTAACCGGTTTTTTTCTGTTTAAACGTAGACTACCCTCGTGAAGCTCACCTAACTTATACTTTCATGCAAACATTTGTTTACAAAAGTTGCACTCCCAATGACTCAGAATAAATATTAAACATGTCAAAGAGGTATCGGCAATTTTCGTGTCGATAAATGAAATTGAATATTAATTCAAAAGGGTACCCCGCGCGTTTGATTCGTGTTTGAGGGACCCACACTTTTGCCATGTCGAGCGAACGCAGCTTAACTATCGAATCGAATCAATGTCTTCTGTAACTCCGTCAGATCATATAGGCGCAAGGAATTAATATGATCAGTTTAAGGGACACCCCGGTCCCCGGGGTCCCTTAAACATATTGTCTCAATTTTTTGTGCAGGATTTCCAGCCAAGAGAAGACTACAAAGAACTGCTTGAATTAGATCCGATTCTTCCTTGATAACAACTCACCATGTGTATGGCAAAACATAGAATTCAGAATCCCGGGCTCATTTTCTCATGCACGGTGGATGGCAAAAGCTATTTACTCTTCAAAAATTTGGCTTTTTCGTGATCAGTTCACTCTGACGGAGCCTAAAAAAGCGGGGTTCCAGTGAAGTCTGTATTCTTATTTGTAGAATTTAGCATTCCGGCTTCATCCCTCTGGACCATCCCCTGTACATAGGACCCCCCTTCTGGGGCCTGGACAATCTCTCCCTATGGCAAATAAGTGACGGTGCATCGTCGGTCGGCCAAAGTAACCGAGTTAATTTTTCTTCTTTGTCAAGTCCTTGAGGACTCAGTCTCTAAATGAGATGGTACTATCACTCCTACCGGGCGAGACCATCGTATTGAAGGCTGAAGACACAGTCGACGGTAAGGAGCCATCAGTGATACAAAAAGCTAAAAAAGTCTGAAGGAGCGTGAAAATGACTGCTCCAGAACCGCTGGTGTAGAAAAACAAATCTCTGTTAAAATCGGATCACGAGTAATGCGCCCCCCTTTCGTTTTCTTTTCATAATCAGCAGTAAAATCCTATACCTACGCCAATCACTTGTATTTCGTTTATTCATCATCCTTCATAATTTTTTATTCAGAATTAATTACCTAGTATACAAAGCGTATACAACAGTATGTACCAAACATTTATTGGTCCATGGACACTATGTTCAAGTGGCATTTTGCTTCTTACCTAACAAAACGCGGGAAACACTTGTGGTACTAGGGGGAGGAATTAGCAGCCTAAGCATTTTTTGACTAGACAATCCCCGATGATATTAAACGGAAAATGGTATTTTTAAATTCAAAGGCTGGAAATGATCGATGTTTCGTCGTACGTGCATCGTCTCTTTCAGCTATTTATTTATTTTCTCTGTATTTTGGTAAATGTTAAAATCGTCCCTTCTTCGAGGTTAACAAAAATCCCTCTTTTACAGCAAAGAGAAAGTCGCGTCGGTTCTCCCCCTCCTTTTTTTCTTGGGTCCCGATAAAAGGTACCGTTGTTTCAACCCTTTCAGTACGCAACGGATCCAACGCCACTAATCTTAAACTAGGGCAAAGTCAGTCGCAAACCACCACCAACCGATTCCTGACCTCGGTCAACGCGACGGAGCAGACTCGCCTCTTGCTCATATTCTGTTACATTATTATCGATTTTCACTCCGATTCATCAAGAAGGATATACATATACCATATCATTAAATTAGCTGATGAAACAGCAATCGTCAAAGCAGTGGCTTTTTATGAGGCCGCTGAATTTGATAAAATGATAGTAGAAAGAAAATGTTATAGCTTTCAAAACTTCGTCACAAAAAAAAGACAACAAATATAACGCGACGCATTTGTCTTTCATACAATACAGTTTATCTATCAACCTGAATATTCTTTATACATCATTTTATTTAACCACCTGACACCCCTTAATTGGCAGTGCCAGGACGAAACAATCGATGACTAAAGTAATTCGAAGTAGAGAAAGTCTCGTATTTTAAGAAACTGTCTACTGTTAATATCGATCAATTTATAACAAAAAATTCCAATAGATTCGTCACCATTTTAAAGATTGACCATTTTTTTTTTTAAAATTTAGACCCGTTGGAATGAAACAATGACGGAAACTTTAAAAATTGTGAAAAAATTGCTAAAAGTTTAACTGTAACGAATGATCATGCTGAGCGCGGTGTTGCTCTTGTTCAAGCATACGATGTGCATCTCACAAAAGATGACCAGCAGTTTGCAAGTGATTTTACAAATTGTTGAGAAAATATCGAAAAGATGTTCCGTCGACTTCTAAGGCACCTTGTCACTTTCTGACGGTAGTGAACTTCATTTGATTTATTGTATGTAAATACATCGGTCCCATTTCTTGCGACTTCCGGATCTTCCCCTGAGGTTATAGCGTGTTTCTTCACCCAATTAACCCTTTGGGAATTTTTTTTTAAAAAAAAGGGGGGGACAAAGATTACGAGATCTGGCAACTTATGGAGAAGATCCCGCGACGATATTTTTAGAAGTTTTTCAGAAGAAGCTGCGACGTCTTCATCTTCCCTCGAACTCACACGTTTTTCGGTCTCCTCCCTTCCCCTCCCTTCTTTCTCACTCACACACACTCCGTCTCGGTCTTTGCTCTGCTGTACTTGGCGGCACCGGCACGGCCGCGGCGCCCTCAACATTGACAAACAAAATTCAGTCACATTTCAGCCGACTCTCTCATACTAAGCCATAAACTTCACCGCCTCCTGCAGCTAAGTCGGTTAATGATCCGTTTCCCACCGCTCTGCATCCAGAGGGAACCCCCCTCCTCCTCCCACCCAAATCGGTCCTGATGACTTCGCTTAAAGTAACAAACAATCAAGCTCGTACCAATCAATCACTCATCTTTGAGCTCATCAATGGCGGCTCGCAAGAATAGCGATTGTATCGATATTCCCTCCATCTAAAGCTATGGAAAAGAGTCGATCTTTAAAGCGTTTAAATGAACCTCAATCTAATCGATAATTTTACAAAGGTTCGAACGGCAGAAAAGTGAAAATGCAAAGTGCTCACGAGGGGCGCCGCTGAAACGTGCCCAAAAGATTGTTAGACTTTTCACTCTGCACACACGCATGATAGGTCTCATTTTGGGCCAGTGGCGGCTCGTGCAATCTAGCAACCATGCTTATTTGCCATTTAGACATGCAAATGTATCGATATCTATGATATCTTGGGGATGCAGTGCACCTCCTGAAGATAGATTGTTTTTTTCAAGTTTAAATGGAGAAAAAGCGTTGTTGCCACTGTTTTGGGCTGACAATGAGATGAGCCTAATAGTTTCTTGCAAAAGATGAGCACTGAGAAGATAAACATAAGAATGAAGAGGATGTTTTGTCCAATGCGCCGTGTTGATGGTCACTAATTCGGTGGTCATAATCAAACGTGACAGTTCTGGCTAAACAATCATTTTTCATACAACATAAAATCTATAATACTAAAACAGTTTCGAATTAAACAAACTAGATTTAAATTCAGTTTATTTACTTTCTTATTGAGTGTCCATCAAAGTCACATAAGGATTATAAATTAATCCCTCTTGAAAATCCTACAAAAATTAAGTCAAAGCAATGCCAGAAAGAATTGGGGATATTTTATTTTGTAAAATTGATAAAGAGTCCATCCCGAATTCAACATACCAAGCTGTCAAATATCGCTTATGTCCTTACTTGGGCAAGGAGGAAGGACATTTATTCAATTTTTTGAAAAGCACAAAACACTCATACCACGCATGAGGAAATTTCTTGTAAAAATAATCATTTCAAACAAACTTGAAGCGAACCCTGTTAAATTAATAACCCCCCCAAAGGTTCCTTGACGTGGCGATATCCATTTGCAAGTGTTTTCCAACTCAGCTGGAAACCACTTACTATTTACCTCTTTGAAGGAACTGGTACGGATCAATATTTTGGAGGCAATACTGTCCAGAAAAAGAAAACATCTTGAGGTTGCCCTGTTCTGAGTATCAAAAATTTGCCTCCAATGTTCCGCATTTAAGGCACCCATGGATGAGCGAGCTGTGCTGGTGCAAATAAGGATCAAGTCAATCATTCCTACGATGCAAGCACAGTTAGACGAAACCTTTGACTACTCAAATCAATCGATGGCTATGAGTGCGAATGTAAGTACAAGGACAGGAGGCTACGGATAAAAACAATCAAAGCTATTCCTTTGCCTTCAGGTAAAGGACCAAAAATAACCATCCTTCCTTAAAAATTACAATTGGACAGAGGACCACTATGATGTACAGATGCTGTTTTGTTACTTTGTAGGCGACTGTTTTTAGGAAGAGGTAGTCAGGCGGGATTTCTTGTTTCCCATGTTGGTAGCACTGCTGTGAACAATTGTCGACGAGCTCCAGAGCTCATGATTGGCGGAGGTAAGCAATGCGAAGTCTGTGCACAAAATCTTCCAACTTCTACTGGTTGCATGCAACCTCCTGACTTGATAGGCAGAACCCAAAATAAATGCAATTCATGAATTTTAGAAGTCAAAAGTTCGGACCGATTTTTAGGCTAAACCGATTTGTCTTAGGTCCAAGTGGCTTGACCTAAAGCAGCGGTTTTTAATCTGGGGTCCGCAGACTTCTGGGGGTCTGCGAGCGTTTTAATGGCAGTTTGAGGCAAGCCATAGTGAAATAGAAGAAAAGCATAAAAACTTTGTGACGTGAACTAAAAAAATGGGATGAAAAGGAAAAAAAACAAGAAACTTTGTCAAAAAAACTTTCAGACGCTCGGATAAATAGCTTTTTAAAGCTAATATCAGTGATTCCAAATCACAGATATTATGACAATCACTTCAAAATCCGTTCCGAAAAGAACATCAATTGCTGCAACAAATAAAACTTCAACAACTGCGGATGATCATGAAAAAGTAAATGATGTTACCGAAAACCAAGAAATTAAAATTGTTGGCCTTTGGCCTTGCAAGTAAAGCCAGACACAGACGAAACAGTTTAGAAGCTTAAATTCTGCTTCAATCCTGGGAAGGTTCCAAACCATGGAAGCCCCAAAGAGAATGGTTTCAAGACAAATGACATGAATGTTGACACAAAAGAGCAGAAGTTCCCAACAAATTCTCTGCCCGAAAACGGAGAGAATTAGGGGATTTATATCAACACAACAGCCCCCCTGGATCAATTTTTTGAGTAGAATGCATGATCATTCCTACAGTGAATGATATATTTTGTAGATGACTTAAGGGACATCTGACTGCCTCAGATAAGTTTTGCTGAAGAAGAATAGACCATAAGAAGTTACAGTGTAAAACTTCATAACAGTTTTGGCCAGCTTGTGACAATTAATAGATACCTCAGCGACATTTGTGATGAAAGTGAAACATTCACCTTCCACATAATTCAAAGTGTATTTAGCATGGACAGAGATTGCTCACAGCCTCCTGACAAAATTCTACGAAGAAAACCTTGATAAAACAGCGCGGCAACTTTCATTCCACCAGAAAAAGCGAGCAAGGCAGCTGATAGGAGGCATCACATCAAAGCGATTCAAAATCTTGCATAAGTATCAAGATTCTAGGATAAGTCATGGTTTCTCCATGTCAGGTAGCGATGTTTGGCTTTCCAAAAATTAGAATAGAATTAGAGCCTTGTCACTCCTTCTAGGAAGTAAACAAAACCAAATCAATGACAACTTCTATGGCAGTTAGGGAAATAAGCGGAATAGGTGCTCAGAAAGTAACTTCAACAATCAGGATTGTTTTAACATTCCGGTACATACAGTCAGAGTGAAAATCAGAGAAAACAAAAAATAAGCATGATGTCATAGTGGCAAGGTTAGGAAAAACAAAACTTACGAAAGAGATTCCAATCATTTAAGATGTTAATGCAGATGCACTTGCACGAGGCACGAGGGTAAATCCATTTTTGACACTTGATAAACACACAGGTGACAAGCACAACCGAACGAATGAACGCACAAACGGTACCGGTAACAATAACTTGACATGTGTTAATTGAAAGTCTAATTACTAATCGCGTCTAGAGATTGGCACATAATTCCCACTCAGCACTACACGGCACGACCACAAGCACAACTACTACAAAAGACGGCAGTTTCGGTTACAAATCACATCATAAAAGAAAATAAACGACAGCTGTGCACAACAGGTAATCTCTGTGAGGTTTGCCAACGCCCAAATCTGAAATAGTACCCAGAAAGGCTCCTGGCGAAAACAGAAATTGAAATTAAAAATTTATCTATCTGTATAAAACGGTTTTTTAACCACTGTAATAACTTCAGATGAGGAATTTCAATTTTTCATGCGAAAAATTGATGTTGAGAATGTTGTATTGGACATTTAGTTGAATGAAAATGTACACCTGCTCATCACTCAATAGATTTAACTAGCAGTGCAAGAAAGCAAGGTTGGCAGTTTGAAATAAAAACGTGCTCTCCAAATTAGTTGATTGGTTGCGCGCGAGAGTGCAGCACTTGTCAGCAAAGGTTCGTGATGTAATGCGTGTGGTATGCGGGATCTCGAAGCGGCGTTCGGAACTGGTAATAAGAAATGAGCACCCACGCATAGCCGTAGAGTCCCTAGCCGTAGCCAGGATATTGTCTTTCTCCCTCTTAATAATTTGTACAGCGTGTAACAAAATTCATAACAATTTCATGGAAATGTATAGATATACAGATTACAGGGTGTCAATTAAAAAAGGAGCCAGGCTTAATAACTCGAAAAAGGCTCCGAATTTCGAAAAACGCTGAAACACGTGTTCGATTATTTCGAGGGGACATCTTGTGAGGGGGTCCCCAATTTCGGGACCCATCTCTGGGGGGCCCCAGGGAGGTCAAATCCCATATTTCAAATGGGGACCCCCATTTTTTATTTAATAATCGGAAAGAGGGTAAAATTCTAAGGTTTTTGGCGCAAACCGAATGTCGATATCGTTTTTCGTGTTCGACATATTGAAGGTCAAAGTTCGATATGGACCCATCTTCAGAAATTCGTAACTTTCCTTTAAATAGTCCAAATTTCGAAAACTTTGGGTCTAAAATGCTCTACAGAGCAAGCACTTTTCAGAAAAAAAATCAATTTTAACAGAAATTTAGTCAAAATTTTGTTTTAAAGCCCCCAAACATTTTTAACGTTTTTGGCCCCCACGGGGGACTATCAGAAAAATTCCGAGAGACGACCCCTATCGAATGATACATCAATCGAAAAGGCGTAACAAAGTGAGAATTTTGGCGCAAACCGGAGATCCATATCGTTTTTCATATTCGAGATATCGAATGTCAAATGTCGATTTACAGAATGCGATATCTCGAATATGAAAAACGATATGGACCTCCGATTTGCGCCAAAATGCTCAGTTTGTTACGCCTTTTCGATTGATGTATCACTCGATAGGGGTCGTCTCTCGGAATTTTTCTGATAGCCCCCGTGGGGACCAAAAACGTTTAAATTGTTTGGGGGCTTTAAAACCAAATTTTGACTAAATTTCTGTTAAAATTGAATTTTTTTCTCTGTAGAGCATTTTAGACCCAAAGTTTTTGAAATTTGGACTATTTAAAGGAAAGTTACGAATTTCTGAAGATGGGTCCATATCGAACTTTGACCTTCGATATATCGAACACGAAAAACGATATCGACATTCGGTTTGCGCCAAAAGTCTTAGAATTTTACCCTCTTTCCGATTATCAAATATAAAATGGGGGTCCCTATTTGAAATATGGGATTTGACCTCCCTGGGGCCCCCCAGAGATGGGTCCCGAAATTGGGGACCCCCTCACAAGATGTCCCCCTCGAAATAGTCGAACACGTGTTTCAGCGTTTTTCGAAATTTGGAGTCGTTTTCGAGATATTAAGCCTGGCTCCTTTTTTAATTGACACCCTGTATAATATATTTGCAGGTTCAAATAATACTTTCTTTTTCCCTCCTGTAAGAACATGGGTCCTGAAATTCCCTCTTTTTGAGCTTTTTTAATACACCCTCTGAATACGTGTAATAATAAAAATAAAAAAAAATAAAACTTCCGTGCTACTTCGTGAAAATGACAGATTGTAAAGCCCTTCCTTTCTCTCTCCACTCGATGTAAAGTATTAGTACGCAGCTTTGACCCACTCACTATGGGTTGACAATATGAGATGGAAAAAACGGCCTAAAACCAGAGAGGGGGGGGGGGTCCACCAGAAATCGTCATTTTCGACTTTTTTAAGCCGGATTTAAAATTTCCCAGGGACAACTCCGCAGGTTTAGATCACTTGTTTAAAATGTTTTCTGTGATAAACATTGGCCCTGAAAGTTTATAAATGATAGATTGATAAGCAATTTACTTTCTGATTTTTGGCCAATGTTTGACGATCTCAGACCATAGTCCGACATAGTAAAATATTTTTGCCAGAAGGCTCAAAAAAGCTGTTGCCATGAAGAAATCATTGCAACTAAATCCGGAAAAAAGCACTTACCAAGGAAAGAAAATCTGATGAATCCATTTTTTGTGTATTTGTAGGACTTTCAGAAGAAAGTTCCCTGGTCGAAATTCTTAATGTTAAATTTCCCCGTTGTTTCCAATAGAAGTTTCGATTTTTCATGACGGACTCTGAAAGGGGCATTCTGATCGGTCTTTAAACACTTCAAAGCCGCAAAATTGTTTAAAGGCCGCCAAAATTTAAAGGAGTAAAAATTTCGACGAGGGAACTTTCTTTTGAAAGTCATACTTACTTTATGCTTAGTACCATCCCATTTTTATTACTCACGCAGCGTTTCGATGATAAAATACTTATAACTAATAACTTATAATAAATAGACCGATTGTCAAAAAAATACTACACACTTCATGAGTCGGAGTTGTTGAATCGGGTGCGAGCTGCGAGGAAAAAATCCCGACTGAACCTCTAGTGGCGGCTCGTGTAATTTGGCAACAATGGCTCAACTCCATTTGATTCTATGTAAAACAGTCGATTCGATAGTGAAGCGCTGCTTCACCAACAATCGATTCTTGTACATACACGGGAAAAAAAGGTTAGTGAAAATAACCATACGGATACCTGATTTTGGCACCTGCTAGATGTTATGGTAAACTTGACCAGAAGTATGGTACATTTACCGATACTTTGAGTAAATTTGACATGCAATTAGGTAACATCACCTAGTACTTAGTCAAAACATAGTATACTTCTGGTTTGTTACGACTTTATGTAACAAATGAATAAACAAGGAAATTACCTCTTTGGGAATAAATAATAATCATTTTACTATTTATTAACAAGAGTTGGTCTCTTTTTGAGGACAGACTAATAAAAGTGATGAGAAGTGATTAAGGTTATGTTAAAGGAAAAAAAGGTTAATATAGAAACAATTTTTAACATGGTTAACATTACCATAACATCTAGCAGGTGCCAAAATCAGGTATCCGTATGGTTATTTTCACCGTAGTTTTTTTCCGTGTAGATTCAAATGGAGGGCATTCATTGTTGCCAAATTGCACGAGCCGCCACTGGCTTGGAGAAAACACCGTTCAAAATGCTTTAAGGAAAAAAAGTAGGTAAAAGGGGGGAAAGGAAAGGAAGAAGAAATAGAAGTCAAATCAGACGAGAGAGCAATAAAACTCACCACCATGGTCGGATACAGGAAGTTGTCTTCCTCTCTCTCTCTCTCTGGTCATTTGAACACATGTATTAGAAAAGGATAGCAAAAGGGGCAATCACACGACTACAGCCCTTTTTCTGTCCTTTTTTAACTCGGGCGTTCAAATGGAAGAATAAAGAGAAAGACAAATTATTACTATGTTCGCCCGCGACCGAAGCATGGAAACCTTCGCCTTCAGTAATCCCTTTTATGTATAAGAAAAATGAAGTCTTCACCACTTGTGTTTAAAGCAAAAACGCAGTAACTACAAATGAACTCTACAGAGCATTTGGCGTTTTTGCTTGGAAAAATAAAAGGTCTTCGGACCGCACTCAGATCATTTGAAACGCCGAGGACGGTGGGGGTGGGGGGGGGTGTACTATTCCAATGAGTGGGACAAGAAATAATAAGACCTGAAAATTGGGCTGCGCTTGCTTTTGTCAATCAAAAGAGCCTAGCGCTTGATGAGCCAAGTCCCCTTTAGGAACGTCAAACCGGTTGTATAGTGCAGAGTTATAAATGAAAACCCTACTATCTGTTCGGAGCGCCGAATAATGGCTCGATTCGCTACATTCCTCTCCCATGGTCACATCGCATCGGTAGTACGTGTACTTACGTCTCCTTGGTCCGAAATATTTCAGTGAGAGAAAAATAAGCGCATGCTAATATTCTCGGCATTCACGGCACGGCAAGTGTTATAGATGTGGGGAGCGCAGAGGTTTGAGTACAGAGAAAATATCTACTACAGTATTTTCTCTGGTTTGATTGCATGAAAGAATCAAGCAAAATGGTGATTTCATCAGATTCTCAACACTATACATATTATATTTCCTCGCCGAAAAATTGTTTATAACTCATTCTGCCCCCTCCTCCCTCTTCAATCGTCCCGTTTTTACCGAGTCTTTTTCTCCTCTACGTATTTTTCTTTTCTTTTCCACCTATTTATTTTTAATTTTGTCTTTTCTTTCAAGTTGGTTTTGGGAGGTCATGGCGCACGTAGGAGTATTTACCCCAAAAACCTGGCCAAAAATATTTGCGTGTTCTTGAATATTCGAAAATCGATTTTGGTTAATTTTCCAATTTAAACTCAAAACTCCTATTGCACGGTTTATTGTTGGAAAAGGGGTAAAAAATTAAGAATTTGGCTTAAACGAAAGGTCGATAGCTAATTTTTTTGCCGAGTTATTGACGCTTATTTTATAAAAAATGCTTGACTTCATCATGTTTTTTAAAAAAAATGGGCAATTTCTTGCAATTTTTGACTGTTAGAGCAGTTGCCTAAAAGGGTCTACTCTAATCCCCTTGTTTTGGTTGTGCCCGGTTTTGCCCGGAACGTATTCAAAATTGCCTTTTTTAAAAAGATAGAGCCTAAAATTAGAGATTTTTTTCATGTCCATTTTAAATTAGATGTAAAAGGGTCAAAAATGCACGGAAAAATAAATTGTTGCCATCAAAATGAAGCACATACCATCTAAAACAACGTCCATAATCGCTGAAATGTTTGGATGCCCCAACGCTTGTCCTCGATGGAAAATGTTGACTGATTATTAACAGCGCTTCGAGCGGTGAACAACCGCAGGTGCGTCGAGCGCTCAGTTCCATGTTGTCCCCTAGACAGTAGATAAACGTAGATGTTCCGACACATCTATTACGCAATAGAGCGGTTACTTACCTCTCAAAAACCATCAATAGTTTGTTTTTTTGGACGACTTTTCAATTTTCCGTTTTTGGCCAGGTTTTCGGGTCAAATACTCCTACGTGTGGCGCCCATGGCCCCTAAAGTCCTGAAAAATGTGCCACGAGAGTTGCACCATGTCATCTTCTTCAGAATGAAGAAGAAGAAGCGGTTAAATAGAACCCCCAAGAGGCAAATAGCAAATAGCGGAAGGCTATTCGCCTCTACGCTGATCGCTGTTGCCTCGATTTTGCTATTTCTAATAGGTTAGGCTCCAACAATTGACAATAACGTTCGTTATTTAAAGAGATAATGTTATCTAGAATAACATTTAAGCAGAGCATAAATTAGCAATAATTACCGCGGTCACTGTCACTGCAAATGTGTAATGAAAGCGAGTATATGCAAAAAGCAAACAAACCTTCTGCCACTTGCATTTGCCTCTTGGAACTTTCTTGACAGCCCAAACCTAAGAGCCAATCAGAAACAGATTCCGACATTATTACTCTCATAGTATATATGGACTCTAATGGCCTCCCTGATTCTGCCCTTGTAGTAACAGAAATGTCGGAGGTGGAAACTCAACATAGTTGGGGCTATATTACGTCCTTGGGGCCCACTTCTACACGTCGGCTCGTAATGGGGGGGGGGGTGTCTCAGGAGGTCCATGCCCTTATTAAAAATTAGTCAAAACTCAGTACGTAATCCGAAAAAATTGTTAAATTTTAGGAGTAAGTGCATATAGGATGGATAGGATGGTATGTATGTATGTTTATGCTCCTCCGTTCATATTTGAGAAATTATTAAGTGTTTTGCAATGCGCTCCTAGACACAGATGCTGCCAACTTTTCGGGCTCGAGAGCCCAAGGGTGGGAAAGTGCAGCCGAGAAAGATCAACCGAGATGCACACCGCCGCACACCGCGAGAAAGATCGTCCTGATAATGAAACAATTCAGACTGGATTGCCAGATTTTAAAAATAAACCAAAAACAAAAACAAACAAACAAACAAAAACAAAAACAAAAAATTATCATAATCGTTTACGGTAGTATTGGTAGTTATCAATACCGCAAGATTCGTCACTGTCATAAGATTGCATTGAAAAAAATCTATAGTCATAATACCAGATTCTAGTCATATTACTAGAAGCACAACGATATTATGCAAACGACAGAATGTCTAGTCCTTTCAACAGAAAATTCTGGTGTTAGTACCAGAATTTGGTCATAGAACTAGAATTTCTTAAAAAATTTCAAGAACCTTGGAACAAACACTAGAATTCTGATACTTGTACTATCCCATACATAGGTTCACATATTGTTATGCTACTAGTAATCTTTTTTTTTTTTAGTGTACGACGCAAACATTGAAGCACGGTATTCTCGTTGCCTTTCAGAATGAAGCCGGGATAGAGTGCGGCTTCGACACGAAAAGTGCAGAGGTTAGAGTATATTATGATTCATTCCAAAAAAGCTGACCATGATTCATCTTGAAACTTTAGCCGACCTCAAGACTTCATTTTTTGGCAGTGTCACCAGATTAAGGTGAAATAAACTGTAGGGAACACCCTACGAACACTTTCTCCCTCCATTTTCATCGGGGGGGGGGGCGAAGGACCCCCAGACCCCCTTAAGAATTCTGGGGGAGACCCCCAGACCCCCCTTTATAATTCTGGGGGAGACAGAATTCTGGGGGAGACCCCCAGACCCCCCTTCAGATATCTAGGGGTGACCCCCAACCCCCCTTTAGAGTTCAAGGAGAGACTCCTAGACTCCCATCAAATTTAAAATATTTTCACCTCTGGACATAATTCCGCCTTCAATTCGAAGTGTTTGCGATTTTGCAGAGAAGCTGTACGAATAGTTGCCTACTTCATCCTTTGAAGGATGGGTTTTGAACTGTAGATCTTCAAAAGAATTTTTTATTTGGTAGATTAAACCCCCCCCTTTAAAAATGTTTTTTGTTTGTAGATTGTGTACACCAAATGTCAACAAAATTCATCCATCCATTTTCTTTATAAGTTTAATTTTCTTTGGATATTCTATTTTTTGGGTTTATTGACGGAACAGCTATTTTGCCTTTAAACAGTCTCAGACTTAAGGGTTGTATATTATAGTTTTACATTGAAAAGAAATCCCTGCCTAGGTTGGTTGCAAACTTTTTGTTGCAATTTTCATCGAACATAATTGAGTCATAATTGAATTTCTTCCAAGTATTACGATTGTTTTTTTATTTGCTTGGTTTCAAAGATTTTTGCTCGATCGCACCTATATTGGCCCTTAAAACGGTCTTAAAAGTTTTTGATGACGACTGTATGATAGGAATATTTTAGTGGGTCGGTAACCTAATATGTTTGTGCAAAGTTTCATCAAAATTCATCCCATGAATGATTGACTCCAAGTTTTAACATTAATTCCCCGCTTTAATTCATGTTTTTGGGTGGAACACCCTATTTTGATTTTTAAACTCTCCTAAGAGTTGTATATTGTATATGTAAGGAATATTTTCTTTTATAGACTAATTGTAGATTGTTTTTGCCAGTTTTTATCAAACTTCATTGGACCAAACCTGAATTATCCCAATTAATAGGATTATGTTTTTATTTGCTTATATTCCCATATTTTTTTCTCAATCCCACCTGTATTGCCTCTTGAAAAGGTTTTATCAGTTGTGTATGGTGACTAAGAAAGGAAAGTGTCTTAGTATTTTGATAGTGGATTGTGTGTCCAAAAGTTTTTATCAAAATTCATCGAGCCATAATTGATTGACTCCAAGTTTAAAGATTAATTTCTCACGAAAATTCCATTTTTTGGCTCGAGCGCACCGATTTTGATTTTTTAAACAGTCTTCAGGGCTGTATATTGTAATGATAGGAAATTCTATCTAAAGTAGAGTAAATATAGGTAGGTAGATTGCTTGTGCCGGATTTAATTAAAAATGATTGTACCTAACCCGAATTATCTTAATAAGTAGGATTATGTTTTTATTTGCTTAGTGGGTCTGTTGCAAACTTTTGCTACAGCGCTATAGAGTGTTCAATCTCATGTGAAATCGCGTGAAAAGTCCATAGGTGACATCAGAAATTCATAAAATGCAGTATGAAACTCACGAGAGACGTTTAATGAAATCCAAGATGGCGGTAAAATATCGAGCAACCTGTATGCATGCACCACGAACATCCAATTATAGCCAACCTCACAATATCGATCACACCCAATCACAACGTAAATAAACACATAATCTCTGAGGCTGTGAGGTTGTCAACGTTGGCAATCCTTGGATGTTAAAGGTGCATGCATACAGATTGCTCGATATTTTACCGCCATCTTGGATTTCATTAAACGTCTCTTGTAAGTTTATTATCGCATTTCATGCGACTTTCTGATGCCACCAATGAACTTTTCGGGCGATTTTACATACGATGAAACACTCTTTATCGTTGTAGCAAAAGTTTGCAACAGATCCATTGGTCTTATTTTTTCTCAATCGCACCTAAGTATATGGTCCCTTGAAATGGTCCATATGATTTATTATGATGATAGTGAGAAGAAAATATTTTAGTACTGTGGTAGTACATTGTGTACCTATACAAAGTTTCATCAAAATTCATCCAGCTTTTAGTAATTGGCACTGATTTACAAGATTAATTTCTCACTTTTATTCCATTTTTTGGCTCGAACACCCTAAATTGAATTTTTAAACGGTCTTAAGGGTTATTTTGCTGAACTATAAGGGGTTAATTTTACTGTGGGCTGGTTGTAGAATGTTTTTACAAATTTTCTTCCAAATCCAAAGATCCAATATTGAAATATTTAAATTTTTCTCTTTTTTGACCCATTTTGCCATTGATTTTAATGGAAACCATTTTTCTTCCATAACTAACCTAAAAATTAAAATTTTAAAAAAACAAAAAAAGTCCCTCTGGGGAATGTTAAAAGCAACATCTCTGCAAAATTTGGATGCATATAGATCAATAGTTTAAAAGTTATGCTGGGTTTCATGTTCTTGACTACAGACAGACAGACGGACAGACGGACAGACAGACGCCACAGAAATTTTGTGCATTTACTCCCATCTACCACATATGGTTCAGAAATATTGAAATATAATGGATGGATGTTCTTTAGGATAGTATTAGGTATGATAAGAGCCAATTATTTTATAATTATCATGATTGACTTAGTCGCAGCGGGCCAAGTATCGAAACAAAATGCATCAAAAATCTCTGCGCCATCGCAATACTTTCTCAATTTTTCTAATTTCATTAGAGTGAGAAAGTAAAAAGCCGTACGCTTTACCTTGATTTAAATGGGGACGATACGGCTTTTTACCCTCGATCTGGCAACACTGTTTTTTGATAAAATTATCCATTTCCTCCTTGGAAACACGCATTGAGATTTCTCGAGGAAGGCTGTCGAGAAAGATTTTGTAAGAATTTGCAATTCAGCTCCAGAAACGTGCATTTACTTATTTACCTTTTGACTTGGGATTGATTCTATGAGAATAGTTCAAGGTGGCTGCTATCTTGCTGTATATCGATGTACATCGATACATCGTGATTTGTGTGCTACCGCAGTAGTGGATGGTGCAATTTCGTCATAATTTTTGCCCTTTAAAAAATGTAAAAGAATCGATTTCTTTAGGGTTCGATAAACCTCCTGATGATCGATTATTTTGCATAAGTTTGAATGGAGATAGAATATTCGATTTTGCTATGGCACGAGTCACCATGAGCTATACCATTACAACAAAGGCACTTACAAAAACAGTTGAGATTTATTGTGACGCGATTATAAGTGGCGATAGCCACCCCGGTCAAGTTTAAAACCCCAGAAGCAGTTGGCTAGCGGGACCACTTATATTTTTTACGAACATCGCGAAAAAGGCTCTGAGCAGGATTTCTCGCATGTTCGGTTAAATACCGCTTATACCGTCGCTCAAAACCCCATAACCCCCTATATGGCCAGAACGGGCCCAAAAAGATCTATCAGATGGTATGAATTGATTTTTGATTCATGGTTCAAGCAAAAATAAATCTTTAGAAAACCGTCTTTTTTACGGTTCAATTTTGAATCGACCGCCAAAACCAATTATTCAATAAGTCACTCCACAGAGTAAACGCCTACACAAAACCCTAGATAACCATATATTGATAGATTCAGAATGACTGGGAGATGATACTTCCGAAGAGTTTAACTTATTTCATTCACTTGTAAGGAAATAAACTCGAAAATAAGCATGGGCCAATCAGATCACCCTTCAGTGTTGCCACAGACCGAAGCCTGAAACAAGTCCACACCATCACCGCTTGACACCAGGGAGAGCAGGGACAAATCAAATCACATTATAAGGGGCGATAGCCCCACCGCCAAGTCTTAATACAGAACGGTAGCTAGCGCGGACCCCTTATACTTACAACAAACATCTTGAAAATGGCCCTCATCAGCAGGGTTTTGGCTTGATTCCCGTAGATTTTCTCCTTTACCAGACCCTAGAACCCTATAAACCCCTATATGGCTGGAACGGGCCCTCAACGATCTAAGGAATGACGGCGGCTTTTTTGGATTGATGGCCTCGTAAATTTCAAATCTTCAAAAAACTGCGATCGAAAGTCAAAACGGCCATGATCATCAAATCATCACGTTTTCATTGTAACTACTCAACCTAGCGGTTAAACGCTGAAAAAAAAAACAACCATATAACCTTACATAGACGGATTCAGAATGCTTTGGTGATGATACTTCCATAGGTTTCAATCCATTTTATTCAAGCATAAGGCTGAAACTTTAGTTGAAAGACGAAAAGTAACCGTCTCTCAGCGCCTCGCCGCGCCGAGTCCAGCCACTCCGTGTCCGCTTGGAATTGAGCGAGGCGAACGCTCATTGTCCGTATATCAACCATGAAAGCGGCCCTCTACAGTACACGTGACTCGTAGCGCAGTGCGAAAGTGCGCGCCTCCCACCACGGAGTCCCGGGTTCAAGTCCCGTGCATGCCACTTGTTTTTACACTTTCAGCCGTGCCTTGTTTATTATTTCATTTTTACTTTTGACTCTTTTCTCATTTATTTCCGATAAATTTTGACATGAGTGTTATGATTTACCCGTTTAAGATAATAATAATAAAAAAAAGAATTATTAATGTGCACATCAAAAATTTTCCATAACATGCGAAAACATCGATAGACATGTGTTAGAAAACATGAAATGAATAAATAAAACAAAACGGCCTAGGGAACATACAGACACACAAATTAATGGGCAAACAGATTCGAATTTTAAATTTTCGATTTTTTTTTTTTTTTCGAATTTTAAATGGAGTAAATTTTAAAGGACTGTATGAGCCATTATGCCAACATTGCCAACCTCTAAAACTGTGGTTTTGTTTATAATAATAATGTTGCTGTTGCTTTTGGATATTAGCACGTGACTTGATATAAGTTCATGATCCGCTCATAGAGTGAGCCACAAATCACACGCTGTCTACAGTGACTAGATAAACCACAGTGTGGTCAATCGCTGCGCATCCAAGCCGACCTTACAGGTATTTTACAGGCGTTCTTATGGGCGGACGAGGCCGCTTGGGTGCGTAAACGCCAGCAATTCAGCAACACAACCAAAATGACCACACTGTGGTTTACTAGTCACTGTACACGCTCTGTAGAGTTTTTACTGTTGTCCGTTTTACCTGCCTCACGTCACAATTATAGTACAGTGAGGTATTCCAGGACGTGCTTTTGAGGCAACACGGGGGCGTTGCAGTGGTGCGCCAAGGGGGGGGGGGGGGGGTGTTCCCTTTCCTCGGGCGGCAATATTAGGGTGAACAAGCAAAAAATGAAAAAAAGGTTATCTCTAGCAACGTATTCCCAAAGGCGGTAAAATCAGTGGATACAAGCATAAAAAACAGTCTTCAATTTCACAATTTTGAAGGGCGGTCAAATTGCAATCTTGCTCCCCCTCTCCTACCCCTCCCCTCTGGGAGGCAGCATGCGACTTTCTGATGCCACCAATGAACTTTTCGGGCGATTTTACATACGATGAAACACTCTTTATCGTTGTAGCAAAAGTTTGCAACAGATCCATTGGTCTTATTTTTTCTCAATCGCACCTAAGTATATGGTCCCTTGAAATGGTCCATATGATTTATTATGATGATAGTGAGAAGAAAATATTTTAGTACTGTGGTAGTACATTGTGTACCTATACAAAGTTTCATCAAAATTCATCCAGCTTTTAGTAATTGGCACTGATTTACAAGATTAATTTCTCACTTTTATTCCATTTTTTGGCTCGAACACCCTAAATTGAATTTTTAAACGGTCTTAAGGGTTATTTTGCTGAACTATAAGGGGTTAATTTTACTGTGGGCTGGTTGTAGAATGTTTTTACAAATTTTCTTCCAAATCCAAAGATCCAATATTGAAATATTTAAATTTTTCTCTTTTTTGACCCATTTTGCCATTGATTTTAATGGAAACCATTTTTCTTCCATAACTAACCTAAAAATTAAAATTTTAAAAAAACAAAAAAGTCCCTCTGGGGAATGTTAAAAGCAACATCTCTGCAAAATTTGGATGCATATAGATCAATAGTTTAAAAGTTATGCTGGGTTTCATGTTCTTGACTACAGACAGACAGACGGACAGACGGACAGACAGACGCCACAGAAATTTTGTGCATTTACTCCCATCTACCACATATGGTTCAGAAATATTGAAATATAATGGATGGATGTTCTTTAGGATAGTATTAGGTATGATAAGAGCCAATTATTTTATAATTATCATGATTGACTTAGTCGCAGCGGGCCAAGTATCGAAACAAAATGCATCAAAAATCTCTGCGCCATCGCAATACTTTCTCAATTTTTCTAATTTCATTAGAGTGAGAAAGTAAAAAGCCGTACGCTTTACCTTGATTTAAATGGGGACGATACGGCTTTTTACCCTCGATCTGGCAACACTGTTTTTTGATAAAATTATCCATTTCCTCCTTGGAAACACGCATTGAGATTTCTCGAGGAAGGCTGTCGAGAAAGATTTTGTAAGAATTTGCAATTCAGCTCCAGAAACGTGCATTTACTTATTTACCTTTTGACTTGGGATTGATTCTATGAGAATAGTTCAAGGTGGCTGCTATCTTGCTGTATATCGATGTACATCGATACATCGTGATTTGTGTGCTACCGCAGTAGTGGATGGTGCAATTTCGTCATAATTTTTGCCCTTTAAAAAATGTAAAAGAATCGATTTCTTTAGGGTTCGATAAACCTCCTGATGATCGATTATTTTGCATAAGTTTGAATGGAGATAGAATATTCGATTTTGCTATGGCACGAGTCACCATGAGCTATACCATTACAACAAAGGCACTTACAAAAACAGTTGAGATTTATTGTGACGCGATTATAAGTGGCGATAGCCACCCCGGTCAAGTTTAAAACCCCAGAAGCAGTTGGCTAGCGGGACCACTTATATTTTTTACGAACATCGCGAAAAAGGCTCTGAGCAGGATTTCTCGCATGTTCGGTTAAATACCGCTTATACCGTCGCTCAAAACCCCATAACCCCCTATATGGCCAGAACGGGCCCAAAAAGATCTATCAGATGGTATGAATTGATTTTTGATTCATGGTTCAAGCAAAAATAAATCTTTAGAAAACCGTCTTTTTTACGGTTCAATTTTGAATCGACCGCCAAAACCAATTATTCAATAAGTCACTCCACAGAGTAAACGCCTACACAAAACCCTAGATAACCATATATTGATAGATTCAGAATGACTGGGAGATGATACTTCCGAAGAGTTTAACTTATTTCATTCACTTGTAAGGAAATAAACTCGAAAATAAGCATGGGCCAATCAGATCACCCTTCAGTGTTGCCACAGACCGAAGCCTGAAACAAGTCCACACCATCACCGCTTGACACCAGGGAGAGCAGGGACAAATCAAATCACATTATAAGGGGCGATAGCCCCACCGCCAAGTCTTAATACAGAACGGTAGCTAGCGCGGACCCCTTATACTTACAACAAACATCTTGAAAATGGCCCTCATCAGCAGGGTTTTGGCTTGATTCCCGTAGATTTTCTCCTTTACCAGACCCTAGAACCCTATAAACCCCTATATGGCTGGAACGGGCCCTCAACGATCTAAGGAATGACGGCGGCTTTTTTGGATTGATGGCCTCGTAAATTTCAAATCTTCAAAAAACTGCGATCGAAAGTCAAAACGGCCATGATCATCAAATCATCACGTTTTCATTGTAACTACTCAACCTAGCGGTTAAACGCTGAAAAAAAAAACAACCATATAACCTTACATAGACGGATTCAGAATGCTTTGGTGATGATACTTCCATAGGTTTCAATCCATTTTATTCAAGCATAAGGCTGAAACTTTAGTTGAAAGACGAAAAGTAACCGTCTCTCAGCGCCTCGCCGCGCCGAGTCCAGCCACTCCGTGTCCGCTTGGAATTGAGCGAGGCGAACGCTCATTGTCCGTATATCAACCATGAAAGCGGCCCTCTACAGTACACGTGACTCGTAGCGCAGTGCGAAAGTGCGCGCCTCCCACCACGGAGTCCCGGGTTCAAGTCCCGTGCATGCCACTTGTTTTTACACTTTCAGCCGTGCCTTGTTTATTATTTCATTTTTACTTTTGACTCTTTTCTCATTTATTTCCGATAAATTTTGACATGAGTGTTATGATTTACCCGTTTAAGATAATAATAATAAAAAAAAGAATTATTAATGTGCACATCAAAAATTTTCCATAACATGCGAAAACATCGATAGACATGTGTTAGAAAACATGAAATGAATAAATAAAACAAAACGGCCTAGGGAACATACAGACACACAAATTAATGGGCAAACAGATTCGAATTTTAAATTTTCGATTTTTTTTTTTTTTTCGAATTTTAAATGGAGTAAATTTTAAAGGACTGTATGAGCCATTATGCCAACATTGCCAACCTCTAAAACTGTGGTTTTGTTTATAATAATAATGTTGCTGTTGCTTTTGGATATTAGCACGTGACTTGATATAAGTTCATGATCCGCTCATAGAGTGAGCCACAAATCACACGCTGTCTACAGTGACTAGATAAACCACAGTGTGGTCAATCGCTGCGCATCCAAGCCGACCTTACAGGTATTTTACAGGCGTTCTTATGGGCGGACGAGGCCGCTTGGGTGCGTAAACGCCAGCAATTCAGCAACACAACCAAAATGACCACACTGTGGTTTACTAGTCACTGTACACGCTCTGTAGAGTTTTTACTGTTGTCCGTTTTACCTGCCTCACGTCACAATTATAGTACAGTGAGGTATTCCAGGACGTGCTTTTGAGGCAACACGGGGGCGTTGCAGTGGTGCGCCAAGGGGGGGGGGGGGGGGTGTTCCCTTTCCTCGGGCGGCAATATTAGGGTGAACAAGCAAAAAATGAAAAAAAAGGGTTATCTCTAGCAACGTATTCCCAAAGGCGGTAAAATCAGTGGATACAAGCATAAAAAACAGTCTTCAATTTCACAATTTTGAAGGGCGGTCAAATTGCAATCTTGCTCCCCCTCTCCTACCCCTCCCCTCTGGGAGGCAGCAATGATTTTATCGATGAAAATCTCTTACCGACAATTTCATACGGGCAAGTTTGTTTGCCTCGTTTTTTTTAAACATAAAAAGCTAAAAAAAAACAAACAAAAAAAACAAAAAAAAAAAAACAGATCCACCTGAAATTGGTTTTAAACGAAAGTCAGAGTGGCTCTGTAGGCACAGAATTCTATGTAACTGTTTTGCAAAGGATTTTACGCCATCAAAAAACTGACACCTGACAGAAACAAGCGAAATTTACTCACCTGGACAGTTGTACTAAAATGATGTGTCCAGATAACCACTCTGAAACACTTGCATTTTTGTTTAAACTAATTTCCTCCGAATTAATCATAATTTTAGATGCGTGAGGTTGAAACAAACGAGGGCAAGCAAGCTAGAATCAATCTAATGGTTTGTTTATTTTCTTACCTATCAATTCATTTTAAGTTGCATGTACGCTGGCAGAAAAGGGGCAGACCGGGAGCCCCCCCCTCCCCCCCCCCGAAGAATTTGGAAAATTCAATGGACAGACATAACCAGGACAGAGTGTCCTAGAAAGAAAGAAAGGATTGAACTGACATTGCTGTGTAGAGGGATGATTACTTAGTCACTCATTCGTAATTTGTTGCAGATTCATAATATAATAATAATAAATAAATAAATTTATATTCGAGCTATTGTCAGCTTCAAAATACGCACAGCGAATAAACGGCGAGGATAAGGTCCAACTACTATGCAAATGGAGGAGGCTGCCCTCAAAGGAGAACACTGCTAATTGAAAGCACGTGAAAAAAGAAATCTATTAGAGCACTGAACACATTGGTTTCTGTTTCTGCATACCTTTACTTTCACATTCAGCATACCTATGTTTTATTTCCTTCTCATAATGAGGCATCGTAAATTATTATCATATTCATTGGTTTCTCTCTGGGAATTATGAGATTAGACCAGCAGTACTGAAACTAGCGGTTTTCTAAGAGCAGAAATCAGTCACTCTGCGCTCACTTCAGAGGCGGCTTTTGCAATCTGGCAACACTTCATTCAGTCTCTTTAAAGTCATGAAAAGGGTAGAAATATAGGGGCTGCACAGCGCACTCTCTCAAATCAATAATTCACAAGGGGTTAAATGAACGAAATGCATCGATGCCAAGTTGCACGCGCCGCCTCTGACTCTGTCGTTGCTCAAAGAATGCCATGAAAAAAAACAAAACAAAACAAAACCTTTGACTACAAAATCAGCTTGATATGTCACAAAAAAAATCCAAAACCCTCTGGGTTTAAAAAAAAAAAGCCGGTCTAGTTTAAAAGAACTTTTTCTTAGGGATTGATACAAAGAAAAAACTAAAAAAAACTAAAAAACAAAAATCTGCTCCTAAACCTGATTAAAAAAAAAAAAAAAAAAAAAAAAAAAAAAAAAAAAAAAAAAAAAAAAATGCTAATGATATGTGCTGCGATCAAGTCTCAGGTTCTGTTTCATCTTTCTTCAAGATTTCTTGTGACCACAGGTGTCATTCTGGGCTTTACATTGCGTTTTACCGTCCAAACATTGAAGATCGGTCGTGTGTGTGTGTGTGTGGGGGGTGGGGAGGGGGTCTGCCAATATTAATCGCTGAAATACGTTTGATATCCGATGCGATCAAGTCCCAAGTGCACTCTCTTCCTACCACTTTAATCTAAGGTGCCCTTTAATAATGGGGGGAAAAAAAACTTGAGCCGGCAATTTTTTTGCTTCCTTCGTACATCCCGTTTCAATTTCACATCGTATCGTCGACCCGTGATTCATTAAATGAAAAGGTGGACAAAGATTTTACCAGTCTACTCTACAATTTGTAATAACTGTGACATATTACGGCTTTAAAGAAAACGAGTGGAAGATGGCCTATACCTACACAAAACCGTTGATGAACAGAGGATATATGCTATCCCCAGTATAAATGGTCCATACTGGTCCACAACCAATTCTCCATGTAGTATATGGATGTATGGCTATATCGGAGTGACGCTTACTGGAGTATTGGTTATGGACCATTTAAACATCACGGTTATGACTCAAATGGTACAATGAATATCCTTGAGTACCTACGATAAATTATTGTAATAAACTTAATTAAGAGCACCTTGAACCAAAAAAAGGGAAAAATGAACATTTTGATACCCTAAATGGTCCTACTTCTCTCGTGAACTGAAAAATGTTATATGGTCAACGATCATACTTAGCATTCACTTGAATCCACTTTTACTTAATTTGAATCGGGAAAACGCAGTTTAACATTCCTCCGTAGATCAGCACTGGTATCAGCAAAGGAATAGGAGCAAAAAAATTACCGGCTCAAGTTTTTTTTCCCCCCATTATTAAAGGGCACCTTAGATTAAAGTGGTAGGAAGAGAGTGCACTTGGGACTTGATCGCATCGGATATCAAACGTATTTCAGCGATTAATATTGGCAGACCCCCTCCCCACCCCCCCCACACACACACACGACCGATCTTCAATGTTTGGACGGTAAAACGCAATGTAAAGCCCAGAATGACACCTGTGGTCACAAGAAATCTTGAAGAAAGATGAAACAGAACCTGAGACTTGATCGCAGCACATATCATTAGCATTTTTTTTTTTTTTTTTTTTTTTTTTTTTTTTTTTTTTTTTTTTAATCAGGTTTAGGAGCAGATTTTTGTTTTTTAGTTTTTTTTAGTTTTTTCTTTGTATCAATCCCTAAGAAAAAGTTCTTTTAAACTAGACCGGCTTTTTTTTTTTAAACCCAGAGGGTTTTGGATTTTTATAGTTTATCCGCTCTCGTAAAGGGTCGATTACACTATGCAACAAAATTTAACTTTTGGTTTGTCCACGGGTTGAGACCTATTTTTTCTGACTCCTAGTGACCAAAGAAGTCAGAAAATGGCCATGAAAGTGCCGGGAAAATGTGTATGCGCCCAGGACGCCGCCATTTTGGAAAATCAGAAATTCAGCCGACTTGCCGTCGCCGTCGGTTTTTTGAGGCTAGCGCCCTTGATTTTTACTCAAATTAAAAAAACGTGCATATAAAATGAAAGAGCATAAAATTTCCTACAAGATGAATTGCCTTGATTTGTTTTTTGATCAGCAAAAATATACAAAATCTGAAGTTTTTTAAATTTTTTTTTTTTAAAAAATCGAAAATTTGACAATTTTTTGGATGAATTTTAGCTCATGCCGTCGAAAATAGAAATCATAGAAAAAAACAAATTAATGCATTGAAAATAGCGTTAATGTGGCTACAAGATGATGTACTACAAACGTTTTTTGTGATTATTTTTTGCCACTTTTCAGCCATTAAAATGATTTTCCCCAAAATTCAGTTTTCTCCCTCTATGCTCCCTAATTTACTAACGGTATCGTTCAATAACGTCGATTTGGTTCCTCTCATGCACCCTCAGACCAAAATAATCCGTTTTTCCATCAAAAGTGACCGTGAATAATGGTGGAAAAAGCTTGACTCATAACGTTTGATTCCCATATTTACATTAAATGTGTCTACATGCATTCAGTTCCTCTCAAATATCCCATGCTAAAAAAAGAGAGAAAAAAAAAATCATCTGCTAAACGCAGATATTTTTTGAAGTTTTATTTCACACTCAGCCGTTATTATTGGAAAACAATATTGGTTTCAGAAAAATGCATGCTATTAGTTGCTCTGGATAGAGCGGATGGGATCAATGATGTGCTGAGAACAGTAAAATAAGTGGTGGCCCTGAGAAGAACGGTTTTTAATCGGGTTGGGTATCAGTATATTCCAGTGTGCGGTTATATTTGGGAGAGTGGTGAGATTCCTGAGTCCATTCTGGTCTAGAAATGAGAGAGTAAAGAGAATTTTACAAAGTGGCGCGCCAATTTTTAGCCGTTTTAGGTGGCTCTGAAAAGAGCCGTTGGACTGTCTGTCGTTACTTATGCACATGCAGTGTCCGTTCCTGTCCTTCTTAAAATTTAGACCTGGCACTTGGCAGTTACTTGTATAAAAGCCACGCATAATGATGCTTGACTTCAGACTGCTGTACAAGTCAAGGCTTCAAATTCACCATAAAGCATCTTATAAAAATTCAAATATGTGTTGTCAAAAAGGTCCTTCCTCAAGACCACCAAAATGAAAAAAAAAATGAAAGTAGAATGAAGTTAAATGAAGTTGAGAATTTCTGAACAATCAAATTACAATTGAGCAAAAGTAAACAAAATCTTAAAAATTAAATATGTCTTTTTTCATTACATCAAAGTGTGAGCAAGGTGGCGGATGTATGGGGCTATTGGGGCTATAGCCTCCACCCCCACACTTTTTTGAGGATGCGGGGCTACCATATAAAAAAAAAAAAAAAAAAAAAAAAAAAAAAAAAAAAAAAAAAAATTTAGCCCTCCCTTTTTTCGACCCCAAGCGCCGCCCATGGTAAAATTCATGACGAATAAAGGAGAGAACTCGTTCTCAACTCGATTTTCGCCATTATTCACGGTCACTTTTGATGGAAAAACGGATTATTTTGGTCTGAGGGTGCATGAGAGGAACCAAATCGACGTTATTGAACGATACCGTTAGTAAATTAGGGAGCATAGAGGGAGAAAACTGAATTTTGGGGAAAATCATTTTAATGGCTGAAAAGTGGCAAAAAATAATCACAAAAAACGTTTGTAGTACATCATCTTGTAGCCACTTTAACGCTATTTTCAATGCATTAATTTGTTTTTTTCTATGATTTCTATTTTCGACGGCATGAGCTAAAATTCATCCAAAAAATTGTCAAATTTTCGATTTTTTAAAAAAAAAAATTTTAAAAAAATTCAGTTTTTGTATATTTTTGCTGATCAAAAAACAAATCAAGGCAATTCATCTTGTAGGAAATTTTATGCTCTTTCATTTTATATGCACGTTTTTTTAATTTGAGTAAAAATCAAGGGCTGATGATCTTAATCTGATCTGATCTTAATTTCTGATTTTTCAAAATGGCGGCGTCCTGGGCGCATACACATTTTCCCGGCACTTTCATAGCCATTTTCTGACTTCTTTGGTCACTAGGAGTCAGAAAAAATAGGTCTCAACCCGTGGACAAAATGGCTGTTGCATAGTGTTATCCTTTTCATTCCTGCATTTGGACCCGCACAAAAGAATCGATCACTTGTAGGGTCGATTTTAACCGCCAAATGAGCGATTATTATCAATAGGTTTTTATGAAAAATATGTGAATACATACCACAGTCAATTCACGGGCTGTCTCTGCATTTGGCAACGTTGTATCAAACCCCGCGGATGTCTTCAAGCACTTCAACATAACTTGTGCGCTATGACTTCAGCATTGCATTTTCGAGCGGAGAGGGGGGAGGGGGGCTGCGTTTTGGTCTCGTTTGTCTTTGCTTTGATAACGAGCCCGCTGATTGCCGACTGCGCGGAATCCCTGTAGAAATTAAACCTCGTAATCTTCGCTGGAAAATTTCTCAAGGACTCTCTACATTCTGCTCGGCCTCATTTCAATAAATTTTTGAGGTAATACTTGAACGCGTTATTTCCATTCCTTTTTCATCTCGCTTTGTTTCCCATTACTGTCTTTCAAAGATGCCGCATCAGTTTAAAGACCTTTTTGAAATTCACCGGTACCTTCGCCAGCACATGGGCGTAGCTTGACAATTTTTCTGGGGGAGGGGGATTTGGAAACCCCACTGGGCGATTCTGAGGGAGAAAGCCCCCAGCTGGGGCGAGGGATTCGCACCGAAAATTTTGCAAATTCAATGTAGCCGCTCTCAAACATATTCAGTCAGAATATACATCCACTGACATTTCGTCAAAAATAGATTTCTCGATGATTCTAGAGACATTATATTTAATATATCTTTCACCAGTAATTACTCAAAATATTTTCCTAATCATTGCTTTTAAGAATGCATTTATTTAATTGCGTGTTTTCCTCAGCATAGATATCTTTACAGCAAATTCTCCTGGGGAGTCTCCCCTTTGCAACCAGAAACTAGGTAAAGACGTCTATAATATCTGACAATATCATCACATAACGATGTTACCCAACATTTTTGCGGATTTATATACAGGGTATATCTGAAACATAGGTCGTCCTTGTAACCACGTGTTCTAGAGGTCAAAATAAGACTTTTTTTTTTCCTATAAACATGTGTCCGAGAATTCCCCCCTTTTGACCTGCAGCCCCCAAAGTTAAAAAAATTGACGGTTTTTTTTTGGAATAGCGACCACTGTTATGAACCAAATGTCCTCAAAATTGGTGTCTCACGGTAAGTTTTCGTAAAGAATCCATTCATGACCTCGAGAAATTCAGAAATTGGGTCTGACTGTACTTTTCACGCAATCTTGTACCTTCAATGGCACAAATTTTATGTTACGGATTAAAAATGTGAAGAATAATTACTGAAATCAGATACGGAAAACCCTTTGAAAGATTTTTAGTCCACTTTGTTGCTTACGATACGACGCGTTTAAAGCGAGATAATCGTTGCACAGTGTGGAAAAGTCAGCGCTTTTACCATGAAAAGCGGCAGTGAGTATGCAACCCGCCTCTCCGCTGCTTCTTCGGGCCGGCCGCTATGGTAAAATCTCTGACTTTTCTACACTGTACAGCGATTATCTAGCTTAAAACGCGTCTTATCGAAAGAAACAAAGTGGACTAAAAATCTTTCTGCGGGTTTTTCGCATCTGATCTCGGCAATTATTCTTCAAATTTTTAATCCGTAACATAAAATGTGTGCCATTAAAGGTACAGGATTGCGTAAAAAGTACAGTTAAACACAATTTCTGAGTTTCTCGAGGTCATTACGGGATTCTACACGTAAAGTTACTATCGGACACCACTTTTTAGGACATTTGATTCATTTTAGTGGTCGCTACTCCAAAAAAACCGTAAATTTTTAATACTTTGGGGGGCTGTAGCTCAAAAGGGGAGCATTTTCGGACACATGTTTATAGGGGAAAAAGGTCTTATTTTGACAAATAGAATACGTGGTTATACATGGACGACATATATGTTTTAGATACATCTTGTATGTATAAATAAATAAAAAATAAAAAAATTTAAAAAAAACTATTTTGAGTTTGTTATATACATTATGATAATATGAGCAAGACTCATATTCACGACTTTCGTCGGTACGATCAAAATCAACCGCCATAAGATTTTGCCACCATATTTCAGCACAATGCAAACTTTTGCTACAGGGGATTGAAGAGTTGATTCTTGCATACAAAAACTGTAAAAATGACCATGACATGCAGGTTACTTGGGAAATTCTTATGTAATTTGAGACATATCTCTGCGTCTCCGTAGAGAAAGTGACAAATTAAACAGGAATCTCCCATGATACAAGCGTTGAACCGCCATTACGATCTTGCCGTTGTAGCAGTTTTGTGAGTTTATTCTTGAATTTTATACTTTTTTAGTGTGATATTCGTGCTTTTCGATAGTGTTTAGATCAGATTGGATTATTTATTTGCTTCTAGCAAAAGTTTGCAAGAGTCCCATTTCCGACTGAGAGCTTAGTGGCGTTTCAAGGAAGTTTCGCCCGAAATACCGGTTGAAATTTTCCTTCCGATCACCTTAATAAAATAAACCGTCTCTTGCATGCGGTTTTGTCAGCAAAGCGGTTAGACGCAGATTTCGCCATTGCGTTCAGTTACTTTCGCAAAGATATCGTGAAAATACTGCTCTTGACATTTTCGGCCTGTTCGTGATTTATTTTATTTCGATGTTTTCGGAGACATTTATCTTTAATTACTATCCCTGTCTTCATTTTTTCCTCGAGGATCATTCCTGGCTGGACGCGCCCAGTGGCGAGGCGTGTAATTTGGAAACTTTCCTTTTTCCCCCATTTAAACACATTAGAAAGGTCGAAATGCCTGGTCATCGCCGATAACTGAAGCGTTCGACTTTTTTGGTGAATTTAAATGAAGACAATACATTGTTGCCAAATTTCACGCTTCGCCACTGGACGCGCCAAACTTTGCCGTATAAAAAATATAAAGGAATATACTTTCGTAATTTCCTTTCTGGGTTATTACATTGACGTGCTAAATCATGCACTATTATAGCTTGTCCCAGAAAAGATTGGATTTGACACTTCTATGGTTTTCATGAAAACATCAGCTTCTTACGGCTCCTAACCAATCAGGTTGCTCTATCTGAGGATGGAAGCTGATGTTTTCATTCAAAGCTACAGTTGTCAAGTCCATAATCATTCTTGGGACAGCCTATAAAAGCCTAATTTCCAAGTTTTAAAAATGTAAATGAATAACATTTTCGAAAGTTCAAATTCAAACAAACTTTAGAACCCCCCCCCCCCCCCGAAGAACTTATGATTAAAGGAGGAACGAGAAGGGGTAGGAAAGAGAGAGAGAAGAGTAGAGGCAGCGAGCTGATGAATGCATCATAGATATAATTACTCGTTGAAGAGTCGGATAAATTATTCAAAACTCTCCTTTTTTTTCCCCCGACTGTGTTTGATAGATTTAGTCAAATTGATATTCAGTCCACTCGTCGCTTGTTGAAGGTGGAAGGGGTGGGATAGGTCCGGTAAATGGGGGTCAGATTGTTAAGGAGGGGGTGGAAAGAGAGCGGAAGGGACGCTGAGTGGTGGAATTTCAACGTTGTTGAAAGCTCTCGAGCTGACTGTCACCAAGTCGCATCCTCCTCCCTCGGCCACAGCGATGAGCGCACTTGCCGGGTACTTTCACGGAAGGATGATTTTTTTTTTTTTTTTTTTTTTTTTTTTTTTTTTTTTTTTTTGGAGGTTAGTGGCTTTCGTCCACACGTCGGGGACCTTCGGCCAACAGAGAGATTGATAAGGATGAATTAAATTATGAGGTTTGAATCTCTTCACACGTCGCCTCGCGTCGTACCCCAAGATTTATCCAAATTGCGTAATCTACATGCACTGATAAAATCTATTCTATAATGGCCCAGTTTAAAATGAAAACCCAAAAAATTACAATTGTACCTATTTGTTTTAATTGTAATTATTTGACCTTTTTGGTGGACAATTGGTACGACTAATTCTAACTTCTCACAATTTTTAAAGTATTATTATCATTTTTTTTTTTTGTTTTTTTTTTTTTTTTTTAATAATTTTTTATGAACAATGTTCACATTAAAATGTCCTTCAGTAAAAGTGTCCACCGGTCAAAAAAGTCCACGATAAAAAAAGTCCGCGTCTATAAATATCCGTCACTGAAATATAATATGCGTTCAATGTCCGTCGAACAGAGAAAAAAACCACGAATTAACCCTTTCAATACCACGCTACCACCCAAATTTGTTTTTGTAGTTCGATCCGTCGTTGACAGTAAAAAAAGATACACCAAATTGTCAACATTAGCTAAACAATTTTTTAAAATAGCGCCTTCAATTCCTGGGATAGGTAACACGAAAACCGCGACGTAGGAATAGTTAACTACCCTCTTAAGAGCGATATAGCTTTGACCTCTTCTGGTAACCAGAACTTGGTAATGAAAGAGTTATTAGGAGGTTTTCTGATTGTTAGCTTTTTTAAGTGTCCATAACTGATAAAAGCTGATACCTGTAAAATATGAAGAGATTCTTGAAGTATCATGAAAAAAAAAATAAATATCAATAATTGTCCGTCTGATTTTTCGCTAAAAATGTGGGGACACTTTACGTTCTCAAGGATCATCAGCATCCGAGTCACGTGACGCATCAGACTCGTTAACTGCTGAATTCAAGTAATAAGAGATAGTGAAAAGTTATCGAGGGATATCAGCCTCATCCTTGTGCTACTGGTAATTCCTCACAACACTCTCAGACTCCCAATTCTCTCACGGAAAAACAAAGACTGGTAGAATTTACCGTCTGCATAGCTGATTTTGGCGTCTGCAATAAAGTCGGTAAATGCCACGTACCTTGTGGTGAAAAGTATTGGATTTGGGGAGGTGGAACCCCCCCCCTTGGGGCCCCCAAATCAGTGACCCCCTAAAAAGATGTCCTCCTTAAAATAATTACACGTGTTTGCACGTGTATATTGACACGTGTTTCAGCGTTTTTCGAAATCCGGAGCCGCTCTCTCGAGTTATTCGGCCTGGCTCCTTTTTTAATTGAATCCTGTATACATACGCTCCCCATACCGGTCGCATGATGCTTACACTGAGGAATTTTTGTTGCCGCAATCCGACGTCTTTGTTAATACTTATTTCACCGGAGTTCCTGTTATTTTCACAAGAAATTCCTATTATTTCGACAGGAATTCCTGTTACTTCTGCAGGAATTCCTGTTACTTCTGCAGGAATTCCTGTTACTTCTACAGGAATTCCGGTCGATAAGTAACAGAAATTCCTGTTGAAATAGCAGTATTTCCTGTTTAAATATTTGTAATTCCGGTTAAGTAAGTATGAACAAGATGTCCGGTTGAATTAACCGGAAAATTTTTCTACTCGGCATCTCGGCCGCACTCGTCGTATAATCCGCATGGGCCGTCCATTACAACGAATTGGGGCAGGACCGCAATAAAACTGCCGATGAAAAGCAAAACAAACTTGATAATATCCATGAGGAATGTATTCTCACGATTTGAAAAATAAGTATGATTATCAACAATTTATTATTGCACTGTGTCCGGGTGTAAGAGCTTTCTACTACTTGGACGAGCTCAGGAATCGGCACTGATTATACATATAGTCAATGTGCTTGTGACACAACAAGGTCATGGTCGTATAGGATGTGTGTAACAACTCCTCTCACGAGCAGATTCTGAATGTTTAAGTCATCTTCCCTTGAGAATTCACTGTTATCGTGAATACTGTTCTCTTGGATTGTCTAGACCTTGCATTGTTGTAGGTATGCAATATGCAATGTTTGCAATTGGAATGCATTGTTTTGTTGTTACAATTCGAATTTATCATTGCGGAAAAAGCTCAATTCTTCGAAGACTCGCGTTTTCGCCGCTATCACACTTCCTGCTTGGAAGTTTTTTTCAAGGTTGAATGGAATGGGGCTATTGCGCACTTTTGCTACAAGCGATTTAATAGTCGATTATGGCGTAAAAACCTCAAAAAATAACGATGGCGGTACTAAAAACTTCCAAAATCCACTCCTAAACTCAATAAACGCAGTTATTTGCGCGAGCGTAATGGTGGCCGAAGGCACTAACAATGGGAGATTCCCATCTAACAATTCTGAAACTCCATCAAGAAGTGACCAATAAGAGACTACTTTCATTTGACACCGGTGTCACTTGGTGTTGCGGTACCATTCATCGGATGTGGATCATCACTCTGATGACTAATTACTCTGTGAATCACCCTTGTCAGCATAGAAAGAGTGACGAAATTAAGATAGGAATCTCCCATTGTTAGTGCCTTCGGCCACCATTACCCTCGCAAAAATAACTGCGTTTATTGAGTTTAGGAGTGGATTTTGGAAGTTTTTAGTGCCGCCATCGTTATTTTTTGAGGTTTTTACGCCATTATCGACTATTAAATCGCTTATAGCAAAAGTGTGCAATAGCCCCATTTGCTACTCAATATAGACAGTCAAATAATAATGGGAGGTAATTAGTTGAAAAAAAATATTTATCAGTTTTCCTACCTCAATACTCATATTTGTTAATTTTCTTCGTCTTTCACAAAAGACAAGGATGGAATTTTTACATTTTTAAAAACAATGTATTCTATTCATTCTCAGTTCAATGCAAATCAACATTAAAAAAAAAAAAAAAAAAAAGATTACCAGAATCATGACAAGAGGTGAACCTATATGTAAGGGATATATAGTACAAGCAGAGCCATAAGTCCTGCGTCGCCGATTCGACGCAACCCGCATTACACGTACAGTTAACGCTCTCTTATCTTTCTTTTCTTTTGTTCTCTCAAGACCAAGCGAGTTTCGGGCTACGTGTAGTGCGGGTTGCGTCAAATTGCCGACGCAGGACTAATGGCTCTGCTTGTACAATTACCAGAATTCTAGTGTTTGTACCACATTTCTTGAACATTTTTTAGGAAATTCTAGTTCTATGACCATATTCCAGTAGTAACACATAGGCGGACCGTGACCAAAAAAAGTGGGGGGGGGGGCAAAAAAGTGATGACCTTTACCTTTTTTTTCTGCTTCTCAAGTCTCAAGTGATGACTTCTTCCCAATTTTTAGCCCCTTCGCCCAAAAAAAGTGGGGGCTATGGCCCTCCCTAGCCCCTGATACGGTCCGCCTATGTATTAACACCAGAATTTTCTGGTCAAATTACTAGACTTTCTGTCTTTCACATATCGTTAATGTGCTTCTGATAATATGACTAGAATCCGGTATTATGACTATCGCTTCTTTTTCAGTAAAGTGGGACTACATCTCTTTACTTTCATGCAAACAAACTCGGTACCATTTAGTGGCGGCTCGTGCAATTTGGCAAACATGTTTTTCCTCCGTTTGATTCTATGCTAAATAATCGATTCGACAGTGAAGCAGCGCAGCGCACAGTGGCGGCGCGTGCAATCTGGCAACAAAGTCTTCTCTCCATTTAAACCCATGTAAAACAATCGATCTTCAAGAGGTGCAATTGCACCCCCAAGGTATCGATACTTTTGCATAGGATTAAATGGAAAACTTGCATGGTTGCCAAATTGCACGAGCCGCTACTGGCAGCGCAGTGCCTCATCAGCAATTGATTGTTTTGCTATTGATTCAAATGAAAGAAAAACGTTCTTGGCAAAATCATGCTCGAGCCGCCGCGCCGGCGCACTATGGTCCAAAAGTCCGATTTAGGAAGACATTAGTTTGCATTAAAATCGCCCAATATCTTGAGAACAGCTCATCTGACATCAAAAATGGTTATCACAAAAAAGTTAAAACGGTTTAAGTTCTATCTTTTTTGTAATAACCAGTTTTGGTGTCAGATGAGCCGTTTTTAAGATATTGGATGATTAATGCAAACTAATGTCTTCCTAAACCGGACCTCTGGACTATAGTGCGGCGCTGTGTGGGATGACAACCAATGAATACAATGGAGCTATATTGCACGGTTTTGCTGTAGGCAAATGGAGTATCACTTCATATGTAAAATGCTGCGAAAATAACGCGATGAGACTATTAAAAAAGTCTAAAACTCACTCCTCGCAGAGAAAACTTAACTTGAAATTTCGGGTGACCACCCTTGCATGTATGCACCAACCTTGGATTCGGACCCCAAACAAAAGAACATAACCTACGAATTTGAACAATGAGATTAATGAATTTGCTTTCAAAAAATAAATTTGAAGGAATTAAAGGTCCATTTATACACATTTTGTCACTAGGAGCACGGTGATAGCCACAGAAAAGTTCTACGTTGCGTAATAAACGAGGAAGACACTTAAAGGCACTTAATTTCATGTTCTGTTCTTTTGTTTGGGGTCCGAATCCAAGGTTGGTTGCATACATGCAAGGGTGGTCGCCCGAAATTTCAAGTTAAGTTTTCTCTGCGAGGAGTGAGTTTTAGACTTCTTTAATAGTCTCATCGTTATTTCCGATGCATTTTACATATAAGAATTGATACTCCATTTGCCTACAGCAAAACCGTGCAAGAGCTCCATTCCAGTGAATACTTTTTCGTCCAAAACAGGGTGGAGGCGTTATATTCTCAGCATCGAATCCTACTGACACCACTTTCTATATCTTTATATGTATACGGGGTGAAATTCATCGATACAAACCAATCCCTTTGTCATCTAATTATTGCGTTAAGGCCAAGAAAATGATTGTCCGCGAAAAGGATTCAGTGCGAAGCGAGGATGTGTGGAAGGGGGGGGGGAGAGAAACGAGGTAATGTATACATATGTATATTGTATATTGTACAATTCGATTGAGTCAATGACAAAACGACGCGACGCTGACTTTTGTCCACCAGTGGGGGTGGAGATTAGGGTAGGGGTCGCAGTGCATCGCGATCGGATCGGCATTCCTTTCCATTACCGACCGGCGCGCGGCGCGGCGCGACGCGGCCGGCGCACAGTGGAGCGATTCAATGGGAGACGCTAGACATGGCGTGGCAACTTTAAAATAACGCTTGTAGGTATCTTTGTTAATACGGAATGTAAAAATTTGAAAGTGGTTTCACTGGTTTTATTGTAAAATTTCCTGCAAGAATCACACTACACAGTTTCTTTGTTGACGGTAAAAACATTCAAATTTGCTCTTTTAGTCCTATATATTCCATGTCCGACCCCTTTCCTCGACTCACTTCACTGTGAGGCGGCTCCTTGTCTTGTCACTCACAATCAGAGAAATTTTAGACCACGATTCGAGGCGACACATCAAAAAGTGTAAATACTATGAAACAAAATGGAAGAGCTATGAGGAAGGAAGTAAGATCATTTGTTTACATTCTAATCATTATTTTAAATTGCCGTCATCGATCATCTTTTGGTGCTTTTGGTGCATGCATGCAGGGTTTATTCGTCCTTTCAACCGCCATCTTAGGCTTTCCTTAACCCATATATGCCCATTGGGTCGTTAACGACCCACTTAAAATGGGTTTTTTTGGACCAAATTACAGTAAATTTAGGCCAATTCAACTTAAAAATCAATGTTGTGACCATTCAGCACCTATAATTTAGCTGGACCAGAAAATTTCACAATTTTTAAATTTTAAATTTTTTTAACTCTAAGGTGTTTTTTTTAGAAAAAACACCAAAAAACACCCAACATGTTCAAAAAAAGTTGGGCTGATATGGGTTAAAACACCTCTTGTGGGTTTATGAGTGGGTTTTGTGACTGTTTGATTCTCTCGATGTGATTTTAACGCCATTTTACAACAGAATCATCCCTTCATATTGCAGGAGCAAAAGAATGCAACAGACCCATTACCTATTGATACCGTCGATACAACGAAAGAAAAAACTAGAGATAAAATGAAACTAATTTCATAATAATAGCCGATCTAATAATTAGAATTAAAAGGACGTATACATAAAAGCCAAAAGCCTTTCCGATCAATATGATCATCATCAGTGGAATGGAACAAGTGAAAGTTAAGGTGATTCTATGGCAAACTCAACTAGATTACAGGTGAAACAGAAACCTGTAATCTTTACTGATACAACTCCAAATTACATATGATTTTAAGTAGATTCCATGAATCTACTTATTGCGGAGGGTGCGATGTTGGATTTTTCGGGAAATTTTATCAAATGAGCACGTTTCATGGTCCCCTGAGTGAGAAAATACCACTCGTTGAAAATTGTATATATATATATATATATATATATATATATATATATATATATATATATATATATATATATATATATATATATATATATATATATATATATATATATATATATATATATATATATATATATATATATATATATATATATTATATATATATATATATATATATATATATATATATATATATATATATATATATATATATATATATATATATCTTTTATGTATGTTTCAGCCAGTTTTGCCGTTTTTATGTCCCACGATCCTGTTCGTAATTTTTGGTTTTTATTTTTGAAATTTGTCTCATCTATTCGTTGAGTTTAATTCTTGGATGAGTTCGAAGATGGTGTAAATCCGACAGTTAGTTTTCGCGTTATGGGCCGTGTTTGAGTCGTAAAATGTGTTTTTGAGGTTTATTTTTAGGAGTGTTTGTTTTGAGTATTTTTTTTGGGAAATTTATGTTAGCCGTTTTGATACGCAACTTTTTTACTCGAGTCATTTTTTCGTTTTTTGCGTTGTAAGCGAGTTATAGTGATGTGTTTTTCGGGTTTTTTGGCAGTGTTTTTATATGAAGAAATTGTTTTTTTGGTTCAAAAATTTTAGTATATATCGTGGAGGATGTTTTAAGTTCATATGCTCCATTTCTTAAATTTTCCTTGTGTTTTACGTGTTTTACGAGCTATTTAGTTTCTTATGGAATTTTATATGTGAAAGACAAGGATAGTGTATTGGTATAATTGCTCGTTCTTTGTTTTACACGTGCAATGTTGCTTAGGTACGTTATTTATTTATTTTCTTGTTTGATCAGCTGCTCTTATTCAGATTTATTCCTAATTAGCGTTACAAAGATTACACATTTTTCTATCTTGGTACTATAATCTTTTTCTCATGGGTATTTTTATTTAAATGTTGAACAGCTGATAAAAAAAAAAAATTGAATAATTCAAAGAAAATCATAACATAACCTATTTATTGAAATTTGTGAAAAACTTATATAACCTAGCTTTTATTTCTCACTTGCATTGAAAAGATTACACATTTCTCTATTGGTAATATAATCTTTTTCACAATAATATTTGGATTTTGAGCAGCTGATGAAATAAAAAAAAAAAAATTAACGAAAATTATAACCTATATTTAAATTTTTGAAAAAATGATGTAACCAAGCATGGAATCTACTTCGTCTTACCGGCCTGCCGGGAGGCATTTTTTCTTTGCATAGTTACGCCTTTTTTTAGAACCAATTGTGCCCGTTTATGGCTCAAAAAATCAAGCAAAAAATTACTGACAGTCCGAGTTTTCGTCTATTCAGAGAAAACAGCCGAAAACCGTAAAAAACGGCTATTTTCGGAGCCAGCGACACTATCGGATTAAAAAATTTCCGGGAGTTTGCCGTAGAATCACATTAAAAACAATAAGCAAAAGCAAAAAAAAAAAAAAAAAAAAACAACAAACAAACAACAACGTGAGCTAAGTAATGCCAACTAATATGTTAGTTTACATTGTTTTTTATTGCTTTTTTGTTTTTAACTTTTACTTGTACTGTGCCAACGATAATGATCAAGTTGATCGAAAGGCTTTTGGCTTTTATGTAAGTCCTTTTATTGTTTTTGTTACAAGATCGGCTATTATTATGAAATTAGTTTCATTTTATCACTCGTTTTGTATTTTAATCCAATGTATCTTGTTCTTTGCAATGTTTCAAGTTGATATAATGGGCCTGTTGAAAACTTTTGCTAAGGAGTTACTGAGGGTCAATTTCCACTAAAATCATATGAAAATCACTAAAGAAGCGTCGAAAGCAAGTTTCGAAATCCACCTAGAAACTCGATAATTGCGATTAACGGCAAAACACCTTAACATCGCCCATAAATTTTGAGCAAATTTTGGAGCTTGATTTTTCCGTCAATCTAGGACAAATACTGTCGAAATTTCGCTAAAAAAGTAATGAGTAGAAGTTTACGCAAGCCTTATGGGGACGCCCCTTTTGATTAATGATTTTCGAAAAAAAACAAAAACAAAAAACTTTAAGCTTTCAAAGTCAAACTCTCAAGGAATGACTAGTGACACTATATCTAATGAGCCATCATCTCATTTTAAGACAGGCGAGGAATCACCTGAAGGCGAATGATCGGCCCGCTGGACTTTGCTTCGATTTAAAGGCAAAACTGATGATTTTTGGGAAAAGCGTTGGATACACAAACACTGCAAGGTCAATTACGTAAATTCCTCGTGAAAAATCAGCATTGGGTTGCAAGTGCCGGGAATGGGTCTGTTGCATACTTTTACTACAGCTTTGTGGAGGGTTCAATCTAGTGTAACATCACGTGAAAATTACATTGAGAGCATCTAAAAGTCTAAAAATTCACTCATAAACCCACCGAAGACTTTTTAAGGAAAGCCTAAGATGGCGGTCGAACGGACGAATCAACCCTGCATGCGTGCACCACGAGCACTAAAAGATGGCCGACGAAGGTATTCGACAAAGTCAGCACTTGCCCGGCGTTTCACTCCCAGAATTCTGGCTAATCGACAATGAACGTGAAATATGAACCATATAGTAATCATAAACAATAACGAGGAAGTAAAATTTACCAGAAATAAACACACAGAATGACTCAAAATGTAGATACTACGAGGAAGTGAGTAGTTTGTTTACATTCTAACCATCAATATAAATTGCCGCCATCGGCCATCTTTTGGTGCTCGTGGTGCATGAATGCAGGCAGGGTTGATTCGCCCGTTCGACCGCCATCTTATAGGATTTCCTTGAAACGTCTTTCGTGGGTTTATTAGTGGATTTTGAGACTTTTTGATGCTCTAAATGAGATTTTCTCGCGTTTTTACACCAGAATCAACCCTCCGATCACAACGATATATAGCAGAAGTATGCAACAGACCCATTTGCATGCAGGTTTAACTTTCAGAACTACCAAATGTTCCAGTTTCCTTGTCTCACAATCCACCGTGCGCCGCCGACAACAAACAAACGGGTGTGCTCCGATGCATCACCATTCACCGGTGCCGCTAAAACAACCCCTATCGCGCCTTTTGCGACTGCGAGAGCTTCTGGTATTGCCGGAGCGTATACGAGCGAGTCAGTAGTCAGTATCGGGAAGGCGCGCCACGCGGTCTCTCACGGCCGGCTCTCAGTTCGACGACTTTTGCACTTTCGCGCCTCGGCTTTTTGCGCGGGAATATAACCTCACGCCTCTTCCGCGTTTGCCGGTGTTTCATTTTTAAACGGAAAGACGGCCGCTCTCTCATTCATTCGATATTATTCGTCTTGCTCAGTCAGTATACTTTCTTCATCCATTGTTTGTTTGACAGTTTATTGGTGTTGATTTTGATTTTAATTTTTCCAATCCTTACGCTCGTTTTTGCGAAATTCGTAATAAACATAAAACTTTGCTTGAAGAGATAGGATAACTCCAGTATTTTGACACCTGTATAAGCTCTTATAGAACTAATTGTTACACTGAATCTGGCGGAAATCAGCCCCCCCCCCCCCCCCATTTATAATTAAGGAGTTCTTTGGAAAAAACCACGTATGAAACCGAGGCAGTGGCGAAGCGTGCAACTTGGCAACGTTCCCTTTTGCCCCTTTAAACACATCAGAAAAGTCGAAACATCTGGTCATCGCCGATGACCGAAGCATTCGATTCTTTCAGTAAGTTTAAATGTAAAAAGTACATTGTTGCCAAATTTCACGCCTCGCCACTGAAACCGCGAGGGTATACGCTCGTCTTCAAAAATTTATATTTCTACGTGATATTGTTTGTGTTTTGGATGAGTCATACTGGTTGTCGTGTTTTACCTGCTGACAATTGGGCCTCTTGCAAACTTTTGCTTCAGGGGATTGTAGAGTATATTCTCATTCTTGCATAAATACCTGTAAAAATGACAATGAGTACCCTAAAAGATCACGAAATTCACTCTTAGAATCGGGCTTAATGGCGGAGAGACGCAGGTATCGTGGGAGATTCTTATTATCAAATTTGAAACATATCTCTGTGTTTCCGTAGGGAGGAAGTGACATATTAGACAGGAATCTCCCACGATACCTGCGTTGAACAGCCATTACAATCTTGCCGTTATAGCAGTTTTGCGAATTCACTACTGAATTACTGAATTATCTGACATTCTTGGTGTCATTTTCGTATTTTTTTTTCGTTTTATTTGCTGGTTATTGCATCAGATTCGACTATTCATTTGCTCCCAGCAAAAGTTTGCAAGAGTCCTATTGATGCTTTTGTTAGTGCAATTGTCAAGTAAATATTAAATAAACTTGCGTAGATGTCATATGGAATTGTAGTAGGTTTTATTAAATCGGATACGACTGAATTACGATTCGAAGACAAAAATTTTAAATTCCAAAAAAGTTGTTTCAGAGTTGCTTCATGTTGAATTTTTGCATAGGGAATCAATAATTGGAGGAGTTAGGAGAGTAGTTGTTTCATTTGAAATTAATCATTGAACGGCATTATGCGTCAAAGTTTGGAAAATTATCTTATTTTGATGACAAATAATCGCAGTAGGTTTGAATTTTCAATATTTTAATGTAATAATTTAATTTGCTTGACCCTTTTAATATTTTAATTTTTTTTTTTTTTTTTTTTTTTTTTTTTTTTTTTTTTTTTTTTTTTTTTTTTTTTTTAATACTCAATGAGAATTACTTGACTATTATAAAGATTGTATAAATTTGTTTTGAATTCAAAATCTTGAAATGTGATGCCTTTTTCCTGATAAATGTCTCAACCCTCCTCTAGTTTTTGCCCGGAGGAGGTTTGAGGTGGTTTTGAAAAAAAATGTTTTCCCTCCCATTTTTTGTCCTACAATTTAATCGCTAATTGCAGAGACAAAATTAATGAGCATATAAAACTACATTTCACAGGAAGGGAAAAAAACTAGTTTTGACAAATCAAAAAAAAAAAAAAAAAAAAACTTTTTTTGTAACCTATCTTGCATCTGTCTTAAAGAACGATTATCATGATCTGCAAAAAATTGTTTGCGAGCTTAGTTCTTCTTGATTTCAAGCTGTTCCATGAGTTCACTAATTTTACACCTTTCGCACGTTTACTTGAATCCGTCTTGAAACTGTGCAAATACATTTACACCGAAAAAAAGAATGGTACAATTTACCATACTCATAGCAGATTTTGGCGTCTGCCATAGAGTATGGTAAATTTCACCCGAGTATGGTACATTGTACCAATCGATTAACCTAAGTTACCAGAAGTTTCGTTGCATTTGCCGAACACTGGTGGAATTCACCATACTTTCTAGCAGAAGCCAAAATCTGCTATGCGTATGGTAAATTGCACCATTCTTTGAACCATTATTTCAAATAGAAGAAAAGAAAACTCCTTCCTCTCAACATTGCAATGTGGCAGGGTGTGGCGCAACCTCAAAGAACAATTATTTTAAAATAATGCAGTTGCTATAAACCCAAAGTTTCAAAACAGAAGACCCTTGAAAAATCATAGAAGCAGAGTGAAAATAAACCAAAAGTATACTATGATTTAAATAAGTCCTGAAACATGTTAAAAGAGATTGAATTAAAAAATGTTGAATAAGATAAAACTTTACTTCGAAATGAATCCCGTAATGTGCCCACAGCCAGTGGCGTACGCAGGATTTTTCTTGGGAGGGGCTCGCACTGATAAGTGTTTGACTGAAAATTTTTCCCCCCTTCCCCCCACCACCAAAAATCGGAGGTCTGGGGGGGCTTCAGCCCCTTAGCCCCCCCCCCCCCCCCGCTTACGCCACTGCCCCACAGCCAAGGGCCTTTCCAGATTAAAAATATTACGAAAACATTCAAACAAAGTTAAGCATTAAAACATAGCGGGAGGTGGCAACATTTGAAATTGAGGCCATTTCCGGAAAAAGAGCCCATAAATCAACAGGTGCGATCTTCAAACAGTAATTTTCCTTCAATTATAATGCTGATTTTTCAAACAGAGCACACCCGTTGTTTTATGGACCCTCGAAATCAGTTCCAGGAAGATCCACGGCACGCTGAAAATAGCTTAAAATATGGCTCAAAACAGATAACCTAATCAAATGTACCTTTGTTGATCTCATCTAAATGTGCGAAGATGAAAAAAAAAAACAAAAAAACAAAACTATATGATAAAAAAGTTAGTGCGACCTATTTATTTAGTTTCCAAGAATTGCTCCAATTCCTCTACATGCAGTTCTCAAAATCCCTCCTTTGAGCGAGAAGACGTAAATCAAAAAGTGCAGGTGAAAAAGAAGAAAACAAAGCAAGTTTTCAAACAAAACGAAGTCTGTTTGAAACGATTAGAATTTTATTGAATCGGTGCAAAATGCTCGTTCTCACAAGGATATTGGGAATTGGCTGTAAACTTTTTTGAAACTGCTCTTTCATATTCACTTCTTCGCATATATTATGTACAAGGTGTTTCATAAAGACATTGAGTATGCACATAGTTTACGGTGAATCAATCGCATACGTGTGGAGTGTGGAGTAAGTATATTTTCGTAAATATACTATGAACAATTTCCAAGGAATGAATCGCGAATCAAGTCTCATCCAAGTTCACACAATATATTTGCGCCATGAGAGGGCGCAAATATATTCATCCTCGAAAAAGAGAGGGGCAAATTTTAATTTACTTTTGGAATTTTAAAGATTTGAGTACAAAGGTTCTCTTTAGAGTTAAAATGGTTACAGTTAGAGTTAAAGTGGTTGCAGATCGGAGTAGATTTTTGTTTATTTATTGAACTGAGCTCCGTGATATTTTTATCCGGTGGTGATATTTCAATCTTTAAAGAGTCGAAAGGAAACTAAAATTCTTTTAATCTTTAAAGAGTCGAAAGGAAACTAAAATTCTTTTAATCTTTAAAGAGTCGAAAGGAAACTAAAATTCTTTTAATCTTTAAAGAGTCGAAAGGAAACTAAAATTCTTTTAATCTTTAAAGAGTCGAAAGGAAACTAAAATTCTTTTAATCTTTAAAGAGTCGAAAGGAAACTAAAATTCTTTTAATCTTTAAAGAGTCGAAAGGAAACTAAAATTCTTTTAATCTTTAAAGAGTCGAAAGGAAACTAAAATTCTTTTAATCTTTAAAAAGTCGAAAGGAAACTAAAATTCTTTTAATCTTTAAAAAGTCGGAAGGAAACTAAAATTCCCCCTCTCTTTTTTTATAAACTGCAATGACACGATCTGAATTTTTGGCACCCTCTGAGCAAGACAATTGTTAAGAAACTATTCATAGTAACTATTAAGCAAATTTTGTTTAGTAAACGGGTTCGGTCATTTTATCACTGTATACGATCAAATGGATGTCCGCCATCTTTGGTTGCGAATTTCGTGACCAGGTTTTAGTTTTCTAAAACCACCAAGCAAGGAAGGTTAAAGGTTATGAATTCGTGACCAGGTCACAAAATTCAGTGAATAGAAAAATTGTAAATCGTATTACACGTATATTATGTTTATCTACTTGTTAATATGGAACAGAGTGTTAAAATTACCTACAAAATATGTATAACTGACAAATGTTATACAAATAAGGTGCGTGACTTTCAAAAGCATTATTTTTTTTACGTCAAAGTTTTGTTCTAGTAATAATATAGCATATTACTATTAGTCACCAAGTGACCAAACCATAATCAAACTATGTTACTAAATAAATTTCCTTAATTCATCATTCGTCGGCTGGTGTAGAACCGAAATGGAACCGTATTGCTTCTTTCCGGTTCCGGTTTTGATTCTGGTTCCACACTTATGTCAACTTATATAGCGGTTCCAATGTCGGTTCCGTTTTCAGTCCAACATAGTTCTCCCAGTTCTGGCGGTTCTGGTTCCGGTTCGCAGCCCTGCTTATATGTGTTAAAATCGCCCATCATAATTATTTATTTCAATCTGTCATAGAAAATTGTTGAATAATTGAGTAAAATATTAGTATCTGAGCCACCTCCCTTGGCGAATGGCCTGTTTTTTTTTTCCACAAAAAAATAAACCTGGCGTTCGGTAACCCACCGGTTAGCTCCCTGCGGCCGGCTACCTGGTTGCAATTCGCTGAAAGTTGTCCCTGTTTAAACTGTCCCGCAAGTTTTTCTCACAAAGTATTCTTTCGCCGATAACCTGCAGATCCACCGCCGATTCGCACGGTTAATGTGGTAGGTATCACGTGATAATCTCATGATTACATTAATCTGGTAGGTATTACGTGATAATCACATGATTACAACAATTGTTCGTCTTGAAACGCGGCTACCGGTTAGGGTTAGCCAACTGGTGGGTTTCCGAATGGCAAGAATCTCTTGATGAATCAACTTTCACGCTGCTGAATCGGTGTTGTTTCAGCGCACTGTTACCCCGCAAAGTATTCTATCAAAAAATCATAGTTTTAAAGCATCCTGTATCTAAACGCAAGTTTATTCATTCCTTTGAATCAAGAACAGAGAATAGTTGCTCTTAAATGTCGACCATTCGCTCGGTGGAAAAGGGAAGCGCGCATAAAAACAAAAACAGTAAGAATGAAATATTAACATAATGGACATTTTAACGCTCAACGGCTCAACTTCGCTGCCTCGTCCGTCGCAGTCGTCGCCGGGGGATGGAAAAAAAACGCGCTTCTCGCTTGGAAAAACATAAAACATCACTTTACTCTCTAACTCAACTCTTCACCCGTTCTCGGTGGCTAAACTTAACTTTGATTTCACGACAGGCGCATCTCAGCGCTTTTTGCACGTGGACTCGGCAACGTTTGTAAAGTGTCAAATAAAGTTCATTCTAGGAAATAAAACTTATCATCCTATAATCGAGGAATTCTATAGAAACCCCATACGTATGAAACTAAAGGAATACTCGTTCTCAAAAAGCTCACATTTCAAAGTGTTACTATAAGTGTTTTTGATGAGTTAAACAGATTGTTCTTTTTTACCTGACAATTGGAGCTTAGACGTACTATGAATCGGATAAAAAGATCAACCCGTTAAATTCATCATAGGAACACACACAATGACGCTTTGAAATTTGAGTTTTTGAGGACGAACATTTTTTTCTGTTTATCCGTTGTTTTACCGAAGAAATCTTAAATTTTTTTCTTTGTCGCACAGTGGAGCGAGTCAATGGTATAGAGCAGTGGCGTAGCGTGCAATTTGGCAACGTTGCAGTTTGTCCATTTAAACCCATGAAAAATATCGAGCTATTGGGTGTTCGGTGAACACCTTCGCATTCGACCTTTTAAATAGGTTTAAAGGGACACAGTACAACGTTGCCAAACTGCAAGCTACGCCACTGGTATAGAGGCCAGACAGGGCGAGGCGAATTTAAATGCCTATATCTTTGTTAATACACAACATGAAAATTTGAAAGAAAATTAATTGGTTTAATTGTAACATTTACCACAAGAATCCCCCATAATTATTATTATTATTATCCCCCCCCCCCCTGTAAAAACATTGAAATTTATATTTTAAGTTTCATATTCCATGTCCGGCCCCATCAGTGGCGTCGCGTGCCATCTGGCAACAATGCAACTGCTCCATTTAAACTCATTATACATATCGAATTTTCCTTGTGCACTGTGCACCCCCTGAATTTGATCTTTTATATGAGTTTAAATGGATAGAATACATTTTTGCCAAATTGCACGCGACGCTACTGGGCCCCATTGAAGCGATGCAAACCATGATTACTTGTAACCTTTTGAGCCATCTATAAAAAAATCGCAGATTGTTAAGCCAAAGAACTATTCGTCAGAGCGATAGCAATCGGAAGTTAATTAGAGTCGAAAATTAGCATTAGTTGTGGGTGGGCAAGCAATTTGCAGTATAATGTCCATTATACAAAAAAAAAAAAAAAATAATAATAATATTAATAAATAAGAAAATATGCTGGATATGTTACAAAATTTTACTTTAGACATTTGAAACGGTGATTCCTGTGTTTTGAATTGTGCTTTAAATATGACGGGACTTCATAGAAAGTTTCTAAATCTATTCGTTGTATCGTAGGAAAAGCCTTTGATAAGCGGAACTATACTCTGTTCACGATAAGAAGGCGGGTGAGACTTCAGGTAATAATGCACTATTTAGCAACAGTGCGGCTATGCTGGCTACTCCAACCCTTTGCTCTCCCGAACTATCTCTTGGCACGGAGGATTTCCAAGAACCGACAGACTCAAAAATTTGCACACGTCCAGTAAAAATTGCGAACGGTCAAAAATACGAAAAAACGGACGAAATTTTCGACTCAGGCCAAATCTTGGCCAAAATAGTCGACTTTGAATATTGATGACTCTCAGAAATTCGTATTTGTCAGTACGAATTAAATTCAGGATATTTCGTCTAATATCGAATTTCTGAGAGTCATCATTTTTTCGTATTTTTGACCGTTCGCAATTTTTACTGGACGTGTGTAAATTTTTGAGTCTGTCGGTTCTTGGAAATCCTCCGTGTCAAGAGAGAAGTCGGGAGAACAACAGCCACTGCGAAGGGTTGGAGTAGCCGGTATATCCGCACTGTTGCTAAATAGTGCATTACTACCTGAATTCTCACCCGACTTCTTATCGTGAACAGAGTATACAATCAGTGGCTTAATTTTTGTTATAATGATTGGTAAATATGCGAGGAAAATAAGAGTTATGACAATCGGCATGCAGATACTCATTAAACAATGACTCCCAAGAAGAGTTAACTAACGCACCCTCTCAAATATTCCAATCGATTATTTAGTACTACCGAATTCCTGTGAACTCATCTATGGAAAAAGATGAACAAGAAAAAGGTAATTCATTTTGAATCATTTCAATAACAATTGTTTAATCAGTCAACTCAGCGCGTGTTTGTTCAAATCAAGCGGAGTAGATAGATAAATATTTCTATTTCACAGTAGATACTTGCTTTTGACTATCTCGTCAGTTTATAAGGCCCTCGGCAAACCATTATCTTTTGAAACGTCCACTTTTTAACGTTCAATTATTTTTAATATGATGCATTGGAAGCATTTGAAACAGATTGATACAATTGAATGCCTTCGGGCTGGTACCTAAAGGGTTAAACGGTCCTCAGCTGGCTCATCTCGTACAAAGGGGGTTTGCGAGATGCGACCATCAAAAGATTGGGAGCCACTGATCTAGACGATATTATCCTGTGAAAATGACCCATTGGCGGATCCAGGAGATTATCTTTCTCTCTTTTCTCCTATTTGAACGTGTGTGTTAGAGAAGTACGAAGATAGGGGGACTAAAGTCATTTGATGCTATCTCTACCACCTCTGCTATCCTTTTCTAACACACACATTCACACAGAAAAAAGGGGAAAAACGGGGGGAAAAAACTTTGGTAGCGTCGACAATACTCTCGGAAGAAAAAAATGACCCAGCAGAAGACTTTAGTTGAGCCAACCAAGAATTAAACGTTGAGTTCTACTGAAGTCTTTAGCTGGACCATTTTTCCACTGAAGGTTTTGTCAGCGATACCAAAGCGTTTATTATGGTTATTTTTTCTCTGCAAATGAGAGAGAGAAAGAGAAATCCTATATCCGTGTAAGCAAATATCACACCACGATAGTCGATCAGCCCTAAAAAATGTGCCAGCGTACAGAATGTAATTGATATTCTCGTAAGAAGGGTGTTTCTCTCCTCTGTCCTCCCGTTTTCTATCACTTGTCAAGCAACGAGCTTTTTTCACTCTACTTGGCATATTTTTTCTTGGTGATGAGCATTCTGTAGTTTTTACAAGATCAAATGTTTCATTAAAAAAAAGGTTAATATAAATAGAATAAAGGTGAACATGGTTCAGTTATGGACAGTTGACGTCAAATTTTACCAGTAAGTTTTGACTGTGCACTGAATTTTGACGATGTTTGTTTTGAATCATGAGCTCGATATGAAACAAATTTGTATCCAGCTATGTGCAACGGAATTTCTTTGAAAAATTTGGTTGTGTAGAGAGTGGTGTCGTGTTCTACGCCAGGGAGGGGTGCAACTTGACATTTTCCCCTCCAATTTTAACCTGTGAAGAATAGAACATAGTGAACATAGGCAAGGTAGTGCGATGTTTCTTGAGGTCCCGATGTTTCAAAACATATGTTTTGGAGGTGACAGCTTGGTGATTGGTTTTTTCTTGATGTCAATTTACGTACTCCGTTAGCCAGAGATCTCATATTTTAAAAATTTGATTTTTCACAAAAGTTTATCAACTTGGAGAGAACACTCTTGCTACTGTTGCGCATCACCTCTTCATACTTGTTGTCATCACTGATTCTTTATGCTTTATAATACGTATCACGGCCACCGGCGCAGTTACTGTCTATCTGCTATAGAAACATGTTGGTGTTGACATTTTCTCGAAAAAAACCATGCTGTATGACTCATTTTAGGCTCCATCATGAATAATTGTACACATTTTTCGGTTATCTTGCGATTTATCGTCAGTGTTGCCAGATTGGGGTGAAAAAGCCGCAAGTTTTACATTGATTTAAATGGGGACGATACGTCTTTTTACCCTCCATCTGGCAACACTGTTTATCGTTCATAATCTCGATTTTTATTCGTAAAATTATGGCTGGGAATTATAATATTTCGATCCACTCCAAGACAGAGCAACCACGGTGGATTTCTGAATGACATCCCTACATTATCACGTGGTCTACATTGCCTACCTTTCATTCTACAAAATACCCCCCCCCCCCCACCCCCACCCACGCACATTCACAAACACAAACACTCACACACATACTGTGCGTCCCTTAAGAAGAAGAAGAAAAGAAAATAGTTCCGTTTCAAATATACGTTACAAGAGGGCCTGCGGATGAGTACATCTGATTTGGACATGCATGCTTGTGTCTATGTGTTGGCGATAGCGATGCAGACGCGCTTTTGAATCAAATCAAGCAATCCAATCATGAAAATCGATATTCTTTTATTTTGCTGAAAGCAGCAGACCAACCAAACTCAGCGTCGATGTTTTGCTAACAATGACCTGATTCTCTTCACTCTTTTTACTTTTTATCTCTTCCCCTTTCTCTTCCCCTCCTTCCACGCTCGCTCTCTCTCTCTCTCTCTCTCTCTCTCTCTCTCTCTCTCTCTCTCTCTCTCTCTCTCTCTCTCTCTCTCTCTCTCTCTCTCTCTCTCTCTCTCTCTCTCTCTCTCTCTCTCTCTCTCTCTCTCTCTCTCTCTCTCTCTGTCTCTCTCTCTGTCTCTCTGTCTCTCTGTCTCTCTCTCTCTCTCTCTGTCTCTCTCTCTCTCTCTCTCTCTCTCTCTCTCTCTCTCTCTCTCTCTCTCTCTCTCTCTCTCTCGCTCTCTCTCTCTCGTCCTATCTTTTCTTATCTTGAAATGAAGTTAATATCGATACGAGGACATTTGTTTCCTTTGTTTACCTCGGGGATGAATCGAGAAATTAGATTTCCCAGAGAATGTCGTATCTACACTCGCAGTGTAGTTTGGATGAATGGCTCGCGCCCACATCAGGTCTTTCTTCTGAAAATTTCAATCGAGATCGAAGCAAGTTTTTCGCTTGGAAATTATTGAACAATAGTTTATATTTCATTATGATGCTTCATAAAAAAACTCACGATTGGACTGAAAAGAAAACCACTTCGAGAGGTAAAATTTTAAATTAAAACATTTACAGACCAAAGACTAAACAGTCTCTTTGAGAGAGCCTTTTGATAAAATGAAATGAAAGTACGTTTATAGTCACACCTGTGCAGTATCACTATTTATTTTTTAAAACTCGTATTTTAAAAGTGCTCGTTTGGTGGAACATTTTCAACTCAAAGTTATCTGAATTTGAACCATGAAGAGGGTAGCTACGGTTGTTTGAAAATAAGTGAATATAGGTAAAGCTTTGACATTCGATCTATCGAACTTAAAACGATAATATCATTAGTTTGCGCTGAGTAATTTTTTTATACGCTCTTAAAGATGCAAGAATGAAAAAAAGGGCCATTGAAAAAGTTCAAAAGTCGAGGATGCACCCCATTCTCCCTTGCCCTCCTGGGGAGAGGGGGAGGGATCCCCAGAAAATGCGTCCCTGTCAATAAAATTTGACAAACAGCTGACCGTTTTTCGATATCTGCAGCCGCTAGTAGAATCGGAGTGGTTTTTTTTCTCTCTTTTCTTCTTCTTTTTTTTACACCCTGTATGCATTAAGGCATTTTCTCCTACACATTTCCAATATTTGCTTCGCTTAGCTTTTCAAATAGGCTGTACAGACTTTTGTTTTTAATGGTACATTCAGCATTCAAAAGTTGAATAGAGAAGTAACAGAACTATGTAGACGGGTAGGTTACATTGTTCAAGCATATAATGGGTTACAGTCAGCTAACAGAGCGTAAAATTCGCATGTTTTAAAATAAGAACCAAGCCCGTGAATGTTTCTTTTGATAAATCGAACGGCACACAGAAGTATTTTTACAAAATCAGCGGGGAAATGATGCTAGACATCGAATTGCCAGCGCACATTAGGGCAAATTTTGTGACAGTTGGGAAACGTTCATTCTTTCACTTCCAAAGAGTCTAAAAAAGTTTGACCATTGAAATCTGAGTGAATTAATTGTTTAAGGGTATGAGAGAAGATTTGATTCCCTCCTCCTCCCATCCTTCCACGACAATAGTACTTTTTGAAGATGTTCCCTTAAAACCTCAACCCTAAAACCTTAGAATGTTTTTATAGAAAAAATTAAACCTGTCTTCAGATAAACTACTTGAATAGTTTTTCGAATAGTCAAAAGGTCTGACTTTCATTTGGACTTAGATATATTTAGGCTGCAACCGATGGCCTCCGGGATTCTAAAGGCCAAAAAATGTAAATCAAAAGACCCTATTCAAGTTTATTCATTCAAGTTTATTGCTTTATAAACGAATTTTAACCTCTTGGAACAAGTTGACAAATCTGATATGGGAACGTTGATGCCTTTCTTCACTGACATCAGAGGCATTTTTCTGGGTAATTATTGAGTTTCGAATCATAAAATAAATTTTAGAACACAATAGAGCTATCCAGGCAACCAAAGTAAATTAATCCGGTCCATTTTCAATGCACCTTTTCCCCAGAGACCTAAAAAACTAACCAAGCACAATTTTATTGAAGCACATGTTAGGAAGCTCTTAAATCTCGGTAAAACACCGTTTAGATGATTATAATTCAACCGTTGGATGCACTGTGAATGAAACAATTGACCCAGCAAAACATATTGAGAAAAATGGAAAATTCAAAACCGAAAATTCAAAAATTCACACCCCGAAAGCACGTCGCTTTTTAGATTTGCGGACGAAAAAGCTGTTTCTATTGTTTCGGCCACCAGCGGGCCGATCCTTGAAATTCACGACTTTTGGGTAGACTGGATAAGAATGGAAAACGGTGATTGGTGGAGACGAGTCACGTGGTTGCCAAGTCTAAACAAAATACGGAATGGATTAGATAATTTATCGGGCAGTCTTGGAGTACCCGATAACTTATCTAATTCATTCCGAATTTTGATTAGACTGGGCAACCACGTGACTCGTCTCCACCAATCACCGTTTTCCATTCTTATCCAGTCTATCTACCCACAAGTCGTGAATTTCAAGGATCGGCCCACAGGGCATTGAGCTACATTTAGCTCAATTTGTAAGAAAATATGATTCCCTTAACCCGTTATGGGCCAAGCCCGAGTATACTCGTTTTTCTTCTCAAGTCAATTTCACATTGTTTCAGTCGTCATTCCTGATAAACGCGATTCTCAATAAAAACACTTACAATATAAGACTCCTTCGGGCGCCTTCAATTTATCATATAGGCAATTTCAACTCCCCCGAGTACGAACAGTTAACTACCTCCCCTATGTAAACGGAAGAGAGGCGTTCTTTAGAGCTAACCTGCAGGCTGATTCTGCTCATTTGGACGAGACGAGACGAGACGAGATAGCGAGAATCGATCAATCCCATTGGTTTAAACGGCGTCACGTGACAGATTTGAAGTCATTCGAGCTCCTTTCCGACGCCCTCCGAGTCATGATTTTGAAAGTAATGACTCGGAGGGCTTCGGAAAGGAGCTCGAATGACTTCAAATCTGTCACGTGACGCCATTTAAACCAATAGAATTGACTGATTCTCGCTATTTCGTCTCGTCTCGTCCAAACGAGGAGAATCAGCCTGCTGGCTCTTGGAGGGTTAAAACCAGTCTTTCTGGGGAACCCCCCCCCCCATGTTCAACATTTATTCAGATTTCAGCAGTGTACCGATCGATATGGCGAGCAAAATGTCGAAAGGGTGTGAGAGTATACCTTAAGCCCGCTAGCCTTCATTTCATCAACCTCCTCAATTACTTATCTCTCTTATTATCCGACCCTTCTCCGCATTTAAGTCCAAACTTTTACCCACTCGCGCTGCTATTATACGGCGCGGTAAAGAGAAAAGTTTACACTTTAGATAAATATACAAAGCTCCCGACTCGACGCAGAGAATGAACTCGCGGACGCTTAAGCGAGTCTCGCGCCGCGCGTTTGACTTGGAATTTGAACTGCAGCCGCAGCTACCGCACGGACGGACGCCACACGTTCTGTTTTGTTTGAAGTTAATAAAAATCGCGCTCATAAATATAAACGTGAGCGAAATATTTGTTTTAGTTCATTTTCTGATTCCTCTGCTCTGTTCTGCGTACTATGCTTGTTGCGTCGAGTTTCGAGTTTCGAGTTGCGCCTCCTCCGTACCGGACATGCAAAGGAAACACCGCCTTCTTTTGCGCACTCGGAACGGCAGGAGTGGGAAAGAAAAGAGAGGGGGGGGGGTGCGCTTTTGAAAAAAATCCGTTTTCATTCATGCATGAAGTTCATTCCGTGATCGGGTGCAATTTTCAGATTAACATGATTGTATCTAAATTTCAGCGTATTTACGAACGAGTCAACATTGTTGCCGTCTGGCGTGACTTTAATGTAATGGACCTGTTTTGCTACAGCGAGAGGGAGCGTTCGAAAATTCTCCAGAGCATTGCATAGGTGCAGAAAAGATTATAGTATCCTGCGTGGTAGTATAACTATGTATGTTGGAAATGATCGCTATTGATAATAGAATATCTTTCTTGCACCGATGTAATACTCCGGAGAACATCTCTGTTGCAAAATCATTTGAAAACGTCACGTTGAAAAGAACTTCAAATCTGTCACGTGACGCCGTTTAAACCAATGGGATTGATCGATTCTCGCTATCTCGTCTCGTCTCGTCTCGCCCAAATGAGCAGAATCAGCCTGCAGGTTAGCTCTAAAGAACGCCACTCTTCCGTTTACATAGGGGAGGTAGTTAACTGTTCGTACTCGGAGGAGTTGGAATTGCCTATATGATAAATTGAAGGCGCCCGAAGGAGTCTTATATTGTAAGTGTTTTTATCGAGAATCGCGTTTATCAGGAATGACGACTGAAACAATGTGAAATTGACTTGAGAAGAAAAACGAGTATACTCGGGCTTGGCCCATAACAGGTTAAGGGAATCATATGTTCTTAAAAATTGAGCTAAATGTAGCTCAATGTCCTGGTGGCCGAAACAACAGAATCAGTTTTTTCGTCCGCAAATCTAAAAAGCGACGTGCTTTCGGGGTGTGAATTTTTGAATTTTCGGTTTTGAATTTTCCATTTTTCTCAATATTTTTTGCTGGGTCAATTATTTCATTCACAGTGTATCCAACGGTTGAATTATAATCATCTAAACGGTGTTTCACCGAGATTTAAGAGCTTCCTAACATGTGCTTCAATAAAATTGTGCTTGGTTAGTTTTTTAGGTCTCTGGGGAAAAGGTGCATTGAAAATGGACCGGATTAATTTGCTTTGGTTGCCTAGATAGCTCTATTGTTATCAGGAATGACGACTGAAACAATGTGAAATTGACTTGAGAAGAAAAACGAGTATTAAAAAAAAAACGAGACAAAACAACAACAACAAAAAAAAACAGACAATAAACTAAAGAATCGTTTCACAATTAGCAGTATATTTTTGGAATTGTGATTTTGTCGAAAAATAATCATTCATCTTTTACAGGACGTTCTTCATCACTTAAAATACTAACAGTTAAAAAAACAAAAACTAACTTTTACGGTGCGAAAAACCATCGAAGGTCTTGACTTGAACCGCTTGGTACCATAAGTTGGTAAAATACATACCTTGAGCTCGGAAAGATTAAAATGAGTAAATCACAATTTTAGTAATTAGGTCGCATACAGTATTTTGAAGTAACCGTCTCTATCCCTCTCTATGCATGGAAAATTTACGGCATTTTGCCTGGATAGTTTTCATGGCTATTACCTGCTCCAGCGGCGGCTCGTGCAATGTGGCAACAATGGATTGACTCCATTTAAAACTGTGTAAAATAATCGATTACTTACTTGGTGAGGCGCTGCGCCTCACCTAGTATCGATCTTTTTGCATACGTTTAAATGGCAAAAGTGCACAGTTGCCAGATTGCACGAGCCGCCACTGACCTGCTCAAAGGAATGGCGCTCATTCAACTATTATGGCTCAAAATAATCAGCTTCAATTTACGGTTTGTTTCAGGTGCAAAACTTGGGTCATGATCCGGAAGCATTATGATAATTATACTCGGAAGCATTTTCTTTTTGACGAGCACCATTTTTATTGATGTATCAGCTTCAGGTGAGTGTATTCTTTTTACTTTTCAGATTCAGCGAGTATTTTTGTTCCGATATTTTCCTATATCTTTTGTTTCTTTGTTAGAGTAAGCTGAGTCTACATTCGACTTGTGTGCAGTGAAAATGGTCTCGTTAAAAGAAATTGGTTGAAATAATGTCAATTTAGCTGTTTAGAACTATTAAAATTCCTATTCGCAAATTCACATTCAAACCAGAGTGGACACAGATCACCAATGCGTTACTAGAGTTTTGTTCCGGGGGGGGGGGGGCAGAGTGTATTGTGTAATTATCGGGGGTTTGAAATTGACGGGGACTTGAAATTGATGACCTGTTTTTTGGTTATCAATTTCAGGCTTTAAGTATACGTGGTTAAAATATAATATTAGTCAATATTATTATTAGCTAAGTACAGTCACCCAAAAACATAGAAAGAATGTCAGGATGGTCAGGTGACCATGACTCTCTAAGTTAGACTCGCCACAGTACTCATTTCAATTAATTTAAGCATTGCAGGTGGCCTACCTTACTCAAAATCTAAGGAGTTTTCTGACATTATTTTTTGTCCACGACAGTTTATGCGTAGGCCCCGGGCCCCGGAGGTTCGGATATTTTTGCGTCATTTCAATCTGATATCAGTGCCAACGAAATTCAATGCAGCGAAAGTTCGCAACAGACACGTGGTACCATCAGAGTGAAGAATACTGTAAAAAATGCATTACTATAGTTTACTTTCAATAGATGTGACACCATTATTCTCTAGAATAAAACGTCACTCATAAGGATAACTATTTATAGGTATGAGTTATCTGAGTAATATCTAACCGCACTCGCAGCCGAAATCGAAAGCATTATGAATTTGGAATAATAAAACCTAATCCTTTTTCAGGACTTGGGACTATGCGCACCATAAGGTTTATTGCATGGTGGATATTTTTTCGCAGAGAAAAAGTTTTTCGCGTATGATTTTTTAACTGAACCCCATCTGCTCCAACTCACTCACGCGAAATTGAACTCAAGAGGTGCGGAGTCAAAGCCGGCCGCACGATCGGTCGAAGTCTTGACTTTTTTTTGGAAATCACTACAGAAGCATTCATCAAAAATTAAGACCATAAACACGTAGCCAATGCGCAACATCAGTTTGTTTTCAAGGTGCTTCGATCTTATCTGTCAGATATATTTTAAGAAAACATTCTTGAAATGTCTTATTATCAGTATATGTTTGAAAAAACGTACGCCTGGAAAATGTTTGCATGACAAATGTTTGTTGTTTTAAAATTGATTATTATATTGCCTTTCTTAAATTGATGATAAAGTTCTAGTAAATGTTTCCGACAATTTTTTTTGTTAAATTATGGTAACGTAAAGCGAGACAAACATGTTCTGAGCAAAGTCAATTAACTGTTTTGAAAAGTTTTTAACAATTTTTCAAAAATACGAGATTCATCCGGAAAGTAAGTTCTCCTATTTTTTTTTCTCAGCTGTCAATGAAACTAATGAAAATCCAAAACCAGGGTTAGAACCGTCATAAACTAACAATCTCAGTGCTATTTTTAAAATTAAAATCAAACAAGTATTGACGTGACAATCTTAGTTTTTGTGGTCGCATGGCTTGAAATTTCCATCCACCTTCGCGATGCGATGCGCGCGTTGCCAGTGCGCACACTTGATTGACCAAGTTCAAAATCAATCGTTGCAATCAAAAACAAAAACATGAAGAAATCGATCTACTTAAAAAAGGCAAGTTTTTGATGACACAATTAGAGATAAAAGGGATGCTACCATTTCTAAAGTCACCAAAACAATATATTTAATTATGGAGAAAAAACAAAAACAACCATTTCGATAAATATTAAGAAAATACCCGCGGTTTTATTTATCATTACACCCTCAATTCAGAAACAAGGCTTTGGAGACACTCAAAGCAAAGGGGTGAAGTCGTGACGCGCATCCGTGGAGGGGTTGATATAGAAGGGTATATAGACTCGACGCTCGGATATTGTGACACATTCTTAAAAAGGATCGAGTTAACTGCGATGCTTATTTTATACCTCGCAGGGAGGCACATCTCGGGCGGAGACAACTCAATTCTTCCCTTCCAATCCATACTGCGTGACGTTCAAATAAAGTGGGCGCGTCAATCGAGAAAAATGTGTTATAACAAATATTTTCTCGTTGAAATATTGTGTACATCTGTCAAGATCCGATCTCATCTTATATTCCAATGAATTGTGTATACCAAGCCCCAAGCATTTCTAGTACAACAAACTACGCGTTTGTTCGAAACAACAGTGAGCAGGTACTTATATGTATACATGCGGGTGGTATTGATTTTTCTAACAAACCTCACAAAATCGAAACCAATTTGGTTAGTTCGGCGATTAAAAATAGAGGAAGAATTCGCTAGAAAATACGAGATATAGTTGCGATTGTCCATTTTTTGTGTGACATCGCCACAGCAACCATCCTGATATTTTTGTCTAACTTATACTTCCCTAAAATAGTAAAAAAAAAAAAAAGGTTGCTATTCTTCAAGAAAAATTAGGATCAATTCTTGAGATGAAAATCGTCACGAAAAATTTCACGGTAAAAATGTGCACTTCTTTAACCTTTTTACAATCAGGCATGGGAGTAGTGTGTATGGGGCTTTCTTTCAAGCCCCAAAAACCTTCCCCCCACCCATTAGTTTTGCGTATAGAGGTGTGGCAACAGTGGCTTTCATTAATGTGTCCTCATATGATGGTCGCTACCAATCATAAAATGTGCATTGCTAGACAAAAACTACGGGATGCAACAGAGGAAATTCAACTACTGAAAGAGGCTAAATTTCTTGGTTGAATTTAATACGAACAAGCAAAAAAAAAAAAAAAAAAAAAAAAAAAAAAAAAAAAGAGGTCAGCACTTTTCAAAAGCCCCCCCCCCCCACTTTTAACACCCTAACTACGCAACTACGCTTATGCTACCACGTTCAAGTCACAGGAATAAATTTAAAAGCTGGAACTATAACTCGCTCTTTGCTGGGTAGTTAACTATTCGTACTCTGTAGTGTTCATTTTGCATATCCCGATAATTGAAGGCGCTTGATGAAAAATTATTCTGCAAGTGTTAACGATTTGGAGTAGCTTTTACTGTCAATGAGAGCTCGAGATACACAATCGAACTCAGGTTTGGTATTGAAAATGGTAAACAAAAAAACAAAAACAAAAACAAAAAACAAAAAAACAAAAAACAAAAAACCAAAAACAAAAATAAAAAACTTTCAGATTTTTAGACGTTGCAGTATGAATATATCCGGTTTTGATCATATAAAGGCTCAATGGCTTTTCTCACGAACTCAATGTGTTTAAACGTGTTGAAGATCAATTAGTTGAACCAATAAGATTAAAATTTGGATCCGGTTAACTTGCTCGCAAAATAGTAACTGCACTAGCAAAAGCAAAAGTTTAAACAGTCAAGAATGCTCACGAAGTGCAAATGCTTGCTTTGATTACACCAGGAACCGCCATTTACATCGAATTCTTGACGGCCAAAACTTTTGCGTTTGATTGAACGCATGATGGCATGAAGGTAGACTTCCATTCTTTTACTCAGGCTAAAGTAAAACCCAAAAATATGAAAAGGAAAGGGAAATCGCGTGAAATTATCCCTCGCAATTACTAAAAATAAAGGTTTGATGAAGGAAAGAAATTAATTCTATCAACTTTCCCTCCTTTTGAAACTCAGCGATCGGCATTAAATCAACTCTCGAATCGTCAACGGGAGAATAACGCATCCTTTTGGAAAAATCATTGAACAACTAACTACGGGGTGTTCATTCAATAAAGTTTAATCAGACGTGCGTCGAACAAAATTCCAACTTTTCCTTAACTTTCAAGTTTCAAGCAAATGAATTTGTATAAAAGTAATTGGTCCCAACTTTTTCTTTTTTTCATTTATTTTTTACGGACAAGTCCGAGCACAAGCAAACTTCATCCAGTCAGGTGCAGTCCTTTTCTTCTCTCTAAGATATTTTTCTTGGTTGCCAAATTTGACAGAAATAACTCTGTGCTCAATAAAATCGGTAAGGTCAATCTACCTCCTTCTGCTCTGAAAAAAAGACTGGTAAAATTACCACCTGCATAGCTGATTTTGGAGTCTGCTATCAAGTATGGTAAATGCACAACGTACCTTGTGGTAAATTAAGATAACCGGTTGGTACATTCCCCCACAAGGTACGCTGCATTTACCATATGATAGTAAAATTTACCATACTTGATAGCAGACTTCCACAATCAACTATGCTGATGGTAAATTTCACCAGTCTTTTTTCTCCCGTGTGGCACCACATGTGCATGGGTGGACAAAAAGGGACTAAAATTTCGTGGGCTGACCTATTACCGTCTCTAAACATAACAGGCTGCGTTTTTGAAGTTAGGGTCGTCTAGGTATATGTGCGCTTATGGACAGCGAAATGTGAAATCGTGATCTATTATTTAACCTTCAACTTGCCTAGCGGGCAAGGCTGCCGTTTTGCGTATCAGTAATCGCATTTTTCAATTCACCGATGATTCCACCGGTTGAGAAAAGATTACACTGTTCAATTCAATGCGTATGACTGCGTAATGCACGAAAATGCTCGCATCTGTAATCTTTTCTCAATCGGTGGAGTCGTTGATGACTTTATAAAACTTGCGGATATTTTAATTAATTAACGGAGTTTCCACCGATTGAGAAGAGATTACAGATCAGCGTATTTTCGTGCATTTCAGTCATACATTGAATTGAACTGTGTAATCTTTTCTCAACCGGTGGAATCATCGGTTTTTGAGACAAAGCGGAGGCAGCCATGATGAGAATCTCATCTGTACATTTTCACACAGGCTCAGATTTTTTGCCTCATATTTTTAAACCTTTCAATTCAAATGAAAAAGTTGAGACAAACCCATTTGAAATTGCTACAAATCAGTTGTTTGTAACATTATTAACCATTTTTCACAAACATTGATGTTACTGTTTCTTTTGGAAGGATTTGCACGATAAAGAAACGAACACATGAGAGAAATAAGCAAACTTTTCTCACCTGGATAATGGGGCTCTTGCAAACTTTTGCTGTGAGCGAATGAACAGTACATTCTAATGTAAAAACCAGCGAAAATCACGAAAATCACACTGAGAAAGTCTCAACTTCAGTAATAAACCTACATAACTACTTTAATGGCAAGATCGTAATGGCGGCTCGACGCAGGTATCATGGGAGATTCCTGTCTATTATGTCACTTTCTCTACGGAAACACAGAGATATGTCTCAATTTAGATAGGAATCTCCCATGATACCTGCGTCTAACCGCCATTAAGCTCGATTCTGAGAGTGAATTTCGTGATTTTTTAGTGTACTCATTGTCATTTTTACTGGTTTTTATGCAAGAATCAACTCTTTAATCCCGTGTAGCAAAAGTTTGCAATAGCTCCATTGCACTCAAGCTATGTATCCAAAAAGCCACTCTAGACCACTTGCAATTTCATTTAAAAGCAATTTTCACGTGAGTAATTTCAATTTTTGATTTGAGGTTAAAAAAATGAAGCAAACTTACCAGAATCAGATCGTCCACACTGAATTTTTTGGGATAGGACTTATAACATGCCCCTCTACGTAGGTCGAGCTCGTTGAACAGAATCCAGTGTCGGTTTTTTGAGGAAGAGGGGGTGGTTGCTTCTCCTCTTTGTGGCCCATCGAGACTTTAGGAATACTCTTTCGATAGGGTGTATGCTGCATTTGGAGGGTTTCCACCAAGTTTTGAAAATTTTGGTCTCATATAATTAATTTAATCTCCGCTAAAAGTGAATGAGTAAAAATGGCTGTTTGTGGCTGCGGGTTGATTGTGATGGGGCCAGTTTTCGCAGACTAATATATCGTCATGAATACGAGTTAAAGCAGCATTTACTTATCGGCTCACTCATCACCGCTGAAACTTGGCTTACCGAGTTGGAGTCGCTGCTCCTTATCTTTTTAACTAAGCGTTCCTCTTACTCATCCGCTCATTCGAAACGGCGCGGCACGCAAACATCATTGTCAGTTTGTTGCCACGTCTTGAATCGAGCGAACTGCGAAACCGCTTCTAAACTGCTAATAGGCGGGCGGTTGCATTATTGACGTAACAATGGGACTGTTGCAAGCTTTTCCTGCAGGCGACTTGAGGATTGATTCAGGGGCAAGAACCTCCAAAAATAACGATGAGAGCACAAACACCTTACAAAATCCACCTCTAAGCTCATTGAATGCTTTTAAATGCCCGAGCACGGAAAAAAAAGTCTGGTAGAATGGGTCTGTTGCAAACTTTTGCTACAATGATTAAGGGTGATCAATCTAATGTAAAATCGCCTGAAAAGTACATCGGTGGGATCAGAAAGTCATAAAATGCAATAATAAACTTACAAGAGGCGTTAAATGAAATCCAAGATGGCGGAGAAATATCGAGCAAAATGTATGCATGCATCACGAACATCCAAGGATGGCCAACCTCACAATATCGATCACAACAAATCACATCGTAAACAAACACATAACCTCTACCTCCAGTGAGGTTGGCAAAGTTGGCCATCCTTGGATGTTCGTGGTGCATGCATACAAATTGCTCGATATTTCTCCACCATCTTGGATTTCATTAAACGCCTCTTTTGAGTTTATTATTGCATTTTATAACTTTCTGATGCCACCAAGGGACTTTTCAGGCGATTTTACATTAGATTACACACTCTTCATCGTTATAGCAAAAGTTTGCAACAGACCCATTTACCATCTGCATATCTGATTTTGGAAGCTGCTATCAAGTACAATAAATTTTACCATGGTAAATGCTACGTACCTTACGGTAAATTGAGATGACCTGTCGGTACATTTTACTGCAAGGTACGTTGGATTTACCATATTATGGTAAAATTTATCATACTTGATAGCAGACTCCAACTATGCTGATGGTAAATTCTACCCGTTTTTTTCCGTGAGCGTAGTGGCGGCGTTGATCACCAATGACGGGAGATTCCCATCCTTATTTTGTCACTCTTTCTACAAGGGGTGTCCCAAAAGTAAGTGTACTGATGCTGTCATTTCAAAACTATTCTACGTAGAGACTTGATCTTGGGTTTATTTCAAAGATCAGTTCATTTTCTATCGATTAAAACCAAGATCAGTTCATTTCATTAAAAATTAAAAAAGTTATGACGGTTGAACGCGCGCCGCCTATAGGCTTTTGACATTAATTGTTGAATTGTTTTCTTCTCACCTCTTATACATTTTCAATGAACTTTTTACTTCGGCAAGAAAAATCTGCTTGTAAAGTGTTGCTAATTGCTTTTTTAATAGTCAAGGCATGATTTATCTGCATTTTGTAGCAGACAACTTGGCCGTTAACAGTGAATACTACTGCGATGTCTTGGCTGAGTTGCGAAAGCATGCACATTACGCAAAAAAGGCCTCCAATAAAGAATTCATGGATTCTGCATCAGGAAAATGCGCGGCCGTGTAAATCAAATTTTACCGGTGACGTTTTAGAGAAGAAGAGTATTAAACTGTTTAGACATCCACCGTACAGTCCAGATCTCGCTTCATGCGACTTCTGGCTGTTTCCAACAATGAAAAGGGATCTTCGTGGACGAAGATTTGAGACTAAGGCTGAAATCAAGACAGCAGTTCAAAAAACCCTGAAAAAAATTCCCGAAGAAGAATGTGAGAAGACTTTTCTTAGAAAATGGGAGGAAAGAATGCACAAATGTCTGGAAAGTGGCAAAAAATACTTTGAGAAGCAACCGGAAATTCAGGTGGAGTCGGGGGATAGCGGAGAAGCGAAGACTCATAATTGGTAAGACTTTTTTTTGTCAAAAACCTATAGGCGGCGCGCATTCACCCGTCACAAAAACCGTCATAACTTTTTTTTTTATGAAATGAACTGATCTTGGTTTTAATCGATAGAAAATGATTTGATCTTTAAAATAAAACCAAGATCAAGTCTCTAGGTAGAATAGTTTTGAAATGACAGCATCAGTACACTTACTTTTGGGACACCCTTTGTATACTGGGAAGGAAGATTCACACAGTAATTATCTTCTAGGGGGCTGATTCTGCTCTTTAGGACGAGACGAGACAAGAGACGAGATAGCTCACAAGAGACGCCACAAATTCAGTGGCGCGCGGTTCAAAATCACTGCAGGCAAGATGGCCGACAAAAGCAGAAAACTTATATACTCTTTGCAGAAAACATTGGGTTGCTTTCTGCTTTCCTGCAGAGGGCAGCCCAATATATGTTTTCTGCAAAGAGTATACGTTTTCTGCTTTTGTCGGCCATCTTGCCTGCAGTGATTTTGATCTGCGAGCCACTGAATTTGTGGCGCGAAGTCAGATGAGCATACCTCTCTAATCTATAACCTTGGTTTAAATCAATGGGATTGATCGATTCTCGCTATCTCGTCTCGTCTCGTCTCGGCCAAAAGAGCAGAACACTGAAAGAACTGTGCTCCGGTAGTACACCTATTGCTCCGGTAGAGCCGAAGCACGTGCTGATTCAGATAGCTTCGCGGAGCAAAGCTCGGTAGTACATAAGCACGTGCTTCGGGAATGTATATAAAGAAGAGTGAAAAAAGAGCGTGCAGCTGCCCAGGATCGAACCGGAGATGTCTCAATCCGGGGTCCAGTGCGTTACCGCTGCGGTGCTCAGTAGATATGGAATACGAGGCCTGATTGCTGCGTATATAAGGGTAGCGCTCCGAGGCGCACACCCTTTACGACGCGCTTAGTTAAGTGAGCAAACTCTGTGAATATGCTCCTAAATTGTAACGTAGCGTTCTTTCAGAGATCGCCGATGACAAATTCTCAGAGTGAATTGATTTCAAAAGTGAACCCGTTCTACTCTGATACTTAACAGAGAAAATATGGCGACAGGTCCTGCTAATTGTATGTCATTGCACGTGCTGCCCGCCTACATCGCAATGCCGAAGCAAGAGGTTCGGGACTACTAGAGCATGTGGCTCGCTACTACCGACGGAAAGCCCGCTAGTCACAGAACTTTGCTTCGGATATGCCTCCTTCAGCTCCCCGAAGCATGTATTCGGTAGAGCCAGAACTTTTTTTTTTCAGTGAATAAGCCCCCAGAACAGTGATTCTCGTACCCCACAAATGGCAATGTAAAACAGGTGCCAAAGAAAAGTCGTCTCGTTTAGGCCTTTTGACCACTTTGGAGAGACAGCTCATCTTGGATTTCTGTGTTACTTATTCTGATCTTGGTCGACTCTGCATGATTTTCGATATGTACCTCCTCTAATTCCAAATCTAGCTCTTCCATTCTCCTCACTGTAATCATATCTCCTATTTTTCTATTTAGTTTTACCATTCTTGTCAAAAGAGTAAACAAGAGTCGCAATTGAATGGAAGGCCTGCGTGGTCAACGCAGATAAGAGACCGGAAACGCGGGCTGGCCTCTGATTGGCTGTTTTTGTGGTGCCAAACTGTTCTAGGCCTTATGAAAATTAACGTAGGGTTTTCGTTCCGGGATGTCTACCTCGAAACCTTAGCAAAATCGCCTGTAAACAATTAATACGAGTCGATTCAGCAGAATTTCTTCAACAAATTGATGGATCATAAGTGCCACTTTTATTGCAATTTCGAAAAGACTGTCTCAGTTGAAAAGTACGCACAATAGTGTGTTCATACATGCGTGCATGCGTGGCGTGTGTTAGAGTGGTTGATGAAGAGTGCCGTTTGAGCATCGAAACGTCCCACGGTTATTTTTTTTTTAATTTAATTGTTTTAGCTTTGATCCTATTTTATTCTTTTCTCATATTGTTTGAGTAACTCACTATTATGTATACTTTTCAACTGTGAAAGTCTTCTCGAATTTGCAATATACTGGTACTTGTGACCTATCAATTTTTTAGGAAAATTCTGCTAAATCGACTCGTATTAAGTGTTTAGACATTTTTGCACAGGTTTCGAGTTAAACGTCCCGGAACGAAAACCCCGAGTTAATTTCCATAATGCCAAAATAAGTTTGGCACCACAATTTCCCTCCATTTTCAGCCAATCAGAAGCCGACACTTATCAGCATTGAACACGCTAGCTTTTGATGCAATTGAATGCAATTGACTCTTGTTTACTCTTTGATTCTTGTAGAGCATACTTTTTATTTTCTTAATTTATAACGCTATACGTCTGTGCTATACATGGATTTTTCTTCTTCTTGTTTTCACTCAACAAAAATGTTTACATCAATTCGTCTGCCTTACAAGTGAGGCAATTTGGCCTATACATCAATATGGAAGCATGGTCTTGATGATGCCGAAACATAAATATTTGTTTTCTTCTTCAATTGTTTTCTTTGCTTTGTTTTGTTTTCTTGTTTCTGTTTGAAAATTCTAGTTCAATGTTAAAACCAATTCTCTCCGTACGACGTACGTTCACTAACTTTAAGAATGACCAAATTATGTTTTCCCAACTTCATAAAAAAAAACAAAAAACAAGAAACAAAAACAAAACAGAAAAACAAAAGAAAAAATACATTTTCCGCGATTCAAATAAAACTATTTTTGTATCTCTGATTCCGCTTACTACAGCTATATCACAGAATAATACAATCAGAACGGAAACTCCCATAAGAGCCAATGGAAGCAAGTTTGGAATTTAATGGCACCAATAGGCAACGCTGTGGTCCTGTATCCCAACATGGCGGACGTGTGTGATTTGTGTTGAAACTCATTTATCTCTGTAAATTCTGGAAAGAAATCTTAAGTTTCCGGCCTCACTTTTATTCTTTTGGCATTTCAGAACGAAAATTTCGCGGATCATGTCCTATATTTTTTTATTCGCGCGCGAATCCAGATGTAAACATCCTATATCCCAACATGGCGGACGCGAAACTACTTTGCTTCAAAATCCGACAGAGTTTCCGTTCTGATTGTATTATTCTGTAGCTATATCCTCAAGATCAAAGTTTTAGAAGTGACGGCTCGTGCTATTTGGCAACCATGTTTTTTTTTGCCATATTTGAGCCTATACGAAGGTATTGGTTTCTCAGGGATTCCGTGAATCTCTTAGAGATCGATTATTTGCCGTAGATTTAAACGGATATAATCTGTTTTCGCCATAATGCACGAACCACCATTGATTCTTGAGTCTTAATAATATTACCAGATGCAAAGGCTAATCTTGAAGGGGCTACACTCAGCTGCAGCCCCGTGACTAATCGAGTATTTCCTATGCAATCAAATGGGAAGATTACACTGTTGCCAGATTGCTGGATCCGCCAATGCCCGAAAGCTCATAAATTGTTGTCAATTGAGTTGTCTCCACTCTCCACCCTAAGTTAATAGTTTTGAGGTAAAATGAATGAGCTGTTACGAACCATACGTTGTGTCAGTACATTAACATTCAATGCAGCGCCATCAGCAGCGGTCATCAATGCTTCACTCTAAATTAGTCTATTGTTCAAACTACTTGCCCGATTATCACGACAAGTTTTAAATTGCTAAAGCCGATAAAACCTTTTAATTACTACTGATTAATTTGTTTTGTTTACTATTTATTTGTGAATTTGCATGTCCAAGTGTCTCTTCTGAAAAAAGTGCCGAGCAGTCCAGGAACCAGATTGATTAATGATTATGCCCAAACACCCCTGGCATTCAATCAACAACATCAAAACTGCTATTAGATATGTCCTGACCTTGACTCTTTCAAATGGATACTTCCCTTGTCTATTCTGCAGTGGGTTATAGTTGATCGCAAAAATCGAATTTGATGCATTCTCCTTGTGAAGGAAATTTTACGAGAAAAATAGGTATGCAAACGGAACATTTCAAACGTCAGTTTGAGCTTTCGGTTGATGAAGTTGAGGCCATCTTTGACAAGAGGGCCCATAAAACACCAGGTGTGCTCTTCCGAGAAGACAATAAGCTTTGCGGTCTCATTAGGAGATACTCAGATGAGCACACGTATCATTTCATGGACCATTTTTCCGGAGACGGTCTCAATTGTTGAGTGGAGAACGTAAGATCAACAATTATCAGATGATTGTGGTCAACGATCATCCTAAAATCTCCTTCTAACATTTGTCGGCGATTTATGTTGCAGAAAAATCAATATTTCTACGTTTCGCAAATAGGGTTGTTGCCAACTTTTGCTGTAAGCGATTTCAGGATCGAATCATATAGCTATAGGTAAAAACTATAGCAAAAATAACGATGGGGGCATTGAGAACTTTCGAAATCCTCTCTTTCACTCACAAATTACATCAAATCATTAAATTTGCGAACGTAATGGCGGCTTTGGGCACCACCGATGGGAGATCCGCAACTAAGTCATGGTTCTGTCAATTAATTAATAAATGACCCACGAGAGACGATTCTCTTTTGGCGCCAGTGTTACGAGTACCGTTGATAGATTGAGAATCTCTCCTCTGATGGCTAGCTACTCTATGAATTTGCCTTCTTGGCCTAGAAAGAGTGCCACATTTCAGATGGGAATCTTCCATTATGAGTGCCAAACGCCGCCATTATACTACACGGAAAAAAAAACTACGGTGAAAATAACCATACGGATACCTGATTTTGGCACCTGCTAGATGTTATGGTAATGTTAACCAGAAGTATACTATGTTTTGACTAGGCACTAGGTGATGTTACCTAGTTGCATGTTGAATTTACTCAAAGTATCGGTAAATGTACCATACTTCTGGTCAAGTTTACCATAACATCGAGCAGGTGCCAAAATCAGGTATCCGTATGGTTATTTTCACTAATCTTTTTTTTCCGTGTATCTCGCATTTAAAATCATATAGTGAGTTGAGGAGTTGATTTCGTAAATTTTCACAGCTGCCACCGTTATTTTTGCCGCTGACTGAACCCTTATTATCATCAAAAGCCTGCTGCAGCACATTCCAAACTTATCCAAATTGACGACGATGCCCAACCTTGCCATGAATTTAGATCTTCAAGATTACTTATTTTAACACCAGCAATGCCAATTTTGAGGGTGATTATGAACGTTTCGCACAAGTGTATCGAACTTGTTTTTCTTATGAGAAGTTTATCTTTTCAATGGGGCTCAGGCAAACTTTTGCTGTGAGCAAATTAATAGTCCAAATTGATGTAAAAACCAGCGAAAATCACGAAAATCACATGAAGAAAGTCTAAAATTCAGTGATAAACTCACATAACTGCTATAACGGCAAGTTCGTAATGACGATTCAACGCAGGTATCATGGGATATTCCTGTCTATTTTGTCACTTTCTCTACGGAAACACAGAGATACGTCTCAATTTAGATAGGAATCTCCCATGATACTTGTGTCTCTCCGCCACTAAGCCCAAATCAGAGAGTGAATTCCGTTATTTTTTAGTGCACTCATCGTCATTTTTACAGTTTTTTATTCAAGAATCAACTCTGCAATCCTCTATATCAAAAGTTTGCAAGAGCCCCATTTAGATGATTACAACTTAAATCATTGGACGCTCTGCGAGGATGAAATGGTTTGGACAGCAAAAAAATTTGGAGACAATTGAACTTTTGAAACCTAAAATCACAGAAAATTTACACCCTGGAAAAATGGCGTTTTAAAATGCTTCCTAATGAAAAAAGTAGGAATGTGTCGGCTCCGAAAGTTTGCAAGAGCCCCATTGTAAGTTCGATAGAAACCATTACATCCTTACGAATATTCACCGATGATTTAAGCTACCGTCCACTCATCGAAGAGATTGGAGGGTTTATATCGGAATACCTACTCGAAAGATGAACATCCCTCATAAGCGAATAACTTACTCGATATGATACTTTACAACCACCCTCTGTAAATTTGAAGATTCACCTTTAAGATGCAAAGAGAATCTGACGGATTGAATTTTATAGATATGTTAATTTAGATTTGGCAGCATCGCTTCGAATTTCCTGACTCAAGCTCTCATCCTCAATCTTCATCCGCAATGCTGACTTTAATCTGAGACTGAATCTGATGCGGGTTTTCAGCATCAAACATACAACCCGAGTAATTTGCTCACTGGTGTTTACACGTATACACTTATACAGACGTAAGATGAGCGCAAGCTTCATTTGAGTTACCGTTACCCCTCTATTCATTACGATCACTCGTATGAAATGAATCTCAAACCGAATTTAGCGCGTCAATGATCAAGGGTTTAACATATTGAGGGCTCTTGAAACCTCCTTTAAATTAACTTTAAGATCCCCGTACATCAAATGACGGTTAAAGTAACTATTGCTTTAATTCTTGGTAACAATTTTGTAAACCCACGCTCCCAAAAGAACGAGTTTTTGCCTAAAGTTGCAGGCGCACATTTAGACAAAAGGAAAGATTTTTCCGGACTTGATAAGTTTTACAGGGGATTTCCTCTGTATTATCACCGTAAGAAGTTATGTTTCCAGTTAAATTTACCTAATTTGGAATGTAAATTTTAAAGATTGGGTGCGAGAAAAGCACTCCCGATGCCTTCAAAATAAATTTATGTAATCTGGCTTAATTTGGATTGTGAAATTGATATCTTCGGTGCATGAAAAGCACTTCTGACGAAAAGTAGATCTGATGTTTCCTGATTAGATTTGCGTAATCTAGCTTAGTTTGGACTGTATAAAATTGATGATAAAAATCCAAAACTAGACCAATTCTAAAAATGAGTGGATCCAAAACATTTAAATGCACTGAATCAGTGGTTGAGATTCTTCGAATTCGGAGACAGGAAAGTCACTGAGATTTGAGAGAGCAAAGAGAAAGATAAATTATTTTTGTTCGCATTTGCGCTTTTGGTCTAGTCATTGTACAAATATTTATTCTACGACTCATTTACGGTTTTGGATTGATACTCTAAAAATCCTTCGGCACATTCGGTGTAAAATTTTGGCGCACCAAGTTTGGAAATTCGTTGTTTTGGATAAAAAAAAATTGATAACTTGGGTGCGAGAAGAGCACTTCTGACAAAATTTAGTTCCAAATCCTTCCTCCGTAAGTCTCAGTACTTTTTGAGGTAGCAGTTTTAAGCGGATATTTTGACTTAAACCGAGCAAGGCAATCCACCAGTGGCGTAGCGTGCAATGTGGCAACGTTGTACTGTGTCCATTTAAACTCATGCAAAAGATCGAATGCGAGGGTGTTCACCGAACACCCTCGATATTTTTCATGACTTTAAATGGACAAACTACAACATTGCCGAAGTGCACACTACGCCACTGCAATCCACTCCTCTTCCAAAAGTAGCCTTCATGAAGCTCTGAATACGAGATTTTTCTGACATAAACCACTAATAAAAAGCTGAGCTAGTTTGCCCAACTATGACTATCATTTCTGTATAGTCACTGTATGCACGGCTCATTCATTTTCGATCGGAATGGACTGACCTGAGACCTATTTATTTCGATCACCTCAACTATACGTTTACTTACCGCTAAAAAATGAAAGAGATGCAAAGTTTCGGAAAATTGGAAAAAAAAAAAAAAAAATAGACAGCATACTTAATGGAAGCTCTCTCGAACGAATAGAGCCTCTTTCGGGGACGCTTAATGTAGCCTTTTCGAGAAAGCTTAATTCACAAAGTTACAAATACAAAGCTTTCGAGACGCATCTTCTAATAATAAATAGAAAAAAAAGAAAAATCCGCGCTCATAGAATTTTGTTACACCTATTCATATTTACACTTTCACATTCATCCTCTCTTAACCCCCCCCCCCCCCCCCCACATAAACACGGGAGCGGATGCAAAGAGGTGAATGGATACATTTTTAACTCGAGAGTATTGGAAGACTCCTTCGATTAATAAGGATACTTGACGGAGTAAAGATGTGTAAGTATACTTCGATGCTTGCTTCGATGGGTCAGTGTATATATAGCTGTTTTACGCGGTGGGTTTCAATTTTGGTTTTGAAAATAGCGGGGTATTGAGGGGCCTCTGAGAAAAATTAAGTGCCATGAATCATATTTTCACAGGATTTGTAGGAAATCGCACAAAATAAATAGTTAAAGTACCTAACTCAGACAAACCCAGTGGCTGCTCGTGCAATGTGGCAACAACGGATGCTCTCCATTTAACCCTTTAATGACCACGTTAGTTCAAGTTCAAGAGAACGCCACTCTTCCGTTTATACAGGGAAGGTAGTTAACTGTTCGTACTCGGGGGAGATGGAATTGCCTATACGACGAATTGAAGGCTCCAGGCGAGACCTTATCTTGAAGTGTTTTCATCTATATTTGCGTTTATTCGGTATGAGGACTGAAACAATGTGTGATAGACTAGAGGAAAAGAACGAGTATACTCGGGCTTGGCCCTTAAGGGGTTAAACGAACGTAAAATCGATGTTCATGGGTTTCACTGAATCCGCGAGAAATCGATACTTTTGCATTGGTTCGAATGGCAAAAAATGGTGGCACGAGCCGCTCCTGATTGAATCTCACGCAAGAACCTAAAAGCTACTGCCAATGGTGCAACCAGGATATCTTTTATCTTTCTCATTTCCTCTTTAAATGTATAAGTTGATAAAGGATAGGAAGCGAGGGAGGTTATTATAGTAACGCCATCAGGAGGGGGGTGCCGGGTGCCCTCCCAAGGATTTTTAATGTGGCCAAAAAATTAAGTCAGATAGCGGTTAAAAGAAAAAGAGGGGGGGATATGCGGTTGAATACTGAAACTTGGTTGAAAAGAAAGTGGTTGGCATTCGTACGATGTAATGAAAATAAAAGAAGGGGGATTTTTATTAATAACCTATTATCGTCAAAATTCAAACAGATGCTCGACCAAAAAAAAAATCAAAATAAAAAATAAAAAGTCATCCGATATTTTGGAGGGCCTTCCGCCCCTAAGGAAAATCTGAAATAATTTGTGTTTATTGAGTATTCACCTGATATCTTCAAAATAACATCTAGTAAAAGACGATTAACAAAATACGTATAGACGATGGTGATGATGAGTAACTGCCCCAATAGCTATCATCACGTAATCATCTTTTACTAGATGTTAGATATCAGGTGAATACATACTCAATCAAGACAAATTGTAATGTACCCTGATAAAAATACCAACAGATTTAACCTGAAAAATCTGAAATGGCGCCACTGGAGGTTTATCCCCTTACCCATCATTGTCTAATATACCTATGTGTTTCAATGGAGAAAAGAGAGAGATCGAGAATTTCTCATTGAGCTATTTGCTACTGCTGATTACTGATTGTGAGTCTGTGTTTACTAGTCGTTTACTCTCATGCGAAGTAACGGCATTTGTTTTTAAATAAAAAAAAAAAAAAAATCTTTTTTGGTGTGGCAACGGTGAGCTAAGGAAGAAGCGGCGGTTGCCATCACTGCCGCAACCAGCGTCGCAAAGGCAAAAGATCGAGAGTGGAGTCGGTTTATCGACTGGAAGACGGTAAACATATTCATGATAATTTGACGAGTTCATTAGAAAAGTTGAATAATTGAGATGGAAGGATGAGGTCAAGTTTGGAGTCGCTCCAAAATGGAAAACGGCCAACCGGGGAATATGGAAAATTGAGGGATTGTTGGTGCATGGGAGGCAGGAGGGGGCACTGTTAGCTCCCCTTCACGTAAAAGGATGATGAGGGATGGGGGTTGGGGGTTGTGGTTGGAAGGGGCGGGTGGTGGAGGGGCAGCATATCAGAGCCGTGCGGTACATTCGCACTATTCGATGTTGCCACGTTTTGAGAAGAAAGCTCAGACTTGAGGTGAATAATCCAAAAAAAAAAAAAAAAAAAAAAAAAAAAAAAAAAAAAAAAAAAAAAAATTGTAAAATAACGGTGTGTACTTTTAAAAAAAAAATCTTGGCTCTCTTTTGCTGATGTCTACTTGGTAGATCGGAAAAACAGGAAAAACTCTGTGGTAGCGCTTACAAAACCTTCGGTAGAAAAATGACCCAGCAAAATACTTTAGTTGAGCAAAACAAAGGTTTAGTAAATTTGTACGCCGAACTAAATATATTTTACTGGGTGAACCAAATATTTGGTTGGCTCAACTAAAGTCTTTTGCTGGGTCATTTTTCTACCAAAGGTTTCGTCAGCGCTACCAAAGTGTTAATTTCTGTTTTTTCAGTGGAAGTTTAACGTCAGAAAATTCTGGACCCAATTTCTCAAGTCAAAATAAAACTATGTTTTTCTATAGCATGGGTCTTAAAATGCTCCAAAATGACAAAGCCATAGAATAACGATTACTTCGTAATAGAAGCGTCACTTCCATAAGGCTCTGTATAAACTCCTTTCGTTGACCTTGAAATAAGCAAGTCACCGCGCGATTCAAAATAAGCCAGCCACCTCGCAATTCAAAATAAGCCAGCCAACCTAGAGTCCCTATGCATGAATATTTAATATACTTATATTTAATACATTATATTTAGTATATTTAGTGTTTATTATCCTCTATATCTTTAATATACAGGGACTCTAAGCCACCCAACGACCGATTTAAAATAAGCCAGCCACCCTAGAGTCCTTGTATAAGTGTTCATGAATATGTAATATATTATATGTTTAATAATTTATTTAATATTTAATATCCCTGCATATTTATTAACATACAGGGACTCTAAGCCAGCCGACGACCGATCTAAAATAAGCCAGCCACCGCACGATTTAAAATTAGCCAGCCACCGCGAAATTCAGAATAAGCCAATCGCAGCGCTGATGGTTGGTGGATGATGTTGTTGTTGAATGAAAAGGTTACAGAATTTGAAACATCCTTCCAAACATAATCTTTTCGAGACCGTTCAAGGTCAACGAGTTCTGATAGAAGATTCGGCGACAGTGTCGCTTCTATTACGAAGTAATCCTTATTCTATGACAAAGCTTCCCAACAAAAGCCCAAGATTTTTATAGAGAGCTCGGACTTTTGCTTCATATTTTGACTCTGCACGCTAGTTTTAAGGACGGCTCAGCCATAGGCGTAGGTTCACTGGGGCTGGGGGGGGAGGGCGGCCACCCCCAGAAAATCCGACATTGAAAAAAAAAGAAAAAAAATAACTACAGTAAAATTTGAAAAAAAGAATTATAAATGTAAAACGAACAACAAAATAAAACAACACTGTTAAAGCATTATTTCATATTCTACGATGTATTATTATTATTTGAAGATACAAGGAGCAAAAAATAAAGTTGTAACATTGTTTTTTTCTATTTTGATCTTTTTTTTTTACTCCAAACGATCATAAAATTACGCCTTGTGAGGAGGAGATAGCCTGAAATAACGCCTAAGAGCAGCTAAAGTTGCAAAATTTTCCGGTCGACCCCCCTCCCCCAAACTGGGTGGTGCCTTCCCAGCCCGCCGAGTGGGATTCCCAAACTTTGCTCCCTCCAGAAAAATTTTCTAACTACGCGCATGAGCCAAACAACTCAATTTTTTTAAGGACCAAATATCAAAACCAAAAGTTTGCTCTTTCACTGTTTTGAACGAGCATGGAGTCATCTTTCAGAAAACCGTGACAGTAGAATAGTTTCTGACTTAGAAATTCATTCCCTATCTCCACGAACACTATTCTTATAATCTAAAACCGAGTGATAGGCACTGAGCACTTTTTCGCACATGCAAAGACAGAAAACAAAAAACTCATGCATACCAATGAATGTAGTAATATAGGACAACTCAAACCGTCTGCTTCTGATTTTTTTATACTTCTTTTTCTGTTATTCTATGTCGCTCTATGCCAAACGATCTTAGAATATTTCATGCCTCACCGAGTTAGAGAGGCGCAACCGAAAACTCTTCGAGACGGGGGGGGGGGGGTGAGCCTCGTCAGATATCAATCGAAGTTGAACGGAGAAGTACAAGACAGCGAATTCCTGGAAACTTCTTTCGGTTAGCGGTAAGTAGCGAAAAGGGGAAGGGTTGGCGTCTAGAGGACAGGGGGAAAAAATGACAGCGTCAAGGCTCAGGGGTCGCGTTGAGAGTTGGGCTCCGTCAAAGAAAAAAAAAACAAAAAAAAAAAAAGCAAAGAAAAGTGCGATGTCCGACTTGTAAACTGGAAAATCCCTCGAGGGACTGCAGATGAAGAGGGAAAACGTGATTCTTGGCCGGATTCGTCCCTTGACTTGCGGGTGAGTTCCAACGCTGCGACTGCTTCGCCATCCCGCCGATGTCGTGTCGCGTCATCATCGAGGTCGGGTCGCCGCGGCCGGTCGCCAGCCGACGGGAGGATCCCGGACCCGGTCCCACGACACTCCTGATTGAAGAAGAAGAAGAAATAAAATAAAAAATAAATGAAACTACCTCGCTCTGAATCGTGTTTTTCGCTTTCGTCCACTTGATCACGCCGTCTTGACCGATGGCTTAAATTAAGGTAGGTCCTAGACACCTAGGACCGCAAGGCTCATTAACCGTTGTGAGTTCAAGTAGGGGTCTGAAAAACGACCCCCGTAAAACCAGCATTTTTTTTTTTTAAATTACATGTTTGGACGTCAGAACACTCAATGTGCTGAAATAGCCGGCATTCACGCCTGTGTTTCCATAGTTTTTGGACGGCTATTGAGGACTTTGCCGGAAGACAGGCTAGCGGCGGCTCGTGCAATGTGGCAACAATGGATTTCCTCCATTTAAAACTGTGTAAAATAATCGATTACTTGGTGAGGCGTAGCGCCTCACCTAGTATCGATCTTTTTGCATACGTTTAAATGGCAAAAGTGCACGGTTGCCAGATTGCACGAGCCGCCACTGAGACAGGCACATGAAACATCAGATGCGTTTTTTCCTTGAAATCAGCATGTAAATGGATTGGAGATTTTGAATAAAGAATACACTTGATGTTTCGTGTGATCGTATTTGATCTCGTGGATTCCGGGATTGGAATTAGGGGGTGGCGAGCCCCTAGGAGGGCCCAAAAATCGGCGACAATCGTAACTGGTGCCCCCTTGAAACAATTGAACCCTTGTTCAGCGTCGAAATTCGCAACCGTTTTCGAGTAGAGCCTTGAACACCCTCTGTTGATCTATTAATCAGCAATCGTTAATATAAATACTAATAAAGTAATAAACCCAACTTTTTAGGGATAATATCTTCTTGTAATAAGAAAATCTTTTTTAGACATAGAGAGGACAACTGAAAAACTGAAACTATTTCCATGGAAACATGGATAGATATATTATTTAAATGAATAGGGGAACACCCTCTATCTTTAAAGCGTTGAATATCGACTGGGAGCTTTTTGAAATCGAGTTTCTCACAAATTAGTGATAGGGAGCCATCTTACTGACACTCAAGTTTGCGGTACTTCCAGTTCAGCGTGTTTTACACATTTTTGCGGAAAACTTCGGTTCCTTGAATTTTGACTTTTCTCGACCTTTGGACACCACTTTCCCTTTGCATCGTCTTTATTTTGGGGCGAATGTTCAATCTCAGCGCGTTTTATCAACTTTCGTGGATTTAACGAAGTAACGGTAACGTGATGTAATTCAGTCATCAATTCTTTTTTTACAGTGTCGATGTATGCTTGAATATAAACGCGTGACGCACATGAGCCTTTTTTTGATCGCAGGAGGCAAGTGAGATACAGCCACAAGGACCTATCCATTTTCAACCAGTTTCAGGTTACCCAAAGAAATCAAAGCTAAAACTCGGTCAAATTCAGTGGTTTGTTTCGCACGCAGCTGTGTTCAATTTGCTTACATCGGTAATTGAACACACACAAAGAAACATTAATTCATATACATACATGTTAGGTAATAAAATTTGGAGTAGCTTTCACTGCCAACGAGAGATTGATTGACGAAAACGAATAACTCTGGGCGCGTTATTAGAAAGGCTTAAAGCAGGCCCAGGCCCATCAGTAACGCTGTAACATTTCCTTATTTTATTCATCGGATCTGTGATTCATGGCTTAAAGATAACCTATAAATATTGTAGATATAGCAAAGACAAATATATAGAAGGTGCAGTACGTCAAAATACATCGAGCTGATTCATTAGCGGATATGTGGGGGGGGGGGGGGGGGGGGCGATCGCCCCCCTGTTCGACCCAAAAAGGGGGAAAAAGGGGGAAAAGAACAGCGTAAAAGAAAAAAATGTGGTGACTGGGGGCTAAAATCCCAAGTTCGCCCCCCCACCCGTTCTTGAGGGCTGGATCCCCGCCAATGGGCTGATCTGATTCGAGGCACACGTTCATCTCGCGAAACCAACAAAACAACAATCAACACCTCTTTGATTTAACTTGGTTTTGAATGGTGACGTTCCGTAAACACTAGGGGGATAAGCTGGAGGCACAGAGGAGGATATTCACCACTCAACACAAGGTTAAATCAGAGCACCGTTGAGTGTTTAGATTGTTGAGTTCGCGAAAGGAAAGTGAGCCACTGCTTTAAGCGTGTAGCGCACCAGCTCTATTTGTCTCTGATATATGACACGTAATAGTAAATCAACAGAGGTAGGAGAGGCACAGTGATGAGTGAGCCCCTCGTCTTCTGCATTCGAGATATTGTCTTTCGAGAGTCGATTTTCAAAATTCGTTGACTTGAATGTGAAAACCGATTTCGACCTCCAAAATTGCTCCAAATGCCCCGGTTTGAAAAGGCCTTGCTTTATAAAGTATTACATTTTCAATCTCAACTTTTAGAGGAGTACTGCTTTTTTGAAAATGGGTCCGAACTGATCTTTGATCTTCGGCCGCGGCGTATCGAATTGACCTTCAGTTAGTGTCGAAAGTATTAGAAATTTATGCCCTTTTGGACTATGTTTCACGAGATAAGAATCGCCATTGGATAAAATGGTCGAGCGAACCCTGCGAGCCCCTCCCTCCTCCATTGGGGATCACAGAAAATTGTCCTCCTCAGATCACACCTTTGATAAGATCAATTAGAAACATATTTAAGGGGAGGGGGGTCGTTACTTTTGAATATACACTGCCCCGCCAAAAAACCAGCGCACCCGACGCGCTGGATCATTCGCGAAAAAATGACAAAAGTTCAGATTGTCATAACTTTTGAGCTAATAGAGCTAAAAATATTTCAATCTTTGAATCTTGTTAAAGTTTGCGGGGGGGGGGTTGTTACTTTTTAATATACATATATTGCTAACCCTTTTACTACTGCAGGCTACTTCATTCATTTTGCGTATGCCATAGTTTGAAGGCGCTCTGAGGAACATTATTTTGAAAACATCAATAATTTTGAGTCACTTTTAAAATGTCAATAATGAACTGAAACTGTGTTAATTAGACTTGGTAACCAAAACGAATGAATACTCCAGGGATTGAAAGGGTTAACAACTGTACTGACAATTTCCCTACAGCTATATTCCGTTAACTCGCGATCCGTATACTTTCTCACAGTTGTGCTCCGTTTCACATTTTAACCATACATCAAATTTTAAATGTTTTTATTTGTTCCTTACACGCTTTTAATCGTTGCTTTTATTCTAACTGCAGTTTGTACGCGTGTAATCCGCACAATGCAATAACTCTTTAAGTTCAATGACATACGTTTCAACTAAATTTTTTTCCCCTCCAAACAAGAATCATTACGCATTTCTTTCTTTTTTTTTAATAAATGTAGCCTTCACGATATCGCGAAACCGGTAAGGATTATTTCCCTCGAAAGCTGTGTGCATTATTCAAATGAGTTTTCCGGCGCTCGATATAGGGTCTCTTGCTTACCATTGTTTGTTTCCGGTATTTTTCTTTCCCTGAATAAGCTCTCAAGCAGGTGATGCATATTCCCTCGATGATTTCATCTGAAATCGACCGAAGGAATAAGAAAAATGTAATCTTCAAAGTACGAGATTTCCCTTTCCGAAACTCTTTGCCAAATTTAACGCTTATCTGCTCATAGATGCTCTGACCTCTTTTGGAACGGTGCTTTGATTCCGACTCGCAGATATGCTTAGATTGCTTTATACAGCTCTCTTTTCAACTCTGAATCGATAGTATTTCATCCACGCTTCATCACATTACCCGTCCTCAATCCGACGTTTGGTTTCACTGTCATTGTTTGCTGTTCAGGATTTACATACCTCACATTTCATTGAATAACACGATTGTGACTCAAGGAAAGTGTTGGATTCATTAGAAAAAGTTAAGTTGAAATTTATGGACGTGTTGGATTCATTAGAAAAAGTTAAGTTGAAATTTATGGACGTGTTGGATTCATTAGAAAAAGTTAAGTTGAAATTTATGGACGTGTTGGATTCATTAGAAAAAGTTAAGTTGAAATTTATGGACGTGTTGGATTCATTAGAAAAAGTTAAGTTGAAATTTATGGACGTCTTTTGACTCAATTTTTTTTAAGACAGAATTCATCAGTAGTAGTTGTTAATGTTATTTTTATATCATAAAAAATAAAAATTAAACCAATTTTGCATTTTTTTTTCAATTTTTTTTTTTTCAATTTTTGATCGAAAATAAAAGGTGTTTTTCGGAAACTTATACAGCAGCATTGAGAAGGGTTGATTTCAGTGTCAAATTGCGTTAAAATCACATGAAAAGCATCCAAAAGTCTCAAAACCCATTGATTAGCCCACAAGAGGCGTCGGAAGAAAATATTAAGATGACAATAGAATGGGCGAATCAACCCTTGCATGAATGCACCGCAAAAGATCAAAAGATGGCCGATGACGGCAATTTATGTTGTTGGTTAGAATGTAAACAAACGTTTTACTTCCTCATAGTACTTACATTTTGTCATTCTGTGAGTTATTTTCCGGTAAGTTTTACTTTCTCGTTATAGTTTGAGACTACCATGGTGAATATATTACGTTCTGTGTCGATTTACCCGAAGTCTGAAAAGGAAACGCCGGGAAAATATCTACTTTGCCGAATGCCGTTTTCGGCCATCTTTCCTGATTGTGGTCCATGCATGTAGGGTTGATTTGCCCAATCGACCGCCATCTTATGCTTTGTTAAAACGCTTTTTGTGGGTTTATGAGTAGATTTTGAGACTTTTTGATGTTTCCAATGTGATCCCCCCCCCCCATTTTCCATAAGAATCGACCATCCATGTTGTTGCAGAAAAAAATTGCAGCAGACCCATTACGGCTCTCTGAATCAAGAAATCTTGAGACATAGAATTTTTTTTTCTTATCTCTGCTAGGAAAAATAAATGTCTAATTTTTGATAATATAACGTTATAGATACACGATGGAAGAATAAAAATGCATCTGTTACTCGAGTTTTTTTAAGCTTTTTGTTGTCTTCATTTTTTTTTTATCTCAATTAGGGACCGAGAAAAAAAAATATGGAAACTTAGTTTCCCTTGTATGAGAATTGAGTGTATGGCTTGACTTATAAATAATAAATTGATCGACTGATTAAATCCAAGCAATAGAAAACTGGGCACTGCCATGGAATCTTTCCGACTTCCCGTTTCCATTCACTTTTCTTCAGAGTTTCGCCTCTTTGCATATTAATTGTTTGTTCCAAATGTTTGAACTTTGAAGCCACTCTTCGGAATGGCATCCCGCCAGAGGCAAATACTCTATCAACAATCATCTCTAAAGTGGTTCGCGCTCAACAATGCATTTTACTCCCCTTTTAAATGATGAGGATACTTCTGGCGGTATCCCAGACAAGCAGTCTACGTTCTTTGTAGCCACGTCACCGCAAAAAGCAGTAAGGAAATATTAAAGTGAGTCCTTGGGGGTTCAATGACGATGCATTCGAAAAAATGATCTTCTAAATGTAAATTCGTTTTCAATTAAGTATGCATTGATATACTTGAACGTTTGCACACAATCCCCCCACCCCCATTTCCGTATCAATATACATGTTTCCAAAAAAACCATTTACTTGCTGAATGCAAAATCAATGAAATTATGTTATGATTCCCTAAAGGTGTAGAAAATTGGCATGGTACCAAATTAATTTTAACCTTCAAAGAGAAAAATTTCGACTTAGCACAGTTGGATTCGCCACAATTAGAATTTTTGAAATAATTTTTTTGCATCACGTTTTTGAGCAATTTAGTTTTCGTAACCGTCAATCTACGCATGTTGACAGTATTCCTCACTTTGTCAATATGTGAGAAAAAAATCCGATTTTTGAAACAGTTTTGGACCAATACTTGTGAATGCGACAGACGAAAAATGCCCTGAATGTAAAGCGAGGGAATGTAGTTTTTTTTTTTTTTTTTTTTTTTTTTTTTTTTTTTTTTTTTTTTACGAATTGAAGCAATTTTTTGGGTCTCTACCATACGTGTGTTTCGTGAAAGGTTCTAAAAACCTTTTTTCAGTTTAATTCATTGCAATAATCAAAGACAACAATTCACTTATGCAAAGACGTGATTCAGCCGCAAAAATTTACCTAATATAAAAAATGCCAGAAGCGTGTCTCTTTGAGCGCAAATTCGAGGCTCTTTGATGTTGATGGGCTCTCGACAATAATTCACGCGGGAGGGAACCGGAAAGAACAAAGATAAAAGAGTTTGTCATTGGATTAACCAATTAGAGCCGTGAGGCAGTGTGCTCTGTATGCCAGCATGCTCTTGACACCCCCTCACCCTTCACCCTCGTTACCGCGCGGCGTGGGATCATTCCTCTCTCACACTCAAACGTGAGTCAGTCGAGAGAGTCATCATCACGCACCAGATGAATAAATAAATTGCCACTGATATTACTCACCCATAATTGTACAATAAAATCCTCATTGTTATAAAAGTTTCATTAAAATTATTTCCTTGTTTAAAGAAAAAAAATAATAATAATAACAATGATAATCCGGTGAAATCTGGGTGGAGCTTAAAGTTTCTTTTTAGAGCTTACCCTACAAAACTTCCTTAACTGAAGGAATCTCCGTAAGAAACACATGTATATGTACAAGTGATGTAACCCCCCCCCCCCCCCCCAGATCATATTTATTCATTTATCTACTTTTACTATAGCTTAGAATTTCTGGTTAGAGCTTATCCTACAAAACTTCCTTAACTGAAGAAATCTCCGTAAGAAACACATGTATACAATAAAATGCAACCCGCCAGGTCATATGTATTCATTAATCTACTTTTATTATAATGTCTTACCTTTGAATTACTTTTATTATGATATCTTATCTTTGAATTAAGTGATAACTCATTTGATGCACGACTTGTTAAAATGACAAGTGGCACTTGTCAAGTGCGACTGGATTTCCCGTTTTGCATGACTTTCATGGAATATTACGCTGCTAATGCATGCTGAGTGCGCCTTCAATCTCAAATGTATGCTAAACCAGTTCTGCTGAGTAGGAATAGTTATCGACTCGCGATACGTCGCGTTTTTACGTTTTCCAGCCTGTGAACGCTGCAGTGTGATTCCTTGGCTGACGGAGAAATGTCAAGCTTTTGGAGGCGGCTTTGCAGCCCAATCGCTTTTTTGTTTCTTTTTTGTTTTTGCGTTTTTTGGCACATTTCCGCGGACCTCAAATTTTCTCAAGTTACAAGAAAACAAGGTAATAAAAACAAGCAGGGTCTCCAATCCAATTTATGTATTGGTGAAGCGTGCCGCGCTACGATCGTAATTTTGTTTAATACAATTTATTTGGTATTTAGTGTTTAAGGGCATGCGCCATGACACCCCCGCAGAACAGAAAGAGATTGATCCAGCTCCCAAGGAATAGTCTATCCTCAAAAAAATATCCTTAATTCAGGGTCGATAGACCGCTTTGAGATACGTTTGAATATGTCCAATTGTTTAATTTTTGTCAACTGGGAAGGGAGGGGGGCGTAAAATCAAAACTTTTAAAGCCTCATAACTTTCGCTCAAATTGATATTTTGATTAGTCATTTGCGCTGAAAGGCTCCTCTTTAAAATAGGTTTCAAATAATGTGTATAAAAGTACATCGATAATTTCAAGAGCGGCATCTTTTAAGAGAAATGCTGATTTTGGTGGTAATAGCACCGAAATATGCACCGACAGCACCGTTGAATTCTCCGTGAAATTCACAGATAAATCTTGAAAAAGAAATTGAAATATCGCGCATCAATCGAATTATAAGTGGCGGTTGCCGCCAAGACCAAGTGTGGTGGCTGTTTACGCGTTAATCTCGTACAGCTGCCCTCGCCACAAATTAGAGTGTACGTGGGGGCGTCCACCAGACAGGAGGGAAAAGTTTGACTGTCTGGGGGATCAGCAAACCCTTTGAGCCCTATCGATTCTGAAATTATATAAACTGATTTTAGACTATTATATCGGGTAGCCTGCTAAATCCCTCAAAATTTCCTTCTCAGAGTACCTCACTGATGAGGACTGTCTCACCTCGCCAATGTCCAGATTTCTTTTCCATATGATTAATTGATTCCAAAGTGGGTATACACTTTTTTATTGATAACGAAAAACACGATACAAACAAATTAATAAAAGAAACACATTCCACTCCGAATATTAAAAAAATAAAAATAAAAATTTAACACTGAATAGTGTTTTTAACAAAGTAATAATTAAGGATCAATGTAACAATTAAAATCCCAAAACAGAACAAAAACAAAAAAATATTAAAAAGAACGAAATAATCACGTTTTTGTCACACAGACTCAAACGCATCACACAGACTTAAAAAAAAGGATAAAAAAAAACAAACTATTAGCCACGAAGGAAATTAAAAAATGGGCCGTGATCACACAGATGCACTTCCTAGCTAATTTTTACTTCCACCCCTTTCAATTTTTTCCCTAAGTTCGGAATGAAATTTTCTGAAGTCCACAACACATGGCATCAACGAAACGCCAGCGTCCATTCCGGCTTCGGGGGGGGGGGGGGAGGCACGTGCCTCCGTGCCCTCCCGGTGGATACGCCACTGCATATGTATAACCGATCATTAACCAAAATACACCATACGACACAAAAAAAAGCACTACCATACAAACTTAAGATGCTCTTCTATCTCCGCTGCCATTTGATGTGTATTAAACAGCTGTGTATCATTATTGTATACATGTGTTTATTGGCAGCATCAAAACGATTGGAAGAAGCTTGCCTTACATGGCACGCTTAAAAGGGAATAAGTGAAGTCACCACCTTCCATCGATTCTAAAATTTTGCTTTCCAATATGAAGCCAAATTTTAACACGACTTTCGGCTTTTCCTCAAAACTTCCTCGACTGCGCAACAAAAAAAAATTGTCTTGTACCAGAAAATCATTCACGGAATATTTTCTCCATCGCCGTTTGAGTATTTACAATCGTGAGTTGTGAAGTACGTGAATGTTATTTTTTTGTTTGTTTTATAATTTGTGCTGCCCTACGGAGCGGGCGCGGCGGCTTTATGAATGTGTTTGTCCGCTCATTCGTATTTACTCACGCCAGCGTGCGTGAGCGTGAACATGAATTCATACGCGAGGCACTCATCCATGGAAGTGAGTGCAGAAGCAGAAGGCGAGAAAGTTTTATCGCATTAAAAGAGTGGCGAAGCAAGGTGGTTTCGACCAGCGCCAGCCAGTCAGAGTAAGGAAGAATCGGCCGAGAGGGTTTGGTGTAAGTTGTGCGAGTTGCAGCACCAGCTTCCTCCTTCCTCCACCATACAATGCGGGCGGGGCGGGGGGGGCGGAACAGCACACCCTGGATCAAAATATAGATTTTTCCGGACATAAATGTTTCGACACAATTCGGCTCTTGCAAACTTTTGCTGTGTGCAAATGAATAGTGCATTCTAATGTAAAAACCAGCAAAAATCACGAAAATCACAAGGAGAAAGTTTTAAATTTAGTAATAAACCTACATAACTACATAAATGGCAAGATCGTAATGGCGGTTCGACGCAGGTATCATGGGAGATTCCTATCTAATATGCCACTTTCTCTTTGGAAACACAGAGGTATGCTTCAATTTAGATAGGAATCTCCCATGATACCTGCGTCGAACCGCCATGAAGCTCGATTCTGAGAGTGAATTTCGTGATTTTTTAGTGTACTCATCGTCATTTTTACAGGTTTTTAAGCAAGAATCAACTCTTCAATCCCGTGTAGCAAAAGTTCGCAAGAGCCCCATTATTAGAGTCCCTGTAAAGAGAGTGTAGGAAAGTCACCTCTGATTGGTCAACGAGTTTTAGGATCTACAGCCGCCATTGGATGCTTTTTTTTTTTTTTTTTTTTTTTTTTTTTTTTTTTGATGCAAACGATGAATCCCCACACTGAGAGAATTAATTTTTTAATCCAAGGTGTATTTCGTTTGTGTTAAAGACTGCACAGTGAAAGATTGACTAAGAGGGCATCCCTTTAATTAACCCTTTAAGGACCAGGTTAGTTTAAGAGAACACCACTCCTCCGATTCTAGAGGGAAGGTAGTTAACTGTTCGTACTCGGTGGTGTTGGAATTGCCTATACGACGAATTAAAGGCGCATCGACAAAACCTTATCTCTTTGTAGTGTTTTCATCAATATTTGCGTTTATCCGGAATGAAGACTAAAATGATGTGAAATAGACTCGAGGAGAAAAACGAGAAAACTCGGACTTGGCCCATAAGGGGTTAACCCAAGGAAAATGTCTGCTGCTGCAAGTAAAAGATTCCTTGTTGTGACAGTGATTCTCCTTCATGCAACATCACTTTTCTTCGCACGAGGAAAACTGTCACAAGTAAACGTGTTTCCTTGTTTTTAAAGAAATTACTTCTCTCAGTGCACGGTATTTTACGGATATAAACGAGAAAATTGCCGATGAACCTGTTACTTTAGTCATGGTGCAACTCAAGAATGTCTAAGTAAAATGCCCGAAGGAATCTTTAAAAGCGCAAATGAATGTTGACCTACAAAGGTGGTGAAAGATTTAGACCGTGAGAAATTCTAAGGCACTTTGCATGGGACCGAGACACAACAGCGACCCTCAAGATGTAAACAAATGTGTAAAAACGCACCCAATAGCGACGCCCATGGTTTTACGTGTCTGATTTCTCTAGCTATAGGGACTACAGACAAAGACTCCCAGACACAATGATTTGTTTTAGTAGTACGAAATACATACACGGGAAAAAAAACTACGGTGAAAATAACCATACGGATGCCTGATTTTGGCACCTGCTAGATGGTATGGTAATGTTAACCAGAAGTATACTATGTTTTGACTAGGTACTAGGTGATGTTACCTGATTGCATGTCAAGTTTACTCAAAGTATCGGTAAATGTACCATACTTCTGGTCAAGTTTACCATAACATCTAGCAGGTGCCAAAATCAGGTATCCGTATGGTTATTTTCACAAATCTTTTTTTTCCGTGTATGTGACGCACCATCGCCGTGCTGGAAGAGGGCGCTTATCTTCACCGAGCAAAATTTTCAGGGGAGAGATTTTTCGCGAACTGGGTCGAAAGTGGCAAAATCAGTTGAGTTTTGGCGCGTTTTAGTTCATAAAAATCAGTTAAAGGTGGCGACAGCGTGTTGTTCTTGAAAGCATATGTCAGAATCACTGGGGGTTTGTGAAATGTGGCAACAACGGATTCTCTTCATTTAAAACTACGTAACTTAATCGATTTTCAGGGGATTCACTGAATCCCAGGAGAAATTGATAATTTTGCGTATATATATAGGTTAAATTCAACATGTATAGGTCAGTTGCACTGTCAATAGAATCGACTTTTGATGCTTGATTCTTATAGATTATGCCGAGAAAATAACAATGAGTTTTAGACCATTGAAATCCGTTCAAAAATAAGCGAGATATATCCATTTGAAAATGACGACATTACTGCGTCATTTCGTCGTCAAGTTTGGACCGACTTGCATGTTTGCACTACAGCTACGCCGACCTGTGCAGTGCTGACAACCACTTTGCTCACGAAAGCTCGCCGCCGTATTTCATTTTATTGTTCATGTTCGTAGTTGTTGCTGTGTCCGTCGCTATAGTGTTATCAGGGTGTGTTTTATTATTGTTTATTCTTTATTCAAGGTAAATTGTCGGATTTTAAAGTTAAATAGTTTGAAATTTCTTTGGCAATCGTTGTTCTTTTTAAAATGACACATCCTTGCATCACTGCGCGCTTGGTAGAAAGATACACTGGTGGCGGACAATGGCGGAAAACGACGAAATGACGCAATAATGTCGTCATTTTCAAGTGGGTATATCTCGCTTATTTCTGAACGGATTTCGATGGAACAGAACTCATTTTTATTTTCTCGGCATGGTCTATAAGAATCAAGCGCCAAAAGTCGATTCTGTTGACAGTGCAACTGACCTATATAAACGGGTGAAGTTTGTAGGGTCCTTTTTATTTGGGACCTTGTAACTTGGACCAATTTGTCCATATTTTTGGGTGTTCTTGACGTCAAAATGACTAGCATAACCTCCTCTACAGGGTAATATCAAAATATCAGGGCCTTTTTCCCTAAGCGCGTCACATTTTGTAGCGATTGAAGTTCGGGAGCCTCTGGTTCAATGTAATTTCCCAAGAGCGCATTTTTGGACGGAAATTTTGGTTATTGATTTAAAAATTTATAATGCGACCTTATATTTGCAAGGTTGAATTCTACGTCATCAAAAAGGTAAAAAGTATTGAAATCACAGGGATTCAGTGAATCTTGTGAAGATAAATTATTTTACTCAGGTTTAAATGGAAAAAATCCGTTGTCGCCCCATTGCACGAGCAGCCACTGGCATCTAAAGGGCCATTGTACGTATTTCTCATTTTAAAGGCGTTCCGTCACCAAACAAAGGTATTAACACAGATTACTATAAGAGCAATCCAGAATGGAAACATCGGTTTATTTTGAAGCATTATTTTCTAGTCCGCTTTTTTGAGAACTTCAAAACAGTCCTCATGCAAAATAATGCGAAAGACAGACAGAGATATATCCTCCATTTTTAAAAGTCAGCAAAATAGACAGGAAAAATGTTTTCATTGGCTATAGTATGGGAGTTTCCATTCTGATTGCATCAATCTCTGATATAACTAACCAATTTTTCAATTTTTTTGTTTTTTGTATTTACTGTTTCAAGTCTTTGATCCTGTTTGTTATTATTGTAATGATGTCCAGGAAATACCGTACTTCCTTCTACTGTGTAGCAGTACGGGGTTGTGCGCGGTGCGGTGGAAAGAAAAATGGGCTTTGTTTACGTTAGATCGTAACTAGATTAGGAGCGGGGATTCATTTAACCGCCTCATAAATCTCCCTCCTATTTTGACCCCCGCCAGCCACCTCGAACCCCAAAGCCCAGGGCTCGTCTCTCGTCTTAAAAAAGGGCGAAACCGCGGCTGCACCTCTGCTTAATGGGCTTGCGTATTTATTCCTGTCCTCTGACAACTTTACTTCCTCCCGGGGGTGGCTTCAAGTCCACTTTACCTGTCCACCGAGTCTTGCGGACCCAGTTCTTCTTGCGTGCTATGGTACTGCAGGAGTCTGGTTTTGATTTCAGAGATTAAGATCCGCTTAGAAAGGAGAAAAAGAAACGTAATCAATGTGCTTCAATCTTGTCTTATTCATTGATCCTATCGTAATCCTTTGCTTAATCTGTCAAATATCTGGTGGGTCTGTTGCGGATTTTCATTGCAGCGATTTTATGAGTTCATATACGTATATACGTAAGTAAATTGATTAATGCAAAAATAATAATCATATCCACCTTAAACATTCATGGTTACTCCGTAGAAGGACGGAAGGGACGCGGACGCATCTGAAAAACATGTTACTTGGTTACTACCGGTGGCGTATCGTGCAATTTGGCAACACTGAATTTCTCCAAACTAAGCCCAGGTAAAATGTCGACTCAATGGAGTGCACTTTGCACCCCCAATTGTTCGACCTATTTCACGAGTCTGAATGGATTAAATACGATGTTGCATCAGAATTACAGCGACGACACTACTCCTCGTTACTCAAGTTAATTAACTCAATTTTCAATAAATAATTAAATACTCCCGTGGTGGGGGGGGGGAGTTTAAAATATTAAATTAACTAAATACATTGACAAAACATATTATGTAAACTTTACATCAAAATGTCACTGTTACGTCTAGCAACAATATCAATTTATTATTTTCAATGAAAACAAACAGAAATGCCTTTTCTGATAATTATAATTCAGATAAGAATTATTTGTTATTTTATACAATAATTGTATGGATTATTATTGGACTCATTCTTCACGTAGAGACAGTGGCGTCGCGTGTGATTTGGCAATGCTGAATTTTGTTCATTTAAACGCACGAAAAAGGTTGAACTATTGGAGGTGCACAGTGCACTCCCTCAAATCTATATTTTGCGTGGGTTTAAATGGACGAAAGGCGGCGTTGCCAGATTGCACGCGCCGCAACTGCGTAGAGACGAAGGTTAGCTTCTGCTCTTATGGGTGACCTTCTTTGTATCCTCTTGTGACGTTGCCACTAGATCGCGCTTCAACAGTCACCACTCATGACATTTTTGTCATAATTTTCCTTGAAAATGCGCACTTCTCTCCCAAAACTCACTTACAAATTGCATGCAAGTTATTCAATTTAAAATGAAGGGTTAAGAAAACTCTGCCATGGTATAGGGTAACGCTTAAACACCACAGGGGCGCAGCACGGTTTAGGTTATGTAGACGGAGAAAAGTGTTGAGTGGTATTCGCCTAATCATTTTGAGACTGTCTCTCGTTAGATTGAAATAAATTATTTCTTAACCCCAGGATCAATAAAAGTAGTACCCTTTCACACGATGCATATGAAGATGTTGGAGGGCAAGGGAAGGGAAAGTATTTGAGGATAATGTTCGCCCAATAATTAAACACAAACATCGGAAATTGAATAAAAACATGTAACTGACTGCGAGGGCCATTCCACTCTACCACTCGTTCATCAGCCCCGCGCAGCAGTTCTGCCAAATTTGGCATAAAATATACTTACATACATTTTCCATTTAATTTATTGTAAAATTTGTATCTTTTTTGCCAAATCTGGTAACACTGCCCGCACCGACGTTATTTCCGTTGAATAACACGGAACCGGCTGGTTTTATTGAGAATTAAAGTCGGCGTATACAAACAAGCCACTCGTGGCCTAGGCAGGCACCAAGTCTCTTTCATTTTGCTTGCACTGTGCAGGATATGTAGGATACGTATACAGCTTTAATGTTTTATCAATCGTTCACGTTTACTATTCCAAATGCGTGAATGTATAGTTGATGTATCATGTATTCCTTTCCTGGATTTTTTTTTACATTCAATTCCAAGAACTCTGTTGTTGCAGGGGAAATTTTTAATATCGTAAATGTGGAAACCTTTCATTCAAAATGATTTTGTTGTCGGGCGCAAAGAGCGAATGAGCGACCGCCAGAGGAAATTCGATACTCACAGATAAAAATAATTACTTTCGGATAAAAGGCCAGTCCTAGCTTTGATACTTGGAACACCGATGGCTTAACGTCAAAGTCCCATGCACCGAGGTACCTGTATCAGGATTTGCGGTTACTTTGAGGTAATGGAATGGACTATGATTAAATAAGTTCTTATATGCTTCAGAATGTCACTCGTTAACCCTCGCGGAGTTCGCGAAGAGATATGATCCATGTGCAAGGGTACGGAGACAAAAGATTCATTGCCATTAACGGTATCAGTATATTCAGTATTTTCAATGTTATCAACATGAATTCCTGTAGTTCACGGAAAAAAATAACTACACGGAAAAAAAAGATTTGTGAAAATAACCATACGGATACCTGATTTTGGCACCTGCTAGATGTTATGGTAAACTTGACCAGAAGTATGGTACATTTACCGATACTTTGAGTAAATTCGACATGCAATCAAGTAACATCACCTAGTACCAAGTCAAAACATAGTATACTTCTGGTTAACATTACCATAACATCTAGCAGGTGCCAAAATCAGGTATCTGTATGGTTATTTTCACCGCAGTTTTTTTTCCGTGTATTAAGATTTTCCATCATTTTTGCAATTGCAAAACAAGATGGTTGGTAAACTCGATCGAACGTTGGGTTGAATAAAATACGCAATATGTAAAATTTAACGGTTGCATTCAATTCAGTGTCTCCGGTCAGGTTTACCATGTTTTATGGCTAATGCCAAAATCAGTCATCATGTTGGTAAATCTGACCAATTACATTTCCCATGTAGGGTGGGACCCTGAACTAAAACGCCTGGAGATTTCTCGAGGAAGATTCGAGGGATTTATCAAGCTACAACTGGCACGAATTGGCCAATTAAAGACATGATGGAAGTATAAAAGTGGAGGCATTCATACGGCGATAACGTAGCCGCTTATTTCACTATTCCTTTTCTGAGAAATTTCCCCCTAATTTTACAAAAATCAAGAGCATTCTTGCGTTATATTTCACAGTATTAATGTAGTCTTTGATCATGAATATATCACTTTTTCACTCTACAGTTAAGTTCCGTAAAATGCTAACAAAATGTAACTTTCAATGTTCTCTTTTGGTTCTCTGGTACATTTCTACTTGGATGATGTAGGTGTATGGCACGAATGCCTCTACCTTCATACTTCCATGATGAATCAGAGACGCTTTCAACCCTTTCATGCACGCATTTTGGAATTTTACTTTTTTTGAAATTTTTTTTTAGACCTTTCAAAAGGTGACAATTTTCCAAAAGTGTTGATGGGTCACACAATTTTTTACAGAATGTCCATTGAATCATTTTGCATAAAATGTTACACGTGTGTACCACTTCCCGTGAAAGGGTTAAAACACTCGGTTTTACACTCAAAAGAAGTTTAAAGCAGATGATTTCAAGGTAGCTCGGATTAGCTGACTTCATCTAAACTTGAAATTAATACTTGCTTGCCGATTTTTACGGTGAGCGTCACTGAATTGTAATTTTTTCTCAAACAGCTCGACTATCGCCTTGAGTATTTCTCAAACCAAACCAAGTCAATGAGATCTCAAGCATGGGCGCCCGCAGAAAAATTTACAGAGAGGGGCAGACTTGTTGAACCCTCCATGAAAGTTCTAGCAGACCCCAATCAGTGATAGGTAGATCTGGGAGGACCACCCCTTCGCCCCTCATCTAAAAGGAGGAAGACCAATTTTTCTGCTGAATGGTACAATTTTAAGCTAAAGCAGGTGGATCCCGTGTATCTAATAATGGTCATAATTTTGACGGGTTTGGAGAAAGTGACAAAAAATGATAATGATAGTAGAAGAAAAATGCGCATACTACTACTATTCCTTGCACAAAATGAATTGAAATTATAAAACTAACCAATAATAAAGTTCGCCAACCATTACTCCTTTGATTAAAATATTATATTTTCTTGTTCCTTTAATTTTTTATCGTGAAGTTTTGACTGTTCTAAATTCCAGGTCTGGGGGCCCTCCCCCCCCGCTTCGGGCGCCCATGATCTCACGTAAAGTCTCTAAATTGCATATTTCAATCTCTGTGGCATCGTTTATCTATCCGATCACACGGAACTTTGAAATTTAATCAGGCACGGTCACTCCCTTTTGGTGTGTTCACTCAAATGCGAATCGAGAAGTTTATCTTTATCTCTGCTTAAGGAAAGGACAGAGATTATAAGTTACGAGGTGGCGCCTTCTACTACTCTTTCCTGACACATAATATGCTCAAATGAGTGAGGAGAAATTTCCTGGGTTCGCTGCTTAGCTCGCAGGGGTAGCTATCTAAAATGATTGTATAAGTCGACTGTAATCATACCTCAGTATGTTTGTAATAACTGTCAGAAATGAGCGTGACTTGTATAATTCATTTTAAGAACGCGAACGTACGTTGTATTGGGATTTGTACTTCGAATTTGAGTTAAAGCTGTAAAGCGCGCAAAAAAAAAAGAAAAAAAAGATGAAAGATGAAACTAGCTCCAAGTTAAATTCATAATTTGTGCGACTCATGTAGGTGTTCACCGGAAGGGATGGAGATGTGGAGGAAGACTTTCGCGAAAGTAATATGAGTTCCGATGGGATAAGTCAGGATAGCACACAACTATGGCATGACACACCCTGTGTTGCTGAATTGTACGATCTCTCTGAATAAGAATTTGTGAGGAGAGTAATATAGAATTTGGCAACATTGCAGACTAGTTGTATCATCGTGGAGTAGTCACCCCGAGGTTGGTCACTCCGGAGTCATATTCCGCTCCGGCGAAGGAGGAAGAAGAAAATATAACTTTCCTGTAATCCTCGTGTCATCTTCGAGACGTGGCAGTGAAAGTTTTATCTCGATCGGTAAGTTTTTTTTTCCCCGAGACCAAAGGGCATCCATTCTCGGAAAAATAATGTACTTTCTCTAATCAAAACGGAGTGTTCACGGATTTTTTTCAAGCGAAGAGGATACTCTTTTTCTTAGTGTCATGTTTTTTTTATGTAGTGACCGGATTCAACAAAGAGGAAGATTCCAAGACAAAACTTTCCGAAAATTTTAAAAATTTCGAAAAAGAAAGCTTTAAATATTTTTAAAGACTCCCTGAACCTATCAAAAACAGCCAAGGTAGAGGTCATTTCAGAAGTGTCTCTACAGGCTCACCTAGCCCGATGGTTTTTGGAATTTGTCACAATTATTTTTTATATCTAATAGAAAATGAATTTGATTGTTGGCTTTTCATTGAAACACGCTTTTAATCAAAAGTTCAAAATAGGAGGCATGGTTTCGTTTTCAATGTAAGGAATGAAAATTGAAAATTTGCCAAAGATTATGATCTATTTGCGCATACACTTCTAAAATGAACTCTAACAATAAGATTTATAGATCTCATTAAAATTGACTAGATTTTTATCGTGAATATTTTCTGATGAATGATGATTTTAAAAAACCAGTTTTTTCATTTTTCAAGCCACTACAGGATGGAGAAAATGAAGCTTCTGCACTATTTTTCATGGATTTAAATGGATTTTGAGCACGCTTAAATCTTCCCGTTAATATTCTATCGATTTCCATTCCGTTCGTCTTTCAGTATCTTGTCAAATGACAACGAAACCTTTTATTTCACTTTTTGTATGACATTCATCGTTTTCCCCTTTGACTTTTTATTTGTCAATTGACAAATTCCCCCCCCCCCCCCCGCAAGAATCAAAGCGCTTTAAATACGAGAATAAATGCGTCCCTATCCTGTGGGTTTATTGATCCAAAACAAATTACAATATTATTGTTTCTCCGATTGTATTAATGCAAAGGATGAAAAGGGGAAAAAAATACTTGCAAAAACAAATAGAATGCCTCAGACAAACTCGGAGTTTCAGTTCACCGATCATATTATTTCCCTTGCTTTTACTTCCAATTTGGAGGTAAAAGTTACTCGGAGTGAGTAACTTTACATCAAACTTCTCAGGTTGCGTTCCTGGTAGCGTTCCCGCCGAGCCGCGCCGCGCCGCTCCGATACTTTTGATCGAGTTAATGTCCGTAATTCGGCCGCTTTTGATCAAAGCAAAACTGTTTGACGAGGAAGCTTTTGCGCTATATTATTTGGGTAGCTCTTCCAATCGCAATACACAAATCTTGAAGTATTTACGAGGAGCCTCGGCGAAATTGATTAGTCAAATATGGCTAGGTAGTTAAATCCGTGTCTAACTAGCTGCTCTGGGAACCAGCGAGAGCCGGGGGGCCGAGGCACGGAGTACATGAAGGGGGGGGGAGGAGAGACTACCTCGCCGGTTGTTCGGATTGGCCGGAAATGAATGGCGTCAGAATTTTAATGTCGTAATTAATTTCAGTGCTTAACCTGTCCGACTTTCAGCTCCTTTTCCCTCCTCCGTGTCTTGCGGAATGCATCGTTTGCCTTTCTGCGTTCACGGCCGCGACCGTGTCTTTGGTTCGGTCTTTATCGCGTGGTTATGAGAGATTTCGTCCCCATTTTTCAGCCAGTTTTTAAGGCAATGGGTCCGTTGCAAACTTTTATCACAGCACAATAGAGTGATCAATCTCATGTAAAATCGCGTGAAAAGTCCATTGGTGGCAGCAGAATGTCATAAAATGCAATAACAAACTCACAAGAGGCGTTTAACTGAAATCCAAGATGGCGGTAAAATATCGCGCAACCTGTATGCAAGCACCATGTACATCCAAGATGGCCAACCTCACAACATCGATCACAACTAATCACAACGCAAACAAACTCATAACTTCCGATGCTGTGAGGTTGTTGACGTTGGCCATCATGGATGTTCACGGTGCGTGCACACAGGTTGCTCGATATTTTTACCGCCATCTTGGGTTTCACTTAAACGCCTCTTGTGAGTTTGATACTGCATTTTGTGACTTTCTGATGCCACCAATAGACTTTTCACGAGATTTTACTTAAGATTTAACACTTTATCGCTGTAGCAAAAGTTTGCAACAGACCCATTTTCAAAGCAGTCCTATCATGTTCTTGTAAATTCTTTTAGAGCCCCATCTAAAAGTATTCGCCCTTTTATTTTAAGTCTCTTGGTCTTTTCTATAAAGTCTTTTATTTTAGACCATTTCCTTTTGCCGCTGTGGAGAACTTTCACGAATTAGGTGTAAAAACATGATTACTGATAAATTCATCAACAAAATGGAAAAACTACTTTCGAAAACTCTCTCTAATTTTTATTTTTAGACGAGTTATTTCTTACACAAAATATTGTTTTACCTGTAGATGGTTATGGTCTCTGTATTGTGTAGCAATTTGGGTCGTTAAAACTTACAGCGTGATGGTTATATTTTCTTAAAGTAAGTAAATAAAGTATTATTTGCAGTCATGTGGTTAATATTCACAGTCATACACAGTTAAAACTCACGATTAAATTGTGAATAGGGTTATTTTTTAACCATCCTCACCACTACACAAGATAGGAACCATCTGAGGGTAAAATTTACCCTTTCCTTTTCTTCAGTGCCTTGCTGCAAGCTAAAATATTGACTCATCTTCTTCTGAAACCATCCAGATTTCTTTGAACCTTCATGATCGAGACGACTAAGTTCAGTGATGGTCCGTGAGGGGGGGGGGGGGAGGCTCACCTACTCTACATTTTGGAATTGGGCTCAAAAAAAGGGGAAAACAAAGGCCGTAACACTTGAAACCCCCACTTTTACAGGAAGGAAGGCACAAGAAAAGATAAAAGCAAAATACGCCTCACTTTTGAGAACACGGAGCGCCATTGACTGAATTGTCAGACTATATAAATAAAATGACTCCATATTTAGTTAGCTCTAGTTTTATTAAATCATGAAAGAATCAAACAAATGTTTCTAATTTCCACTCTGCATGAGACTCTAAAGAAATGAGTTCACAGAGTCTGTTTACAAATTAAAACTCGTAAAGAAGATAAAATCCAAGTCTCAGCAGGCGAGAGGGCGTAAAACAAAAGTTCGATAATTAGTCGAGAAAGGTCAACGGACCGTGGAGGGAGGAGTTTCATTTGCATTTAAATGTCAAATAAAATCAATGAGTAAGGATGGATGCCTTTTGAAAATAAGTTCTGGATTTTGAGATTGCTTCACGCAGTTAATTTTTTCCCCTCCTCTCTCCTTCGAACGAGCTAACTTCTGACAAACTTATCGGGACCTAGTCCAATTGCTTAAGCGCAAAACGCAGCACCCGCATCGGAGGGATCTTAACTTTTAAAATTAGTCGCTTGTTCTGAATTGATACTTGATTCTTCTGCAGCGGCTCAATCAATCACTCTTTCGTTAACCATTAAAGACTGTCAATGAGCAACGCTATTGGTCGAGTACGTACTGTAAGACTCAATCGTTGCTGGGGCAACCAGAACTTCAAAGAACGCTCACCAGCCGATTCTGAATTCGTTTAATGGGGTAGATGCACTGATGCACAAGGGTCTGTTTACTCTTTTAAAAGAGAAAATGATGAGCTGAGAACAATGGTGCCTTCGGCCACCCCTCCCCAAGTGTCCCGCTTCCGGAGAAACACTCGTGTAAAGTTGCGGAACATCGTGTGTGTTGAGACGTCATAACGCAGAATGGGGCAGTTGCAAGAATCCGAAATTTGGTGTCTTAAAAAAAAAAAAAAAAAAAAAAAAAAAAAAAAAAAAAAAAAAAAGTACTTAATTGATGAGCTGAGAGCAAATAAAAAGCGTAGTAAGGCGCTCTTGGATTTGTCTTTTGTGTCCCGGATTCTGAGATACGCGCGCACGAGTAAAGTTTCAAAAAATCGCGTGTGTTTGGACGTCACAACACAGAATTCCCGTCTAAAACATTGTATTCTTGGTTAAATTTTTTTCTTCGGAGCTGTGAAGCCATTGGCGGATCCAGTCTTCGCAAACGGGGGGGGGGAGGCGAACTTTGGATTTCAGGCATTCGGTGACCCCTTTTTCCTTTTAACTCTCCTCCTTTCCCCCTTTTTTGGTCGACATTTTTTGCTCAATTTTGTATCCGCCAATGTATGAAACCTAGTTAGAAACCAAAGGCACCGAGCACTTTTATTTGCTCAAAAAAAAAAAAAAAATTAAAATTCAGACTCTTGCATTTCTTTCAGTGTTAGAGTGCACATTTTTGTTTGTCTCAAATGCTTACTAAGTCGAACCATTACCAATAAAAAGATTCTGAATAAAACATCGTCTGAACAATTTCAGCAAAATAAAGTCTGCTACGGTTTCAGAATTTCTTTCAAAACTGTGGAAAGCCAACGACGATGACCACGCAGTTAAGAACAGTGTTGACAAATGAAATGAAACGGTCCATTAAACTCAGGGCTGTCATTGTGGATCTTGAAATTAATTTTTTATTTCACCGATGATTTCACCGGATAACGAAAAATTACAGTGTTAAGGCCAGCAGTGTAACTTTAACCCACGAAAATACTCTGATTTTTATCCAATTCGTCCAGCGATGGGAGCAGCGTTCACTTTAGAATTTGCTGACATTTTGATATTTTTCGATCATTCCATCGATTAGAGAAAGATTCTTGATCATAGAGTACTTTCGTGCGTTACATTTATACTATTGAATTGAAGCGTGTAATCTCTTTGTCAACCATCCGTAATGATGATTCTGTTACAAACTTTTACTATACATCATTATGAAGTGTCGATTTATATCACTTGAAAATATAGTGTTTAGAATTTTAGATCATCAGAAAGTTCCAAACAAACTCACATCCACTCACAAACTCAATAAACGCGTAAATTACAAGATGGCTGTCGAACAGAGGCGTAGCGTGCAATTTGCCAACGTTGTACTATGTCCATTTAAACCCATGTAATAAGTCGAATGCGAAGGTGTTCACCGAACACCCAATAGTTCGATCTTTTTCATGGGTTTAAATGGACGAACTGCAAAGTTGCCAAACTGCACATATGCAGCATTGCCAACTGCAGCATATGAAATGCTGGAATCAGATGGGATTTCCCATTTCTTACCCGCTCATTTAACCGCCATCTTGTAATTTTGTTCAACGCGTTTTTTGAGTTTGAAGCAGTGGCGGCTCGTGCAATGTGGCAACAATGGATTTCCTCCATTTAAAACTGTGTAAAATAATCGATTACTTGGTGAGGCGCAGCGACTCACCTAGTATCGATCTTTTTGCATACGTTTAAATGGCAAAAGTGCACGGTTGCCAGATTGCACGAGCCGCCACTGGTTTGAAGGTGGAGTTTGGAATATTCCAATGCTCTCAAACATTATTTTCAAGTGCTTTTACATAGAATGGTATAGTCTATACCCTTCACAACGTTGTAGCAAAAGTTTGAAACAGACCATTAATCAATTATTATACTTACGATCTGCCAAACGGCAGCTCTGGTCAAACTTGTACGCATTTTAAGAGGCACCGGAGGAATTTTCACATGAAATCTGGCAATTGGGTGGGGCTGGTGTGAAAGAAACCAACTCGACGGACCAAGTGAAACTCAACGTAGTCATGGGAATCGGAAAAAACGCAGACGTCCACCCGTCGCACCGCGTATATAGAATTCCCGCCGCCGAAGGAAAGAAAGCTATGAAAAATATGAATCGGAACTTTATACCTGAGGGAATCCGTGAGAAAGTTTTTTTCTTTCTTTCTCCCTCCTTCAACTTCCTCGTTTTTTATCCCGTCCCCCCTCTCTTTTCCTCCCCCTACCTCCACTAACCAACCCCTTTTTTTTCGATGACATTGCTTGTTGGCACTTTGCCAGCCGCTGCGGAGTTGAGTGGTACGTTAGCTACTGTGTCACCAAAGCTGCGAAGCCAATAATTATTGCCCTCCGCGATGAATAGTGACTTTCGGTGCTTGCATGGTGGCATGTACAATGTACGCGGGAGGGGGCGAATAATGTAAAACCCTCCGGGGGCCCTGCGCATCTCCGACTGGCCCCAACCAACCCTAATCCTCCCGTATGTTGTATCCTGTCTCTCAGGCTTTTGTGCTATTGATCGATATATTTATCATTTGGGTGATAATTGCTCATTTTACACCAATCGATGGCCACTCTCCCCCCCCCCCCCCAAATTCTGAATGAACAATTTGCGGTGCTCCCTTCTCCCATTTACTTTTGTGTAAGAGCTGTTTGAGAAACTTATCGACGGATTGGACGATGCAGACAGAAAAATATCATCACATTTTGACATCGGACAGGCAACGTATCGTAGGTGACAACCCTTGTACCGATAGCCGCATTAAATAATGCATTGATTAACCGAGGAACTTGGTTTACAGCATTTGCAGTCACTTGTCAAACCTAAAACTCGCATTTTTCACGAGCATGATACACCACACCCTGCTTTAAAGTTGAATTGTATATTTAGAACATGCAGAAAATTAACGATTAATATGACACGTTTTGATTTTTCTGTTTTGAAGATACACATTTATACTTTGTGATAATTAACAAAATCTTTGGTAAATTGGTGATTTTATTCTATACACAAAGACTTGCAGCAGTGGTTGGACCATAACGATTAAATCACCATTGTGAGGATAGATTTTTTCCCCCATGAATTTATGTACACTGAGGTGATGCAACTCAAGAGCCATTCTTGACCCTTTTATATAAAAACCGTCTGACAACACGCAAACGAACGCCTTTAACTTGTCAGCGAAGCAATTCGTGGATACTTACTCGAGTTGCAAGTAAATGAGTTGCATGAAGTTGCCAAAATTTCATCGAATCAAGAGAATGAGGTGTTCACCACGTATTCAGGCAAGCTGTTTGCCCTGTTCGTTCGTTTGTTCGATAAGTTTGTTATCAGATTTTGGCGCAGTTTCCCGGATCGATGACATAGAGGGGTTTCCCTTTGCATTTCCCTGGAGTCGGAACGATGGATGGCTCTCGATAAATTTTGGAAAACTAACTCTCTATCCCCTGAAGGTGAATTTTAACATTTTGTTATTTGTTGACCTATCTGCGTCCTCTCATATCCCACTTGACTCGTGGACGAGCTCACTGAGGTTTTTCAACCCTCGGACTTTTCCCTCCTCATCTCCTCTTACGGACATAGTCCTTATACAGTGTGTGTCATAAGCCCCCCCCCCCCTCCCACTCTAAGTTTCGAATGGTATACACAATGCAGTGAGAAAAAAGCACCAAAATAGGCAGCTTTACTCCGCAAATTATCGAGTTTTTTTTAAAAACTGATAAAAACACCCTTTTCTTTTGTGAATAGGAAGAGATTGTCTTTTTAAGTTCTTATGTACCTCAATTTTTGATCGGGAAATGCTGTCCCTGCAAAAAATTGTTCAGGGCAGGATTTCTCGGTTAAAAAATTGTTATGTAAGAATTGAAAAGGCAATCTCTTCCTTTCTACAAAAGAAAAATGTTTTTCCAGGTTTTAAATAACTCGATAATATGCCAAGTAAAGCTGCCTAAAGCTATTTTGGAGCGTTTTTCTCACTGCACTGTGCGGTAGTAGATTTTTAAAAAAATGGAAGGTTAGAGTTTATTTAAAACTTAAAAGAAAATATTTATTGGCACATCCGAATTTAAATGGGGACACCTCGAAGAGAAGGTTTTGCTCCCTAACTCAAAAATTTAAAATTTTAAAAAGTTAAAAAAAAAAAAAAAATCCATCCTAAGATTGCAGGATAATATTAATCATTTCATTTTTTTTTTTTTCAAATAAAAACTTAATTTCGGATTGAAAAGAGAGTAAAATGACAAAATACAGCATTCCATTCACAAGCAAGGTGCAAGAAGTTCAATATTCCGATTGTCGAGACTGCGAAGAAATGAGATCAAGTGAGGGAGGCTGAGGCATGATCTCACAAAATATTAGTATTTCTCTCTTATTTGTGTTAAATATAAAAAATAAACAAGTAGATAAATAGATAAATACATTAAAATATACAAGTAGACAAATAAAAGATGGGCCAAAAGTTAATAAAAAAAAATAATAAATAGATGGATGGATTAAATATTTAAATACATTTAAGTTAACTAACTTAAAGGTATATTTAAAAGTTCAATGGCGTAGCGAACAATTTGGCAACATTATAATGTGTCTATTTAAACCCATGTAAAAGGTCGAATGCGAAGGTGTTCGCCGAACACCCAATAGTTCGATATTTTTAATGAACTTAAATGAACACATTACAACGTTGCTGCAACCATTATGGCGTGGTTGATAACCGAATTATCTCGTCAAATATGCCGCTTGGGCGCCAATAGGAACAATTTATAACACGCTTTTTTATTGACTGAAAGAAGCTAAGGAAAGGTAAAATGTTTTCAGTTATCCGCAAGCGTTTGTTCAAGTTCGAAAGTTTAAGGAAGACCACGCGTGATCAGAAATAAAAGTCGGCAAGGATATAATCTGTTGCACAGTTTATCCGAGGGAGAAGGGAAACAGATCCATACGATTTTACTTCGCTCGTGGGTATTTATGAAAAATCGTGATTTTCTTTCGCTCGCACCTTCTCTCCGTTCTGTCGCTCGAATTAGCGCACAATGGAATGAATAGTTCAAAGTATTGTCTCCTTAAAAAAAGGGGGGAGGGGGATATTTTGATAATATATTTGGATGTAAACATCTCCGAGCACTGGAATAATGAAACGACGAGAAAAAATAAAAATGAATAAACGATAGTGAAAATAGTGCAAGCTCGTAAATTTGCGCGCCTTCAATTTGTATGTTATGCAATTCCACGACTACAATGTAGGAATAGTTATCTCATAAACAATGCAGATAGATTGACGATTGACCACATTGTCATTGAAATACATAAAAGCATGGATCAGCATTTTTTTTTTTTTTTTTTTTTTTTTGTTCAGTTTCGAGTGAGAATCAGAGACTGACTTGTTAATGAAGGCACTGCTAGTCTCTTTTCTAAAGCATTTGGTTAAACAAAAAAAAAAAACGAGAAAACATTTTGCATCAAAGAGAAAAAAAACACACATCTCACACTTTGCAGAATACAGTTACTTAATAATACCACACATTTTGAGCTTTTTTAAATTGTTTCAGCCAACAGTTGCACACCCCATAAATTAATGTGTTTCCACTTCATTATTTGGATCGTCAAGTCATCACGAACTTCTGTAAATTTTCTTCTTAAATATGAATTAAAAACTTTCCGTGACAAAAACTTATTAAGTTCCGATCAAGTTTGGCAAGTTCAATTGAACTGATTGATTGTTCAATTGATTTTAAAATTGTCATCTCATCTTCAGTGTGCGAAATTTCTGCGGTAAGAAGTTTTTTCCTCCTGAAAAGTTGATCATCTCAAGGTATTAAACTATTAGTCATCTATTTACAATCATTTTACCAAAACGTTACTTTAAATACCAAAAGAAAAACAAGGTCAGCATTTAAGAATTGGAAATACAAATTTTATAGTTCCAGATGATTTTTATGAGGCTTTCCCCTCAATTTTTTGGCACCAGGCTGATAAACACGGTCGGTTTTCGGAGGTCAAATTAAGGGGTTGACCTGTTTTTTAACTTAGTCATCAACTTCGACCAAGATCTAGAAACTTATAACTGCGTTTGTGCATGCGCTGCACTTGTTTGAAACAGGTATTTGTATCAAAAGCAGACGGTATTCGATTTTTTGCATTCCACAGAAGTAGAAAAAAAAATGGAAATTTTTTTGGAAAAACGTACCCAATCTTTTTTTTTTCCTTGTTCGGACTATTCATTCTCAAGGTGCGGCGGTGTCAATGGTGCGAGGGATGCAGCAATGGTAACAGGAGGAAGGGGGGGGGGCTTATAGAGATGATAAAAATTCGTGCATCGTCTGTGTTTATCCCGCTTGTCGTCGGCTCCAGATTAAAGTTGAAAGTTGGGAACGTGGACGGAGTGATAATTTGCGTTTCTCATTTTTTTTCTTTCTTTTTTTTCTTTTTTTCTGTTTTTCAGCGGGCGAAAAATTTCATGTACGAAAGCGCAAAGGATGCGATAATAACAGCGTGAGGAGTATCATTTCTCTGTTTTTGTAGGAAACGAACGAACGGATGAAAGTCTATACACCGCCGTCCATAGCTGGAGCCACGATATTGTCTTTCTCCCTCTTAGACCGTTTGAGTGCATGTGTTAGAAAGTGACAGAAAAAGGGGTTGAAGTCACGTGACAGCCCCTATATCCATCCTTTTCTATCGCATGAGTTCAAATGGCTAAGAGAGAGAGAGAGAGAGAGAGAGAGAGAGAGAGAGAGAGAGAGAGAGAGAGAGAGAGAGAGAGAGAGAGAGAGAGAGAGAGAGAGAGAGAGAGAGAGAGAGAGAGAGAGAGAGAGAGAGAGAGAGAGAGAAACGATTTCCTGGCTACGGCTATGCCACCGTACGTCCACCCTTCTCTCACTCCTCTATTCTCGCGACCCCGAACCCCGCGCGAGCATTGCGTATGGCACGGCGAATGACCACCCCTCTTTTCTCGTTGAAATTGAAGACTGCGACGCGATGCAATGTTAGCTGCGGTGTCGATGCTTTCACATTTCTATCGGCAGAATCCATATGGTTTGTGATTTTTTTTCTCTCCTTCTGCCGAGCTTAACCAAGAAGTCGAATCAAACCTAGCCGTGAACCTCGAATCGCTCCCAGCTGCCTATTTTGACTTATTATATAGACTCAGAAGCGCAATGAGAAATTCTCTATTTTTTCCCCCTCATTGCAACACGTATGTTAAACAAGGATAGACAAGGGGATAAAATCCTCTCTCTCTATCCTTTTTCAACTCGTACATTCAAAGAGGAAATGAGAGTAAGGGAAGAGATCCTGGGCCCAATAAATGTATTGTACAACAGTGGCGGCTCGTGCGATTTGGCAACAATGGTTCCCCTCCATTTAAATCTATGTAAAACTATCGATTGCAGGTGAAGCGCTGCTTCACTGTCAAATCGATTGTTTAACATAAAATTAAATGGAGGGAAAACATTGTTGCCAAGTAGCACGAGCCGCCGCTGCGGTACAAACAAAACGGGCTTTAGGTCGTACCTGAAAATGGCGATTCTAACCTCATATTTCTTTAACGGCACATCGGAATGTTGATTTAAATCACATTATCCAAAGATTATTGTCTTCAGATTCAACTTTGGACGCAAACTACACCGCTAAAAAAGAAACGTGAGAACGTAACAATCCCTACTAAAAATGACCAGTTGACATCAGTTGATATCAGTTGAAATCAGCCTGATTTCAGTTGATTTTAGCTGATATCAATTGATGTCAACTGATGTCAGCTGCGGTCAGTTTTAGCACGGATAGTACTGCTAAAAGCAAAAAAGTGCCGCAACACTTTAGGAAGTAACAAAAATTAAACAAGTCAGGAGAACAAATCATAATCAGCCAAAAACCAGCACGACCCTGTTGGTGAAAAAAAGAACTAAAAATTCCCATTTGATTTTCATGAGGTGACGTCAGATTTCGGAGGTGCAATAGTATGCTGAAGCAATCATATCGATTTCGAAAAGTATGCCATTTTGCAGCGAGCTCGCTTAAAAAGTGTATTGCATTTACGTTTCGAAAAGTACAAAATTGTGTTGACGTTGATTTGACTTGCATGTTGGTTTAACATGTATGTGGACGTGTTAATGCTCAATCAAACGTAAAGCATGCTGAATGAACACAATGAAATAATCAACAAGCCGGTTTATTAGGAACAGTTTTACAGAACCGTAATGGTGTTTAGTCGGAACGTTAATTTAATATTACATCAAAGCATGAATGCGTTCAATTTTTTTTTTATCTCACCAGTCAGCATGGTGCATGGATACAAGGTTTAACAGCGGACCCTTCATATGGGGTCCACTTTTACCACAACATAGAAAAGTTTTATTGACATCACTGTTTTTCTCTCATATAAGAAGACTCAACAGAGGAGGAGATTGCTGAAAAGGGGGCTTATAAACTTGAGGACTGCTCATCTGTAGAAATTAGCATCATAATGCGAAATTATGATTTGTCGGAGAGAGCAGACGTCACGTTTACATGGCTTTTTCCGCCACTAACCTTAATTAGAAACGATTGGATGCGGCCCCGTTGCGTTGGGCTGATTCCTCGATTAAGTATTCCTAAAAGTTCTCCTTCGAGTTGGTCTGGCGAATTTCCCTTTTAAATGAGTTGGAAGCGATGTCCATTTCAGCGACGCTGCGCTTCTTAGACCTTATTTTGTTCTTGAATCCTCCTTTGACCGTTGATGCTTAAATAAGTCGCGGGTAGCCTGAAAGTGGGCAAAGTTCGACTGTTTAGCATCTGTTTATGGCTCGAGCTCATTTGCGTTTTCTCAAACCGACAAAGAAATATTTTGTGTGTTTGTTTTCTTAATCCTTTCTCTCTTCTTGCGTTACGTTTACTTCTTGACTGTAGTTTTTGCCGCAAGCAATTTTCTCATTTTCTCGCCTTGCTTTGCTCACACTTTACCGAATTCGCTTTTTGAACTTGAGCAGGAGCAGGGCGTGGGGGCTCAAAAATCAACGACTGTTTTTTTGTTTTTTGTTTTGTTTTTTCTTCGTGTTGCGTCACCATTTTGTCAAATGTTTCTTTCTTTGTTGTAGTCTCTTTAGCTCCTTCAGCCTCTGAATGCTCAAAAAAGAGGGAGAGGCTAATGCTATATCCCTCCCTATCCCTCGTATAGCCCAGAGGGCCGATCATTTACTTCATCGTTAAACCGATCGATAAGACTGTCTATGAGTGATGCTATTGGTCGAAAATTGTAAAACTTGGCTGTTGCTATGGTAACCATCGTTAAGAGTCTCGTTTTATAAAGGCCACTCATGAGTAACCTTTAAAAAACGGACACTATAACGATGGTTACCATAGCAACAGCCAAGTTTTACAATTTTCGACCAATAGCATCACTCATAGACAGTCTTATCGATCGGTTTAACGATGAAGTAAATGATCGGCCCTCTGACCTATTTATAAAATAATCTATCTTCAGAAGGTTTATTGAACTTCCAAGAAAGCAATACTTTTGCATAAGTTTAAATGGGAAAAATTATGGTTACCAAATTTTACAGGCCAGAACTGTAAAAAAAGTAATTTCGAACAGGTTATTATATTATAAAATGCTGGGTGTAATATCTTATTCCTTACTGATGGTGGTCTCCAATCGGTGACCACTGACCATCTAAAATTTGTCTTGTCCTTCTGGGAGATATACAGAATCAATCAGAGGTCAATGAGATTCGATTATTATTATAACCACGGCATCGATAAATGCAATAGGGTGTAATCCCATTTCATTTAATCGTATATTCCCCACCCCTCACCTCCCGTTATTCCGAGAGCCACTGGTTATCAGCGGCGAACGAGTCGTAATATGATTGGCATAAAATTGGTTGCTCCGAGTTTTGACAGAAAATAATCGAGGGATGGAAATAAATGCGTGGATCGCAGAGGTGGGACCGGCTAGGCTCAGCCACCACCTGGGTTGCCAAATCATCGTTCGCGGCACCCTATAGTTGCTGCAATGATTCAACGGTCATTACATAGCTGAATTAAAAGATTACAAAAATCTATCGGTATAGGAGCACCACTTGATTAGCACAGAGGAAAATGTTTCACTAAAAATGGTCAGAATGGGGCAGTTGCAAGGGTCTGAAATTGTGTATTTTTCATCAAGAAAATGATAGTACTTGATAAGCTATATAAGGACAATGGTGTCTTTGGTTTTTTTCCCAAGTGTCCCGGTTTTGAAGATACACACGTGTTAAGTTGTAAAAAATCGTGTGCGCAGTGACGTCAATACGCGGAATTCCCATTTAAAACAATGTATTTTGGGCCAAAATCTCATCCCCGGAACAATGGGACTTAATTAGAAACCAAAGGCATCTTTGTTCTCAACTCATCAAGTACTATCATTTTCTTTATAAAAAACACAACATTTCAGACCCTTGCAACTGCCCCATGGGGCTCTCGCAAAATTTTGCTGTGAGCAAATAATAAGTCCAATCTGATGTAAAATGCAAAGAAAATCACGAAAATCACATTACGAAAGTCTAAAATTTAGTGATAAACTCACATAACTGGTATAACGACAAGTTCGTAACGGCGCTTCCATGCAGGTACCATGGGAGGTTCTTGTCTACTCCGTCACTTTCTCTGTGGAAGCACGGAGATAAGTCTCAATGTAGATAGGGATATCACATGATACTGATACCTGCGTCTCTATGCCATTAAGCCCGATTCTGAGAGTGAATTTCGTGATATTTTAGTGTACTCATCGTCATTTTTACAGGTTTTTATGCAAGAATCAACTCTTCAATTCCCCTGCAGCAAAAAAAAGAGCCCCATTCTGATGGAACATTCCCTGAAAGAAATTCTAGCAGTTTTAAGGAAAATCTTGGTCTTTGTAGATAGAATTTCGGTAATTTTAGCTAGGATGTTGCCAGTTTTCACCAAATTATTCAGGGAATCGTCAGATCACTCTGGTGAAAAAATACCTTTTACCAAAAAATTATCTTGAAAACTTCCAGAAATTATTTTCCGGAACTGTTCATTGGAGTTCTGGCCATTTTTAGTAGACTATTTCTCTCCTTGTGGCACTCAGCTGAGATGGACGCAAAGCGGTGACCCTGGGCTGATTGCGAACCATCGATTGTTGATTTCGTCCCGTTTGAACCTATATGCTGCACGATATCGATAATTTAAAAATTCAACTGATTCTCCTTAAGATAGATTATTTTGTGTAGGTTTATATGGATAGTGTAGCAGTAGCGTAGCCGGGGGGGGGGGGGGGGTCCAGACCCCCTGGACCCCCCCCCCTCTGACATCAAAATTTGTCCTAAAAAGAGGTCATTTTTTGCGTTTTCAGACAAATTTTACCAAATTAGTTTCTTTGGACCCCCTCCCTCTTGACAATTTTCGGACCCCGGACCCCTTCCCCCCCAGAAAAATTCCTGGCTACGCCACTGGAGTGTAGTGATACGTCGTCGTTTGTATGCTATTATTATACGTCCATAATCCTTTTCCAATATACCTTCTTCAGGAATTTTGATTGAGCAAAAATATTCGCGTGTGACTTAAAAAGGGCATCAATTGCCCCCCCCCCCCCCCCTTTGATCTGAAACCCAGCTATAAAGTACTTCTTATACTTGATATCAGAGGATATATTTTATTTCTTATTTCTGAATCGCTATACTTAAACAAATCTTCACTGCAAATCATATGAAGAATAATTACAAATGAATTCCAATATTTTATTTTGTACACCTCATGGGTGCGCATTGCACAATGTTTTTGATGGGTTTGTTACATGATTAACGAATATTCCTTTTGATACGTGGATCTTGTTGAGTATGTAGAGATAATTGTTATGGCGCAACTATCATTGTCATTATTTGTCAGACGTATTAAACTAGATAATATACGCCGAAATTGCGTCTGTGTGTCTTCCACTCGAAACCCTAATTTCTTCATTCCTGCAAAGATGCAGAAAACTGATTAGCGCGATAATCACAAATCACTGTTTAAAACCGATTCGTTAAACTGACTATAAGGAACGCTTTCGGTTGGAGTATTATAAGACTTTACCATTCATTGCTATGGTGTATGGTAACCATCGTTAAAGTAGGTTCTCGTTAATTAATAATTAATTGCTACACTTGATTAGCCTTTAGGTAACGGGAACTTATCGATTCTTACGATGATTACCATGCAACGATCAAGTCCTCAAAGTCTTATGATGCTTGACCAACAGCGTCACCCACAGACACTAGAAAATCTGAGCGATCGGTGGAACAGAAAAGTAAATAATTGTTTCCCGCTGATCTAAGTCAACAACACCAATCCAAGAGCAGGTGGGTTATACACTATACAGTGAAGATACAAAAAGTAAATAGGGTTTTGTTTTCTTATATATTATGATGTTTCTCCTGTTGACCGCAGTTGATTGGGAACAGAAAAATTATTCAGTTTTTCGGATGCTGCTATATTCAGCTTTTGACACCCGCATCACTATTGCAGCTTGGGAAAGAGATCGAGATCAGCGCTGCATTGCGTTCATTTAAATGCATTAAAAAGGTCGAACTTATTGAAGTTGCACAGTGAATGCCCTCAAATCGATACTTTGCACGGGTTTAAATGGACGAAATGCAGTGCTGCCAAATCGCGCGTGACGCCACTGCATGAAGGGTAGTTTGAATCCGTTTTGTCCTATTCGCCGCTCAAACGGTGACATTCCTGTTATTTTTAGATATAATCGCGATATAAATCGTGGCACGGCAATTTTCTCGACGGATCCCACAAGGTCCACATAGGAAGATAGATATTCGTTAACCATGCCGCTGGATCATTAAAATATAAATTAGCCTAGTTTATGCGAGGGATCTCAACCCGGGTTTACGAACCCTGGTCGAGATTCTCGCATAAACATCATAGTTTTCGCTGAACTCGGGTTCAACTGATTTAAACCTGAGTAGAGTCGCTGAACTCGGGTTGAGATTTTGCGCTTAAACACCTCGGAGTTCCGAACCCGGGATCATGCGGCACCGATGTCACCAAAACGAGCCAGGGTATAAACAGGCGTCTTATGCGGCCGCACTTGTCCGCACCGCACAGAGCATCGCCGCCATTTTCGTCAGAAATGTAAACAAACATAGATAAAAAGAAGAAAGAAATCCAGGGGGGTGATCACGGAGGATCGGATCGTTTCGTTATCGTTATCGTTATCGTTTGCATTAAATCAAATGGGCTTGCTTCTGCGCAATTCGATCGCGCAGGTGATCTCCTCCTCACCTCTTCCTTCTTCAAACGATCGAGTAAACGACAGCCTCCAACTCATCGCTTCCTTTCGACCGTTTCAATCGTTACGAGAGGCTCAAAACGATTCGATCAGTTGAGCCACCCATAAGGTTACATGTAAACGATGACGATAACGATAGCAAAACGATCCGATCCTTCGTGATCACCTCCCTGAGAACTCGAGTTCAAATATACGGGTGTTTATGCACTAATCCGAGTTAGACCCAGGTTGAAAGCCAACCCCGGTTGGCTCAACCCAGGTTGAGATCTCTCGCATAAACAACGCTAATCTATCTCCCATTCACAAGCGCCACGCGAAGCAACACCTAACCTAACCTACTGGCTAGTGCAATGGCGGATCCATAAAATTTTCTGGGGGGGGGAGGCAAGAATTTTGATTTGATGCGTCCCAGGAATAAATTTTTGGGGTATTTTCTATTGAAAAAAGCATCATATTAGGCGGGGGGAGGGGCTTGTATCCTCTAGATCTGCCACTGGGCTCGAGAACAATCGATATCCATATTCCTTCTAATTTACCCCTTGCAGAAGAATCGATTGCTTGCAGAGGTTGACATGAAAAAACTAGAATTTTAAGTACTCTTTTCACCAATTTTAGCCTCAGTTTAACCTCATTTTTGCCTCGTTGCTGGTTCATCACAGCAGCTCACCGAAACAAATTCGTCGAACATAAAGTCCGAGTTGGTTTTCCCATTGAATCTTGCATCGTTGGAAGCGAGATTGCTCTCGCGGCCTGCATCAAAGAGGTCAAATCGCATTACAATACAATAGAAGTGCAAAATTTGATGTTATATTCGCTCTGTTGCCAAATCATTAATAAAGACAAATAAATAAATCGATGATACTGTAAATAAAGGAATGAATCAATACGTAAAATAATTCAATAAGAAAGGAAAATTAAGGAGTGTTAGCAAGTGGATAAATGAATCGTTCTATTAACGTACCAAACACCGATTTCGTGAGAGAAAGTATCACTTCCGGTCTTTTATTGATAATGGTGGGGGGGCATTCAGCTGTAATAATTGTTGAAATCAATACAGACTCAATAACGCTGACACTGTACTGGTTGCATTGATTCAGTGTGTATACTTGTCAAATAGCTCCGTGAATCATAGACTGGCGTATTAATGACTTTACAAGCAGCAATTCAATGAGAGCAACGTGAAAAATACAACCCACAATCCTGACGAAATACAAATCGTCAAATTTTAGATTCAACTTATTGCGACCCTATTCGTTATCCCTTGCCTCTCTGAAGACCATATCTTTTTAATTTTTTTTAAAATTTTTTAAGTTTCTAATTTGTCCAATTTTCTTCAATTTTTTCATTTTTTTTTTCAAAACAAATATAAATGTTTTTCAACTTTTTGTTTAGTTTTTTTTGGTGTGCTGATTTTGGTCAGTATGGATCCAAGATTAGAGTGGAACGCAAGTATATTTTGTAGAATATATTCAGCATCGAAGTGAAAAGGGTTAGAATCTACGCATTCAATCTTTTTTCTTCGAATCTCTTCGTTCCAAATTGCCAGTTCCGGCAACGGTGGGCGGAATCTCGTTGTATGTGCCTCGCTGCGATATTACGGGTAATGAGGTTAATTAGTCGGAGTGAAATGCACGTCACAATTACTATTAAAAATTGAACAAAGCCACTTTATTGGATTGGGTCGGTCAGTCGTCGGTGGGTTTCGGTTTTGAATCACAGGCTCCACTCTCCATGGTGGAGCAGGTCAGGGTAGCCAGCCACCCGTTTCGCTTTCCAGTTAATTTCAATGACTGAGATATCAACTCGACTCTTGGCCCATTCCAGGATGTCCAGGCTCAACCGCAATGAATATCCCCTTCGATCTGATGGACTAGAATGCATGCTCTCATTATACCTTGTACCCATTCAGAGGCAGAATTATGATCGATCTTTATCAACTTTACAGTTATTTTATTTTGCTTATTGTTTTATTTTACTAGTTTTTTAGAGGAATACACATATTTTATGGTATTTAAATATATCATTGGATGTGCCACATACGCCTGGTACTTACAAGACAATATCGTAGCAACGCGACGGGGGAAGGTCAAAGAGGTCCAATAGGTCTTCTAACTTAATCTAACCTAACCTCGCTTCTTTCACATCCAAATTCTCTCCTAAAATGATAATTTTTCGTAGTGGCGGTTCTAGATATTTTTCAAGGGGGATGGCTAAGGTACGCAGAAAAGGGAGGCTTAAACCTACTTATTCAACAAAAAGTACAAAATTTCCTCGAAAATTCTTTCGTAGATATAGTGTTAAAGGGGGGGAGGGCCACAGCACCATAGCCCCCCTTCTGGACCCGCCTTTGATTTTTCGCGTTTTTTTAGAAAATTTTGACAACTTTTAGACTAAAGATCCGGTAAACGCTAGTGACTTTGGTTGTACCTACAATTTTTGAAGTTATTTTTCCATAACGAGCAAGAATATATTTTGAAATGGACATTTACTATAACGTCATCTTACTTCCATCAATCAAGCGCTGTCCGCATGAGATTCCGTATTGATTGATTTTTAAGTCCCCAGGGAGGGGCTTATGGATCTTAAAGCAATCTTATGAGAGTACACTTATACACTAGCTCACAATTAAACTACGGACATTCTTTAGGCTCCATAAACTGTTCAGACAAGGGTATGTGAAAGGTTTCTATCAAATTTTAAACATATTTATCCAATGCAGGGACTTATATTTATAGTCACAAATTTTTACCTACTCATGGTAGAAAACGAAAAATCCCGAAAAAGTTCTTCCTGGAGATTCATCAGTTTTTTTTTTCAAAGACACACAAAAAAAACAACAACAAAAAGCAAAAAACAAAAACCGAGAATAAACCCGCATCCTATAATCGTTCTCAAAAAGTTATTGTGACTGGGATAATTTGAATTTGGCAGACCTTACAAGTGAATTCACGTTGCAAAATAGTTTAAGAGTATGATGAATGTTAAGAAAGAAATCTTTTGTTGCAACCATCATACATTTAACGCACTGTTTGATTTGTTATGTACCGAGTGAGAGATCGATCATAGTCTTGGTCTAGCCCATTAGCATTACTTGCTACGAAGAGGTTGCAAAGACTTGAACTTATCAAACCATGAGTTTTTGAGGGTTAAATGAGTTGCTACCACACCTTTTATCGGTTGATTCGTTTTAAGCGTGCCCATGGAACATGGCACGCTTATTCCGATCGTTTTGCTGCTAACAATACATATAATACAATTTATACAATGTAATAAGGCAGCCTATGCTTTCCACGTGTATTCCTATGCTGAGTGGCCTAAAGTTGAAAATCGGCTGTTTTTGAATTTTGTGATTTTTTCCTGTAGTGTCTGTTGCGTTTTGAGGATTGCAATGGTACAATTATGAAATCGTACCTTCTAAAGTTTGCAGCAAAAATAGTTGGATTCATTTTAATGCTTTAGTTTTTTTATAATTCCAATTAAACGACGGACTCACCACTTTTGAGGGGTAAGTGGAGTGCGGTGAGGTAATATTTTGCGTTTTATGTTGCCAACTTTGTTGTAATTTTACTCTGCTGTGTTGGTTTTACGATGAATAAATTTTTGTTTGTTTTTATGATTAATTTGTTATGTTGGACATTGTTTTTGTGTTATTTTATTACGTTTATTGAATATATAATTGATTTTAAAGTACATTCGGGGTTTTTTCGTACGGGCGGCCGATAACGAGTCGTTGTGTGATGTTTTTTTTTTTTTATTTATTATTGTTTTGCAGCCGGTGATTGTTTGGCTGCATTGGCTGCACTGCGGCTCACCTGTTCACTAATTTGATAATCTTTCTCTGTGAATGTCTAGAGTCAGCTGATATTTTCGAATAGAAGGCGCGAAATAAAACCGATACAGATCATGGTTTTACTTATAGGATACCTTCTCACAAAAGTAAAGCTTCAAGAAGAACCCGCTAGAGAGCGCGGAATGAAGTAGTCACGTACAGTGACTGGATAAACCACAGTGCGGCCATTTCGGTCGTCTTTCTGATTGGTCGGATTTCTTAGATCGCAAATTTGAGCATTTAAAAGTATTTTTACAGTTTTATAGGGTTCTCATAGGTAAGTTAGACACGACTGAAGGGCTTCTGTCACATTTGAAACATATTGGTGCGCAAAATTAAGAGAAATCAACGATTCCCCGTAACTGACCCCCCGCGGATGCGCACCCAACTTAACACGGGCGCCATAGGGAGAAAGTGTGTTCCTGAGTTACTCGCAAAAAATATCGCAACCCCCCGCCCTATAAATGGTTTAGGTACATAGCATTAATGACTTTTTTCAGACAGGGGGTAGAGAAATCTTCATTCCGAAACCCAAGAACAATCATACTCCCCATGCTGCCAATGCTAAAGTGGGTGCACTCTTGAGGGGTGGAGGGCAAATGGCCGCACTGACGTTTCTTTGCCTTTATTTGATCAGCTGATAAATGATTTTTTTTTTTTTTTTTTAGCGCAATTTTTAACATTCAATCTTTTATGGGTTGAAAATGGATCTCATTAAAATAAACAAATTAGATCAGTATTCTTTTAATTTTTTAGTTTCGGGAATTGTTACAACATTAACGCCTGTTCGAAAGTGTAAGCGAAGTTATGGTTTTTGTATTATTTTTTTTAGAGGACGAGACAGGCTCAATTAATGGTATTTGTTTTGTTGAAAAGGGGTCCATCCAGCTACCATTAGGAGTGCCCCCCCCCTCAAAAATGGATGAAACTTTCAGGGATGATAGAGCTAAGCATCATCTTTCAGAATATCTGCAGTTTTTTGAATTTGGTCAACTGGGAGCGGGAGTGCAGGGGGTCAAAGTCAAAACCTCCAATGCTTCATAACTTTTGAACGAAAATAGATATTGACGTGAACTTTGCACCAAAAGATGCGTATTTTAAAGATCTTTCGATTGATGTGCTACAGTGTTTAGTTCAAAAATATTTGACCCTTTTTTGCATTTTGTTATACTTTTGAAGTTTCCAAAAATCCGTTTTTTGAGTTTGAAAAATAGGCGCAATGAAGGAATCTGAACGAAAAACTATAGCGGCCATATATGATTTGAGAATTTTGAAAAACTTATGTCAAAAATAAATTCAGCGACCCAAAAAACCCGCTTCCACCAAGTTTCAATGAATTTCATCGATTATTGGTGGAGCAACAAATTTTTTTGTAGAATCGAAAGTTGGAACCCTATTTTTGGCCTAGATTTGAAACTTTGCGCGGTCATAACTCTTGAACGAAACGTTTTTCGGCATCGCGGTTTGCGCCATCTGAAAGCTTATAAAATCAGCTTTCTTCACAGAATTTTTTTGTTCAGATTCCTACGTTGCGCCTATTTTTCAAACTTAAAAACGAATTTTTCTCTCTACTTTTAGATTATAAATGAATTTTTACATCTGCATTGAGGGTTTTTTCGAGAAAAGTTGAAAAATGTGTTTGAACCCCCCAGAATACACTCCAAGAGGTTGTCAGGAGCTTATGAAAATATCAGAAATGAAAAATTTGGAGTCAATTTTCTGTCTGATTGTTTTGTTTCAAATCATTTGTTTCAGTAATTTTCGAGAAAAATGCCAGCAACGGATGCTCTGGCTCACTTTGTATATAAAATATAGTAGAATTCTTTTATTCTATTCAGGTCCTCTGGTATTTAATCACTGTCCGATGAGTAAAATAATTGAAATCTAATGCGCTGAGTCCTGACTATACTTGCTCTCTTTGAGAGGATCCAAAAATTAAATATAATCATCAAAGGTACCACTATACGGCCAATTTTGTAAAATAAGCACATGTATGGAGAGGGGGGAGGGGTGGAAGCTTTTATATGCGTAACTTTTTTTGCTTCTCATTGATAGAATGTCATCGAATGAAAGGCTAGAAACTCTGCAACTCTGGTAAGCAACTCTGTTTGCTTGAAGGGACGCATCGCAATGAAGTAGGGGACTACACTGATTATAGTTGTCAAAGTTGATGCATAAATTATTAATACTTAAATTAGTATGTACGTCTGTAATGTTTTTACTGGATGCTAATCATAGCATTTTTTCAAAGTAGATGATTCAGCTTAATTTTATCTTGAGTATTCACCATAAGGTTTCTCTGTACAGTAAAGCCTTTAATGAAAACATAGCAGGAATTGCTTTTATTGACATTAATTGTAATTGTTTAATTTTCAGATCCAAATCGGCCAATACTGTGTCTAAAAATTCAGATATTGAAAGGAATGACTCTATTTCGTCTCTATCAATATGTAGACATTTATTAATTACCTTCTTTTACCTTTCATCAGTATATTCCACCAACAAAACCATGGCCTACCCATCTTTTCTTTCTCATTTTATTAATATATAAATAGAATCTTTTACATCCATTCAACGCAGAATCATTTAAACTTCAAATACTCTATAATCAGTGATTTCATCCAAATTTTCATTATTGAATCATTCATGTATATTATAAATCTATTTATTCAATTCATATGTTAGTTACAAACTACAATGTCTCCTTAAGAATTGCTGATGCATTTCAAACAACTGTAATCCACAAATGAACAAAACACTCAACCAATTGTAATGTGTCACTGCAAAAACATCGACTCTAAAATATTTTTTTTCAAATATACGTCTCAAATGCATATACATTGTCATATTTTCTTAATCAAAGCTCCAACAGCACTTCCTGTACCTTAAATAATATACAATAAATTGACAAATCTTCTCCCATGAACTACATTATAATAAATATATTTGAACCATGTATGCGTAAGCCTTTATGCAAAACTTATTTCTGCAAAACCCAGCAGAGCAGAAGACCAAATGAAACAACTTATGCGCAGATTTTTATGTTTACAATTCACAGGCACGCTTTTCCAATACATGCAATGTATCGGAGCTTCCCTGCTTGTTTTGTTTCGGAACAATCTAAATTCCTGCATCAATACACATTGTTGTTATGGATATGACGAGGTTTACTACCTAGGACCCTCAATCAAAATCAATTTAAAGATACACTGAGAAAAAAATGTATGCGATTCAACAGTCTATTTGTTAAAAATGGTAAGTACAAACATACATTTGTTGATTTTACAAACAGGTTTCAAAAAGGTAAATCAACAATCATAAAAGGTAAATCAACAATTCGATTTGCCAAATCAAGAATCTGTATTCTCGATTGATGATTTAACAAATCGAACTGTCGATTTACCTTTTTGGATTTTTGATTTAACAAATCGGATTGTAAAATCAACAAAGTGGCCAGTTCAATCAACTAATGCGTTTGTACTCACCATTTTCAACAAACAGCCTGTTTAACTACCTAATTTTTTTCTCGGTGTAGCATTTTAAGACAACTTGGTTTTCCCATATTTGTTTTGTTTTTTCTAGGCTTTCCAGTAGAAAGCAATAATGCAATAAAACTCGTTGTTAGTGGACGCGTGTACTTTTAATTTGGGCGTTATGTGCAGAACAGTCGAAAATTTACCGGCCAAAAACAACAACCTGTCCTAATACGTCCGTCACTCATTTAATGTCGTATGCGCACCATATGTCTGCATTTCAAATCTGTGGTCGTGTTCCAAATGCAGGTCGACACAGTTTGTAGCGACGCACACTGCGTCATAGTGGAAAAATACAGAAGCGGGCGTAAAATCTTCCTCTTATTTGAATGAAATTGCCTGAATGTTCGTTCATTTTTTTTTCTTAAAAAAAAAAAAAAAAAGGTTGCCGTTTAACTTAAACATCCCCGAATTGAGACACCTGTTATAGACTCGGATTCTTGCATTGAACTTTGACTTGCGAAAAACAGCCTCCTGATTAAAATTCTTACTGTTAAATTTGTCTAAATTAAAGTGGCATTCTGCTTGGTTCTTGAACGCTTGAAAGCCGCAAAATTGTTTAAGGGTTGCCGAGTAGCGGCGGCCCATGTCGGATGGGGCTTTGGTGGCTCAAGCCCCCCCCCCAGATTTTTTTTGGAAAATGGCCCCATAAAAGGGGGAAATGAAATCCGTACCACCTGAAACGCCTACCCGCCTACACTTTTATCAGGGCTCAAGAAAAGTGAGAAGCCAGAAAAATAAAAGAGTCATCACATTTTTTCAAGCCTCCCTCCCTTACTTTTGAACCAACAGACCGCCACTGTTGCCGATATTTAAAGCATTACAAATGTCGACCAGGATACGTTATTTTTCAGGTTATAGTACTGTTGACAGAGGGAGCAGATTTTTGCAATTTTTTAGGATATTTTTTTTTTTTTTTTTTTTTTTTTTTAAATGTCATTTATTTTATTTGTTTCAGGTGAGAAAAGTATTCCACATGCAACTCAACGTGGGTTATTCTACTGCCAATTAAGTATATAGTACTGACAATTGCCTTGGTAAGACCAGACTGCGTTTTTTACACATTGCTTTAAAGTGAAATCCATGACGCGAATTTCCAGCTTCTCATTGCTTCGACGATATGCTTGCATTGCATATCAAGCGTACGCACGCGATAGTACGAGCAGTGGCAGCGCACATTGGATTAAAATAAACATGTTTTTTTGTCCATGAAACGAAGCTCTATTTTCCCCTCAGGAAGTGTTTCAGTCCTGACACTCTAGTATGTAATTTAAACCATAAAAACCAAATGATTTAAAAATATAAAATTAACATATCATACATTGGTTTCCAAGTTCTTCTTACACGTAGAGTTCTTCATCTTCTTTTTCTCAATACCAACGTATTTGAATTATACTTTATGGGAGTCTGACAACCTTTTCGATGTTATGGGCGTTGACGTCGATATAAAGTGTAATTTTCGTCTACTAGGACATATTTTTTGAGACGTTTTCAAGTCCATTTAATGAACAAAAACTCAATTAATTCAAAGGAGTGGTGCTGAAATTCAAAATTCTTTCCTGCCGGAAAGGTTTTTGGTTAGTAACATAGCAAAACACAATTGTTTTCCTTTTTCTCCAGAACCTGCCCGTAAAATTGATGTTTGATTACAAAACTATGCCCCCGTCGCGTCGGTCGTGCCTATTCAGAATGTTAATCTTAATTCACTGACAAAACTAATTCTTAAACTTTATTACTAAAGTTAAATACTAATATTACTATTACCAGAAGCACAACGATACGTGAACCATTGGAGATTGCGTGCTACTTTCAGAATATGGTCAAAGTACCAGAATAAATTACTCCGTACTAGGAAACAAACAGTAGATATTTTGAACAAAAAATAGTTGAAAAACTATGTTTTAAGCCAACATGTTGTAGTATCACGATCAGAGTGTCGTTAGAAACACAGCTCTACCAATTGACACTCGCCTGGATAATGCAATGGAAAAAAAAAATAACTAGAACAAAAAAAAATAACTAGAACAAAAAAAAAATAACTAGAACAAAAAACAAAAAACAAAAAACAAAAAACTGGTAGACTTTACCATCTCTATAGCTGATTTTGGAGTCTGCTATATCAAGTATGGTAAATTTTACCATCATATGGTAAATGCAAAGTACCTTGCGGTGAAATGTACCAACAGGTTATCTTAGGTTACCACAAGGTACGTTGCATTTACCATATTATGATAGTAAAATTTACTTTACTTGAAAGCAGACTCCAAAATCAGCTATGCAGATGGTAAATTCTACTAGTGTTTTTTTTCTTCCGTGTGTTCACTCTGAAATGAATAACATGTCCCTGGTTTGCTTGTGGACTAAACAGTTCCTCCCTTGCGTGAAATGTGTAAAGAAAATCATTTCAATGTGAACATTATCCAGACAAGTGTCAATGGATAGAACTTTGTTTCTTACGACACTTAGATTGGAATATTACAGTATATTGGCTTAAAACATAAATTTTCAACAATTATTTTTTTGTTCAATTTGAAAATGCTGATACGAATAACTGATTTGCAATGGACATTTCAGTAAAAGTACTACCCTTTACCTCGGTTCACTTCTCGTTGCGCTCTTGGTATTTTTGAGGCCTCCTTTTTTTCAGTGTTGATTTTTCTCTCTAAAATGATATCCAGAAAATTTGAATGTTTCAATCGACCGTGCGTTGTGACGGGTGGCGTCGGCGGTGGCGAGAATCTAGGCGCGAACACAACACGGGACTTTCGCGAGTGGTGCCTCGCTTGATGCAATGCATGTGTTCATCACTCCGACAGCCATGCTAAAATTTGCGTGCACCGTAACAAATACGATGGGCGAAGGATGTGAGAGAGGGAGAACCTTTTACACTCAAAAATGTGAAAAATGGCTTCCGCCCAGGATGCATAAACAAGGCGCATTGTCGAAACAAAACAATATTTCTGTGAAACGTGACTTGCCGCTGAGAGTTGTAACATGATACAACAAGCAGCACCACGTTTCCGCACTTCGGCTCACAATCAGTTTTTCGCGGAAGTATCGCGAGGCGAGGAACTCAGTATCAGAGGGAATCACAACACTATAATACTACATGGTCTTTTTATAAATGCAATTTTTTATAAGCTGGAAACGATGCAAATTCGGTCGGATGATCACGCTCAAAGACTTTACAGTTTTCAGTTTGCATATTATTTAGATTTGAAAAACCTGCCCGATAGGATCCGATCGGAGGGCATTGGGCAACCTGAATTGTCGATGCGTCCTGGGAATGGGTCTGTTGCAAACTTTTGCTACAGCGCTAAAAAATGTACAATCTGATGCAAAATCGCGTGAAAAGTCCATTGGTGGCATCAGAAAGTCATAAAATGCAGGATGAAACTCACGAGAGACGTCTAATGAAAGCCAAGATGGCGGTAAAATATCGTGCAACCTGTATGCATGCACCACGAACATCCAAGGATTGCCAACCTCACAACATCGATCACATCCAATCACAACGTAAATAAACACATAACCTCTGAAGCTGTGAGGTTGTCAACGTTGGCAATCCTTGGATGTTAAAGGTGCATGCATACAGATTGCTCGATATTTTACCGCCATCTTTGATTTCATTAAACGTCTCTTGTGAGTTTATTATCGCATTTCATGACTTTCTGATGACACCAATGGACTTTTCGGGCGATTTTATGTACGATGAAACACTCTCTTTCGTTGTAGCAAAAGTTTGCAACAGATCCATTGATCTCTTGCAAACTTTTGTTACAACAATAAAGAGTGTTTCATCGTATGTAAGAATCGCCTCAAATGTCCATTGGTGGCATCGGAAAGTCATGAAATACGACAATAAACTCACAAGAGACGTTTAATGAAATCCAAGATGGCGGTAAAATATTGAGCAATCTGTATGCATGCACCTTTAACACCCAAGGATTGCCAACGTTGACAACCTCACAGCTTCAGAGGTTATGTGTTTATTTACGTTGTGATTGGGTGTGATCGATATTGTGAGGTTATGGCTATCCTTGGATGTTCGTGGTGCATGCACACAGGTTGCTCAATATTTTACCGCCATCTTGGATTTCATTAAACGTCTCTCGTGAGTTTTATACTGCATTTCATAACTTTCTGATGCCACCAATGGTCTTTCCATGCGATTTACATGAGATTGAACACTCTATAGCGCTGCAGCAAAAGTTTGCTACAGACCCATTTGGAAAATACGGCGAGATTTGAGTAAAATTGCCACTAAAAAAAAAAGGGAAAACAAAAATAACAGAAGAACAACAATATGTGAACTAAGGTAAAGGATGCTACTTTTACTAGAATATCTAATTTTTGTACCGTAGTTCTTGAAAATGTTGAGGAAATTCTGAATGGTAAGGTGAACACCCCAGTTTATTGCCGGCACCCCTTTTGTACCAATACTCGGTACTTATGTTTCACAATGTGAAAAATATTAGTTTAGTGGCAATTTTGGTGTTTGTCGTATTTTTTTCGAATAATTCACACTTGAGGTCTCAGAAAAGAAGCACACAAAACACCAGTATTGCCACCAAACCAATACTTTTCACTTTATAAAAAACGGGTGCCGGGTACTGGTGCAATTTTAAGAGGGGTGCCGGCTACTGGGACTGGGGTGTTTACCTTACTGCGACCATATTCTGACAGTCACACCAGAATTTTCTTGTAAAAGCATATCGTTGTGCTTCTGGTAATTTTATTAGAAGCTACGAATTGTTTTTTTTTAAGTATGGGAATTAATTTGTTTAATAAATCAATTTCTTAACAATACGAGAGTGATAAAGCTGGTGATGTGGAGATTGAAAAGTTTGCGTCAGTTTTTATACTGTTAATATAATATTCAGTGGCGTCGCGTGCCATCTGGCAACAATGCAACAGCTCCATTTGAACTCGTTTTATACATCGAATTTTCCTTGTGCACTGTGCATCCCCTGAATTCGATCTTTTACATGAGTTTAAATGGGTATAATACATTGTTGCCAAACTGAACGCGACGCCACTGATAATATTGAACCGAAATCAGACTTTCATTGGCGCAGCCAGGGTCTCTCTTCCATCTCTCTCATTTTCCCTTTGAATGAGGAAGTAGATAAAGGATAGAAAGAGAGGGTTTTATCATCGTGTCTGTTCTTGTCTAACGCACGCATTTCAATAATGAAAATAGGGAGATAGAGATGCGCTACTGATACTATAAAAGTTTGAAGCTGCGTGAGTTCCTTAACTTGCCGCATCTTCTACGGGATGTCTCATTTTTCGGTGTATCGTGGAGACTGCCTCGGTGCCTTGCTTTCCTGCAACATCAGTTGCTTGGTTTTGGCGATCTAAATGTATTGTGTTTGCTCGGTGTGTGATTTATTTATTTTATTATTTATCATGATACTTTTTTTTCTTCTTTTCTTTTTTTTACCAACCAATATTAAAAAATAAAACAAAGGGAACACTTTTATGAAACACTACGTATGAAATCTAAACTCAGCCCTAGGACTTCATGGCAATTTGTAAAATTTTGGTTTCTTAAAGGTTGGATTGAACTCACGTGGATAAAAAGTGACTACGAATCTTTTGTGTGCATACAAATAGTGTACATATTAATAGTGTACATACGAATCTTTGATAATCAAAAAAAGGAAGAGCAAACATGTTTTTATTAAAGAACTAACCAAAACTCAAGGGTCATACCATCATAACTGTCTCACTCGCAACATTTCAAAACCACATTTTTCAAACCGAAAATGTGGAACTTTTAGCCCACTAGTGGTGCGTAGAGAAAGTATATCCTTCCCAACCCATCGCTAAAAATTAACGAACTCGAAATTTAGTCAGAATTTGATTTCAAAATTTTACGAGAAAGACAGGTCATGATGGAATGACCATTAAATACATTTTTCATTTTTAATTGTGAAATGATGTGAAAAGGATTCATCACACTGAAAAGAAAAAAGAAACAGTTCGTCTGACTAATAATCATTATTGGTAAAATTTGCGCATTAAATTTATTGGTCGTACTTACCCAAGAAATAAGGGACCCCAACCAATAAATTAGGTATCAAACCAATAAATTGGTAATCGGTGCCAATAACTTGGTAATCGGTAAGGTACACCCACTTTTGTTGATTGCGCTTGCCCCAAATAATTGATCCCAGTTACTAATTATTGGTTCCAATGCCTAATTTTTTGGTTAAGAATACAATCAATCAATTCGATTGCGCAAATCTCACTAATAATTAGTCGGAAAAACCAATTATTTTTTTCCTGTGCATGCGCATATGCAAACTAAAAAAAAAAAAAAAAACCAAAAAAATTAAAAAATGAAAAACAATCCCTTGTTCCGAAGTTTTCAAAACCACGGACAACAACCCAAAACAGTTGATTCTTTCCCTTTCCAATTCTCCCCCTTGGATGATAGCATTACAAAATATTCTCCATGGAATGACATCTTGAAAGTCTTTAATTTCAAAAACACGAACACGCGGACGCGGAAAAATACGGAGAGAACCTTTAACGGCCAGTCAATATATAAATTATTGCAAGTTTTCCATATGATAGGAAGAGAATCGAGGAATATTTGTAGAATTCAAGGTCCCGGGTGAGCGATATCATAACACCTCAGCAATAATCGAGGAAAACGAGCCGTGAAGGCGTGTGGGGCTGCTAGGATCCGAAAAGAAACGAGGGAAAAGCTTAGGGAAAAAAAGGGAGGGCTGGGACTCGAATATTTGAGCACAGCTGCACAATAAATCGTGAATGTGCTTGAACACGTACAAACTCAACAACAAGCGAACGCGTCTGTCCGACCGTTGCGCGTTGCCTCTTGCCTCTCTGTCCGTTCGTTAAGCTAACACGTGCAAAGCAGAGCGCACGCGCCTTCTAAAGTCTGAGCTGAGCACGAGACGAAGAAAATTTTCGCGTGGCCTACAACGAACATTCAATCATCCTATCATAATTTCAACGTTAACATCACGCTTACAAACTTACAACACGCAATATTGCCAGGTGTAATGACGATGCCCTTATTTTTCCCCAGGTTGACAACAAGAACAATACATTATAAGCAGTATAGATATTTCTGCGGATATAGTCGCCCGCAAAAAACTACCGATCGCAATGAAGTGCAAGTCTTTTTTGAGCCATTTGTGAGGACACGATGTAACTATAATGTGTAATTTAAGTTTCGTAGGAAACTGTGTCTGATTGTGAGGGGCAACAACATCGGGGTACAGAGTTCCTTCCTTCTGAGAAAAAAATATGTACTTGTACCTATGGGACATAAAGATGTCCGCAGAAGTCCACAAATTATGTTCTTATTAATATACGTACATCCATTGATTTCTGAGGGTGGTGCAGTTCATAGAAACTTTGCTTGGTTTGAGCTGAATTTTTGGGCACGCAATGAATTTCTGTTTAGCATTGTGGTATACACAGAGTTCCTCTTCTCTGGGAAAAAATACCTGTACCTGAGGGACATGAATATGTCTGCAGAAGGACGAAATTTATGTTGGGTTTACAGGCGAATCTGCAGAATTTCCATTTGAAATTAATTACATACATAGTGGCACCTGTTCATAACGGAACCTCACGAGGCAGATACATTTTCCCGTTAATATCAGGTTTCTGCTATCGGCAGGTTTACCGGATGGAGAAAAAAAAAAGAAAAATTGAAAATAGAAAGGCCGGCTGCCTTTTACATTCATTTACCTTCAACACTTTGGAACTTAATTAAATCTTTAAAATTTATTACATCATTAAAACTTTGAAACTTTACAGATTATAATGTTTAAAAATTTGAACTGTTTAAGATTTGAAAAAAAACGTCTAGTTTTACTTGTTGAGAGACAGAAGTTGCCCGCTTTTCTAATAATATTGCCTATTTTCTCTCAATTTTTCCGTTAAATACGCCTTTAAAACCTTCCGTTTCCGCGTTGGACAGGTTCCGCTATGAGCAGGCTGATTTACATTGATTTGCCATAGCAATTCCACGGGACCGGCAAAATTTTCCGAGAACATCAGGTTTCCGCTATCAAGAGGTTCCGTTATAAACAGGTGCCACTGTATATGTTACAGGACAAACACCCGATTTTAGGCCAAACTAGTTTAGCCTAGGATGAATTGTTTTTTTGAAGGAGATTTGGTTTGGCCTGGAGAATTTTAGGCCGAAATAGTTTGTCCTGCACAACATCAGTTTGGCCTGAACATTTTTAGGCCAAACTAGTTTGGCCTGCACATAATCAGTTTGGCCTGAACCTTTTTAGGCCAAACTAGTTTTGCTTGTTCCGCTTGGGCCAAACCGATTTGGCCTAGGCTAAACTAATCTGGCCTAAAATCGGGTTCGTCCTGTAACGTATATAATGTAGAATTTATTATGAGGTTTCCTTTTAGAAGCATCATTTTACCTACCGCGAAAGAATATCATTAATACAACAAACGTACTTATAGCCTCGGAGCAAAAATTAATAGAGACTTGCCAACCTCTGAAGGTTGATGAATTGAAACTTGAAAGGATTCTGATTGATTGAATGTTGCATTTGTTCAGTTACACTGGCGTACGGTCTCAGCAAGTGAGGTCTCACGCACTCATACGGTCTCATACACTGCCATTTCTAACAATAATATTTTCCGAACTATTCAAATTTGTCCAGGAATAAATTCTACGCTTAGGAAGTATATAGCCTTCAAGAAGTTTCTCTGAATAAACATCTTTGCAATACGCATTGTCTGCCTCAATTTCCTAACCGTGTTACGCCCCGATCGGGCAATTGCCCGTTGTGAATGGGCAGAAAAGTGACCAATCCGCGGAATGGTCAGAGCCGTTGCCCAAATCGCGGAATGGAAGCAAAAGTGGACATTCTGTGGGGCATGCGAAAACTGTGCATTCCTTGAAATGGGGTAGGGCTATTTTAGTTGACAAGTGTGACATCTCTCCAGTATGGCAATTGATATATTTAATCAGTTTTGAGTGAGACAAGAGAATGTGAGATAAAAAACAAAAAACAAAACAAAAAAAAAAAAAAAAAGAAAAAAAATAGCGAAGAAAAATAATAAAAATAATATAATAGGAAAAATATTGGAAGGTGGATGGATGGGTATAAAAAAACAGATAACAGATAAATAGGTACAAAGGTCCATTAATTAGTGTCACTGGCCTCACAGCTGTGGTCCCGTCAGCTTTGCCGAGTCACTGAACAGTACTACGCCTACTTTCTTCTACGCGGTTTTAATTTGTCGTTTTACTACGTAGTTATTAATAGTGAAGTATTCATTCATCGTTATTTCACCGATTTTATGTCGCCAACGTTCATATCGTCAGTTGCAGTTTTAATTCGTTTTTTTTAACAGTCTTCAGTTGTGCTCGTATTTATTTATTCATCGTTAATTTACCGATTTTGTGTCGCCGTTGGTGTTTTTTTTATTTATTCGAGTTTTTTAACAGTCCGGTTCGGTGGCTCGGCAAAACTGACAGACCACAGTTATGAGGCCAGTTACACTGATTAGTTGACTTTTGTAAATACCCACCCACCTTCCAATATTTTTCCTATTATATGATTTTTATTATTTTTCTTTGTTATTTTTGTTTTTTTATCTCTCTTAAAGCTGATTGAATATATCAAATGCCATACTGGAGAGTATACGCCGCACTTGTCAACTAAAATAGCCGATTGAATGTATCAAATGTCATACTAGAGAGTATCTCGCATTTGCCAACGAAGGTAGCTACCCCATTTCACGGAATGGACAGAATCCACATGCCACATTTCATGGAATCGTCAATTTTGCTTCCATTCCGTGGTCGGGGCAACGGCTCTGACCATTCCGCGGAATAGTCAATTTTCTGCCCATTCCGCGATCGGGGCGTAACATCCGCACCGCATGCCACTAAATAAGTAATTTCGATATCCAGGAATGAATTTATGGAAAAATCGAGTCTCGCAAACCAGTCTTTGACGTAACAACAATTTATGGAGGCCCTCCCGTCTATCAATATCTAGAAAATGAAAAATTGATAAAACTATTGACTGATATTTACAGAATCCATTAAATCGTTTTATTTCTAGACCAAAGAATCAATTAACTGAACAATTCAGGCTCAAAGCGCTAATGAAGCGCTCTTTGTTTGATGGATTCAGCCGCGCGTCTTCACTGTACTCTCTTTGATTCGAGGTTTCTCTGATTCTCAGGAGCGAGTACACACTCTAACATTAACATCTTTAACTTGGGACAAAACTTTATGGAAGGGAATTCCATGAACATTTAGCGCTTCAGGAAAAGAGCTCGTCTGTCGGCAGTTTGTTTGGTTTGGTTTGGTTTGTGATGAAACTGACTTCTCATCTGTCATTTTTCTCTCTCTGAGCCAGCCCATCTCCCTTTTTCTCTCTCCTCTCTCTCTCTCCCTCTCGGTCTGGGTCTTTGTCTTGCTGCTCTTTCATGCGATTAAATTTTGAATATCACATAACGTGATAGCATTGTGTGCATGAACTACGGCGCCCAAGCCTCAGCTTGTGGTTTAGACAAGCCACCTTTGCACTTTCCCAGCCCCTTCCCCGCCCACAGTCACCCGTTTCCCCCTTCTTCCCCTCTCTTCACCATTCCCCCGACTACGATCCACCATACCTCTCTCCCTACCTTTACTAAGCATAGCGAAAGCCTATCCGAGACTTCATCACTCTAGATATAGTTTGACTCCTTTTGTGCAAAACGCCGCGAACAGACTCGATGTCGCGTCGGCAACACGTGACGTTGGCGTTGGGCTCGGACAAACGGACATGCTGGGCCCTCTCGTAATTCGTTACCACCATCTGTATTCCACGTTACAGGAAAAATGTTTCGAGGTGAAATACGTAGAAATGATTGGCGGAAACAAGGCCGATGTTCAAACCGCTTGCTCGGACTTTCCCTTCATATACGACTATGCAACTTTTGTCAACTCGCACTGCTCACGAAAGTTATATTCAGTTAAGCTCGGACCACAATTGGCGGGGTTTATAATACTTGATAAGTTTGCTTGAAGTGGATTATGACCATCTGCGTTGTTTTGTCGAATAGACTCGATCCCGGGCGTGGAACAGGTGTCATTTTGAATCGAATGGAGCGGAAAAATGAGTGTCCTACTCTGAAGAAGGTACCATTGCTGACGAAAAAAAATTACTTCGTCAAAGTTAGTCATTGTTATAAAACACGGTTTTAGTTCTGATGTCAAAAAGAACTTTTGAACAATTAAAATTTATTAAAGCTTTAATGCGGCTTCTAATATTATAATTATTATTATTATTATTATTATTTCTAATATTATTGATTATTACATATCTTATATTTATTAGTGGCGCTTCTGAAATTACCTGAATTAATTTTGACTTCTCTTAACATCATTACATACATATTGATTACCTACATAGTTTCAAGAAATCAAACTACGTCAAACGAAAATTGTACTCAAAATATCTGATGATTTCGTTCCCAGTTTCCTAATCACCCAGAAAATCTTGTTTTCTTTCATCACATTTCAGTTTTATTATATACGTGACCTAAAGGTAATGACTATTACTAATAATTTTTGAATTTTTACCCATTCTCTGTTTTTCGACAGTCCCTTATCGTTCTATTGGAAATATTTTTAATTCACTAACCACAAGCACGAGCTTAACAGAAATCAAACGATGACTTGAAGGGCTAAATTCATTCGAAAGTGAAACTAGATTGTCCACTAATGTATGTACTCGACTTATTAACAACGGAATCAATTCGCAGAATCATGATTTTGGCGCCAATTCCCGAGAAGGTGAGTTAAAGAGAGGCGAGTTCGAAGAGAAAGGGTTGCAGGTCGCTTTAATCGCGCGGTTAGGATACTAAAATACTCGAGCGGTAAACTTTAAGCGGTAAATCAGAGTATTAAGACGCGTCATTGCTTTGCACGCATCACCACAAGGGAGAAGAATAGAGGAGAGAGAGAGAGAGAGAGAGAGAGAGAGAGAGAGAGAGAGAGAGAGAGAGAGAGAGAGAGAGAGAGAGAGAGAGATACAACGTTGTCAGATTTCATGAATTTGTCTTCCTTTAAGTTTTCATTTCAACGGGAAATTGCAAGGTAATAACACACAAACTATTTTAAACCTCACTGAGGATCACACAACAGTGTGAACAGGGATTACAGCAAAAAATTTTAATCGCATTAAACAAACAAAAAACAAAAAAAGTAGCTACAGTTTATGAATGCCTTTTTATCATAATTTGCAATCATTTGCAAGGTATACCTTTTTAAAAGTTGTCACTGAAATATTGATCTGTGGAGCCATATCACATGTCTGAAGTGAGATTTTGGCTCAATATATAGTGCCACTTAGAGAATTTTCATATGAAGGCGTATAGTTGTTAGTTTTATTTTGTGTATAGAGAGCATTAATTGTCAGCAGGGACTTGAACCGGTTCGAACCGGTTGGAACTGAACCAAAAGTTGCCCTGAACCGGGAACCGGTTTTTTCTCGAGGCTTGTACCGGGAACGGAACCGAACCGACATTTTCTCGGCGGTTCAAGTCTCTGATCGAAAGGGGATCCACCGGGCCTTCGTAGTTTTTTACGCAATTTTTTGAGCCACATTTCAACACCATTGGTCAATGGTCCTAGATTGACGGGAAAATGAAGCACCAAAATTTTGGTGAAATTTTATGCTATATATGTGAGCGCGTTTTATCATAAGACAAAATGCCCCTACTTAGCTCAATATTTTATCGACTTGATTTCTCCATCAATCTACAACATCAATCTACAGCTTCTTTGGGGAGGTCCGCGTCCCCCCGTTCGAGTACTGCTTTTAGAAAACAAAACAAAAAAAAATCACAAGCTTTCAAATTCAACGTTTAAAAAAGAGACAGATGGCGCAATCTATTGAGCTAGAATCTCACTTAAGGATAACAGGACAGGCGACGAACAAGTGAGGAATCACCCAACGAGCTATGCATTTATGTAGAGTGGTAGTCTAATGGGTAACCTGCGAAACCAGCATGGAGGATTTTTAGGTTTTTAGATTTTTTTCCATTCATTCCCCTATATTTTAAAGCAACCGCACAGCGGATCAAACAGTGTTGCCAGATCAATGGTAAAAAGCCGTATCGTCCCCCATTTAAATCAATGTAAAACGTAAGGCTTTTTCACCCCAATCTGGCAACACCGGGATCAAAAGATGTTCCAGCGTCTGTTCGCTGCATCAAAATACATGGAAGTAAAAGGAAAAAATTACACCTTAAACCTGACCTAAAAAACAGCTATGGTGCGCGGAAAAAAATACATGGCCAGACTTATCACCTGCCAAAAAGATGGTCAACTATACCAGGTATTGGGTTAAGTATGCTTTAACTTAAGTTTAATTTACATCGTGTCTAGTTCATTCAACCCAATATCTGGTATAGTTTACCATCTTTTTCGCAGGTGCCAAAATCATTCATCATGATGGAAGTCTGGCCAACTATTTTTTTCCGCGTGTGATTAAGGTGATTCCAGGCGAAACTTTTCCAGATTTCGATCCGATGGATTGCGCCACTAGTCGCTTTTAGGAAAAGTCGTATTTTTGGCGTTTTAAACTGAAACCATAGGTAACACGCAAAATCCAATAACGTCAGCACCTGCAAAATGTTTTAATGGATTTTTTGAGCCCAAAATGAGCGAAATTGGTTCAAATATAAAGCCGTAAATTATGAAATTCGTCTCGCCATAAGCTTAGTGAGTGAGAGTGAGCGCGAGTGATGATACGTCTATCTGCCTCACTCGCACTCATTGCGGATTACGAGAGGTTTCGTATTTCATAACTTCCGGCTTTATTTTTGAGTGTTTCAGCCTGAAACTTTCAGGATATCTTCCTGAAGTATGCTCGCAGGTGCTGACGTTTCTGAAATTTGTGTTTTTAGCGTGAATTCGTCAAATTAAGCCAAAAACTGTTGACTTTTCGAGCAGCGCGACGTGGTGTCCAAAGTTGGAACTAATCGACCCTGGAATCACCTTAAGTGGGTTATACTCATTAGACTGTCACTCGAAATAACCCCAAGGTACCGATTCTTTTGCCCTGTCACATGCTGACATATACTTTTAAAAATTTGATCTAAAATGGCAACATTGGGAAACGAAGATAAATGGAGACAGGCATGAGCTTGGCATTAATTAATTTCGTCTAGAAAGGTGGGAGGAGGCGATAGAGTCGCTGCTCGTTGCAATAAGCGCAGTGCAGCCCAGAGGCCAAGCATCTAAGGTCTGATGAGCCGGGCACTGGGTAGTCGTGGGCCTTAAGGAGGAGGAGTTGGAACGAGTATGAAGCTAAAGTAGCTCCTGGAGAATTAGTCGGTCAAGCCGAGGGCTGAGACTGAGAATCCAGGGAGGGCATTGCATTGCAGAGTGCAGAGACTTCATTTTCCGTGTGTTTAAGATATATAGTTTCTGAGTCGGCACGATTTTCGAATCCCGAATTGATTCGGGCACGAACAAAAATAACGAGCAGGTTCGATCCCCCGTTTAATACAAAATTGACTCGCCGAAAGCCGCGATGTTGTCAACTAGGTTGGGAAGTTTCAGACAAAGTTTCATTTATTTATTCTTACGCGAGGGTGACTATTTTTTATTCGCCAGGATTTGAAGGGTTAAACGGAGAGATGTTTTTGTTCATTGTGTATTTTAGTTCTAGGAAAAATCATTTTGATTTCAACGAGATGCCCTTTTCTAATTTATCTATCTATTTATTTATTTATTCATTTATTTTTATAATTATATGTTTATTGATTTATATACTTAGATATTTAATTATACATTTATTTATTCTTTTTATTGATTTATTTACTATGTTTAAATTTTTCATTTTTCTTTTTGCAAGTTTTAATTTTATGTTCCTGTTTTTGTTAATATACAATATTTAATTATTATAAAAGTTCACGTACTATGTTATAGTTAAGTTGTCAAGTGTTACTACCTTAAACAGTGGCGTCGCGTGCAATCTGACAACGCTCCGATTCGTCAGTTTAAACCCAGGAGAATATATCGATTAGAGGGAGTGCACTGTGCACCTCCTATAATTCGATCTTTTTCATGCGTTTAAATCGACGAAATTCAGCGTTGTCATATCACACGCAACGCCACTGACCTTAAATCAAACAAATCAAATTAAATCAAAACAAAGCGCAGCGTTTTCATCAGTAGCGATTTGTGAACAGCCATAATGCGAGGTGAAGTAGCGCATAAAAAGAGGGCTCATAAATACCACTGTGACAACTTTACATGAATCGATCAAAACTGCATCGCTCTCTCATTTAACTCCATTAAAACGGCATACATTTCACTGTATTTATTTCAATTATTTTTGCACATTACTTTACTTACCTTAAAACATTTTGGAATTTAGTGGAATATGTATGACGGAATTCAAAAAGTGAGCTAACATGTATTGATTAAAGTAGACTTTTGAAATTTTACGCTAAACTAGGTCGAACTGACTATCGATTTCTCCCATATGATCCTTTGCAAAATCATCTACTATTTGAAGGTTAAATTGAAATAACACATATAATGACGTAAGTAATCCTATATGAATGGGTTTTTATGAGGGAAACATCGATGTATCGTAATTCAATTAAGAGCTGCCACAGGTTTTTTCACCATCAAACTGGCGAGTGTCGTAAGTGAAAAATATGTCGTAAGTGTAAAAATAGGCTCTTGACTAGCTAGCTCATACAAAAACCTCAGGCGGTTGGCGAGCGTTTAAGGAAGCGTCCTATAATAAATCTAACAAACGTTTAAACGTTGTTTTGTAAAGTAAACGTAAAATTTGAACTTTTTGGAAAGACTGGGGGTGGGATTCGGGGCTCAGCACGATTTTTGAAGGCCTCCACGAGATTGCACATTGAATGAAAACATGAGTTTACAGCACTAGTACTTGTATTTATAGCCATTATTTGACCTTGACCGGATTACTTCTTCCAAGTGCATTTTGTCTGTGATATTCCTTTCAGAGGAATCCTTAAGGATCTTACGATTAAAGAAAAAAAAATTAATTAATTTCGAGGTCTGGACCATTGTAGGCCACTTTCTGTGCCCTGCTTATTTCGTAACCAAGATTTCAAAGCAGCAGTGAAATGACCGGCGATTAAGTTAGTCCATTCTATGTATAATTGTATAGTAATCCGGCTCTTGGCTTTTACATCTGAAAATCACTTATTGCAAAAAAAAAAAAAAAACAAAAAAAAACAAAAAAAAAAACAAAAAATATTCAGGTTCGCGTTGTTTTTTGTTTTTTGTTTTTTGTTTTTTTTAATATTATTATTTTTTATTTTTGGTTTCACTTACATACGGACGAGGCGATATACATCCACACATTTCTAGAATTATCGCTTATACCATTTACAAATGACCTTCCAATGCATCATCTTACAATATTAACAGCAAAGTTGATACTAGGTTACTGACAAATATCACAGCGTGTATGTTATCATTCGCTTGGCCCAAACCAACTCTGAAAATGATAATAGCTTTCCCTGTTAGTTTATATTGACTCGTAACAAGAAGCAGATTTTTCAACAAAAATATGTCCGACCTTGAAAAGTTGGCAACTTCTCCGTCGTTAGCTATGCACCAATTAGCTATGCAACGCTGCAACTCGTGACCGGAAAAAAATGTCGATAACTATTCCTGCTTGGCGGAGTTGTTTTTGCATACATCAAGAATTGAAGGAACTTTATTCATTTCAATCCAATTCAAAAACTTTCACTGATTCACATTGGACTAACTTTCAGTTTGTCGTTAGTGATGACAGTCTTGATTCGATACAATACCAAAAATAAGCAGTTTCAGTTATTCAATTTGAATTAAATGAGGAAAGGAACATCCATGTCTCATTTTAACCATTTTTGTGTACTCACCTATTCTGTTAAAATGTCAGAGCAACTTCCAAACTTTTCCAAGGAACAAAGGAAATCGAGGTTCGAATGATATTAAATTACCTAAGAAAAGGGATGGAAGCACTAAAATCCCTGAAATATACTCATAAAATCAATAAACTATTTTAAAAAGCGAGGTCGTATCCATAATTGGTCTTAGCTTTCATTTTAACGGGAGTTCTATTCATCAATAACTAATCTTGTGATCCTGGAAAAAGTGACGACCAAGATAGAACTACCCCATTCTAACCATTACAGTCCAGCTTTTTAAAGGATTTTTCTTCATATGTCAAGTCCAGACATAATTTTAATTAGTGTTACGTCCCTGCAATGTTCCGATTCTATGAATGCTATGTAAGAAATCTTCGCGGTTTGCTTTTAAAAATGTATCAATTAGGGGAATATAAAAATAAAGATAATTAAAAAGCTTTCCACATTTAATTCCTTGTAAGAGTTTCATGTCCCTTTAACCCTTTCATGCCCGCATTTTGGGATTTGAGTTTTTTTGAGATTTATTTAGACCATTCGAAAGATGACACTTTTTTGAGAACTTTGATGGGTCACACAACTTTTTGAAAAAGGTCCATTTAAATTCCATTGAATCACATGTTATATAAAATGGTACACATGTGCACCACTATCCAAGAAAGGGTTAAGGTTATATGTGAAAGAAACTGTCAATTAGAGAAGCTCCATATTTCCCCCCTAATTTCCACACTCTTTGTGGGAGCGCTTTGAGAATTAATGATGCAATTTGAAAGTTCTGCAAAAGAGCAATATTTAAAATTTACGAGCATAGGTACAACTTCGGTTTAACTTCGGTTAAATGTAGAAAAATTCCAAATTTTACTGTGACTTATGAAAATAATGGCTGAAGAGTAGGTTTTAAAACTTTATATAATTATATGTATTTATACTAAAGGCATGTTTCTGCCACAGAAACGTGTTTGTAGCAGTTAGGGCAAAAGTTGCCCAGTAACAAAATGTTAGAATAAGTAATTAGAATAAGCAATTAGTTAAAATAATATGGATTAATTTGCTTAAAACAAAGTAGCCATCAATACAAAGGTTCAAAAAAAAAAAAACCAAAAAAAACAAAAAACAAAAAACAAAAAAACAAAAAAACAAGAAAAAAAAAACTCTTCAACTCTTTCATTGTTTTTTACTGTCATTTCACCATCGGAATCCATGTTAGTTTCATTCAAGACAAACATATATACAACAGACGTACCATAAACGTTATAATAAAAGTATCCGAAATATTAATATTTATAAATAGTTTTTTTTAAACTTGGCAACAGTGCTGTGAAATTATCAGCGCCTGAAGGAGCCTCGGAGCTTGACTCAACGATCCTTCAACCGAATTCTGAGTGCTTCCAGCCTCTTCTTGAGCTCCACAGACTTATCATTTTAATTTGATTTCGGAGACTATTCGTATTCGCGAAAAGGGACAGAGGGAAGCGAGTGGGGGTGGGGGGGGGGGGTCGGTGAGGGGATGGAGGAGAGGATAAACTCTACATTTTGACTTCGCCTATGCGATGCGTGCTCCTGCTCACGTCAGGGCGTTTTGTAAAAGGAGGTGAGGAGGGAGGGGAGAGTTAAAGAGCCCCCCTTTCCTACCGCACACATACGCCATCTCTTGACTTCTGCTCTCAAGAGCGCAATCCTTTTTACAGTATTCGGTGCATCCAAATATAGTAACATGCGCAGTTTTTGTCGAAAAATCGAAACGGTATCTGTGAAATGAGAGCCAAGTAAATATCGGGTTTGCTTTTTCTCAGAAAATGTCAAAAGCATTGTGATGTTGAAGGCTGGGAAAGAGCAGGCGTGTAATTCGATGGGCTCTGGATCAAGATGCTGCGCCGCGCCGCGCCGCACAGTGGAGCGAGTCAATGGAAAAGACCGGACATAATGTGTTCACTTTAAATGTGTATATCTTTCTTAATACGCTACATGGAAGTTTTAAAGTGATTTCATTGGTTTTATTGTTAAATTTCCTACCAAAATCACCCTATATAGTTTGTTTTTTTACGGTAAAAACATTCAAATTATCATTTTTAGTAAAATTTTCCATGTCCGACATCTCCCATTGAATCGTTCCACTGTGCGCCGCCTCAATTACGTCTCGTTATCTAACGGAAGCCAGCGTGCGTTTCGTCGGAAATCGTAAAAGTCGAACGCAGTTCACGGTGGTACATTTTTGCTTGATTCGTGGCTCGAAACAATTTTTTAACCTCAGACATTTTCTATCAATTTTTTTTTTTGCAATTTATTTGAAAAACTTGTTATTTTATGATGAACTAAAAATTAGTCCAACTGTAAAATTTATTTTCTTATTTTCTTTTCAAGTTTCACAAGTTCCACCGGAATAAAATAACTAATTTTTTAATTAACGACCTAATTTCACGTAACAAACTCTCTAAAATACGACGGGGCGAAAGCTTCCCAGTTTGGTTTTTGTTTCACTCTTCTCCTTCTCTTTTTCTTCCTTTCGTGAATTTAGGCCCTCTTCGATCCGAGGCCCTACGCAGTTACGTATTTTGCGTAACGGTAAATTTGCCTCTGATTTACCATACTTGCTAGTAGCAGACGTTAAAATCAGCTATGCAGATGGTAAAGTCTACCGGTCTTTTTTTCCGTGTGAATTTTACGTGATTTTATACGTAAGAATCGACGCACCGAAACGCTGTAGCAAAAGTTTGTAACAAGACCCATTGATAAAGAGAAATGACGCTCCACGATATTCATTCAGTCCTGTAAGTTGACAAAATGTGGAATTTTACTTTCAAGTTACTTCTCTGACGATTTCTGGAATTCTTTTGATAATGTTTTGAGACTTTTTTTTCTTCTTTCTGTTTCTTGTCACGAAACGAGTTCAAGAGGTAAGAGAAAAAAGTTCTCCTTACTTTCCATTCATCAGACTTGAGTGTTTCAAGAATTGAAAGCAACGAGTTTTCACTTTCTGTCTTTGTCCCCTCCCCCTCAATCTTTTTGTCTGCATTTTATATCTCTATATTATGCCAGTTACTTGCCCTGTGAAAGTTTGACTCAAATGTTTTTTTGGCCTGAATAGATTTCTCGTGAAATGGTTTCTGTGCACTCCTGAGGCGACACCAACCACCTAAACAATGGAAGCAAAAGTTATTCACTTCCTCATAGTCTAGTTTTGAACGTCGATTCAAAGCGGTGTTGTGAAATTTTAAAAGTGCAATTGAGCTCGTTTCAAAACGCTCGCATACCAAATGCGTTATATCACTAATCAAAGGTTATTTTGGTTTGTTTTTTATACGTTTTTTCTTCTTTTTTCACAAATTTAGTATACCCCCAAAAAAGAAAGTTTTTAGTTTAAAACTAACATTTTGTTGAAAAAAAAAATCACGAAAGGCTTGACACATTGCAGAAATATGATGAGTATCCTCCTCTTTCTGACATTGCTGAACCTTAAAGTTAGAGGTAACAATTTTGTTTCATTCCAAAAAAATGTATCGAAATAACGTCGCACACAGTATCAGACTAACAAATTATGAATAATTCATTTTAGCCTGAAAAAATGAATCCGTTAAACCTTCCTTTAACAAGCTCATGAACGATGAAACAAGAATTTATGCATCCACGTTGTGGACATGGGCGGAGCCAGCAATTTGACCACTGTGGATTCTATTCATTTGAGTAGCCCGATTTACGATGCACTAATCGGCCGATGCAATCTTTCACTTTGACAGAAGTGTAACTGAAATAAAACGAGGAATGAGCTGTTTATTTTATTGTAATGAGACCCGCCCGCCCGTGTTACCAAAAACAATCGACTTCTCCACTTCCGAATGTGGATGACTCTTCCATAGCGACTTTCAGGGAAGTAGAAGGCTAACGTTAACTAATTGAATCAGAAATGTGCTAAATTTGTCCTGTCAGTTTGCGGCAGGTTGGCTGAATGCGAAACATAAGCAATCGAAACATGTAGAAAAGAGAGAGAAAGAAAAAAAAAAAGAAAAAAAAACTTGCACAAATATTTTTAGAACTACACAAATCTGCAACCAATTTGAGAATTATTTTCCACGCTCGACCCCTGTGATTTCCCCGGGGCGTTATTATTTTTTCCATTTGTTTATTCATTTTTATTTTTGTTTTTTACGCACGAATAAGTACCCATACCTTGACTCGGTTCGGCCATTCCATATTCATGATAGTTTGCGAACAGTTTCTCGCCTCAACCCCCGTTCTTGCCCCGACCCGAACTTTGCTTTTTATTTATCACCGATATATTCTGCCCTTCCGACCCTTCCGTCCTGTGTCAGGTCTGGAGAGAATCGGAGAAATTTTCCCTTTTGTTTCTCAAACACTTCTATGAAAGGCTTTCGAGCGAGATTTCTTTTAACATCGTATTATTCAATCTTCCTCTTTCTCTCCCCTAATCTTTCGTGGCGTTCTTATTTTTAGCGCGCTCGTGGGTCTGTCCGTGTCCAGTGCCTTCGAGATCTCTAAAGACCTTAACGTCTATGTAATTTTATGAGGGAGGTAAAAGTTACTTGGTGGTTACAAGAGCAGTTGTGCAGTCCTTCGCATGCAATCGGGCTTGGTTTCTCTCTAACTTAGTTGTCGATTTGCGTGCTTGCTACGATCTACGTTTTTCAATCTTGTCAACTTCTTAGCACTCATCACTTTTAAAAGCGTAGATTCTTATTGACACAATATCTCAGTGGCGGCGTGTGCAATCTAGCAACAACGTATTCTCTCCATTTGAACTTATGTAAAATAATCTATCTTCAGGAGGTGCAATTGCACCCCCAGATGTCGATACTTTTGCATAGATTTAAATGGAAGATTAGCATGGTTGCCAAATTGCACGAGCCGCAACTGCAATCTCTCCATGTACCCACTGTGCTGCAGTGTTATGATTCATATGCGAGAAAAAACAAGGTCAAGAAACGTTAAAGCCGTCAGCATTTTCATCTGATTTCTAGAGGGTCAAATCATACATAGGGGGATAAAAGTATGGTAAATCGGTAATGATAAAGTGGTTTAAAGCATCCCATGTAAGAAAAGTCCCCACTCAGGAATTGAAATGTTTTCCGCTTAAAAAGTTGAAGGGGCTTTTTACCATTTCAGAGACAATTTCTTCACAAACCTGCCATGAGGTTGACTTGCAAGTAAAAATACAAACGAGGTCGTAATAAAAAACTTAAATCCTGAAGCTTGCGTTGAAAAAGTGCTGTTAATAGAAGCTCCTTCAATTTCTCAAGTGGCAACCACCCTGATTTCCGAGGTTTTTTTTATATATATGCTGTAGACAAATCCCGAAATCTGGACACATCGCGAAGTGTCCAGACAAATCGTGAAGTGTCCAACTCCGTTTTGACAAATGCTGAAATGAAGAAAGAATTCGGGTTTTGTCTAGACACATCGCGATCTGCGTCCAAAACCGTTTTGACAAAACCCGAAATGAAGAAGAAAAAATACGATTTGTCCAGACAAATCCCGATCTGTCAAGACAGTTCGCTATGTGTCCAGATTTCGAGATTTGTCTACAACATATAAATTGAACCAGCTATTAGAAGGTGATTAAATTCTTCGACTGTTCATTCAATTGTTAATCGCTCGACTGTAATTTATGATGGGCGGTGCAACATATGAAGATGATTTGACTTGGTCCTTAACCAAAATTAAGTCTATTTTGGTGAAGGATAGTCACAGAAAAAACAGAAAAACAGCTGTTTGGTAGCGCTGACAAAACGTTTGGTAGAAAAACAACGCAGCAAAAGACTTCAAAAGAGTATAACACATCTTGTTCCCCCTAACGAAAGATTAAGTACGTCTGGTTTGATGGAAGAAAGAGATTTTGCCGAGCAAGAAAAGAAAAGAAATAAAAGATGTTGTAAGCTGTATACTCCACTAAAGTATTTTACGCAGGGTCATTTTTCTACCATAGGTTTTGTCAGGGCAATACCAAAGAGGTTTTTTTCTTTTTTTCTGTGGTGTTTTGGTTAGAATAACGTCATTATTTAATGTACCACAAAAAATACTTATAATTTACGAAATGATCGAGGCTCTAATGATTTATGGTCACTATCGCCAATTTAAAAAAAAAAAAAAGTTTAAAAATGGAAGATATGTCTCATTAATTGTTCACTGAAGGTCACCGTGCAACAAAACCACTAACTTCCAGTGGCGTAGCGTGCAATTCGGTAACTTTGGAGTGCGTCCATTTAAACCCATAAAAAAGATCGAGCTATCGGGTGTTCGGTGAACATATTCGAATTCGACCTTTCACATGATAATACAATGCAATGTTGCCCGATTGCACGCTACGCCACTGTTAACATCCTAGCATTGAGTCTAATATTGATCAGCAATGAAATGGTCCAAATGAAACAGATGTGCGGCAGGATAGATGCTGATTAATGAGATAAGAAGCAGAGCAGCGGCCGCTTTGATTACGCAGCGAGTACGTTCGGGGCCTCTGTGAATTCGCCTGACCATTCCCTCCGATGGGAACAATTTAAACGTCAGTCCTGTGACAAAGTGATGTTGTCCACCAGGTCTCTCGGAACGTCCTTGACACAGAACAATTTAACTCCTCAACGATTGACCGCAACTCATGCAAAGACTGCGGGTATACTACCGGCTCCTTGGGGGAAGTGGGCAGGTGTCCATTACCTACTCCAGAAATCGTATGAGCTGAGCGGAAAATAAGGTAAATTCAGCAAAACCTTAAACTCAAAACGACGGCTCTACGGTAATTATTATCCAGGGCTGCCGTTTTGCGTATAATCGATGCTATTTTTCTATTCACCGATGATTCCACCGGTTGAGTAAAGATTACACAGTTCAGTTCAGTGTACGACTGTAATGCACGAAAATACTCTGATCTGCAGTAATCTTTCCTTAATCGGTGGAAACTGATTAATTAAAATATCCGCAAGTTTTTAAAAGTAATCGACGACTCCACCGATTGAGAAAAGATTACAGATGCGAGTATTTCAGTTTATTATAGTCATGCACTGAATTGAACTGTGTAATCTTTTCTCAACCGGTGGAATCATCGGTGAATTGAAAAATAGCATTGATTATACGCAAAACGGCAGCCCTGTTATTATCAACGAGCTACAGCGATAGAGAGGATGAGCTAATGTCCGCTGAACTCACGCGATGCCTCCGTGATTCTAAAAACCAAAAAATCTACATTAACAAGAGCCCATTAATACGATGCAGTGTTGCCATATGGAATACAAATCAAATAAAGCTTATTGTTTCATCAACGGATTCCAACCTCTTGAAAGAGTAAATCGACGACTCCACCGATTGAGAAAAGATTACAGATGCGAGTATTTCAGTTTATTATAGTCATGCACTGAATTGAACTGTGTAATCTTTTCTCAACCGGTGGAATCATCGGTGAATTGAAAAATAGCATTGATTATACGCAAAACGGCAGCCCTGTTATTATCAACGAGCTACAGCGATAGAGAGGATGAGCTAATGTCCGCTGAACTCACGCGATGCCTCCGTGATTCTAAAAACCAAAAAATCTACATTGACAAGAGCCCATTAATACGATGCAGTGTTGCCATATGGAATACAAATCAAATAAAGCTTATTGTTTCATCAACGGATTCCAACCTCTTGAAAGAGTAAATAAACCAGATCTGGTGACATGGATGGGCTTTTTCAGTGATATCACGCATTTTTGGGTATAATTACTGAGTTTGATGAACCACAAAAGACATTTTAGAACACGATAGAGCTATCTTGCCAACAAATACAATTAATTCAGTATATTTCCAATGAACATTTTCCCACAAAAACTTGAACAAAAGGACCGAGCACGATTGAATGAAGCACATGTTAGGAAGCTCTTAAATATCAATAAAACGCTGTTTAGATTATTATAATTGAATCGTTGGACGCATTGTGGAATTGTGGATGAATTAATTGATGCATAGACAAAAATATTGGGAAAAATCGAACTTTTAAAACCAAAAATCTCAGAAAATTTACACATCGGAAGAATGCTATTTACCGCAGTCATCGACTCAGGACAACTTTGCTTGCAGGCAAAGTTGTCGTGAGTTAACATGTTATCGTTCTGCCCTCGTCAGTTTGTCTACTATCAGCTCACATTCCATTCAGGCAGTGGTGCACTCAGTCCGCAAACCTGTATTACAACGCATTTCTTTTTGTTCCATTCTCCAATTTATCTTGATCGAAAATTAAAAATATCCCAAAAGTACGAATTCATGATTCTATGATAATCGGAGTTTCGCGGAGCACAGTTTGCTTTGTGACCGTTGCGTTGTGACGTGATACCCCTTTCATCCATTGCATGCAGAGGAAATCAAAGCTCAAAGACTGTTCGGAGCGCAGTGAGAGGAGGGGAAGGTTGGATCGCCGCGCCGCACTATGGTCCAGAAGTCCGATTTAGGAAGACATTAGTTTCCATTAAAATCGCCCAATATCTTGAAAACGGCTCATCTGACATCAAAAATGGTTATTACAAAAAAGTTAAAACGTTTTACGTTCTATCTTTTTTGTAATAACCAGTTTTGGTGTCAGATGAGCCGTTTTCAAGATATTGGGCGATTTTAATGGAAACTAATGTCTTCCTAAATCGGACTTCTAGACCATAGTGCGCCGCGCCGATACGTTATTCAAACCAACGCTCTTAATTAGTCGCATTAGACCAACGAGCTATACATTTATCTAGAGTGGCGGTTCAATGGGTAACCTGCGTAACCACCATATGGGGATTTTGAGGTTAGGTTTAATCGAGTAATTCGTCCATTTGTTTCCGTGTATTTTGGTGCAGCGCGACGCACAGCAGATCAAAGCATGTTCCGATCCACTGTGCGTCGCGTCGCACCAAAATACACGGAATCAAATGGACAAATTACTCGATTAAACCTAACCTAAAAATCCCCCATGGTGGTTACGAAGGTTATCCATTGAACCGCCACTCTAGATAAATGTATAGCTCGTTGCATTAGACACTCGCTAGCCGTGAAAGTGAAACATTAAGTAGCAGCACAGTGGGCTGAAACATGATTTTTCTAGACATGAAAATTTTGTTGTGTTTTGCAGTAGAAATATTTTAAAGTTAGTAGTTTTTAGTAAACACTATATTTTCTCTGACTCACTTGAGGCTGATATTTGGAAATTGAACACACTTTTCAGTTATTTTGTCATTTTGTGTTCATAAACTTGATTTGTGTTCTTGAAACTATGTCCTACATTGTCCACGTAGTCGGTCTACTGTGCACCGTCGAGTATCCCCGAATTCGCTTAATCGCACGCACGATGGACTAAAACTAGAATTTACTGGACATGAAATAATGAAACAAAAAGCATAATCTAGAATGAAAAGCATCAGATAAAAATAAAACTATATAAAATGAACTATAACTATAACCATAAAAAACTGTAACCGCAGATAGCTAAAAACATAGTGAATTAATACGAGTGTTACAGCGTGAAAGTTAGAATACTTGCTTTTGGCTGCTATTATCACTTATTGGCCTCTTTGTGATCGAGTGACAATATTTTCTGATAGGAATCTCCAACGATTAGTGCGTGAGGCCGTAGCGAGGCGTAAAATTTGACAACGATGCACTTTAATCATTTAAACTCACTGAAAGAATCGAATGCCTCAGACATCGGCGATGACTAGATGTTTCGATCTTTCTAATGTGTTTAAAGGAGAGAAAAGAAACGTTGCCAAATTACACGCCTCGCCACTGACTGCTGTCACGATTGCGCGTGCGTTGAATAAATTTATTGTTTAGAAGTGAATTTCGTGAGTTAGGAGTGCTACCAGCGTAGTTTTTGCAAGTTATCACTTTGACCTTAATCTCGCATGATAGCAACGTGTTGCCACAGCCTCTTTTGACCTAAAAACAGAAGAAAAATCATGTTGTCCGGAAAAGTTTTAAAAAAGATCCTTTGAGAGACGGTTTGTAAGTTGCTGGTGGCAAGCATCGTAGAGTGGCTTATCGACACAATTAGACCTCCATAGATGAACTTCATGCACCGCGTGCTTTGGCCTGCAGGACGAACTTGTGCTTCAATTTTAATTCCTTCTCTTAAGCGTGATTTTGCCGAAATTTGAGTGAGATGTTCACTTTATTCACTATAGTACCTGAGGTATAGGCGAATGCAATTATTGGAAAGGAATTTCGTCAATCGACTCGTATATTCTCGTTTTATTAGCATAATTTTTTGGACGCGCTCAATGGCATGAACTATGCAAAATTATTATCTGTAAGGGATAAACGGAGAAAATTTAAGCTCTTTTGAACAATATGCTACCTCAAACTCTCAAGAACTTTTCATACTTTTCTTTCGAAGTCGTGGGGAGTCAGTTAAAATTATTATCATTATTATTTTACCCTGAGGAGTGTGAGCAGTTTCACCAAAAAAATAAAATAAATAAAAAACAAATAAACTAAAAATGGAGACAGATTTTCTTTCCGCTTCTATTCACAGAAACAGGAAAGAAAAAAAAGTAAAAAATACAAGAACTTGTGCGGCCTCTTTTCGTAAATATGAAAATGGTTTGAAATGGATTAAATATGAATTATTAACCAGAGCAAACACTGAGAGAATTCTTTTTTTAATCCTAGGTGCATTTTGTTTGTGTTAAAGAAACTGCACAGTGAAATATTGACTCAGGAAAATTTTAACTTTAATTCAAACTATCAAACACATCATAAAAATTATTATTATTGATTGATATACATCTACAATCGCTGCAAATTGTACCATTTAGAGGAATTTTTTCTTCTTTCCTGGGGGAGGAGGTGTCCCCTAGACCTTTCGTTGAAGTTCAGAAATCCCCAACCCCTGTCAATTTTTCTCCGGGCGCCCATAAAATTGGCAATTTTGCTTTGGGTCCATGTAAATCCATTGTAAAAATCGAACTCGTGGGCGCGTCTGTGCACGGTTTGTATACTTTTTTTTTTTTTTTTTTTTTTTTTTTTTTTTTTTTTTTTTTTTAAACATTCTCATGGTTTGGGTGTATGTGTATTCGTGATGCATGATGACAAGAGCGAGAAAATTCAGCGCAGGATAAAACCGTGCATATCAATATTTCTGATGTCGGCGTCAGTTTTTCGGCATCATTTGGCGTCCCCGCCCTCTTTCCACGTGACCAATTAAATTGGATGGGAAGATTTGTTTTGAATTCAAAGCTAAGCTCAAATGTACTGGAGGCGTCGGGTTGCACAACATCATAATTCGGTTCGAAGCTCGCCAGTCAAGTGTCGAATTCGGACATCAGTGATGACAGAACAGTTTCAAAGAGTCCCTTGTATGACTATTTGGAGAGTTGTTGAAACCATTTACGCATGATCCAATCCAATTTGTTCATAAATCGATCGATTTTTCCGAAAATACCGCCTACTATCATTCTTCTTTATCGATTTAATTATTTTTTAATTCGTCAAAAAATTATTGTGGTACTTGTCAATCCGTGTGGAGGATTAAGCCTGAATCCAACGCAATATTTTAATCGAGAACGATAACTTCTATGTATCATTTGATTATTTCAAAATACGTATCGAATATCGCGATATATCTATTCATTGTGATTTCTCAGACACAAAAGGGTATACAAATTGTTTAGTCTATACTAATTTAACGCAACTCATGAAAAAATTGGCTGCAAGTCTTAGATCTCGCACCTGCAAAAGTATACATGTATACTACCCGCGCACCTGTTACCATTCGAGTACATCTACAGGAAGGGTTTTGAAATTAGGATCGCAAATAGGTCACCAATTTAGTCTCCGGTGAGTGTTGAAAAGCAAGGACTCTTAAAAGATAATTAAAATCCTACGCAGCCTAAAATAGGTGATTACTTGGTAAGTTGCATTACTGACTGCTATAATCATGCAAAGAAACGATGACTTTTTTGCCACACTGTACTCCAGTGGATTCCAAAATGCGTATTTTAATCAAGAGACCAGAGAACAAGAACTCGATTAAATCATGTTCCCTCTTCACCTAGGGACATACGAGCATGGCATTTCTTATTCATCAAATTTACAACCAACGTTGCCAGATTTTAGGTAAAAATCGGGCGTATTACATTGATTCTTATGGAAAATATTTATGGCCTAAAGCCAAACATCTAGCAACACTGGTTATACGACCTTAGATGCCATGTATACATTATAGAGCATGGGAAATGAAAGAGCCTGAAATAAATAAATAGAAGTGTTCAACCACAACAAAATTAAAATCAATTTGTAATCAATTTTAAATTAGGTTGCAAGCGTAGGCACTGTGATTCATTATTGTGCCATTGCAAAGGCTGAATAAAGCGTATGTTGCTAATTTTTTACACTTTCAACAGGATTTTAGATGTCTACATTCAATCCTAATGATATTGTAGATTCCAAAAAGTGAATATGGTATCAGTTTTTTCGCGTAATTTTTGCAACAACTATTGTTGCTTACGTAAACAAAAACTCGAAAAAGGAGCAGTCTGGCAGTCCCTCGAAAATGCGGGAAATGAGACGACTTCATGCTGCAGGGGCTTCATGCTGCACATGTGTTCTTAATTTTTCTGTATATTAATTATATTCCTTACTTCCTTTGGAAAAACGATAAAGAAAAAAATGTCTGTCCAAAACTTCGGTTGCTAAGCAAGAAAAGTGCTCGGTAGCTGGCCAGGTTTTCGCTCCAACATGAGGTCACGCTTATGACAAATAATCCATAACTGGCTGTAATGGGTCTGCTGTGTACTTTTGCTACAGCAATATGCCATATTGATTTTAATGTAACATTCGGATAAAATAACGATGCGCACATTAAAAACTTTTAAACTCCACTCATTAGCTCATATAGACAATCATTTCCATTTTAAACAACCCCCGTGCCGTGCTACACTGGAAACTATTATCACCGACATACAACTACATAGACGAAATCACCGCGTTTATGCAAACATCAACATAAACTTACACACATTTGAATGTTTCGTTTGGATGCATACAATTCTTGAATTATTTTGTAATATTTGATTAGCCAGAAAAGACCATACAACAAATGCAGCCAATATTTCACGTGTTTAGAAGGAAATTCCACCCTTTTGTAGATAAACAGTGGTTCTGTCTACGTATTAGTATGCCATGCTAGTGTAAATAGTGTCTAGTGCAGCGCGGGCTGTTTGAAATTGAAGTGATTTTCAGAGTATATCCCTAGAATTTGGACGTTTTAAATGTGCGCATCATTATTTATGCCGAATTTGACGTAAGAATCAAGGATTTATATTGTTGTAGCAAAAGTACACAGCTGACCCATTTACACCTAAGGTGCAGTGGCGTAGCGTGCAATCTGGCAACGTTGTATTGTGTCCATTTAAACCCATATGTCATAGGTCGCATTCGAAGGTGTTGACCGAACACCAAATACTTCGATCTTTTTCATGGGTGAAACCCATTGTCGAACTACAACGTTGCCAAATGGCACGCTACGCCACTGCTAAGGTGTGGAGTTCAAGGGTGACCAATAATTTTCATTATTATATAGACATGAATCTTTGATCGAAGCATTTTTGAAATGTTTGCACATACCTTTATTTCACAATATAGTGTACTTTTTTCACAATTATTTGACTAGAACCCTCTGATGCCCAGTCTACTAGCAAAAGCGATAAGATATATTACTATTTGATCAGCCGCTACATATCACACTACAGATGATGGTAATGAAGAATCGCGAAGTAACCTCCATTTTTGGCTCGCTTATAAAACTATAGATGTTTATAAAGAGTGCATGCGGTTGAACATATATACTTTGTTACTATTTTGCTCCGGAATAGAGCCTTAGCTTAAGTCGTAGCTATACATGAAATTTAGCAACATTGCATTTTCATAATTGAAATTTGTGCAAAAGGTCAATGGAGGTATTCGCATCTTACACTCAATGGTTCGATCCTTTTAATGATTTCAGATGAACAAAATGATGTTGCCAAATTGAACACAACCCACTAATGTGTGCATTGTGAAATGAGACGAATGACTGAATAAATGGCTTTGACAAATTGATTGATTAATTAATTAACTAATGAGCTCAATTAAAAATCCGCAATATTTCGTGTGCAAATGTGTTAAAAGTATTTACATTGTGCTTTTTTTCTACGACCGATTAACGTGCAATAAATCTTCTATTTTTTACGCCCTTCAAATCGATTACTTTCTCTTTTTCTGAGACACGATGTAGGTGAAATACTGACTACTGTAAGTGACTTGTTAGAAAGAGATTATAAGGGTCCTTATAACTGACACCATCTGCCGTCGGAAAGTCGGAAAACGTATATTTCCGAGTTATGTTTACTCACAAAGTGACGAAAAAAGTACCGTGCGGGAAAGTGAAAATCGTCATTTTGAATAAGGATTTTTATTTTTAAATACGACTGAGCCCCAATCTTTTTAATTTACTTCCAACCTACCTTTCTTCAGCTTATTTTCTCTATTTCAATCACAGTCCCATTTTTAATGTACATTTAAATAGTATTACTTCCATTTCTCTCTCTAACCATCAAGGGGTATGAAAAATTAAAAAAAAAAAAAAAAAACTTTACTAGTGGAGTAATGTTTCTCACGAAATAAGAACTTTCTTATGTAAATTGGGTAGACATTCGTAAATGTGTCCTAGCGAACGCAAAAGTTTCGATGGTCAAGAATGCTATAGAGCATGGAAGGTTGCTGTGATTACAACGCAGGATTTGCAACTTACATAGAATTCTTGACTGCCGAAACTTTTGCCTTTGATGGTACAGTTGATGTACTCTGGTAAAAACGATTTATATAAAAAAGGGGCCAGTTGTTAACAGCATGGTAAAGGACTTAATTCTATGTATGAGAAAGGGTAGGTACTTACACGTCCTTATGCCACACCTGTGTAGTACACAGGTGTGGCATAAGGACCACTGAGGAGTGAGGAGGGTCTTTTGAGTTGATTTTTTTTCTTTGTATGACTTTTCCCAGCCGCAACTCCATTCATTTTGCAGATATTACCTCGCATGACTGGCGAGAGAAGCGTCGCGTCGCGTCGCGTCGGTACTATAACTGTATCATGCACGGCACATTTGGACTGTTAAGGTGGTAAAAGTGTGGAATACGAGAGGATCCGAAAAACGAAAAATATTGAGAAGTTGGTAAAAAGTTGAATAAAATTCGAGGAGAAACAAAGATCAGCGGAGCTTTTTAATCTCAAAGGATTAGCTCACAGCTCTAGAGTCCGTGGGTAATTATGAACAATGAAAGTAATTAACATCAGAGATTTTAAATGAGAGGGGGAGAACTGCAAGTGGGGAGGCACTCTAGAATGAGACAGAATGGGTCGGTTGGGATGAGCTTGAATGAAAATATGCAAAAAGTTTACCGTGCGGAAAGATTTAATTGAAAAACAAATCCATTTTAATTATACTATCCTCAAAAGCGTTGGATGTACCGGTGAAAATGTGCCTCTCCCTCTCTCCCCCCTCTCTCCCTCTCTCTTTCTCTCTCTCCCTCTCTCTCCCTCGGAGAGGTTTCTAGGCCGGCCGTGATATCAACCAAATTTTTCTGGCTGGAATCCCCTTAGTGCAAGTTACCGAGTGAGAGACGGCGGAGAAAAGGGAGGGGTCGATTGAGGAGTAGGGTGCGGAGAGGAACTCGGCGCGACATTTGTTTTAGCTCGTGAGCCTTTGGATTGCAGAGAAATTTTAAAAGCTAAACATTTTAAATTTTACGTGCATTAACTTGTAAAAAGTGAATCGACGTGTAATATGCGTCTTTTTTTGTTCAGAACTTCAGAGGAGAAAATATTAACTGAATTTGGACGTACTGCTACAAATACCAAACCTCTGGTGACAGTACCAGAAAATTTCTCGGTTTACGTATCGTTGTGCTTCTTTTTGATGGTAATCTTTTTTCCAGTGAACTAAAATAGAGAGGAAAGAAATGGAGGGGAAAGAAAGACTCATTCCTTATAATTTTTCGAGTTCGTTTGGGTCGAAGGGGCAACAATAACCTTGGAGAATCTTTACCTCCTGATCTGTTGAGTGAAACCAAATTATACGTTTCGGTCTAGTGCGCTATCTTTCTTCAGGTACTGAAAGTACTATGACTTTCAAAAGAAAGTCCTTTCATCGAAATGTTTCTTTTATCTTCCATCGTTTTAAATTTGTTGAGGCATAATGTCACAAGTGGCAATAGTGTGAGACTCTAAAATACCCGAAAACCGTAAAATTTCTAAAATTGGTTAAGAAATTAAATAATGAAAATTTTGTACCAGGATACTTTCTTTTGAGAGCCATAGTACATTGGTAGATAAATATCACGCTCCAGATTAAAATAATAAATAATAGATACAAATAAAACACTCAGAAATGTTGCAGATAATAATTAATAAGTAAATGAGCTCCACAAAATACCGATCACAAATACGAACAAAAAGAAAAGCTCTCTTATACAGAAGCACCGGCAATATTTTTAAGCTTGTAACTCAACTAACTCTCTTCAATAATTATCAGGTTACTGCTCATCCAAAAAAAATTAGCTTTCATACAATGGGGCAGTTGCAAGGGTTTCAAATTGTGTGTTTTTATAAAGAAAATCAAAGTAGTTGATGAGCTGAGAACAATGGGGTCTTTGGTTTTTTCCATAAGTGTCCAGGTTTTGGAGATACAGACGTGCAAAGTTGCAAGAAATCGTGTGCGTATAGTGACGTCACTACGCAGAATTTCAATTTAAAACAATGTTTTTTGGCCCAAAATCTCATCTCCGAAGAAATGGGACTTAGTTAGAAACCAAAGGCATATTTGTTTTCAGCTCATCAAGTACTTACTTACTTTCTTTTTCTTTATAAAAAACATAACATTTCAGACCCTTGCAACTGCCTCATTGGGCCCCTCAAACAATAATGATCAATTCATTAGAAGTGAGAATAATATTAAAAAAAATGAAAAAAAAAAAACCCTGGTCAAACTAAACAATGATGATATCTTATGCAATTATTCCAAAAGCAATGGCCATTCTGACTATGACTTATGGGTGGGTCAGCTGAAACATTATGACATGCCCGATCACGGAGGAAGAGTGGATAATCATGAGGTATGGGAGGCCTGTTTTGTTTTGGAAAGGCCGTATGATCGTCCTGGTCGTCAGTTCCATCAGGGCAGACTTATAATTGAGATAATTTAAACCAAACCTAACCTAACATGACGTAAAATACGTTTTACTTACAATTGGATTCCAAAAATGTTGCCCGTGACATAGAAAATCGTTTAAAGTTTAAAAGACATGTATTTAAAACAAGAAAATGAAAGAATGGTCCAATACGAGCTGGTATAAACACTAATGTATCGGCGAATATAAAGGGCGAAATCATTAAAATCCACTATTTCAGATTAATTCAGATTATTTTCCAAGTATGCATGAATCATTGAATCATCTCTTTTGCTTTTAACCGCGTTGGATAGACCGAAGTCATAAATTTAAGATCAGGCTCCCCCGAACACTCCACAGAAATAAAAAATGACACATTCGCTCGAGCGAGTCAAATTATTCAGTGATAATTTTTTCTGACGAAAAGCAGAGGACTCGTGTTTCACTTTCCACCCCCCCCCCCCCCCCCCCACTCGCCAACGTCGTTTCATCGAAAATCGAATGAAAAGTAATATTTTAGGCAAACTTTGAGTCGAAACCAGATGAACCCAAACCCATAATAGAAGTTCTCCTTCAATGGACATCGATTACTAGTTTTTTTCAAAGATTCATAACTTTCATTTGAGCTCATTCACACCTTTTATAAAAGAAGTATTGGTAGCATAAAAAGAGAGGGAGGTCTCAGATAATCTGAAAAACCCTCCAGTTTGATGCTATGATTTATGCTGCCCTCTGATGAATGTAAAAAAAGGAACGACAGAAAATGGCAAAAAAAGCTGAAAAGTCTTACGACTCATATTTTTACCCTCGAACTATTATTCACAATCTGATTTGGTGATCGCTTAGTAAAAGATAATTTTTACAGGTGAGTGCTTGGATGCAGCGCTCTTGTTTTGAATGTGCCGAATCAGAGTCACCCGTTGCCCAAATGATATTTTTGAAGAATACCCACTGAAAAAAAAAAAAAAAAAAATTGACGCTAAAATAGCAAAGTTTTGCTGAAAATTCGGCCTGCAAACGCGACGCTGAAGAATCGCGCGAGGATTGCAATCTCGTAAGATTGCTGTCTCACTTTGCTGCTCGCTTTGCCATACTGGCTAAAGCAAATTTTGCTGGTTTAGCAAAACATTTTGTGTATTTTGCAGATTAAATTGCTGGTCTAGCAAATGTATTATGCGATTTCCAGCAGAATTCATATATAGCTGTTTCAACAATTATGAATATTTCGATTTTAGTGACGCATTTGCCGGCCAGATGTTTTTGAATGCCCTTTTCAATGATCAGAAGTCTGTATAAATAGTACTCGTGCTGACTCTGTAATTTCTTGTGACACGAAAAAATAAATTTGGTAGTTAGCTCACACCATCGGGTGAAAAATACCAAGTTATTGGAAATGCAGAACAGAAGGGCAAACGATAGTTTTTACCTGTCAAGTATGGCGTTATAGCTGATATGGATTCTCGTATTTTTCGATCTGATTATTTCAAACAACATTCAACATTTTATTATTATAGTATCGAATGGCACTTTTAAGAGCATAAATATTGTCGGAATAACTGCCAGAATATTTTATACCATCTTGGTGACCCATCTCCGAGTTATTATTTCGCAGTGCGGTTGGTTGTGCGGCTGCTTTCATTGCATAATTGAAATGTTGAAGGGGGGATACGCTGGCTTTGCTAGAGATCAAAGACTGTTTTGAATACGGTTTCTTTGAATGACGTATATTTGCCGGAATACGGAGTTTGAGAAGCACGCTTTTTACTTTGAGGAATTATCAATCGAGGAGTTTTGTGTAATAAGGACATGAGTCGGAAAATAATCCGCTAAGGAAACAGCCGTTACTATTTTTTGAAACGCAAATGTTGTAATTTGTAATTTGAAGCCATGCAATTGGTGGAACCTCGAAGTTGCGTTCATTGGAGAACCATATTAAGAGTAGTTCGATTTCTTTCATGGTTTTACATGCGCGAAATGAAACATTTCTAGATGACTTTGTTTCGCTAGTCCACTTTAATTAAAATGGAAATGTCTGGCACTGGATGCATTCCACAGACATTTTTCTGGTAAGGAAAAAAAAAAAAAAAAAAAAAACTTATTTGAGTTGCGCTAGTTAAATGCTCCCCTATTCCCTCGTCCAAGACAAGACATATGTCAGGAGACTTGAAATTTAATTTGCGCGAATTCTCAGCCTCGCCATTCGAAATGCTCTGCTTTTGCACGTAACCTTTGGTCTTAAATTCGCCTACCGCGCAATGATTGACGCGTGCAATTACGCCGGCGGTTGTAAAATTAACCCTCAACCGGCTCGAAAACTTACGCAAACAGTCCTGAAGACACAGAACGAGCCGAACACTCGGTAAGTTATGATTATTCTACGGGGCGAATGGGGGGGGGGGTCCATAGAGAAGGGGGGTTGGGATAGAAATCGGAATCAAGCAATATGATGCGAAGCGAGAGAGACGCAGATTCGGCGCATGTTCGTACAGCCATATACATAAAACATGCATACAGCGATCCTAACAAGTCTAATGTGTGAAGACAGGGTGTTCCAAACCGTCTACTCAAGCATTTTTGCCCTTGTTTCCTCCCTCTCTTCATAGACTAGTTTTGCCAGTTACAATTAAATGGTATACTCTAGAGTCCCTATATATGAAAGAGTCAAGACACGTGAACAGAAGTGAAGAAGAAGAAGGTGTCTGAGGAGCCTGGAGGCGCGCCTCTTGTTTACATTTTTATCCAACGATCGTCCCGCCAAAGATTACTTATACATGTATTCGTGTGGAAGTAATCTTTGTTAGGTCAACCTCCAATACCCGTTGGCTTCACTACCTGTTTTAAAAGTAATGCGTGAATTTTATTCTGTTCTGAACACATTTTCATCAATATTTAATTCAAATTTCATAAGTACAAACTAAAAATGCCGAAAGTTTCCTCAAAGCTGGGCAGCAGTGAAGGTGGTTCCATGAAGATGTAAACAAGAGGCGCGCCTCCAGGCTTCATAGACCCCTTCTTCTTCTTCACTTTTCAGCAGCCAATCAGAGATGGAACCTCGTATGGCGAGACTCTTTCATATATAGGGACTCTAGTATACTCTAAAAAAAGAAGTCAGGATAGAACAGCACTTGACTGTTGGCTGACCTCTATACCTTTACCCCAACAGTAATTAAAGAGATCACTGCACTAATTGCGCTACCCCAATCAAATTGTGGATAATGTCCTACACTTCATAAATCCAACATTTTTTTTTGAAGAGCGGTCCAATTTATTATGGGGTAGTGCCCTTATAGGTTGGGCCCTTAACTTAACAAACTGAGCAGCAAATACATAGATAGCTATGTTGTGGTTTTATCAGGGGTGTTAAACTGATAAGTTGGACCGCTTGCCGGAATCCCAAATAATGTCCGGTTTATGATGTGTACGACAATAATAAGCATGCTGTTGGGGACCGCACTAACTATGACACCCCCCCCCCCCCCCGGCTCCAAGCACTAAGTTAGTTCGTCTGTCCAAATCAGCCGACTGGCGTCTCCATTAGGGCGATAAAACCACCAGTGCTGCCAAATTAACTCCTTCTATCTCTCTCTTTCTTTTTTTCAGTCTAATGAGCTTAGGGAATAGATCCAAAAAATTAAAAAAAACACAATTTTAAAAATACTTATTTTTCGAATTCATTTCATTCCCATCATTTCTTTTTCCTTGCTGCAACAAAGTACACTTTTGTTGCATCAACGCTATTACCATTTTATAACAACATTCATTCATAATATTTTGTAGAATATATGTATAGTTTGAAGAAAATCTTAAAAAAAAAAAAAAAAAAAAAAAAAACATTCCTCTTCCTACGGAGCTGTTATTATCTTTCCAATCAACCTTCTGCGAGGAAACAAGACGGTTGGTCTGAATCATCCTGTATAAAGTATGCGAATGAACCTATATGTGAGTGTGTGTGCGTTACCACTCCTTGCTCTTAAATGACAGCCACGTATACAATAACTCCTAACTTCTCAGTGTGTGGCGGGAGTGTATGCAGGAATAGGAAGGTACCCACTTCATTTTTAGTAACATCACAGCTTCACCCCCTTCACTCACCCTCACTCCTCCTAGCTCCCTCTCACTCATCCTTCCTCACTCCCACTCCTCGTGGTGCTCATCTTCCTCCGTTACATCCGTCAGACAATTCTTTTAGCATTCGGGATTCATAATACACGTCACGATACAAATCGAATCTGCCCTATTCCCCATATACCTCCCCTTCTTCCTCCCCCTCCCCTCCCCACCTCCCTAGCCCGCCCTCATCATTCCGGTCTTATTCTCTGAATCCCCCCTATACCTCCTCCATCTAGATATAGCAACATATACTTCATTTTAAATTACTTTTTTTTTTTTTTTTTTTTACCGTAAAATTCAATTTTACGGAGATAAACTTTAATTCCAACTTTCTCCGGCAGATGTTGTCAAAAAGCCAATTTTGTATTTGTTTTTTGCCGTCGCGAAGCTCTGCGAAATGGGCGCGGAGAATGAGTGTATATTTACAATAAGAATATAATCGAAAAGTGCTTTTTAAAGGAGCGAATTGAAATGACAAGAATCATAGCTGTAACCAGCAATGGGTCTGTTGCGTACTTTTGCTACATCAATATAAGTCATTGTCTCTAAAGTAAAATTGGGCGAAAATAGCGATGCGCACATTGAAAACTTTCAAAATCCACTCATTAACTCAGAAAATCACTTCCATTTCAAATAGCCCGCGCTACACTAGACACTATATCACCGACTTATAACTACATAGATGGAATCATCTCGTTTATGTAAACATGAACAGAACTTACAAACCTTGGAATGTTCCGTTTAGATGCGTACATTTCTTATATTATTTTGTAATCTTTGATAAACCGAAAAGACCAGACAGCAAATGCAGCCAATTGTTCATGTATTTAGAAGGGAATTCCATCATTTTGTAATTACGATGTTGTTTACTTATGCACGGTGGTTCCGTCTATGTAGTAGTATACCGGTACAAATAGTGTCTAGTGTAGCGTGGGCTGTTTGAAATTGAAGTCAGAGGCGGACTGGCCCACCGGGACACCGGGAAATTTCCCGGTGGGCCGCGGCCCTTTAGGGCCGGTTGGATCGTGAGGGGGAAAAAATAAGAAAAAAGAGAAAAAAAAGGAAGAAAGAAAGGAAGAAAAAAAGGAAGAAAGGAAGAAAAAAAGGAAAAAAGAAGAGAGAGAGGAAGAAAATAGAAGGAAAAAACCAGAGACAAAGATAAAAGAGAGGCCGGGCATGTATTTGTACTTGGTAAATTTGGGCTGCGGGCCAGTCATTCGATTTTTTAGGGCCGGGCCGGGCCGATCATTCGAATAGGGCCGGACCGGGCCGACCATTCATTCGATTTTTTAGGGCCGGGCTGGGCCGATCATTCGATACGTCAGGGCCGGGCCGGGCCGGTTACTCAATACGTTTTGGACGAGCCGGGCCGGGCCAGGCCTGTCATTCGATAAATTCGGGTCGGGCCGGGGCGGGCCATTCATTCGTTTCATGTGGATCTGACCGGGCCGGGCCGATCATTCGCTTCATTAGGGCTGGAACGAAAGGAGAGAGGAAATATTTCAGAATGTTTGGGTAGCCCTGAAAAGGGCTTTTCTTTTTTTTCCCCCTATTTTTTATATTTAAGGAGGTATTTCGATGCACGTTTGTTTCCTCGGCTTGATGACGATGCCGGTGCACGAAGGCGTGGCTCATACCGTCATCAAGTCGAAAATTCTTCATGCTGAAATCACACCTAAAACAAGACAAAACAAAAAAACAAAAAAACAAACAAAAACAAACAAACAAACAAACAAACAAAAAAACCAAAAAATAAACAAAAAAAACAAAAATTATAATGGGGGCTTTTCTATTGTCACTAAGATAAAATGGCAGTCTCTACTCTGCAAAAACGCAGAGAGTCAGCGATCATATAATAATGAAATTGATGACCCAAACGTGCTTCAGATTGTTGCTTTTGATTGTGAAAATACCAAAATTTTCTCGAGGGGGCAAACCCCCCCCCAAACCCCCCCTAGGTTAGGTTGTTTTCTATTGTCACTAAGATAAAATAGCAGTCTCTACCCTGCAAAAAAGCAGAGTCATACCCTGGTAAAAATGACGACTATAACCGTTCCAAAAACGACTATAAACATAGTTGGCCAACTATGGATTATAGTTGGCCAACTATGTTTATAGTCGTTTTTGGAATAGTCGTATAGTCGTTATTTTTACCAGGGATAGCGATCATATAATACTGAAATTGATGACCCAAGCATGCTTCAGATTGTTGTTTCTGACTGTGAAAACACCAAAATTTTCTCGGGGGCAGACCCCCCCCCCCCAACCCCCCCTAGGTTAGGTTAGGTTCGGTTTTCTATCGTCACTAACATAAAATGGTAGTCTCTACCCTGCAAAAACGCAGAGTCAGCGATCATATAATAATGAAATTGATGACCCAAACATGCTTCAGATTGTTGTTTTTGACTGTGAAAATACTAAAATTTTCTAGGGGGGGCAACCCCCCCCCCCCCAAACCTTCCTTAGGTTAGATTAGGTTAGGTTTTCTATCGTCACTAAGATAAAATTACAGTCTCTACCCTGCAAAAATGCAGAGAGTCAGCGATCATATAATAATGAAATTGATGGCCTAAACATGCTTCAGATTGTTGTTTTTGACTGTGAAAATACCAACATTTTCTCGGGGGGCAGACCCCCCACACCCCCCATATGGGCCGGTCCAAAGTTGGTTTCCCGGTCCGAATTTGGGGGCCAGTCCGCCTCTGATTGAAGTGATTTCCTGAGGTAATGAGTGGATTTTGATTTTTTTTTTATTGTGCCCATCGTTATTTTCGCCGAATTTTACGTTAGAAACAATGAGTTATATTGATGTAGCAAAAGTATGCAACAGACCCATTCGTCTTTTTCTTTATTCACTCATTTTTCTGCATGTGTTAGAAAATGACAGAAACAAGGGTTGAAGTCACGTGGCATTCCATCTATCCATCCTTTTCTAACGCATGCGTACGTTCAAATATGGGTAAAAGGAGAGGAAGACAAATTTCTGGCTACGGCTCTGACAAGAATATTTGCGTATGTTTGTAATCCAGATATTTATTTCAGAAACAGCGAAGCAAATTAGCACTGCGCCTTCACAGTGAAAACGCGGCAAGGCAAACTTTAGTAGATCATGCCTTCTCAAATCGTTATCTCTTTTACTGGCTATAACATTGCCGCATTGAAATAATGAGGACGTATTTTGTTTACGTGAACAGTGTTGAGTGAGATCCACGGCTCGAGGTGCGGGCGGTCGAAGAACGTAGGCTCATGGCTGAATTAAAGCAAATACTAAAAAACCATCGCCGACTTTCATAATAATTAGTCCTGATGTTAACGTTTATGTTGCTTAATCTGTTTTACGGTTTAGATTCTTCATTGAAAAATGAACGTACCTCGATTATTTTCGCGGTTGTAAAAAGAGCGTATCCGAGCGTCTTTAACAAGCGCAGCAAAAGCAAAATGAAGTTCTTCATTTAGAACAAATTGAGTAGCTCTGTGTAAAAAACAATCATGACTCGGAGTCATTCGAACGACTCGAACGACTTCAAATCTGTCACGCGACACCGTTTCAACCACCTTGTAGCATGGATTGCAATTTATAGCAAATGGAAACTTTTGGCTTTTTTTTTGCTCATTTTTTTCCTCTGAAGGTTGCAGTTTTATTGGAACTTGAGGGTGGATAATTGTCCGGGGAATCATCTTGCAGAAGTATTTAAAACGCCCAAAGTAAAATTTGTACCTTTATATTTTTTTTTTAAAGTAGGATTTTTCGATCATATTCAATCGAGGAGTCGAATGTTTGAAAAAAGTCGAAAAATGTCATCTCGTGTGTAAGATTGAAACGAACGAGTATAGGTATTCAACCGGAGAAACGGTTCAAAATCATCATAATTTACATTTGTAAATTACATTTGGACTTGTTTGAATATTGGACATAATTTATCATTAGGTCGTTGTGAGGATCAATAGGACCAAAAATCTTTTGTTTAAACATTTTTGGACCTAAATTCATGGACAACAGCATGAATGGACAAACTCTCACGTACGATTTAGCCGGCCAACGCGACTCGATGGCAAGGACACACCTGAATCAACTTTGTTACTAGAACAATTGTTTCAGGATTAATCTAACACTAAAAACTAACTAACTAAGTATAATGAAAAAAATGTGGCGAATAAGCGAATCTAATAATTTTTTATTTGTTTTGTTTTTCCAGGAAAAAGAGAAAATTTAGAGACGAATTTTGTAGAGAGGGATGAAAAAGACGAGAATGGTAAGTGCGATCTCAAATTTTTACTCTATTAAGGAAAGCTTTATCGCAAATGAATTTTTTTCAGCGAAAAACTCTTAACTTTCGAAAATTGAACCTTCGTGCTTGAAACATTAAAATAGAGCCAAAAAATTGAGTGTACGTCTTTGAAAACAAAGAACCTTATTCAAAATGAGCCATTTTGGCCCTGAGGAATTTTTTTTGGATTATTCTTCCAATGAATAGAGCATCGTTTCGCGGTTCTAAAGCTGGGTTTGTTTTTGTCTTAGCCCCTCTAGGAGCGGCGGGGGAGGGGGTCAAAGTTGAAACCTATTTTCGTCCATAACTTTTTACCAAATTGAGCTACGACTCTCAATTTTAAACCAAAATGTTCAGCGTAAAAAGAGCTTTCTTTTGATGTATATGATAATGTATTTATCTCATGGCTTGATGAAAAAATTACCTTAATTTGGACTATTCTGCCTTTGTCTAAAGAAATGATTGACTCATTTTACCATTTGGCCATTTCAGTATTCGGACATTATTTTTCAGGACAAACTAACATAGTGGACCGAAATTCACACTGGACCAACTATGTGAGTTTGGACAAAAAATACAAACAAGCGAAGAACTCGATTCTTTCTCATAAAATCAAATGGAGAGAATCAATTTTTGTCACATTGCACGAGTCGCCACTGTGGTAGAATGAGGCCCGTGGGCTGATTGTTTACTTTCACGGTAAAGACTGTCTAGGAGTGCATTTATTTTAACCTCAAACGTCAAAAATGTCTAAAGTGACCCAATGTGCACGTAATGAAGCAAGGCAAACAAGAAAGAGCTTGCAATTCTTGCTTTGGTAAAAATGCTGTTGAAAGTACTAAGTACTATGTTAGTTTGTCCTGAAAAATAAATAATAATGTCCGAATACTGAAATGGCCAAATGGTAAAATGAGTCAATCATTTCTTTAGACAAAGGCAGAATAGTCCATATTAAGGTAATTTCTTCATCAAGCCATGGACAAAATTTCGCATTTTTTATTCATTAATGTAAAGGACAAATATATGATATATTAAGGAGGTGATATACTATATATCACCTCCTTTTGAAAACAATAATAAATTAAAATCCATCAATAAGAAAAAAATTCACTGAAGACAATCTTCTTTTTTCTGCTCTATCCTCACGGGTTAGTTTTTCATTGAATTGAACAGAAAAATATGTTGCATTTGCTTAAGTACATAACCCTTTCATGGACGAAACAAAGCATTACCTCAAGTTTACGTCGGATGTTTTCGTATTGTGGACGATAAATGTTTGGACTAGACTCATTGGACAAAATATTTTGGACGAAATGTATCGGACGAACTGTCCTTGCCGCCAAATTGATCAAAACCACACGCAACAGCTTGTGCTAAAAACTTTTAGCGAACAATTTGATCAAATTCAGTTTCTGATTTACTTCCGCGTAGCATAAAACACAAAGCACAAGCAAACGACACTGCGGTTGCGTTGTAGTTTTTTTCAGATTCTGAGCCAAGCCGCTCGTCCGATGCTCCGATGACTGAAATTAAAAGAAGAGGGGGGGGGCGATGATTTATTCACGAATTAATGACGCTATTAGAAGAGCATTAATTAAGATGTGGTCGAAATTTTGACATCTTTTGCAGCAATGAATCTTCGCCCGCTATCTCAAGTAAAACTTTACGGCAAAGTTCTTTCCAAAACCTCGGCGTCTCCGTGACGTTGGACGAGATTGAAATTAAGATATTAAATCATCTGCCTGCCTCTAAACAGCATTTTAAAACTTCGCACTTTTTAACGATATCATCTTTTTTTTTTTCAATCACGATGCATTTTAATTTTCCTTGATTATGTTTATTTTAACAGCCGATCTGATTACCAACAATGTAGTTATGATACAATTATTTTCCTTTATTTAAGTTTCTTCACTGAATTCGCAGATCACATTATTATCACCAGCAGCAGCGGCGCCGGCGGCGGCTCGTGCATTCTGGCCAGTGGCGTCGCGTGCCATCTGGCAACAATGCATCTGCTCCATTTAAACTCATTAAATATATCGAATTTTCCTTGTGCACTGTGCACCCCCTGAATTCGATATTATACATGAGTTTAATTGGATAGAATACATTGTTGACAAATCTCACGCGACGCCACTGATTCTGGCAAAAATTATTGTCTCCATTGAAACTTGTGTAAATTGGTTCTTCGGTGAGGCACAGTGCCTCACCTAGAATCAACCGCTTTACATCGGGTTAAATGGCAAAAGAGCGCGGTTGCCAGATTATTCGAGTCGCTACTGGTATCAGCATTTTATACCACAAAAATCCATTTAATGTTCTCGTGATTCGTTATTTCCATACTAAGCACCATCATTTCACTGACCAATGAATTTCATTCTCCCATTGCGCATTCCCTCCGAACTACACTTTAGAAGTTACCTTTATGACTCATTGAAAGGCAAGTAAAGATATAGCATACCTGACCTTCTATCCAGCCTCCTTGGTAATATTATGTGGTAGTGTCACCTTCACTCAGGACCTCAGAAGCCTCACCAACAATTTCGGTGGCGCATCACCAATATACTAACAATAAGTGACATCACCTTGTTTTTTGGTGACTTATAAACTCAGTTTTTCTAGGGACGCGAGACACCCCAGATATCTATTACTCCTGCGATTATGCTGCAAAATCACGCGCTATTGAGATTTCCTTCGTCTCATCTTGTGTAACTGAAGAAGGTGTCGTATAGAAGGACTTAAAAAAGACTGCTGTTTTGATTTCTCAAATAAGTGACACAGATTTCTCCTATGTTTAATCTCTGTATAAACTCACCGTGTACAAAAAAGATCCAGTTTGAAAACTCAAATTACTTTTTTTTAACGATTCCTCTCCAAGCTTCTAGAAAATTATTCTTATTTCACTCTCAGGCAAGTTCCAGATTGATCCATCGGAATTTCTGGTGAGGTTCATAGAAAATTTGGCGCTCTTTCATGGCTACATTTACATTTTAGCTGCCGTTTGGCCAGTGGCGAAGCGTGCGATTTGGCAACTTTTCTTTTTCCCATTTAAACCCATTAGAAAGGTCGAAATGCCTAGTCATCGCCGTTGACTGTAGCGTTCGACTTTTTTGGTGAATTTAAATGGCGAAAATACATGGCTGTGAAATTTTCACGCCTCGCCACTGCGTTTGGCGTATATGCTTTTTCCCATTTCACTCAAGGTAAAATATTGGAATTTCCCGCCAAATGTGGCAGCACTTGCGAAGGGAGCTATCTCGCAAGTCGCAACGTTGCATTTAGCACATTAAAACCCACGAAAACTATCGAACTGTTCGGTAATCGAATTCGACCTTTTCAATGGGTTCAAATGGACAAGATGCTACGTTGCCAGATAACACGCTTCGCCACTGACTACATTCTGACAACCATGGAACGAAGAAAGACACACGATGATCCAATTTTTGAATATAGTTCCTTCACTTCTTGCTGACGCGCCTCGCAACACGCGAACCGACTTTGCAATGGCTCAATCCCTTATTTCTTTCTTTCTTTCTGTCTTTTTTCTCTTTCTTTCTTCAATCCTTCTTGTACTTTCATTTTATTCTTTTTTCTTCTTCGAGACATGTAAAGCGTTTACGCTCGTCATTCTTCATGCTCATTTCCGTGACGTTTTTGTGTTTCTTTTTTGCTGACTTGATCCATCTCTCTTCCTCCCTTTCTTTGAAAAGGAAGTCCAACGTAATCGCAGGATCGAGTAATTTATGACAATAATGAGAAAGAATAAATGAAAGTTTGGCGTTTTCGTAAAATTAAGTTTAATCTGTTTAATTACGTGTAAATGTATACGGTCTCGAAAAACCGATCCATCTACTTAATCTATAACGGTCAACGGTCAGAGCGAAGTTGTGAACGATGTGTCAGTAGCGGCCCGTGAGATTTGGCAACCATGCATTTTTCCCACTTAAACTTAGGAAAAAAATCGATTCAAGCGGAGGCTGGCAGCCTCCTCGAGTTTCGATTGTTTTCCATTTATTCAAATGGGATAAAAACACTGTTGCCAAATCGCACGAGCCGCCACTGCGATGTGTAAAAGTTTTCTTTCCGTTTAAACCTACACTTAAATAAAAAAAAAATAATCTTTAATTCAAGAAAAATGAAATAGTCTAGGTAATTACCTACTTGCTGCATCTTTCTGTTAAATCAGAAAATGGAAGAGAAAAAAGACAGAAAGAAGTTGTGTTAAATTAATTTGTTAAAACTTATAGTGAATTGCGCACAGCGCGAAAATTTCCAAAGCGGTAATTTTCTCCAGTCGGTATAGGGCAACGATGGATTATTTTCATTTTAACCTATGTCAAATCATCAATTTTTTGGTGATACTCCTTCCCTCAGCTCGAATCGATATTCTTGTTTAGGTTTAAATGGAGTAAAAGCACGGTTACCAAATCGCTCGAGTTGCTACTGTATCCCTCGTCCGATTCATTTTGTCACTGCAAAAAGTGACTACAAAAATCCTGAGCCTATGCGCTCGCAGTGAAGCTTATTATATGGGTGGATTTCAGCTAATGAGAGAAAATGGGTTCACAAAAAAGTTAAAATTGAATCTCATCTCATCGTATGAAGAAACATTTTTTTTAACACCTTGCAACCCTAATCATTTGACATGATTTGAAATGAAAAACGGGATTGAACCCTTTGATGGGCGCATTAAGGGTAGTGGTCCAAGGAACTTGACATTGTGTTTTTCAGGGTCCCTAGGGTCTAAATAATTCGGGGGAAAAAAAACGAAACAAAACAAAATTAAAATAATTGCTCCATGCATTTACATGCAGAGATATGAGGTGGTGAGGTGGTTATCCAGTATAACCACTGCCTCTTAGGGAGCGAAATTAGTTCCACATATGAAAAATCACTTTTTTCAGAAAGAAAATCAGAATCAAAGAATCAGATTAGCAAAACAGAGTAGCATTGCAGAGTAGCATTTATAGTTTAAAAAATTAAATATGAATGTGTTCAAACATATGAAAACATTGAATATGTTTTTTAACTATGTCATATATAGTGAAAATTTCAGTCTGATGATGCGTAACTTAGGGGAAGTTGAAGCCATTGCTGGCAATCATGGTGATTTTTTTTTCTCAAAACGTGTGATAAAACATGTACTCAAGCATTGTTCCCCTAAAGTTTCATAACTTTCTTTTCTTTTCGCATAGTTTTCTCTAGATCGTGCATTTCTTTCTTGACTCTTCACATGTCTACGAACTATACTGCGGCGTCACCAGACTGACATTTGCCGATTACGAATTTTTCCCACCAATTTATGGTACCAAAACAAAACAGAACATTGAGGAAAGATTAAGAGTGCACTTAAACTTTAGTGGAAAAAATGCTTGAGCACATGTCTCGTCACACGTTTCGAGATAGAAAGCCGCCAATAGACTGACAGTGAATAAGTGTGATACTCCAAAAATTTGTAAACAAGGTGAAATCTTGCATAAGATAAAAAGAATAGGATGACTTACCACGTAAACGCTGGCTTCGTACACACTTCTACTCAAAGTAATTTGCTACCGAGCCCCGCTAGGGCTACCTGAAGGGTGGCCTGGGTGGCCGCGAAGTAAAATGCACTGCGTCAGCAGCCTGACCAAAAACTGAGTTGCAAACTTTGAGCTTCAAATTAAAATATATAGTGCTCGTTCCATTCAATTAAGTTCATATTTTCTAAAAGATTGTTTAGTCCAGATTTGATATCACGTGATACAAGGTTGAAAAGAAGCCTGGGTTTATTTTTGTAACTTTGAAACTTAATTTTCCCTTAAACTACGCGTAACTAGACAGACATTTTCACTGTACGACTAATTATAAAACATATTCAGAGTTGTTCATACATACTCTTTAATTTTTTCGCAGCAGGTATGAACTTTTTCTACCCAAAAACTCAAACTTGGAATGGAAAGATGATGATTTGACTGGCAGGCAGCTCAAAACCCAATTTTCTCCCATTAGCTGAAATCCACGTATATGATTTATAAATTTATGAAAGGTCAAATTATGGGCTTCATATTCTTAGAAGAGACTTTGAATGTTTAAACGCAACGAAAGAGCACCGCATGACAAAAATTACTGACACAGAATTTGACAGTTTCACTTAAGTAACGTAAAAAAGGGATTAATAATTTAGGTACTTCTTTCATTTTTCAAGTTGCTCGCTTCACCTGTCTATCGGCTACCCTCAAATTCCCCCCTAACCTCCCCCCCTCCCTCTACCCATTCTACCCCTTCCTTTCTGGCTCAGTGCTTTCCTGAAGGTGAAAGTGAATCGTCGAAGCAAACTTTGTGGGATAAATGATTAATTATTGTTCGGTGTCCGTGTTTTAACTTACTTTCTTTTCCCGCGAATCCATTTCAAACGAACCTTGCACGACCCTCATTCCAAAATCGAAGCGACGCTCCATAATGCCAATGAAAAAAAGTCGATCACCATTTTATAAACATCGCACCCAAAAAATTTTCGGGATCGAAAAATATATCACTTTTGAGCATTTCGAGTTAGTCAGACAGGTCAAAGACAAATGAATACTGGCCCTTCGGGCCACATTTAAATATATTTTTTTCAAACTTGATTCAAAAACTTACGAAAAAGGATACTAATAAGTAGAATAAAATTAAAAAAAAGCTAAAGTTTCAGATCAAAATAAGTAACAAAATATTATGCGAATTGCTGAAACAGCTTTGTATTTTGGAATATTTGTGGTCGACAAATTAGAATGGAATCGAGAAGAAACTTTCACTGTGTTAGTAAAAAGTAATCGAATAACAGGTTTAGAGAAAAATATCCATTAGCTTTAGTTACAAAGGAGCTAGCTGGCGGGAAAATAGCCCTGTGACAATATGTCAAGTGTTCGCGTATTTTAGAGGGGCCAGCGTATACCTACATTGCGTATATAATTTGATGCAAATATTAAAGAGGACAATGGGCAGTTGCAAAGGTTTGAAATTTTGTGTTTTATACAAGAGAATGATAGTGCTTGATGAGCTGAGAACTGTGGTGTCTTTGGTTTTTTCCTCAGCGTCCCAGTTTTGGAGATAACACACGTTTAAATAGTAAAAAATCGTGTGCGTTGTGACGTCACTACGCGGAATTCCCATTTAAATCAATGTATTTTGGGCCAAAATCTCATGTCTGGAACAATGGGACTTAGTTAAAAACCAAAAGCATCTTTGTTCTCAGCTCATCAAGTACTTTCATTTTATTTATAAAAAACACAACATTTCAGACCCTTGCACGGAGAAAAAGGTATGTCGATGAATCACATAAAGTATGTCAAATTTGCAGCAACTGGGGCGAATATGAGTTCTGAAGACATGGAGTATGTCTTTTAAGCACATACGTATGTCGTTCAAAAACATAGAGTATGTCGTTCAAACACATAAAATATGCTGTTAGAAGACATACTCAACCCAGTAGTTGCAAATTCACCATACTCTATGTGCTTCATCGACATACTTTTTTCTCCGTGTGCAAATGCCCCATCATTAACTGACTTGTCAGGGTGCGGATTTGACTTACTTGCTAATCGAATGAAATCGAGATTGGATATTTCATCGATCAATTCATTCATTCAATTCAGCCTAAAAATGATTCACCTTTAAATACTGACGTCAAAAAGCAATAATATGCCCAACTTGCAAACTTTGAAGCAGCGCTTCCTCTCTCCTAGCTTATCATTGTAAAGCACCATTTTAAAATTCGAGCTCGGCTCATTCAATTCTACGTTCATTAATAGCTTCTCTCATTTCATTAACCTTTCGATCTGCCTCTATATTATGTTCCGGCTTCCTAAATGCAGCGCAAATGTAGTGCTCCCACTCCATCGTGATGTAAATCACACCGCTCAAAACAAACGATTCGGCATAAAAAGTTTTACTTCATTTCCTTCGGAAAGAATAACACTAGAACTATACCGTGACGTCATCAAGTTCCCAGCAATTACTGTCATTTTCAAATTCGTTTGCAGCGAGCCTCAACTAATTGTTACTTTTGCTCTACTACATGGAAATTGTGTGAATTTTTGTTGTTTCCTTCGGTTTTTTCGTAACACTTTACCTTAGAATTAGGTATTTCTGGCTTATTGCAAGAGTGTGCAACAGACCCACTGTCTGACATTTTACCCTTTCCATTGCTTAATCAAGCAAAAATCAACGTTTGAGAAAAAAAAGTCATTTTTAGTGTGACAAAAAAATGTGACAGGTGGGAAATACGATCAACATGGAATGACCCTCCTGACATTTTTTGCTTTCAAGTTGGAATTACGAAAAACAAAACTTTGAATCAAAGCTAAAATAAAAAACTAGCACTTCAAAACATGCTGGAGTGCCCCTTAAAGGGTCTAATTGTGTTTAAAGACGCATTTTCATGCTCATTATAGAGGCGGCCATTTTTGCCGTCGCACGGCTCAAAAATCTCAACGGTTCTTAATCAGCTCAGTTTCGAACATTTCTGCATTTTTTATAAGCCGTCAACAGGACCTATTGCGTATTGACTTTACAATTAGAGCACTCAAGAACAAACATCTGAACGGTTTTATTTTCAGCAAGCGTTCAGATTCGCAATTCGCAAGAAGTCAGTACCATTATAGTATTTACGGCGTAATTTACCGTCGCTTAGTTCCCTCTCCTATTCAACTTAATTAATTGATTGGATCAGCGGCTTTCCTTCTTTGTGACAACATCTCACTGATGACAAAAGGGAAATTTCTCGGACTCTTTTGCTTCTGTTTTCTTTCAATGCTAGGAACTGGAGAGTATAAACTTTGCGTTTTGAGCTTTGACTTCCGAGTAAACACTGTGCCGAGGTAGGGTGAGAGAGAAGGTGAGGGGGGGGGGGGTTCTTTAGTCTGTTTCAATACCCGATAAAGCATTATTTTCTTTCTGTTTTTCTCATGGTCTTTTGTTTCGCGAAATTCATACGGCTCGTCCACCTCCGGCCCGAATGAAACCATCATCCGATTCTCCTTGGGTAGAGGTGAAATCCACTGTTAGATCCCAAGAAACATCAATTTCATCCAAATGATGATTTCTAGTGACTAGCAAAGATGTCGTTTAAAGGGATACTACACCCTGGTTTACAAGGTTGTTTTTTTTTGTTTTTGTTTTGTTTTTTCTTTCACCCAAATCATAAAGGAAACTCACACGAAGAAGACGGTGGCCTTGTTATTTTCTTAGCTTAACAGTAACTACGTATTTGTAATTACATTTTTAAGATCAAGGGTCAAATGTATAAATTTGCATAGTTTTCCTCCCCTGCAAAAGTAGTTTTCCGTCAGTTTTTTAGATTTTATATTCAGTTCGATCATACTTTAAGTTTTTCATATATATAAAAAAAAAATGTATGATGACAGAAGCACTTAATATCGATTAATGGAAGAGTCAATTGTCCACGAAAGTTCAATACGTTTTAAAATAAATGTTGAAAAGTTTTATCGTAAAAAAATTTCTAGAATAAATAGGAATATTTAATTTTCTTTGAAATCCATCTATCATCACTGAGAGCACATGCTTATCTTCAATTCTAGCCGAAGAACAAATCAATTGAGTCAGTACTTGCAGCTTGAGATACTTCTGTCTCAATGAGAGTATCATTTTTTAACATTCTTCCTCATTTAAGGGGCAGGTATGCAACCAGCCCAAGAAACCTTTTTTTTTGGGTGGGGTTTAGATATGTATCTTTTAAGAAAGAAAAAAAATCAGGCATTTATAGAGTGATATTAAGGCGATTTTTTTTTTTAAGTAGATTCCATGAATCTACTTATTGCGGAGGGTGCGATGTTGGATTTTTCGGGAAATTTTATCAAATGAGCACGTTTCATGGTCCCCTGAGTGAGAAAATACCACTCGTTGAAAATTGTATATATATATATATATATATATATATATATATATATATATATATATATATATATATATATATATATAAACGAGAAGAAAAATGGGACACAAGGCTACGAAAACTTAAAAATTTAAGGTGAGACGTTTCGGACTAGAACAAGTCCATTTTCAATCAATAAAAACAATAAAAGCGAAAACGCAGTGAGTGCCTACAAGGTGATAGAGCAACTGACAAAAGCAATGATCAAGGAGGAAAAGACAAACACAGACCAAAAAAAAAATAGAGTGGACTCACTCCAGTGGCCGTGGTTGGAAAAAATGATGGTATGCAACCCCCAACTTATCAACGTCCGCCCGGTAGTTGCAAACCATGTCTCTTTCCTTAACAATGCAGATCATTTCCATAAGTGATCTTGAAAAATCATTGGTCTCCCTCGCCAAAACCTTTACATTTTCAAAATCAAAATTATGCTGTAACTCATTCTGGTGTTGATGCAGGGCCGTCTTCTCATTCTGGTCATATTTATGACCATTCAACCTTTTACCTAAAATTTGGCGAGTTTGACCAATGTACGCAATTTCACAATCTTTGCATTGGATCTTATACACTACCTCTGAAAGTTGCAAGTTATCACGTTTAGCTTTCAGTTTTGAGAACAAAAACTCTAAATTGTTAAAATTACAATTGATGACCGTGTACCCATAATGATCCAAAACAACTGTCAAATTCTCAGAAAGCAAGGGCACGTATGGCAATTTAACAATTTTAGACAAGTCTATGTTTTTCTTAACTGACTCAACGTTGATCCTTTCCATTGTTACCTCATGTTGAACTTTCTTAAAAATGCGGCTCACAAAACTGGAAGGATAACAGTTTTCAACCAACATTTTTTTACCATAATTAATTACCTCTCGATGAAATTGAGAGTCAGATAAACCAATGATACGCCGGGCCAAATTATGAACAACATTTCTTTTAAAAGCAAACGGTTGAACTGAGAGGAAATTAAGGTACCTTCCAGACGCAGTTGGTTTTTGGTCCCACTTACATACAATTTTACCCTGATGTCGACCTAATTTCATGTCAAGAAAATTCAAAGACCCGTTTTGCTCTTCCTCTAAAGTAAACTTTAACATGGGGGACTGTCCATTAAAAAATTCTAGGATGTTTTGAACTTCATTTTGATGTACACAAAGGAAGAGATCATCAACAAAACGCTTATAAATGAAAATTAAGGCATTCGTAGTACTATGAACAGTCAATTCCAAGGGAGTTGCGAGGGAGACCAATGATTTTTCAAGATCACTTATGGAAATGATCTGCATTGTTAAGGAAAGAGACATGGTTTGCAACTACCGGGCGGACGTTGATAAGTTGGGGGTTGCATACCATCATTTTTTCCAACCACGGCCACTGGAGTGAGTCCACTCTATGTTTTTTTTGGTCTGTGTTTGTCTTTTCCTCCTTGATCATTGCTTTTGTCAGTTGCTCTATCACCTTGTAGGCACTCACTGCGTTTTCGCTTTTATTGTTTTTATTGATTGAAAATGGACTTGTTCTAGTCCGAAACGTCTCACCTTAAATTTTTAAGTTTTCGTAGCCTTGTGTCCCATTTTTCTTCTCGTTTATATCTAGTATCGGGCTATTTAAAATTTTCTGTGTGTGTGTATATATATATATATATATATATATATATATATATATATATATATATATATATATATATATATATATATATATATATATATATATATATATATATATATATATATAAATATATATATATATCTTTATATGTATGTTTCAGCCAGTTTTACCGTTTTTATGTCCCACGATCCTGTTCGTAATTTTTGGTTTTTATTTTCGAAATTTGTCTCAACTATTCGTTGGGTTTAATTCTTGGATGAGTTCGAAGATGGTGTAAATCCGACAGTTAGTTTTCGCGTTATGGGCCGTGTTTGAGTCGTAAAATGTGTTTTTGAGGTTTATTTTTAGGAGTGTTTGTTCTGAGTATTTTTTTTGGGAAAATTTATGTTAGCCGTTTTGTTACGCAGCTTTTTTACTCGAGTCATTTTTTCGTGTTTTGCGTTGTAAGCGAGTTATAGCGATGTGTTTTTCGGGTTTTTTGGCAGTGTTTTTATATGAAGAAATTGTTTTTTTGTTTCAAAAATTTTAGTATATATCGTGGAGGATGTTTTTAGTTCACATGCTCTTTTCCTTGAATTTTCCTTGTGTTTTACGTGTTTTACAAGCTATTTAGTTTCTTATGGGATTTTACAAGTGAAAGACAAGGATGGTGTACTGGTATAATTGCTCTTTCTTTGTTTTACACGTACACTGTTGCTTAGGTACGTTATTTATTTATTTTCTTGTTTTATCAGCTGCTCTTATTCAGATGTATTCCTCATTAGCGTTACAAAGATTACACATTTTTCTATCTTGGTACTATAATCTTTTTCTCATGGGTATTTTTATTTAAATGTCGAACAGCTGATAAAAAAAAAAAAAATGAATAATTCAAAGAAAATCATAACATAACCTATTTATTGAAATTTGTGAAAAACTTATATAACCTAGCTTTTATTTCTCACTTGCATTGTAAAGGTTACACATTTCTCTATTGGTAATATAATCTTTTTCACAATAATATTTGGATTTTGAGCAGCTGATTAAATAAAAAAGAAAAATTCAGAGAAAAATTCAACAAAAATGATAACCTAAATTTAAATTTGTGAAAAAATGATTTAACCAAGCATGGAATCTACTTCGTCTTACCGGCCTGCCGGGAGGCATTTTTTTTTTTTGGGGCAGTTACCCATTACTAAAGTTTCCATCATTTTAGTTGTCGCAACTTAATTTTTGACACAACCCAGAGTTCCCGTTTTGAGGATATTGAATGGTATTTTGCAACCCATCGGCGTTTCAATCGGTTGGAGCAAAGCTTACAGTTGAAAAGTATAACAAAAGATTGAAGAAATACTCAAATCGGTAATCTTTGCTTCAACCCATTAATTCACTAATGGTTTGTCGAATGTCATTCAAAATACACAAAACTACAGCCCCGATACAATAGTGCCAACATTCAACAGTCCAACACGAATGTTTGTGGGCAGAATTGGACTTCTTTTGGAAAATAAAGGAGCTTATTAGTCTGTAAGATGTTGCTAACGAGAGTCAGTTGAACAGGATCGTTAAATATAAAAATAGAATGAAAATTTAGATTCTTCCTGAGAGTTTCACTATGAAATTAGGTGTTGGAAAAAAAAAAAACAAAAAAAAAAAAAAAAAAAACAATGTAGCGTTATTTTAGAGATAAAACAATTTCAGGTTTTCGAAAGATGATGTCAACCATGCCACCAATTGAACTCTATCCTCGTGCGCCGTAGCCTCTGGTGACGAGGTTTGCATGGATACAGTGTGTCATGCGTGGCATAGCAAAAAGTTAAAACTTAAACACTAAATACCAAATAAATTGTTTTAAACAATAAATTACGACCATAGTGTAGCACGCTTCACCAAAATATAAATTGTATTGGAGACCCTGCTTGTTTTTACTTTCTCACTCTAATGAAATTAGAAAAATTGAGAAAGTATTGCGATGGCGCAGAGATTTTCTAGGTATTTTGTTTCGATACTTGGCCCGCTGCGACTAAGTCAATCATGATAATTATAAGATAAGTGGCTCTCATCATGCCTAATAATATCCTAAAGAACATCTATCCATCACATTTTAATATTTCTTAATTATATGTGGTTTGGAGAGGTAAATGCAAAACATTTTTGTGGCGTCTGTGAGTCCGTGTGTCCGTGAGTCCGTCTGTATCACAGCATAACTTTTGCACAATAAGTCCAAATGAATTCAAATTTTGCAGAAAGGTTGCTTTTAACATTCCACAGAGAGAATTTTTTTGTTTTTTTGACATTTTAATTTTTAGGTTAGTTATGGATGAAAAATGGTTTCCATTAAAATCAATGGTAAAATGGGTAAAAAAGAGAAAAATTGGGATAATTCAAGTATAACTCAATTAATTTTGATGAATACTGACAAAAAAAAAGTCCACAGACAGCCTACAATAAAATAAACCTCTCATCATCCCACTATTCAACCCTGAAGACCGTTTAGAAAATCAAAACAGGTGCGATCTAACCAAAAAATAGAATGAACGTGAAAAAGTCAAATTAAATAATAAAAAGTAGAGTCGATCGATATTGGTTCAATGAATTTTCATGAGACTTTGTACACACAATATATTACCAAAGAACTAAAATATTTTCCTGATATAGTCACCATAAACTACCATTGAGACCGCTTCAAGAGGCAGTATAAGTTCTGTTCATTAAAATATGGAGAATCAAGTAAATAAAAGTATGAATATAATATTCATAATAATTCAAGTATGACTGGAGTAATCTTGATGAATACTGGCAAAAAAAACTACAGATAGCCTGTAAAAAAATAAACTAGTTATCTTTGTACTATTAAACCCTTAAGACCATTTTAAAAATCAAAATAGGGGCGATCAAACCAAAAAAGAGAATAAACGTGAAAAAGTTGAAAGTAAAAAGTGGAGTCAATCACTACTGGCTGGATGAATTTTGAAGGAACTTGGCACACACAATCTACAACCAAAGTAAGTTTTTGAAGAAGAGCTTGATCCATATTAAGCTGAAAAATTCTTTTATAGGTCCACATTCTAAAAGAGGAAACCAAATATTGTTATGAGTGATGGAATCAAGAATCAATCTTGATTGCTCCAAGCCATAAAAATTAAGGGGAAAATTAAACCACTAAAACAAATAGAATGCTTGTAACTGAAAGGAGAAAGAAAAAATGACATTCTAATCCGGAATCGCTGGAAATCATGTTGACAGCAATTTGACAATTGAAATTTGGGATCGCTCAAATGGCCTTCAAAAATTTGAAGTAGGCAACTATACGTCCAGCTGCGTTACAAAATTGCCTACACTTCAGATTGAAGGCTGTCGAAAACTTTGAATATCAGGACTCATTCCTTTTTAACTCAGTTTTCTTTGTGCATGGAATGGAAAGGCAATGTAAAGGGGATTTGGGGGTTTCCCCCAGAATATTGAAGGAGGGGGGGTGTCTGGGGGTCTCCCACAATATATGAGAGGGGGTCTGGGGGTTTCCCCCAGCTCAAATTTGTTGTGAGAAAGTGTTCGTAGGGTGTTCCCTACAGTTTATTTATTTCCATTTTTCTCGATTTTTGCTAACCAAACCGTTATCCATTCATTAAGCAATTTGTGCACTCTTTATGAGGCAAGACGTCCTGATTAACGACGATTTATCTTTATGACTTCCGCTTCTTTCCTCATTTAGCTTGTTAAAACCGTCGTAAGTCGGAAGAAAGGAGAGGATAGATGTATATGTTGTATATTGTTTGAAGGTTCGTGACGGAGATTAAAATACTGGATTGAGACTCTCATCGCTAGGGTTTGGAGAAGGCGACGCACGACGCGTCACGGACATGGGGGGAAGGGGGGTCACGATGCAGAGAGTGACAAGTCTACGCGCTAAAAGTTGGATGATTATTGCGCACGACGTATTCTACCTTTCACTGGTTGGTAATTTCCGGCGCGTCAGAGTATAACTTCTCGACTTGGGGTGCTTCTAGCTCGAGCCGACTTCTGCGTCTCCAATCTCACTGCTGGGATGCCGCGCCGGTGACCCATCAATTAGGCTCCATGATTGGCAGGTTCGCACCTCTTTTTGCCTATCTAGCACATTTCCGGCGTGACGAGTCCACCCTCAGACTTTCTCTTTCTCCCCTCCTCTTACTTGTGCCACCATACGAATGCTGACGGTCTCGTATACCGACCTCAAGGTTAAAACCAGTGGGCCGATCATATTTACTTCATCGTTAAACCAATCGTTAAGGTCTATGAGTGATTTAATTTGTCGAAAATTGTAAAACTTGGTCGTTGCTATGGCAACCATCGTTAAAGTTCCCGCTATTCTAAAATTACTCGTGAATTGCCTTTAACTAACGAGACTCTTAACGATGGTTACCATAGCAACGGCCAAGTTTTACAATTTTCGACCAATAGAATCAATCACTCATAGACAATCTTAATGATCGGTTTAACGATGAAGTAAATGCTCAGCCCGCAGGTTGACTAGCCAGCCGTAAACTGTTTGTGCGTAAAGAGTACAACATACATACAAGATCAGCATTTACATTTATCACCGGTTGTACATTGTTTTGCTAAACGCATTCCAATTTACCATCTGGTAGTGTTTTGTTTAGAAATTTCCATGCAGATTGTACGCCCGTTTCAAATGTATTTACTCTCTTGCGTAAATATGCACTGCCATTTATGAAAAAAGAAAGCGAAAAATTCCTGCCTTGGCTCTTGGTGTACATATAACTCTTTTCAGGCACCCGAAGAATACAAATTGGAATTTATCCCTCCTAGATACAAGCACAACTACGGTGAAAAATTTTCGTTATTTAGCACACATGCAAAAATATCGATCATTTCAAGGTTCAATTGAACCCTCTAACGACTGGTTCTATTCGATCGGCCGTTAGGTGATGTCAATACATCAAAAATTCATACGGTCTGAAGCGAGCTACAATGACATTAATACACAAGTTAAAACGGTTACACAACTTTACTATATATGTAGATACGACTACAAGTATTATGGCTTTCAAAAGAAAGTATCCTAATAGAAATTTTCATTATTTCATTTCTCGACCAAGTTGATACATTTTATACAGTTTTCAGGCATTTTAGAGTCTCTCAGTATTGCCACTTGAGACATTAGGCCTCAACAAATTTTAAACTATGAAAAATAATAGAAAAATGTATAAACAACAATGTCGATCAGAGGACTTCCCTCTGCAAGTCATAGTACAAGGCTGACTCCATGGTCCGCACGGTGCTGCACCCTTGCCTCCATCCACCGACTCTTCATACGTGTTGCCAACGCTATCCTCACACAACCAACTTACACTTATACTGATTCCAAAAAAAAAAAAAAAAATCTTCGTCCTCGCAATGGTGATCGATCGAAATATCAATTGTGTAGCCGCGACAGCGACTCGTCGTTTCGACTTTATTGATAAACCGATCGATCCATCGAGCACAAAGTGCATTTTAGCAATGACAACAACCTGTATTAAGGGAACCTTGTCCATGCGTAAAATAACCGAGCGAAACTTTTAAAGTTTGACCAAGGTTTCTTCTCTTCTCACAACGGAAGAGCCTCGCTCTCAAAATGTTTCTCATTTTTTTGTCATCTATAAACATTAAAAAATATCCGCAATTCTGTGAATATAAAATTTCATATACAGCGAAAAAGGAAACGAATGCGCTCAATTTCTTTACAGTTAGTTGACGCCAACGACTGTGAATCAAGAAAAGAATTAAGTTCTTGTTGAAAGGTCGAATTAAAAGTATATTTAGGCTAAGGAGAGTAAGTCAAGTAGAATTGTTCCGAGCGCAGAAGATTACGGAATGAGTAAAGCTTTTTGACGCGTAATTAATTCATACTGAAATAATTTATTAAATAAATTAATAGTGATTAGTTTATCGCTTAAAAGTCTCCTAAGCAACTTAATTCTCTCGGAAGAAGAAAAAAAAGTACTTTTAATCCTTGGCGGAGTTGAAGAACAGATTCGTGTCATCGTGCGACATGGATTTCATCTTTTCGAGCACTTTCCCTGATGGAAAAAGACAATTTCAATTAAGGCGCATAGTATTTTCGCGCGAGGGTGCCTAGTGCTGACTCGTTCCTTTTGTGAATTCGCCGAGGAGAGAGAATTTGTCAAGACGCCTGGATTTTCGTCTATTTAGTGGAGTACCCGCCGAGACTTTGAAAAGTTGTTTGACGAGCATCGAAAGCTTTAAATGCTAAGTTCTCCTCCCCCCCTCCCCCCACCTTCAACCTCTAACTTGACTGCATTGGGCTGTCTGTTGAACAACTGACTTATCAGCACTAAATATGCGCATAGAACTGAATCCTCTGCAAAGGTGGCTCGTAGGTTGCTAGTAATCGATAACTCTTATCATATCAATCTTTGGGAATAAATCAATCCTTGAATGGCTCAATACTCAATAGGTCTATAGCAAACTTTTTTGATTCAGCGTTATGAAGGGTTGATTACTGTGTAAAATCGCAAAAAAAATCTCATTGGAAGCACCAAACAGTCTAAAAATCCACTCATGAACCATCAAAAGGAATTTTAAGAAACGTCGAATGTGGCAGTCAAACAAGCGGGTCACGATGGAGGAGCCAGGTGGCGAGGCGTGAAATTTGGCAGCAATGTATTTTCTCCATTTAAATTCACTAAAAAAGTCGAACGCTTCAGTCATAGGCGATGACCATGTATTTAAAGGGGAAAGAGGAACGTTGCCAAATCGCACGCCTCGCCACTGGAGGAGCCCCATTTAATGACAGCATTCTCTATAAGACAAATCACTTTTCTCAGTGTTGAAAGTTGTGAATAGATGTAACTTCTCCATTACGACGCGATCATATGACAGCCATCGTGGAACTTTGTTTAACGGAGCATTTATTAAGTTTACACGATTCTTTGGAACTGTCTTATGCTCTCAACGGAGTTATTATCAAGAGATTTAACATCAGAATCGCGGACCTCTCAATTTTATTTGCCCGGCTATCTCCCTAGCTACACAATATTGAAACCATATCTAAAGCTTCCAATTTTTTCAGTGTATGCGTATAGTCATTGGTTTTCATTGCTTTAACTCTAGTCTCTCGTAATCCTTATTTAATTAATTTGTGTTCCCTTTTGCTTTTTTTCAGATGATTTGATGCCACGTTTCGCTGAACCAATACCTAATGTGACTGCAACGATCGGAAGGGATGCAACCCTCGTTTGCATTGTTGATAATCTGAAGGGGTTTAAGGTATACTGTAAAACTATACAGCATAGTCAATAGCAAAAGTAGGTTTATTAAATTGCATCAATCAAGACGTCATAAAACATACAGGATGTTTTTTTTATCTCCTCCCCCAGGTTTTTTTTCTTGCTAATTGAGACAAAGAGTTGCGGTTTGGACCATTCTTCATCATTTTCAATGGATTTTCTTTTCGTGGGGTCAACCCCCCCCCCAGCCCTTACAAAAATTCCCTTGCACGACCCTTTATTGACTGATACGTCGATCGTAAAACATAAAAAACTGAGCATTTTGGTGCAATCCGGATATCGATATGGTTTTTTGTATTCGAGATGTCGAATTTTGAAGATAGGCGAAAATTGAACTGTTAATATTTGACGTCTCGAATACGAAAAACGATATCAATATCCTGATTGCGCCAAAATGCTCAGTTATTAACTTTTTTTTCGATCGACGTATCATTCAGTAAGGGTCGCGCAAGGGGATTTTTACGATTTCTATTGACCCGTAGTAAGTAAGGAGGAATAAAAAAATAGAAAAATATATTGCTTCTGCTATTACTCTTTCCACTATCTTAGAATCCTCTGAGTCTGTTATCGCAGTAATGCAGTATTCAAATCAATAGTTTGATCTATGCTTTACGCAATTTTTGCTTTCTGCGCGTGATTCTGGATCAACGATTGGGTATGTGATTTACATTAAAATATAAACGTTTTAATACTTTAATTGACACCCATTCATGAATAATTTTCACTAGGAAATAGCCCAGACAAGAGAAAGAGAGGGTGAATCGAGGTAGTCTGTTCTGGGTTTCGAACTTTATGGGGCCCCAAAATGAAAACAGAACATCAAAACATCAAACAATTGTCAAAACAGCCTGAAAACTCAACTCATACCCTGAGCTCTTTTTCATAAGGCGGTCCTGTCAAGAAATAATCCACTGTCAAAAATATTTTCACACTTGTTCTGCTTAAAGTTGGAATTTTCAAAATTTTCAGCACAGAAGGAGAGGAAATTTATCATTTTAATTTTTTTCACAATTATAACAAAAATTTCACAAATTTCAATCTTTTTCCCATTTGTTTTTCAAAGTGACGAAAATCGATGGTCCCCCCCTGAAATTTGATTTAAAGTTTTGCCTCCCTGAATTAGAGAAGGTTTCCTATACAGGCGACTATGACAAAGTTACTATGATTCACGTCGTAAGTATCAAGGTAAAATCACTTTCCATGAGATAGTAATAAGATCAGAAAAGAAGAATTATTTATAATGGGGAGTATAATGACTGATCAATCATAGAACACTGCTGGTTATGGTAAAATCTTAGCATAATATTCCAACACTATTTTAGAGGTTTAACCCTCTAAGGACCAGGTTAGTTCAAAAGAACGCCACTGTCTTCCGTTATCATAGGGGAGGTAGTTAACTTTTCGTACTCGGGGGAGTTGGAATTGCCTATTCGACGAATTGAAGGAGCACGAATAAATCTTGTTTTGTAAGTGTTTTGTTTTCATCGAAAGTCGCGTTTACCCGAAATGAGAGACCGAAACAATGTGAAATAGATTAGGAGAGAAAAACGAGTATACTCGGGCTTGGCACATAAAGGTTTAACACTGGTCGCTTTTATAATGTAGCTCGAAAAAGGAACAATTTATTACATTTAAAGGAACGCAAAACGGAGCACTTGTACAAGCGGAGACAAAGATACCTAGCCAGGGTATGCAATAAGCAATACACAGCATCCCATTCAATGCGTGTATTAGGTGTGTTGCGTGTTGCATACTCTGGCCAGGTATCTTTGTCCCCGCTAGTACATGTCTTTTTGAGTGGTGAATTGGGCATCATGTTGCTCACAGGTCATTAATCACGGGATGTATTTTTGTGATTGACAGGTGGCGTGGGTGCGTGTTGACACGCAAACGATCCTCTCGATTCACCTCAACGTGATCACACAGAATCCACGCGTCAGTCTCTCGCACAATGATCATCGTTCGTGGTACTTGCAGATCAAGAGAGTTCAGGAGTCGGATAGAGGATGGTACATGTGTCAAGTCAACACTGACCCAATGAGGAGTAAAAAAGGATACCTGCAAGTCGTCGGTAACTGCTCGTCAAAATATTTATTTTGATTGTACTTCTTGACTTGACATCCATGAACTAAAAAACCCAAGGAGTTTTGAAAATTGCAATACTTTCGCTGTATAAGGCGCGTTTCAGACAGCGAGGCTGGGTCTAAATTTTTGGCCAAAGTGGGTATTTCGCTCACTTTAGCCTGCAATAGCAATGTATGTATATGTTAATAGTGTCGGACTCTCACTAAGATTTCGGGGGGGCAGACTTTATAAACGCACAGTATACGAAGGGTGTTCCAAAAGCACCAAGACTGATGCTGTAACTTTGAAAGTAAACAAGCAAGCGATCTGGTATTGATTTTACATGAAAGATCTACTCATTTTCTTTCAATTGAGCCCAATATATGAATGCATTTGGTTAAAAATTGACGAAATTACAATAACAGATTGAAAAGAAAAAGAAAAAATGACTCCCTGCGGATTTTCTAACGAATGTTTTTTCTCGTAGCAAAAAATGAAAGAATAAATTATTCGATGCTTTTTTTCTCAACAACAACCAAAACCACCAAAGATACACCCCTTCACACAGTATTCAAAGAGTGCCCCAAAAGTACCGACACTGATGCTGTAACTTCAAAACTGTAGAAGCTAGCGATCTTGTCTTGATTGATACCAGTGTAGGTACTTTTGGGACACCCTATGATCCTATGTACTATCGAGTTCAGATTTGGAGTATAGAAGTGTGAGAAATATCGTTTAAAAATTCAATACAAGAAGATGATATTGAGTGCAGGCCCGGACTCAGAAAACAGGAATTAGATCTCTCGGTCTTTTGGATAAATCTGCACTAACGGCTCTAACAGATTCGTCAACCCTAAAACTAAAGTTTTTATTATATTCGGTGCATCCAGTGCATGTTAGATCCAGATGTGGGGGGAGGGGGGCATTGGCTGCACGAACCCACCCATTAGCCTTGAAAATAGCTTTTTTGCAACAGAAAATAGCACTGGAATGATTCCTGGGGCACAGTAAATTTCAATTCACATTGACGTCCCCTCAGAAAAACTTTCTGGTCCGCCTCTGGGTGCATCCGTAAATATTGAGGATTTCATGGATGAACTCTCTTGATGCAAAATGCGAAAAAAGTATTTCGAACGAAACAATGGCATAATTTCTCCCTGACGACGAATTAAGCTGCATACGAAATGAATGCCACTCTAAAATATTTACCTCAGCGCGCTTAAATAACTCCAGCTTTAACAGAGGGGATTACGCCATCGGCCATTCAAACTCCCCCCCCCCCACCCTCTTCCAGACACTTTCCACACGCACACTCAGCGAAACGGTCTTTTGTCGCAGTGTCAAACGTTTCTTTATAATACGTAACACTTAAAACAGCCACCTCTCTGAAGCTGCAGTCCATTCATACCACTTACTTTGCCTTTTTGGTAACCATTTCGGTTTTGAGCGCACTCTCTTTTAATTTATTAGTAGACGTTGAAAGATAAATATATAATTGTTGCTTTCAACCAAAAATTACATTGGAATCCCCCCCACCCCAACAAAGCTATAAAAACAAACAAAAAAAAACCCCCTTCACTCTCTTTACGAATAAGAAAATTTGCAATAAAAACGATCACAATCGCTTTTATCTGTCGATTATTTCTTAGCACTTTATACAGGGTGTAACTCGCTGATATTTTAAATGCGTTTTCCAGAGGTAAAAGTAGTTTGATTTTTCCTGTAATTTTACATTGAAAAACTGGCAACTTCCGAGTTGGAGCCCTCCAAAGTTTGAAAAAATATCATGTGTTTTTTTTTTTTTTTTTTTTTTCGTTGCGTCTTCAATGTTCAAATATTTTAATTATATTTTGGGATCCCTCTTCCTAAGTTTCAACGTAAAACACATAAATGGAAATGAAAATTTCCTATTACAGTTTTACAAAAGGATTTCTGGGGGAGCCGAAAAGTTTGACGAACAGGTTGTTATGTCGACGATAGAAATTGATCAAAAACAGAATTTTCAAGAGAGTACTCAAAAATGTAGGGAAAATGCATTATTCATCCCGTTCACTTTTTCTATGCTGCACAAACTTACTATTGCTCATTCAGCAATTCCTGTAGTAATTTCAACAAAACTGTTTTTCTGACTTAGAATTTGGTTTCGTTAAATTATTATACAAAACCACTCATTATAGTCACAATGTTTAACTTTAGAGATTTTTTCAGGGTAGGTTGTTATTTCAACAATACTGTTTCCTTAACTTAGAATTCTGTTTTGATAATTTTTTTTACTAAATCACTGATCAATAGTCACGATTTTTAACTTTTGAGATTTTTTCTGGATAGATTGCTATTATTACAAAGCTAAACGATTCTATCCAAAATATGAATTATATTTTAACGTCACTCCGAGTCAGCCTTTCGCTACAAGCAACTACTGCTTGCCGTTTTTCTTTTTCTTGTATCGTCATGCACTGCATAGAAAAATAAAATGTTTCTAATTGTTCACACATTTATCTTGTCACCCTTCCTCGCTGATCATGTTTGCACACATTCGCCTGAAATTGTTTCCATTTTATTTTTGCACGATCTGCTCTCAGTTCCGCCAAGTATCCAGGATAGAGACACAAGCACGGATATGGTGGTACGAGAAGGTTCTAATGTTACTCTGACATGCAAGGCCGGCGGATATCCGGAGCCCTACGTTATGTGGCGGCGAGAGGATGGAGTTAATATCAATTTCAACGGACAAAACGGTAGGTATAACTGAAACCAGTATCATTTTTAATCCTCATTTTCTCACCCTCTCTCTCCTCCCTATTTATATGCTCCGCTGACAGATATTATTTATTTTCTCGACTAGCATCTCAACCTTATGACTCCGAGCTGCCGTTTTGAGTATATTCAATGCAGTAGCGGCTCGTGCAATCTGGCAACAGTGCTATTTTGCCATTTAAATCTGTGCTAAAAGATCGATTCTAGGAGAGGCACAACGCCTCACCAAAGAATCGATTATTTTACATAGGTTTAAATGGAGGGAGTCCATTGTTGCCACATTGCACGAGCCGCTACTGATTCAATGACATTTTTTTTATTCGCCGATAATTCCAAAGGTTGAGAGAAAATTACTCAGTTCGATTCAGTACAGGTATGACTATATACTACACGAAAATGCTCTCATCTCTAATAAATACTCAATCGTTACGATCGCAGTTAAATTATTTAAATAGCAGCATTTTTTTTAAAAAATTATCGATGACTCCGTCGGTTGAGAAAAGATTACAGATCAGTAGATTTTTGTGCAGTACACTCATACATTGAACTTAATTGTGTAAACTTTTCTCAACCAGTTGAATCATCGATGAATTACAAAATTCCATTGATTATACGCAAACTGGCAGCTCTTGAGTAATTGAGAATGGACTTCTCAATGTCTGGCCATTCGAGACATAGATAAATCATTTCAACAATGCAGTGGCACAGATATTACGTATATTTTCAGAATTTCTCTAGCGTCAAAATTTTTTTTAAAATGAAACTTTGATACTTACTTTTGAGGACGACCCTCTATTTGAAGGAAATTAGCCTCATAATTTTGTATGGTTACGCACCAGATTTTTGTCCAAGTATCAAAAAGTGCACGGAAAAAAACTACGGTGAAAATAACCATACGGATACCTGATTTTGGCACCTGCTAGGTGTTATGGTAATGTTAACCAGAAGTATAATATGTTTTGACTAGGTACTAGGTGATGTTACTTGATTGCGTGTCGAAGTTACTCAAAGTATCGGTAATCGAACCATACTTCTGGTCAAGTTTACCATAACTTCTAGCAGGTGCCAAAATCAGGTATCCGTATGGTTATTTTCACTAATCTTTTTTTTCCGTGTGGTTTTTCCCCACAGCTCTGTTCCTCGTGAAACTAAAAAAATCAACATTAGTTCAAAACAATCGATTTATTGAGTTCAAGTATCAAGTAAAACACGAATAATGTGACATCGTATAGGATTGGTCGATCTACCATAGTAACTAAGATTAATCAACCGAGTCGTTTGATAATACCTCGCAATGGTGGGGATCAGTAGCGCACCGAGAGTTTCTTCATCTCTCTCTTTTCTCCATTAAGAAACGTATGTTAGACAAGGATGGACAAGGGGATAAAACCCCCTCCTTCTGCCCTTTTCCTTCTTATACATTCAAATTGGAAATGAGAGAGATGGAAGATATCCTGGTTGCGCCAGTGGTGGGGATAAAGATCCTGGGATGGGGTATCCAACATGCGCAACTCACAAGATATCATTTAAGATGATTCCAGGGTCGATTAGTTCTAACCTTAGACACCACATAGCGCTACTCAAAAAGTCAACAGTTTTTGGATGAAATTGGCGAATTTACGCTAAAAACACAAATTTCAGGAACGTCAGCACCTGCGAGGATGTTCCAGGAAGATATTCTGAAAGTTTCAAGCTAAAACACTCAAAACTAAAGCCGGAAATTATGGAATACGGAAATTCCCAAAAGCCTCAATGAGTGCGAGTGAGGCAGATAGACGTATTATCACTCACACTCACTCTCACTCACTAAGCTTGTGGCAAAATGAATTTCATAATTTACGGATTTAATTCTAAACCAATTTTGCTCGTTTTCAGGGTGTCTAGTATTTTTCAATGTTGAAATTCCCTGACTTTTCCCTGATTTTCCCTGACTTGTGAAAAAAAATTCCCTGACTCTCGGCGGCGTTAATTTCTCATCAATATTTAGAAAATTCCCTCATTCGCGGCATTCTCTTCAATATTGTGAAAACTTTTTTTTTTTTGCGCACAGCCCACTGTTAAAATGCATGTCAACCAGAATATAAATGAAGAATAGATCATATGAAATGTAACTTTTCTCCTTCAAAATGTTAGTTATTAGATCTAGTGATGAAACAAAGGAGTTTTTTTTACTCATGCAGAATCAAAATATTCCACGGATGCGTTTATCCCTGCAGAAAAACTTCACGATGCTGAACAAGAACACTGTCAGACAAGAAGATTAGTTGTATCGTGGACGCACCCAGGATTTGACTATCGGAGGCTAGGGTTACTCGGCTACGGTGACATCACCAAATTGGGGTCTGGGACCTTCCTTAGAAAATTTTAAAAATTCAGCCTCTTTGAAACGCAAAATTAAGCTGTTAAAAATCGAAAACTTGAAAGAATTGTAGCTGTCAAAGAAACAGGAATTTCCGCAATCATGGGTTCAGAATGAAACATTGTGTATCCAAAACTGGATACACAATGTTTCATTTGCTGCAATCTGATGATAACCCAGATAAATAAAAAAATGATCAAAAACCCAAACTCAGAACTAAAACATTAATCGGTAGGTCCAGAACTAAATGATCGTTTTGTTTCCTTTACATCCAGCGGCTTTCCCGAAAATCTCCAAAAAGTGCTTTCTGTATGCATTCCTATACTTCCATTCATTTGAATTTTTTTATTCAGAGCGGTCTGGATAAACACCTCCTGCTGGAGGGGGATTCGGGAGTCCGTCCCCGAAAAATTTTGAAATCTAGCTATTCTTAAACGCAAGTTAATTTTATCCAAAAACCAAAAACAACTTGCTCCCAAGAAAACTGAGATTTTTTAACAATCATGCAGGTATTTTTTACTGCATTTCTAGGTGGAGTGGAGAGTCAAATGGCCTTATTCTAGATGAATACAATTTTTCATAATGTGACAATTTTATTGTGCTCATCCAGAACACACTTGAGGGGGGGGGGTGGTTAGGCTTTTTGTGGTTCCGGGATGGTGCGTGGCATGTCCTAGAATCTTTTCACTTGTAGTGGGGTATAGCTAACTTGACAATAGTGGAAGAATCATTCATTTCTGGAAAAAAATTGAAACTTTCAGGGATTGTAGTTAGGTAACCCATAGGAGATTCCCAAAAAGTTGGGCTCCGGGGGAACGGGGGCAAAACTTCATTTTGCTCATAAATTTTGAACGTGTAACTTTTTGGAGAAAAAAAAAAAATAAAAAAAATAACGAAACAAAAAGTGCAGGTTTAATTCTAAACCAATAGTGGCTCTTTTATTTGATTTGGATGACAAAAGACGAAAATTCAGCCAAAAACCCGATTGGACCCACGGGCCACGGGCCCCACCCAAATCGCGCCGCGGCAGCGAGCGTATACAACTAGCTGTATGTGCAGCGGAGCGATTCGAATGGGGGCCCCCAACGTCCAATCGGTTTTTCGGCTGTATCTCCGTTGTTTGTCGTCCGAATCAAAAATACCAAGTGTCCATTCAGGACGAGAATTGAATTTCCTACATTTTCTATGTATCAACACATCTCTCATTGAAAACACTGCAACATGGCCGAGGCTTCAATTTCAGCGATTTTGCCGCGAAAATAAGCGGTTCTCGATTTACCGGACATTTGCGCCGGTCCCCTCAAGTCCGGTAAATCGGTAATCGCAAAAGTATAACCAACCCAAGTAAACAAAAACCACGATTTTCCGATTCGGCCGCAAATTCTGCAGAGTGCAGAGTACAGTCAGGCTCCAGCTGCTGGCGCGCCGCGCGCAACGAATGAGCAGCGAGGCACTGCCGCGGCCGCGCCGCACGGGGCACGGACACGCGGACTACGCGGGCGGCGAAGTTACGCGATTATTCTGAAATACGATTCGCGAAAAACAGCGAGCACTTCAGGACCACTAAACGGCGCCTCCAAATTTAGTGATTTATAAAAACTACCGCGCACAAAAAATATTTCCCGGTTTTACGTCCGAATTCCCTGACATTTCCCGGTTTTCCCTGACCCTTCAAAATTCCCTGACAATTCCCGGTTTTCCCGGTCCCTAGACACCCTGGTTTTGGGCTCAAAAAATCCATAAAAAAATTCGCAGGTGCGAACGTAATTGGATTTCAGGTTTTATCTATCGTTTCAATTTGAAGCCCCAAAAACACGACTTTTCCGAAAAGCGACAAGTGGCGCTATCCATCGGATTGGAATCTGAAAAAGTTTCGCCTGGAATCACCTTAAAACATTGATCATGTGCGTTGCGTATTGCATACCCAGAGCCAAAATAGTTTTGTTTCCATAATTATCAAATTATAACTGATGAGCTAAAAAAAACTTTCGACCCCAACCCCCAACCATCTAATTAAGGAGCCTACGAATTAACTCGTTTTTCTCTCTCAAGTGACCTCGAATCTCACCTTCGTCAAATATAAGCCCCGTAAGCTTTGACTCGACTTATTTTAAGGGAATCCAGAAGAATTTTCAAGGTAACTTTCCATTAGAACTTTAAATTTTGCCTATGTTCAATCAAGTTTTTTTGACTTCACAAAATATCTAGCCGCAAAAAATAAGCAATTTCTCATGTGTTCGTCTTACAGTGAATGTAGTTGATGGTGAAATGCTGTACGTAAGTAAAGTCAGTCGTTTGCACATGGGAATTTATCTATGTATAGCGTCCAACGGTGTGGAGCCTTCAATCAGCAAGCAAGTCTCTCTCCGAGTTCAATGTAAGTATCTTCAACGATGTAAGTACTTGCGAAAGCGTGCCTAATGAGGCCGGTTTGAGGCCCAAAAACATTGTCAAAGCAAACAGTTGGAGAGAGGTACAGATACTCTTGGGGTGCAGTTCAGAGACTTTAATTGAGTTGAAATCTTTGACTTGAGTTAGCTAGAGAAATACTCAAAATGAATTGAGTCTAGTTTAGTGAGAAAAATTGCAATTCAGAGACGCTCATTGTAAATCGGAAATTCTCAAAGAATCTCGAGTTTAGTTCATGGTACCTGACGAGCTACCTTGAAATTATCTCCTTGAGATTTGTCTTGAGTGGAAAACCGTGTGATTTCAAAACGTCTCTGAATCGCCAATTCGCGCATATTTTTACTTGGAAATCCCTTAGAAGTTCCTCGAGAAATCTGAAAGTGTTTTCGGTGAAGGTGCGTTTCTGAATTTTAAGTTGAATCTTTAGGACTTTTCAAGTTTGAGTCAACTCAAGTAGATCCTATGTAATGTCTGTGTGTTGCACCCAATGAGCTATAACTTTAGAGTGGCACATCAAGGAACGTACCGCTAGTTCATTGTTGTCACCTAGGGCGCCGCCATCTTGCCGTAAAAATCGATTTTGAGGTTAAGTTTTGTAGGTTGTTTCGTAAACATACTCGGGCATCGCCGGAAACGGCCTTCAAAATTTAACCTCAAACCTTGGAATCTGCCGTCCAAATTCCGCTTTTTCCCGGGATTCCTTCTACCCTGTGTGGCACAAGGTGGACCAGCCCGCTGCCTCTCTAAAGTTATAGCTCATTGGTTGCACCCTTGGGGGCTTAGAGTTACCTTATTTATAGGCTTGGATTTTTCAATTTTTTTCAATTTTCTCTCAAATGACCGCTAAAAGTGGCGTCTCTACATATATTTTTATTACTTGGTAGCTGTTTCCACAATTATTGAACTCATAACTTGATCTTTGGGTAATGCAAGCAATGGGTGTTTTTTTTTTTTTTTTTTTTTTTTTTTTTTTTTGCCTCCTCCTCCCTTTGATCTATCAAAGTACAAGTAAAAATTGGGTACAGATGGTAAAACCATCTGAGCCTTAAGACGTGTCTGAAAGCTAATCATGAGTCACAGAGTCATATGCTTGAACTTTTTCGTCCTTTAATCATAACGCGACGTGGTTTGGCATAAATAAAGGGGCTGCAGCCTACTTTACACTCATACTTTGAGCGAAAGTGAGTAGGTTGACTTTTTGATTTTTTGACTTCTTGAATTCTTCTTTTCCTATTAGGCTAAATTCTATAACATTTTGAGGAAATATGCAAAAGTTAAAGAAATAATTAAATTATTTGAAAGGTATGAAGTGATAATAGAGTTGAATGAGGAATCAATCCAGTTTCAACCGCCACTTGTAAAGTTGTCGAAGTGGACTTCATCTTCTTTATTATAATCCACCGTGGATTATACATAGAGTCTTCCCCGTTGCCTAATGGAGCTGTAGCAAACTTTTCCTACAGGCTTATTAATTGTTAATGATGGGGTAGTACCCTGTAAAAATAACGATTAGCGCACTAAAAAATCACAAAATCCACTCCTATACTCACAAAATGCTTTTAAACGCGAGACCGTAATGGCGGCCGGGGCCGCGGTTTTCATTGGGGTTCCCTTTCTTCAATCAGCGCCATCTACACGAGGTGTTTTCGCAACACCACACAAGAAGAAGAAGAAGCATACAATTGCCAAAAGAAAACCGCGGCCTCGGCCGCCATTACGGTCTCGCATTTAAAAACATTTTGTAAGTTTAGGAGTGGATTTCGTGATTTTTTAGTGCGCTAATCGTTATTTTTACAGGATATTACCCCATATTTAACTATTAATAAGCCTGTAGCAAAAGTTTGCAACAGCTCCATTCCTCTTCCATATTTTTCGTGCCGATCGGATCTACTTTTTTTTCGCACTTACGACTCACATACAACTGATATTTTGCTTTGTCATCGCGATGGCGATTTCGTTTTTTTTTTTTTTTTTTTTTTTTTTTTTTTTTTTTTTTTTTTTTTTTTCAAAATATATGTTTTGGTGTATTTTTAATCTGTTTGCACGCTCAAAATGTGCTAGCTTTGATTCTGTTTATGGACCTCTGTGAGCTTTTTAGTCTTTTAAGCGGCAATTTCCAAAATTCTTTGATGGCAAGTTTCGGCGTTTGGTGCGATTATCGCGGTTGACCATCACTTGAGGTGCCCAACCGCGATGACCATCAAACGCCGAAACTTGCCATCGAAGAAATTTGGAAATTGCCGTTTAAAAGACTAAAAAGCTCAGACTGGTCCAAAAACAGAATCAAATCGAGCACATGTTGAGCGTACAAACAAAATTTAAATACGACGAAACTTATTAAATTAAAAGTGTAATCAAAATCGCCATCGTGGTGGCAGAGCGAAATACGGTTCACTTTCGTGAAACGACATCTATGAAATCTCCCTTAACGAAAAATATTTATATTGATCAGTCCCTCCAGAGCTCACGATACCGAATCAACTGGAAGCGGCGTATATTGGGCAAGATGTCTCTTTAGTGTGTCACACGGAAGCGTATCCTTCATCCATTAACTACTGGACAACCGAAAAAGGCGATATGATCCTCTCAGGTAAATATTGTCATTTTATCTCGAACTTCTTGTATATACTTCTTAAGTGAATGGTTCACTTTCTCGACACTTGAAAAGTGACATTTGAAACAGTGGCGTCGCGTGCCATCTGGCAACAATGCAACTGCTCCATTTAAACTCATTAAATATATCGAATTTTCCTTGTGCACTGTGCACCCCCTGAATTCGATATTTTACATGAGTTTAAATGGATAGAATACATTGTTGCCAAATTGCACGCGACGCCACTGATTTGAAATACAACGAGGCTATAATAAAAAGAGGATGAGAATGGACTGGAGGCAGATTTGAGAAGAAATAGGTGAAAGGGGTACTTTGCAAAATATTGGCTTATGATGAAGCGCATAGAGAAAAGGTTAAATTGATTGAAATGGATGGATCTTTACTGAAGAAATTAAAAACTGGAGGTTGAAAATTGTTGAAACTTGGAGGAGATCTCAAGGCTAGACCAACCTTGAGATTTCCTTCAAATCCTAACATTTTCCAACCACGATTTTCAATTTCCTCAACAAATGCCTATTCCGTTTATATCAATTTAACATTTTTTCAAAGTATTCAAAGACATCCATAATCCAACACTTCACTATGGAGCTGTTGCAAAATTTTGCCACCGGCTTATTAAAAATTGACAATGGGGTGTAACCCTGTGAAAATGACGAAAATCGCACCAAAAAAATCTCAAAATCCACTCCCAAACTCATAAAATGCTTTCAAACGCGAGACCGTAATGGTAGTGATAACCGCCAAAATCTTATGGCTATTGTATGCTTCTTCTTCTTCTTCTTCTTGTGCGGTGTCGCGAGAACACCTCGTGAGGATGGAGCTTATTGCGATAGGGAAAACCAATGTAAAAGGCGGTAACCACCGCCATTACGGTCTCGCGTTTTAAAGCATTTTATGAGTTTAGGTATGGATTTCGTAACTTTATAGAGCAATTTTCGTCATTTTTACAGGGTTTTACCCCTTAATCTACTATCAATTATAGTATCAAAAGTTTGCAACAGCTCCTTTTCCCGTTTACACCATTCTCCCCAAAACTTCTTCCAGTTTATCCTCATCCTTTTTTCATCCTTCACAGTGGCGTCGCGTGCAATTTGGCAACAATGTATTATATCCATTTAAACTCATGTAAAATATCGAATTCAGGGGGTGCACAGTGCACAAGGAAAATTCGATATCTTTAATGAGTTTAAATGGAGCAGTTGCATTGTTGCCAAATGGCACGCGACGCCACTGATCCTCCATGTATTTCAAACGGCACACATTTCAAGTTTGAAAGGACACGAGGCACAATAGGAAGTTTCTAAGAACGTTCATTGGAATTTGGCCCCACTCGGGAAGAAAGGGAGATCTGTGCGACGAGTGACGGATTATGTTTGGAAAAAAGCCACGTTCTGATCTAAAGCAAGTTGCCTCGTAACCCGATAGATCGCTCCACCAGTACGTGAGCTCATCCTTTTCCCTGTAAATTCAATAAAATCGTCCGCAAACTAAGCTGTGAATAACGTGCTGCCATCTCTTGGATCCGGCGCGAAAACGACTGCAGTATTCCAAGCCCCACCAGCATTCAGCAATGTTCAAGCTAACATAAATTACCTTTCATCGTTCTCAAGTCAGATTGAGGCCGCATCTGAAGAAGAAGAACCCATAAAACAAGAGGTGTGCTCATCAGCTAAAAACCTCCATTTGCTTACAATGCAAAATTCTCGGGAAGAGCACGCCTAAAGTTTGGTGAGCCTTTTTCAGGATACGGCCTCAATTACGAGTTGTTGGATCAGTCATGGTAACCGTACGAGGTGTGTTCAATTAGAAACATACCTTTTATCACCATTGGTCGAAGAATGATTGTATGCAAAGAATCTAGAGCTTATACAAAATCTTGTGATAAAAAAAAATAAGCTTCAATTAACAGATTTTTGTTAAGAATATTTAATTCAAAGCTTTTTGAAAAGAATTGAAGATGTCATAGTTACAGGAATTTTTTGATGTTTACCAAAAGATAAATTTAAAAATGGACTTTATAGTCACCACCAGCGAACAGAAGATCTTATAAAAAATAACCGTGGACTGTTGAATTCAGAATGATATGCATTAGGCAGGCTAATGAATTCTACAGAAAAGGTTTTAATTATATTTGCAATAGAATGTTTCCTTTTGAGAGTTAACTATAGCATACTCGACATTGCTAATTGTGTTTAAAAAGGAACTGGATTTCTGTTGGTGAAGGTCAAAAAATAATTGAATATCTGAAAAATTAGCTCTTCATTACAGAATTTCGTCGCTTTTAATCATAAGTGACGGTACCCGCCCTTGCCAAGTCAGAAAACGCAACCTGGAGAGCACCGTGAACACTGAACACTTATTATACTATACACGCAACAACTCATTTAGGGCATTTTCATGAAAATCGCGCCTTGTTGACTACTATTCCCAGTAAACCGTAGAACAAAACCATCAAGTGTTGTATATATTTGGAATCAGCATTGCATGATACGTTTGCCATCGCCCCTGAAATTTCGTAAAAATCCTTATCTAAAAAGGAAAGTGAAGTTCTCTCATCACAAATTTAAAGTTTTTGAAATGAAAAATAAGCACCATTTAACAGTTTTGTGTATTTTTCATAAATTGTCTGCAGTGAGTTAAAGATAGCACAGTCACAGATCGTCAGAGTTGAGCAAATACCTAGGAAAGTAATCGATTATAAGAAATCGGTAATCATCAAAACTTTGGATGGTAATTAAATGTATTTTTCACGGATAAATAGTAAATTTTATGGTATTTTTGATTAGATCTAATTCTTCTGCAACTAATATGATGGGTGGCTTGTAAAAATTCAGCCCTGATTACCATAAAATCGTAATCGACTACCACTCCAATTTGCCCAACTCTGCAGATCGCAAATAGCATGCGACTCGACATCTGTATATCAGTATATCACTATCGAAAACTTTCTAACTTAAATATTTAAAAGCCGTGAAGAGAATGTCATACTTCACATTATTAGATATGGTGACTTTACATCTGTATATTATTACTATCGAAAAGAGTTTACCAAAAATATTTCAAATCAATGAAGAGAAGGTAATACACACACTACACAATAATACTCCATATTATTAGATAGGTACGTTGACTTTACATCTGTAAATCACTATCGAAAAGTTTTTAACAAAACCATTTAAAATAAATCAGCGAAGAGAAGGTAATACACACACTACACAGCAATACTTCATATTATTAGATAGGTACGGTGACTTTACATCTGTAAATCACTATCAAAAAGTTTTTAACAAAACTATTTAAAATCAATGAAGAGAAGGTAATACACACATGCACTACACAGTAATACTTCATATTATTAGATAGGTACGGTGACTTCACATCTGTAAATCACTATCGAAAAGTTTTTAACAAAACTATTTAAAATCAGCGAAGAGAATGTCACACTATTCAATGCGGCTAGAGTAGCAAATAAAGCAAATAAAAAATATTTAGTCTCGTTCATAGATAAATTCGTGGGGTGGTCGGGGTGACAGTCTTTAATGAAATGTAGGTATGTCTGTTCTAGGGGAAAAATACGAAGCCTGCATAAAGCACGGAGACGACAAGGATTACAAAAGGCACATGTTTTTGAAAATTAAGAATGTAAATCGAACTGATTTTGGATCCTACCAGTGCGTTGCAAAAAATTCCTTGGGCGAAACAGGAGGTCAAATAAAATTAGAAGGTAAGCGTAAGATGTTTGAACTTTTAGATTTTTAAACCCAATTCTACAGGTTTGAACTTTTGGTTTGTGTCGACCTTCTTCTCTACAATGCACAATTTATAAGTCTACCAATTGCTTCGCTACATTCGATACAGGCTGCTTGGATCAAGGGTTTATCGAATGTAGTGGAGGATTACTTGGTTACAGAGGTATATTTTTCATCAAACACTTAAAAGAGACCAATAGCAGCTCTTCTTTTATTCTGTCTACCGGTCTTATCCGATGATGTCAAAGATTAGCCCCTCACCTTTATGGATCATTATATAGCATACAGCGTAGTGTCTCAGTAGGTATACCAGATGACGATGGACGAATCATTAACTTTAGTCAAAACTAATAAATGTATGATTATTCACACCTTGACATAGATTCAAATGAAGCAGAAAGGCAATGGTCACAATGCCTTGGCAATGGGCAGGTGCTACAACACCTTGTCGAGGATTTTTGGTGCACACCAACAAAAATAAAAATCTAGGAAAAAAATATTGCACAGGGAGAAGAAAGTAACAATTCATGCTGACAATTGACGATTTTTTATGTTTCAGCTTTTTATTTTGTTTAAATTTACCTTGAAAATGGTGTTGTGAACCAAAAAACTTCAACAAGAAAATAGAGCATCGTGCTCAGTTTTTTGACCATTTTTCTTTTTCTTTTCCCCAAAATTAGAACATTTTTGACAAATTTAGAGTTCCGTAGAAAATTTCAGCAACGCTGCGTCTTGCAGATATATTTTATAACATACTTTGATCCATTCGTAATTTGACCGGTTGAAGTTAAGATTACTGTTTTGAGTATTTATATAAGCCATTTGTTTTACTTCTCGATCGATATAATTATGTAATCTTCATTTCAACGGCTTTAATCACCGATAGACTGTAGAATACTGTAAAACATCTTTCAAAGAGAAAAAAACAAAAAAACAAAAAAAAAAAACAAAAAACAAGCAGGGAAAATTCCAACACGCAGGTGTTGGAAAAGCGTGCCACTAAAGTCTGAACAGCTTTAATGCTTTTGCTAGCAATGATAATAATTAGACAGCATTCAACATGGAGCTGATCTCGAGAAAATTGAGTCCAAAGTTGAAGAGCTAGCATTTAAACAAAAAACTTGGAATTACTTACGTTTTGATTTCATTCAACTACCGTTTTGTGTTTTTGCATTTCAACACCGGAAAAGTGGAATTTACTATGTAGGAAAGGTACTTAATTTTTAGCGTTTAAAGTGACTTGGTTCCTTTCTTCTTTTTTTTGGCATAATCACGAAAAACGAAACTCTAAGAGAAACCAAACGGCAGAGTTGGTTTACACTGTTGATTATTTTAAAATCCGTTAATCCGGACTTAAGTCCGTTCCCAATTCTATAAAAGGAAAGGAACCAAGTCGGAGTTGGTTCCTTACGTGACTCGGATTAAGGTTTAACCTAATCAGCCAAAGGAACCAAGTTCTCATTTTATTTCATCATATGGACAATGACATCAATGAGGCTCACCAGCTCACTTTTACCTGGAATTTTGACGGGAAATAGTTGTTATTACAGAAGAAGCTCTTGTTGCTTCGAGATTCAGTATTGCTAGCTCTATCAATCAATAACTCAATTTTATCAAAAATGTCACTCGGTTCTTTTGTGACAAGTGCTGTCCAATTGAGCTTGTTTGGTGAGAAATTATGAAAAAAATAAATTTAGATCAGATGTATCTATAAGGAGATGAGTCAAAGGCGTTGTTTTTGTGTATTTGTTTTTTGTTATTTGTTTTCAAAACTTTGGAGGGCTCTAGCTCAGAAGAGAAACAATAGCAGCACATACTCATGAAGGAAAATAAAGTCTCTTATATATATGTATGTTGACCCCAAAAATACACTCCATAAGTTTGGTACTCAAGTGTTGAAACACCCTGTTCTTGATATTTTGCTCCCCCCCCCGCCCCCTTCACAAAAGACAACATCTTGACCATGCACATTTTTAAAATCACAGTTTGACTGTAGAGATATTTTCTCTCCCCCTCCCCCCCTTAACGAAAAAGGGGAGAATGGGTCACCTATCTCTGATGTTCGTCGTGCGCGTGCACAGATTGTTCGGCTTTACGACTGCAATTTTGGCTTTCTTTTTAATGCGTTTTTTGGGTTTATTAGTGGATTTTATGACTATTTGATGCCGCCAATCTAAGTTTCAGACAATTTTACATCAGAATCAAAACTCTATAGCACTGTAGCAAAAAATTGCAACAAACCCATTGAAAGCTGAAAAGAGAAAATTATTTGATAAGGCTCGATCTTTTTTACCCACATAAACTATAGACAATAGATATTTCTAAATCCCTCCACCTTTTAAACGGCTTGTTCAGGGATCAAACATGAGGTTGCGTTCTTTTGAAGTCAAAAAGTGTCATATTCGGAAAAGCCGTGATTCTAAATAATAAACAGTTTTTTTATCTTTTTTTCCGTTTTAGGTGCTGTCAGCACTTGTTGCGATTGTCACGATGTAGATACGTAATATGCATAAATGGAACACTTGCGAATTCATGAAACAATAATCCTTTAATATACAGAACTAACCATGTCAAGTGCCCTTTACACATCAAGCATTCTAGGGGTATAGATTAGTAGGTGTGGAGGTTTAAGAGGTTTGTGGATTTTAATTCCCCCTCTCCCCATTTATTTTCTTGAAAAGTATCGAAAGTTTACAGTTAAAACTATGCCATTATTCACTATAACGCATTGTCATATTATTTCTTTTTTTTCTGTTGCCGTCGGTCGATATCATTTTTCGTGTTGAAAAAGCAAAGTTCCATATGGACCTATAGTTTCCAAAATTTGAAGAAGCTTCCAGTGAAAAATTTTGTACACGCAACGAACTTTTTAGGATAGGTAAATAAGTTATTCCAGAGTCAATTCCATAGCCGCAGCGAGGAAGCTGTCCAGAGGTGGAAGACACGTGACAGCCCCTCTCACTTTTTAGAGCAATTAATGCGAATTTTACCCCTCTGGCTCCCTGTGTTCTGGATTTTAAACACCTATTTTTCAACAAAACGCCAAAAATGTCCTCAAAAATCCCTTGATTCCATCGACGCTCATTGAGGGGCTTTCAATTTGCCGAACCCCCAGAATTTCAAATGTTTCGATGCAAAGACCTGTTTAGTGTGACGTCATGAAAAAAATTGGTTCCAAACAAAGGCTCCGTCTCAATCGCTCTCGTGGGTTTTCCCATACGAAACACAGTCCAAATTTTCAAATACAAGTGCTAGTAAACAACACGTTCTTTACACGTTGTGTTTATCACACCATTGGGTTCCACGTCCCTTATAAAAATTTCCGATTGTTTCAAAAAATTTTCCGATTGGATATATATTCCCGCGCTTTATTTCCCATAGAAATAATCGAAATTCCATTGAGACAATCAGAATTCGTGTAGATTCAAGCGCGCTGACTACAGCAACGATAGGTCTCATGATTGAAATAAGGCGAAATCATCTATGGTTCTATTCTTACAGTTTTAACAGCCACTTTTTTCTCAGTGATAAAATATGAGCCCGCTATCACAAACTTTTTGAAACATCGCGCATCGATGCACAATCACAGTTATATCGAAGAAAGTCCTATGTTTTGTCCTTGTCACACTCACAGTTTCTTAAGAGCACAAAATTCTAGGATATAGACTCATCAGCACCATCACGGCATGTGTTGTACCTCGAACAATAGCTTCGATACGAAGAGAAGTTAGAATGATTGAGTGTCATGGCGGTGATACTACCATAAGAGACCGTGAGTAAGACAAGGACAAAACGTAGAACGTCTTTCGGTATAACTGTGATTGTAAATTCGCTTGTGATCTTTTAGGAATTATGTTACAGTGAAAAGATACTTTAAGGCAAGTGGAATCTAATGGTGCAATAAAATTTGAGAAAACTGTTGGTTAACTAGCATGAATTTGCGTTCGAAAATTTGGATCTGGTAAATCCACGAGAGTGAGCGAGATAGAGCATTTGTTTGGAACTAATTCTGATCGTGACGTCATCACTAAACAGGGACCAAATAGTGTTCGGTCCCGAGCGTAACTTACGCATGGTCACATGACCGTGCGTAAGCTCTCTGATTCGTCGAAACCGCACGCAAGATGCACGCAATTCAATGCTCGGGACCTAACATTATTTGGTCCCTGGTCTACTTAAGGATATGAATGAGCCTCTCTCTTTTCTATACCCCTCCCGCTCTTCATCAATACCTCGTCGCTTCTTATCGATGTACCCTCGTCAAACAGATTTTGACACTTATACGATGCGTATCCTGAACGCTTAATGCACCGTGAAGAAATCTTGAGACCGGTGGAGCCCAAAGTTGAGGGGCAAAGAGGGTTTCTGTGAAGGGTGTTTTCACCCCCCTCCTGCCTTGGAATTTCGACTCATAGGTTGGCACAAATGACTTAGGTTGCTGGACCTGTATGGAATTCTCGTTTGAAGGAATTCGACTTTGACGCTTAATAACTTATTGAAATTAACAGGAATACCAAAACTTTTACAATTTTAAGAAAATAGACGCCAAGACCTCCTGGATTGCAGCAACAAATTAACGATTAATGAAACCAGTTTTAAGAAAACTCGTTTTTAATTTTTCAAACCTGTCCCGCCAAGGTTTTGCCATAAGCAAGGCATTGGACTTATATATTAGATATGAAAATGAAAACAAGAAGCGCACCGTATATATACGGCACGCTTAAAACCTTTATAACAGACAGATTGCTCCTTTTTGAAGCATTAATTGATTAAAATCAGATATTGTTAAATAAACTGTCAAACATTAAAGGAATTTCAAACTCATCTGATTCAAAACGAAAGATGTCTCCCTAATTTCATCCAGAAAAAGCTTGTTTTAAATGTGGAGACAGAGCCGGTCTATGGATTTTGTGGCACTCTTTGGATATTTCTTCAAAATCCGAAACCACTTGTGAAACAAAGAAAGTTGGTTATCATCAGGTGCTTCTTTCAATAGATGCTTCTTCTGAGAAAAATTCTCAATTTTCGCCAAATATTATAGATTGGCCTGCCCACCTGAAGCTGTCACACCTGAAACGAATTTTATTGACCGATTTCATATTCAAAAATGTCCATTTTTGATGGCTTAGACTATGTTAAATGCGCCAATAAAATTAAAATGGGCACAATTTTATCGCGATCCTTACAGTACAAACTGAGATTTAGCCTTCTTAGAAAATTACATTATTATGACGCAATAATGTATCACTAGGGCAGACTAAGTTTTTTGCATCACTCGTTCAATGATAATACACAAATTATTGGTTTCGCGTTCATAGCGTCATTGAATAATTGCTTCAAAGAGGGTGCTAAGTGCTATCATGATGCGATTATGTCACAGAGTACACCGTGAGTGTTATCGTGATACACTATTTTATCACGATGTAGTTTTTTCCAACAGACAACTTAATTTTTAATACTTAACAGATCACAATGAAACTGTAATAGTTGCAATTCGTTTGGTATTATACATCAGAAATATCCATCAGAAATGGAGTTTATTTGACAGTGTGACTGGTCTGTGAGGAAACAACGGTAGAACAACCCTAAAGCTCTGCTTTTCACATTTTGTATAAATTTGGCTGTATATGAGAGCAATAGGGATTTTACTCACTTCTTGGGTGAAATAGGGTGATTCATACCCACAGAAGAGTGGTACTTACACACTTTGATATCCGTACTCTGCAAATCTGCACGTATCATATGCTGAAAGTATGTTGAGATGTAGCCATAAGCTCATTTAGCAAGGAGTTTTGTTCCCATATGACTAGTATTTTCCAAATATTTCAAAATTATTGAAAAACCCTGTGATTCCTGTGAATATTCTTTGCTTTTCTGGCGTTGAATTAAATTAACGATTACCTGTGATTATATGATAAATGTTCACACATGTATGACGGGTACAAATTACATTTCTTTGCTAGTAAAATTGTTTGCCGATTTTCTTTCTTTTGTACAGAAATACCTGCTCCTTCCACCACAAGCACTAGCACATGGTTACCTGAGGACACCAATTTAATTAAAAAGAAACGTAAGTGACCCCCAACTTATACATTCTCATAATAATCTATAGTATAAAATAATAATAATAATAAAAATAATGCACAGAAAAAACAGAAAAAAACACTTTGGTAGCGCTGACAAAACCTTTGGTAGAAAAATGACCCAGCAAAAGACTTTAGTTGGGCCAACCAAATTTTTTATTCACCCAGCAAAATCTCTTTAGTTAAGCGTAAAGAACCTTTGGTTGGCTCAACTAAAGTCTTTTGGCTGGGTCATTTTTCTACCAAAGGTTTTGTCAGCGCTACCAAAGTGTCTTTTCCGTTTTTTCTGTGTGATAAAAAAAAAATTTCAGCGCCATGGCAATAAATTTTTCAATTTCTAACTTTGTTAGCGTGAGAAAGTAATGAAAATAAAAAAAAAAAACAAACAAAAATAAAAAATATTAAAAAAAATGGCATTATGCTGGGTGTTTTTACTAAAACCCCTTTTATTTGAACGGAAAATAAAGGGTCTCCTTCAACAACTTCCTCTCCTTTCAAAAAACGCTAAGGAGACCTTACCGGGTGACACTTATATCTTCTTCGGGGAAAGTAAAAGAGAACGGAAACATTATTTGATCCTTCAATCCCACCCATAATCCAATATAGCTGATCTGAAGAATGCCTCAAACTGAGTGTTTTTTGTTTTGCTTCTTCTATATGACATCATGTACAGTCGGGGACAAAAAGAATGTCAGACGACTCCTTGGATTTTGGTATAGGTAGACCACCTGCAAATCTTAAATTCATTGAAATGAGTATTGCGGGGAGCCTACATCCAGGAGTCGTCTGACATTCTTTTTGTCCTCGTCTGTAAAAAGTATCTTTAATTGTTGAAAAAAATAACAGCTGATAAGTCTGAATGAAGTGAATTATTGTTATAGGCATGTCTTTGAGTCATTGACCCGCGAGAGACGACTGACTCTCCTTACACTTGTGAAGGCCCGACATAAAATTGCGTCTGGACGAAATTAAAGCGCTTTATCCTATTCTAATCTAATCTTGCTTCAACTAACTCTAGAGTTTTGAGTTTTTAGAGGATCTAATAAGGAATAACTTCTTACCCATGGATGCGCAAACTCATCTTTTTATGATGATGTGGTGGGGCGGTTTGAATTTTCAGTTTTATGAAAAATTGCCTAAAAAAGTGACATGAAATACGCAATACGCATGTGATCTGTGTTGAAACACTCATACACAAATGTTGACACACATTTCAGGGTTAATAAGATGTTCTCTGAATGCCACCGAGCACCGAAATATGTAATTTCTAGTTTGAAAAGCAATGTTGTCCAATTTCAAAAACCAAGTTTTAAATCCTCCCATAATTTCTGTCTTAACCCTTTCAGGGGTGGTGGAACACATGTGTCCCACTTATAATTTAACATGGGATTCAATGGGATTTAAATGGACACTTTAAAAAAGTTGAGTGACCGATTAAAGTTCTTAGAAAACTGTCCTCTTTTGAAAAATTTAATAAAATGTAAAAAAAAACTCAAATCCACATTGCGTGCATGAAAAAGTTAAGATATGGAGTAGATTTTAAAACTTCTCAGTATTCCATCGCTTTTCAACGAAAATCACACTTCTGTTTGTTGTAATTAAAACTTCTGACAATCCTCATTCCTCAATTGAAATGTTGACCTTAATGGTTAACCTCACGACTTGTAAGTCATCTGTTTGTTATCTACGAAACCGTTTTTATTTTCAGATCGTGATGAGTATTCAACCGGATCTCTTGGTGGAACAAGTTCCGGAACTTCAGGTGCGGGAAAAGTTGGGATTACTATCACATATCATTCACTTTATGGCATCATACTGCGCATCAGCTGGAGCGTGGCAATGTTTATAGCATTCCTAAATATTGGGAGATGATGATTCACATCATTCTACTAACATTTGGTATCGAATGCAAATCAACTTTGAAAATTGAAATTAAAAAATACTGTGAATGATTTTGTTCATACCGGCTGCAAAAAGTGTTGTATGGCAACGTTGCATTTTGAAGATTCAAACTCACGCAACTGATCAAACTATTGAATGAGTAGTGAACAACCGCGAATTCAACTTTTCGCATGGAATTGAATGGATGAAATGTAAATTTTTCAAATGGCACACTTCGCCAATCGTTTGTACCCGTAACAATCACGCAGAAAAAAAACAGGAGAAAAAAACACTTTGGTAGCGCTGACAAAACCTTTGGTAGAAAAATAACCCAGCAAAATACTTAAGTTGAGCCAACCAAATCTTTGGTTCCCTCGGCAAAATCTTTTTAGTTGGGTGTAAAAAAACTTTGGTTAATACTTCAAAAGTCTTGTGATGTGTCATTTTTCTACCAGAGGTTTTGTTAGCGCTACAAAAGAATTTGTTGTTTGTTTTTTTCTGCACAGAACCTGAACCACCGTCACCGTTGGACGAGCATTATTTTTCTAAAACTATAAAATGTAGTGAGGGGGTAAGAAGTACCTTTTCGATAGTGTAATTCTACTCCTCTGCTTGTTATATGGTATCGATGGTTGACTTCAAGCTATATTAAGTTAAAGGTGATCGGTGTAGAATCAATATTTTTTGAGCTTCCTGGTGTTTTCTTTACCTCTACAATCGTCGTCATTTAATATTTGTAGTGTCTGTAAATTTTGTAAAATTCCTTTTATTACTTTTAGAAAAATGTTGAGGAACGATAGAGAACTTTATCAACTTTGCGTCGCATGTACAGCATATTTTAATTATTTTATTTTGGATTTTTCCTCTTTACTAATATTAAGCACTCAAAAAATGTCCATTTTTTTACATAGGTTTACCCTTTTTTTCAATTTTTGTTGATTTTTTTTTCTTTTCCCCAAATGAGCGGTAGCTGCACTTAGCTGATATAAACGCTAAGACCCTGATAAACGCTTATATCAGCCCTAAGACGTGATCAAGTTTATAATCTTCAGCACATAATTTGTTAAATCTTGTAAATATCTGTGAATAAACAAAAACTGTCCGGAGAAAGAGAGTTCAATGAGTTGCTTTCATAATTATTCAGCCTGGTACAGTGTTGGTCCATGGGGGGTGAGGGTGGGTGTGGCGGTGGCGGTTGCAGTGGCGGTGGGGGTAAGGGCTTTGGGGGCTCAAGCCCTCCCCCCATTTTTTTGGAAAAGGGTTTAAAAAGGTAAAAACAAAGGTCTTCACACTTCAAGTCCCCACTTTTATAAGAGGAAGGGCTTAAAAGAAGTGAGGAGTGGAGAGGGGGGGAAGAGAGAGAAGAGAGAGAGAGAGAGAGAGAGAGAGAGCGAGAGAGAGAGAGAGAGAGAGAGAGAGAGAGAGAGAGAGAGAGGTCATCATACATTTCATTTTTCAAGCTCCTCGTTTTTGAACCCACTGGTCTGTTAGCTGTAAGCATTAACATTTTAGTATTTTTTGTGCTGCTTTCGTATTGGTGTTTTGAGAGTTCAAAAAAGAGAACATAGTGATATTATACGAGTTAGCATACTCATCTGTTGTTTGTCCCATTCAAATTACTCAAAATATTTAAGAAAATGATATAAGCTGAGCCATCTAGCGAATTAAAAAATTCTCAAGAAGTTTCGCCGGGAATCACGTTGAGGTCAGGTGATTCTTCATTACTCTGTAGTGAGATGTTAATCAGCCATAGGAATAACGTCACCAGTCCCTCCATCGTTTTTTCTTCGTTTTCAAATTAAAATGCCAATGACGTGACTTTCTGCACCAAATTAATTAATTAATTAATTAATAAAATTAATTAATTAATTAATTATTTTATTAATTATTTAATTAATTTTCTCCATCAAATTGCTTTTGAGAAAAAGCTAACCATATTGACTTCGATGACTTCAAATTTTTCTCCAAGACCAACAATTAGGAAAATCGAGTCTATAAGACGCGTGTAGTAAATTATTAATTCGGTTTTTGAGCCTATTGTCCACAAAATTGATTGGGATTTGCAAAGAATGTGGTCGAAACAAAATTTCGTAGAACATTAGGCTTTTCAGAGCGCCAGCTATAGAATTGCCTCGAAATTTGCCGAGTATTAACTCAACCACAACTTTTACACATCACAACCAATTTTGTTGAGACTTTCCGCTAAAAAGAATACCGAGAAAAAATGTGCGCGTGTCTATTACCCCATAGGCTCGATTTTTCTGATTTTCGGGCTCGGGGGAAAAAAATAATAACCCATCAAGTAAATTTAGTGATTTTCTAGTATGCGCTTATCGTCATGTTTACATAAGGTTTACACCATAATCAACTATAAATAAGCCTGTAGCAAAAGCTTGCAAAAGATCCATTAAACGCATAGCGGCAGCTTTGCGTGAATGTACCTTCTGCTCAAGGTTCTTATATTTAACAGGTATGCTCGACTCGCTTCCTGCGTCATCCTCAGTGGCGATCAGTTCAAATCACTATAGCCAAGACGAACAGGTATGCTCGACTCGCTTCCTGCGTCATCCTCAGTGGCGCGCAGTTCAAATCACTATAGCCAAGACGGCCGACCAAAGAAGAAAACTTATGGCCTTTCCAGAAAACATCGGGCTTCCCTCTCCAGGAAAGCAGAAAACAGCCCTATGTTTTCTGGAAAGGGTATAAGTTTTCTTCTTTTGTCGGCCATCTTGGATATAGTGATTTGAACTGCGCGCCACTGAAAATGACGCGGGAAGCGAGTCGAGCATACCTGTTAAATATAAGTACCTTGCCTTCTGCTATCCTTTTCTAGTACAGGTGTTCAAACGGCCGGAGATAGAGGAAGAAAAATTCATTATACATCCACCTATGGATGGTTTCTAATAACCAATTGGAGCGAGCGAAAGAATCTTTCACCTCAAAGATCGCGGAAGGGAGAGTCAAACGTCGGGCTCCAAAATTTATAGACTCGGCCGAGGAACGACCAACGCGGGTCGGCGCGGCAAAAGTGAGAAGGAAGGGGAGGAGCTGAGCGGTAAATCTCAGAAGCCCCTGGGAAAAGCTTTATTTACAATCGACCGGGGTAAACGGTTTCTGGCCCCGCTCAATCGGTGCTTAATTAGAGTCAAGGGAGGAATCGGGGAGAATTTTTACCGACTTGAGACATATTGCCGTCAATATATATTTATCCCCCTTTCTTTTCCCCCTTTCCTCTTTCAAACTGACTCGTTCTGTTTTATTCATGGCTCTCAGCAGTATATTAAACACATAAATTCAACTATTTTCAAGTTGTTTATCATAAATTGCATATCCTGTGCCGGAAAGTTTAATCCGACTGCCCCTCACAAAAACAATAGCTATGAAATGAGTATTTCATCCCCATTGGAACGAATATAAAAGAATCGATTATCTAGGAATTTGTGAGCTCTCAGATGAATCGATTGTTTTGCCCGAGTTTGAATGAAACTTTGCATGGTTGCCAAATAGCATGATCTACCACTGCAATAAAGCAGAAAGGAAGTACGTGACGCGTGCGTGGACCCATTAATGAACGATTCTTACTGTTCATATACCTAGATGGATATCATTGTATCAGTATACTGTAGTGGTTGCTCGAGCAATATGGCAACAACAGATTCTCTGAATTTAAAGCTACGTGAAAGTATCGATCTGAAGGAATTAATCGAATCCCTGAGAAATCGATACTTTTGTGCAGGTTCAAATGGCATGTTGGACCGTGAAAAAACGAGCTGATAAAGAACCAATAAAATTTGTGTTCAGGTAGTATCAATCAATTACCGCAAAACAAGCGAAGATAGATTTTAAGTAACATGGGTCGGTAGATTGATGGGTTTCTGACAGCGGCGTAGCCAGGAATTTTTCTGGGGGGGGGGGGGTCCAGGGTTCGAAAATTGTCATGGGGGGGGTCCAAAGATACTAATTTGGTAAAATTTGTTTGAAAACGCCAAAAATGACCTTTTTTTAGGACAAATTTTGGTGTCATGGGGGGGGGGGAGGGTCCAGACCCCCTGGACCCCCCCCCCCTTGGCTACGCCACTGGTTTCTGATCAAAAGTCAGATTGCAATGGGGTAATCATAAAAGAAAAAAGATTTTGAAACATAAGAAGAAAAAAAAACTGAGCAGAGGCTAGAACTGAATTTTTGGCCGAAACTTGTGCTTAAAATATTAACAATCTTGCGTGAAAGAAAACAGCCATCTTGTGAAATCAGAGTCTAGTTACTCTAATACCAACTTAAGAATAGAGGATTAATACAAACTTAAGAATAATACACTAATTCTTGAGAGCAGTGAAAATTGCGCTAAGTATACTATGGATTATATGAAATAATAGCTTTAAGAATAACAAATTGAGACACAATTGAATGGGAGGGTACTGTTGAGCAGCTTGCTGAAAGAAATAGTGGGCTCTTTCTTTTAAATCTGGAAAATGACGTTTACATACGAATTCTGCGAGATAACCTTGATAATGTCGGATGCTACAGCCGTATCTTGGTACATTAGCGCTTACATCTCTCCAAAGTCGCTCTACATTTTGCGTGTATGTGTTTATGTTTCAGGATCAACAAAATTCATCGACTGATTCACTGTCAAATGGTGAAAACCTGTAACAAATAATCGTTAAATTCGGGTATTCTTCAAACGGCACGAGGGGAGGGGGGACAAAAAAAAACAAGCAGTGGAACTCCAATACTAATACATACTCCCATAAGTATAATCTATGTATCGGTAAGCGTGCCGTAATAGATCTGTAATTTTGATTACAACAGTTTTGGTTTTTAGCTCATGAAATATTGGTTGAGATCGTTCAGTTCAAGTCTCAGAATTCACAGATGAATAGCTAACCCCACCAAACCTCAATTTTTAGCAAAAAAGTTGAGGTTTTTGCCAAGATATTAATGGAGGTGCAATGGGTCTATTGCAAAATTTTGCTACAACGATAAAGAGTGTTCCATCGTATGTAAAATCGCTCGAAAAGTCCATTGGTGGCATCAGAAACAGTGGCGGCTCGCCTAAGGAGGCAAGGGAGGCTGTGCCTCCCCAGACATTCAGAGGTAAGAAAAAATAACGATGACAAGACAGTAACGAGAGACAACATATTAAAATTAGGCAATCACAATGTCTGTGACTCTAAAACTTAAGTCAATCTTCACTAGGAGAGAGCGCCAGAGAAGGAAGTTATAAGCGGGCGGGCAACGGGACCTCAGAGTCGCGAAACGACAGCAGTCAGCAGTGCCAGAGTCTGTGCCTCGTCGCCTCGTCGCCTCGTCGAGAGGCACAGACTCCGAGTCGGTCGAGCGGTCGAGTCGAGTCACAGTCAAGTAGTGGTGTTCGGCACACACACACACACACACACACACACACACACACACACACACACACACACAATCAAGAAGCAAGGACTGTGCACGCACTAACGAAGGTATCGGAGGCTGCTATCCTCCACGACTCCCGCAGCGTTGCCGAGCCAGTAGCTGGATAACCGTCATACCAGTCGCCGGACCAGCCGCGCCTGTTTGTTTTTGTCCGCGCCTGTCTGTGGTTGTTCGGGGGCCCCCCCCCCGCCCCTCCCCCCTCCCCCCTGCTAGTGGGGTTCCTCCCAAACTCCCCCACAGCCTCCCCAATACCAAAGCCCACGAGCCGCCACTGATCAGAAAGTCATGAAATGCGATAATAAACTCACAAGAGTCGTTCAATGAAATCCAAGATGGCTGTAAAATATCGAGCAATCTGTATGCATGCACCTTTTAACATCCAAGGATTGCCAACGTTGACAATACCTCACAGCTTCAGAGGTTATGTGTTTATTTACGTTGTGATTGGGCGTGATCGATATTGTGAGGTTGGCTATCCTTGGATGTTTATGGTGCATGCATACAGGTTGCTCGATATTTTACCGCCATCTTGGATTTCATTATACATCTCTCGTGAGTTTCATACTGCATTTTATAACTTTCTTATGCCACCAATGGACTTTTCACGCGATTTACATGAGATTGAACACTCGATAGCGCTGTAGCAAAAGTTTGCAACCAACCCATTATAATCGTCACCATAAAACACCTTCTTATAAATTAGGGAAAAAATCGCAATATTTTTTCAGGAGGTGGCAAGACACGAACCGGGGACAGCGCGCTTGACATTTTAGCCCCGTGGTATGGTACCACTGAGTCAGTCAACCTCGTAAGAGTACGGCACAATCTTAAGAGTCGCATTTTGCTTTGTATTCGGCGACTACATTCCTCTGACCAATCACAAAAAAGGCGCTAGAATCGAGTAACTTTACTCCGATGCCCGCATGACATGACGCGCGACGAACTATCCGTCATCGGCGATGGCCAAACGGTAGACGAGCGCGAGAGGTGGTCTACGTTGATGGCCATCGCCCGATGGTACAGCGTTGCCACGTAGTTAAATTGAATTAATAATTAAAGTAGGCTCCGCCCTTTCCCGATGGCCATCGGAAGAGTACGTTGCACAGCTCTACAGATCGTAGATCTACGCTCAAAATATATATAAAAATGGTGCATGGCTCTACAGAGCGTAGATCTACGCACCCTTTCATTTTACTCCTAAAATTTGTCTCTAAATAGTGGTGCACAGCTCTTGTTAAAAAAGAGGGACAGGACTGTGAAAGTCCAAAACTCCAATTGAGCTTTCTCTTGTCTTGAAAGGAACAGTGAGTGAGCGTAGATCCACGCTCTGTGGCAAAGATATGATCTTTCTAAAATATTCCTGAGCGCAAAAATAAATGATCTCTCAAGAAAAGAGCATTACCTTATTCCTAGTCAAATTAATAAAAAATAGTTAAATGTGGGTACTCACCAATTTTTGTTTGACCGAGACGGGTTATGACATTTGAAGTTGTGCAAGTTGAAAAACAGAGGCTCTGAACCAAAGACATACATTTGCCGCACAGCAAATATATCTCTTGCCCAGAACTACTCTAGCGTACCTACTTCTCTGAGCACCATAGGTGCTCAATAGTTAACATAGTGACTCGGGTGGCTTGAGCAACTGAGGCTCATGGAACAAATGACACAGGTGACGCAGGGATAATGTAAACACACTAGTTTGTAATTATTGTCAGTCGAGAGACGCGATACTTGGAGTCGGGAGTACAATAAAAATGATGTCACAGTCACTTTACTTTTCTCACCGAATTATGGAAATTAGCAAAATCCACTTGATTTCTCTCCCTCAGTTCTCACAATACTCGGGGGCAAAGGGAACACTGTGGACCGGACCCCGTTCCGCAGGGCCAAAACAGGGGGCCCCGGATAATGTGAATTTATCCCTCAACAAAAAATTTGCCGGAGGTTCTAAGAGTCCTCTTGAAGCCCCTGATAGTATGTAAGTGCTCGGACAATTATCCCAAGCAGTCAAGCTCACTTGCAAACTTTGAGAGGGAGAAGAAGTCCGGAGACTGTTCACAGAATGAGACAAATAATGGTGGTATCACAAAGCGGACTATCACTGCAGACAAGTTGACAACTGACTGGAATTATTCACAACCAGCATAAAGTTTAATATTGAACTTCAGAGTATTAAAAAATCTACTGCCTATGATACAACTCTCGGGTCAAATTAAAGGTCCTTCTGAATGGGTGCAAACTTTGACTCAAGACTATCATGCTTGAGAAGCATTGATTCCAAAACACTGACAAATCCCTAACAGGTCCTTGGGTTAGCGGGGTGGGGGTTAAAAAATGATTGCTTGACATCTTGCAGGACCTTAATACTGCTGAGCTATTCATACCTCAATGATGAAAAACGAATGACAACACGATCAGCAATATGCAAGTGAACTGAACCTGTGTCTTGTCCAAACAGGACTCAGACTCACTTTCCATCGATTTGTCAATAGTAGGACACTGTCGACTGAAGGACGATTCACAATAGTAAAGAAACGGGAGAAAGAAAATAGTTTGCGTACGAATCAGAGGAAAGTTTCATCCTTCCCCTGAACAAAAGCAGCTCCATTAGGTAGGAACTAGATCACTGACCCTCCCTCACATTTCACAAATTTAACACACGCGAATGGATGCACTCGGCCGTTGATCGACTTGGCGATTTAGAATAAAAAGGAGACTCACTTTCAGCACAAATAAAAAGCTGTCATAAAATATATACTTTCACTTCGCAGTAAAATTGAAGAAAAATGCAGACAAGCAGACAAGTTTCCTTATCAACACTTTACTATAACCTCAGCCTCACCAAAACGAAAAACAAATAACAAATAAATAAACAGATCAGAAAGAAAGCAGAGGGCAAATGCAGGAAGGCCTCTTCCTGTCCTTGCTCGTTTTTGAGTTGATGGACCGTACCGCGCGGGCGCGCCACAGGGCAGTTCACATAGCCCGCGATATTCAATTTAACGCTCGCTCTGACCATTTTAAAAATCAAATATCCATTTAATCAACCACCGATTACAACCCCTTCGCTCCTATCTTTTTTCTGCGGTTTTGTTTCTTTTCTTTTGTTTGGTTTTTCTTTGTATGCTCTAACGCAAGCGCCAAAGTCCGGTATTTCAAACAAAGAACATACCTAAAGGCCATAAGATGTAATCATGATTCCTAAGAGAGCAATAACACTGGTGCGACATAATTGTGCTTTTGAGGATTATTGATCCTAAAAAATTACAGCTTTTGTCATATGATTCTTTGGCGATACTACGCCTTCAAAAAAAAAAAAAAAAAATTATATTTTGAAACAGAGGTGAGGAGAAGATGAGCGCTTAGGCGGTCTCTCCTTTCACAGTTTTTTGTTTGCTCTAATTTAACCCAAATATGAACCTGTCCCCCACAGAAGCCATCGTTGCTTCAAATTCTGCCCCCCTCCCAATACACCCCTTACAGCCGTACATTCACAGATGCCTTTCTGTGTTCTTTTCTGGAACCCCCCCCTCCCCCCCCATCGGAGAAAACAATGATTGACTAGTGAGTACTCGGTAAGCTGAAAACAAGGATGCTTCTATAGTTTCTCACTCCACAGAAAAAAAAAAAAAATCACGATTACAATACTTTCTCTACCCTATGGGCAGTAAGGATGTAAAACAGTAAAAACGCTGTTGGAAGCGCTAACAAAATCTTTCGCAGAAAAATTACTGAGCAAAAGACTTTAGTATAGAGCTAACCAAAGTTTTTAAGCGTGCCGTATATATACGGTGCGCTTCTTGTTTTCATTTTCATATCTAATATATAAGTCCAATGCTTTGCTTATGGCAAAACCTTGGCGGGAAAGGTTTGAAAAATTAAAACGTGTTTTCTTAAAACTGGTTTCATTAATCGTTAATTTATTGCTGCAATCCAGGAGGTCTCGGCGTCTATTTTCTTAAAATTGTAAAAGTTTTGGTATTCCTGTTAATTTCAATAAGTTATTAAGCGTCAAAGTCGAATTCCTTTGAACGAGAATTCCATACAGGTCCAGCAACCTAAGTCATTTGTGCCAACCTATGAGTCAAAATTCAAAGGCAGGAGGGGGGTGGAAACATCTCCCGCAGGAACCCTCTTTGCCCCTCGCCTTTGGGCTCCACCGGTCACAAGATTTCTTCACGGTGCATTAAGCGGTCGTAAATGTGTCAAAATCTGCTTGACGAGGGTACATCGATAAGAAGCGACGAGGTATTGATGAAGAGCGGGAGGGGTATAGAAAAGAGAGAGGCTCATTCATATCCTTAAGTAGACCTGTTTAGTGATGACGTCACGATCAGAATTAGTTCCAAACAAATGCTCTATCTCGCTCACTCTCGTGGATTTACCAGATCCAAATTTTCGAACGCGAATTCATGCTAGTTAACCAACAGTTTTCTCAAATTTTATTGCACCATTAGATTCCACTTGCCTTAAAGTATCTTTTCACTGTAACATAATTCCTAAAAGATCACAAGCGAATTTACAATCACAGTTATACCGAAAGACGTTCTACGTTTTGTCCTTGTCTTACTCACGGTCTCTTATGGTAGTATCACCGCCATGACACTCAATCATTCTAACTTCTCTTCGTATCGAAGCTATTGTTCGAGGTACAACACATGCCGTGATGGTGCTGATGAGCCTATATCCTAGAATTTTGTGCTCTTAAGAAACTGTGAGTGTGACAAGGACAAAACATAGGACTCTCTTCGATATAACTGTGATTGTGCATCGATGCGCGATGTTTCAAAAAGTTTGTGATAGCGGGCTCATATTTTATCACTGAGAAAAAAGTGGCTGTTAAAACTGTAAGAATAGAACCATAGATGATTTCGCCTTATTTCAATCATGAGACCTATCGTTGCTGTAGTCAGCGCGCTTTAATCTACACGAATTCCGATTGTCTCTATGGAATTTCGATTATTTCTATGGGAAATAAAGCGCGGGAATATATATCCAATCGGAAAAATTTTTGAAACAATCGGAAATTTTTGTAAGGGACGTGGAACCCAATGGTGTGATAAACACAAAGTGTAAAGAACGTGTTGTTTACAAGCACTTGTATTTGAAAATTTGGACTGTGTTTCGTATGGGAAAATCCACGAGAGCGAGTGAGACGGGGCCTTTGTTTGGAACCAATTTTTTTCATGACGTCACACGAAACAGGTCTTTGCATCGAAACATTTGAAATTCTGGGGGATCGGCAAATTGAAAGCCCCTCAATGAGCGTCGATGGAATCAAGGGATTTTTGAGGACATTTTTGGCGTTTTGTTGAAAAATAGGTGTTTAAAATCCAGAACACAGGGAGCCAGAGGGGTTAAATTCGCATTAATTGCTCTAAAAAGTGAGAGGGGCTGTCACGTGTCTTCCACCCCTGGACAGCTTCCTCGCTGCGGCTATGGAATTGACTCTGGAATAACTTATTTACCTATCCTAAAAAGTTCGTTGCGTGTACAAAATTTTTCACTGGAACCTTCTTCAAATTTTGGAAACTATAGGTCCATATGGAACTTTGCTTTTCCAACACGAAAAATGATATCGACCGACGGCAACAGAAAAAAAAAATAATATGACAATGCGTTATAGTGAATAATGGCATAGTTTTAACTGTAAACTTTCGATACTTTTCAAGAAAATAAATGGGGAGAGGGGGAATTAAAATCCACAAACCTCTTAAACCTCCACACCTACTAATCTATACCCCTAGAATGCTTGATGTGTAAAGGGCACTTGAAATGGTTAGTTCTGTATATTAAAGGATTATTGTTTCATGAATTCGCAAGTGTTCCATTTATGCATATTACGTATCTACATCGTGACAATCGCAACAAGTGCTGACAGCACCTAAAACGGAAAAAAAGATAAAAAAAACTGTTTATTATTTAGAATCACGGCTTTTCCGAATATGACACTTTTTGACTTCAAAAGAACGCAACCTCATGTTTGATCCCTGAACAAGCCGTTTAAAAGGTGGAGGGATTTAGAAATATCTATTGTCTATAGTTTATGTGGGTAAAAAAGATCGAGCCTTATCAAATAATTTTCTCTTTTCAGCTTTCAATGGGTTTGTTGCAAACTTTTGCTACAGTGCTATAGAGTTTTGATTCTGATGTAAAATTGTCTGAAAATTACATTGGCGGCATCAAATAGTCATAAAATCCACTAATAAACCCAAAAAACGCATTATAAAGAAAGCCAAAATTGCAGTCGTAAAGCCGAACAATCTGTGCACGCGCACGACGAACATCAGAGATAGGTGACCCATTCTCCCCTTTTTCGTTAAAGGGGGGGGGGGGGGGGGGGGAAGAGAGAGAAAATATCTCTACAGTCAAACTGTGATTTTAAAAATGTGCATGGTCAAGATGTTGTCTTTTGTGAAGGGGCGGGGGGGGGAGCAAAATATCAAGAACAGGGTGTTTCAAAACTTGAGTGCCAAACTAATGGAGTGTATTTTTGGGGTCAACATACATGTATATATAAGACTTTATTTTCCTACATGAGTATGTGCTGCAAATGTTTCTCTTCTGAGCTAGAGCCCTCCAAAGTTTTGAAAACAAAAAACAAACACAAAAAACAACGCCTTTGACTCATCTCCTTATAGATACATCTGATCTAAATTTATTTTTTTCATAATTTCTCACCAAATAAGCTCAATTGGACAGCACTTGTCACAAAAGAACCGAGTGACATTTTTGATAAAATTGAGTTATTGATTGATAGAGCTAGCAATACTGAATCTCGAAGCAACAAGTGCTTCTTCTGTAATAACAACTATTTCCCGTCCAAATTCCAGGTAAAAGTGAGCTGGTGAGCCTCATTGATGTCATCGTCCATATGATGAAATAAAATGAGAACTTGGTTCCTTTGGCTGATTAGGTTAAACCTTAATCCGAGTCACGTAAGGAACCAACTCCGACTTGGTTCCTTTCAGTAGCGGCTCGTGCGATTTGGCAACCATGCTTTTTTACCATTTAAACCTATGCAAAAGTATCGATATCTTGGGGGTGCATTGCACCTCCTGAAGATCGATTGTTTTACATAGGTTTAAATGGAGGGATTCCACTGTTGCCACATTGCACGAGCCGCCACTGGTTCCTTTTATAGAATTGGGAACGGACTTAAGTCCGGATTAACGGATTTTAAAATAATCAACAGTGTAAACCAACTCTGCCGTTTGGTTTCTCTTAGAGTTTCGTTTTTCGTGATTATGCCAAAAAAAAGAAGAAAGGAACCAAGTCACTTTAAACGCTAAAAATTAATTACCTTTCCTACATAGTAAATTCCACTTTTCCGGTGTTGAAATGCAAAAACACAACACGGTAGTTGAATGGAATCAAAACGTAAGTAATTCCAAGTTTTTTGTTTAAATGCTAGCTCTTCAACTCTGGACTCAATTTTCTCGAGATCAGCTCCATGTTGAATGCTGTCTAATTATTATCATTGCTAGCAAAAGCATTAAAGCTGTTCAGACTTTAGTGGCACGCTTTTCCAACACCTGCGTGTTGGAATTTTCCCTGCTTGTTTTTTTTTTTTTTTACGCTAACTAAGGTGCTTATGCGGGGCGAAGCGAAGCTTTGGCTGCGGCTCAACTTAAGTTTGTTGCCTGGTTTTTTTTTTACCAGAAGTTTTGTCAGCATTACCAAAGTGTTTTTCCCTGTTTTTCCTACGCAGGTTTCAGTTCCGGAGTTGTGATTTTGGCCCAAAATAAACTGTTTGTGCCCCTCGGAGTGATGCAACCCCCCCCCGCCACAGGGGGATCTGCGGGGGCGTTATTCACGCCTGTGGACATTGTATTTGCGTATATTGATAAAACTAATAAGTTCTTCCGACCAAATTTCAAGCCGATCCATTTACTTATTAGTTTTTTCAATGGCGACTTTTTGAAATAGCGGGCATACCTCTGGCTCTATCCTTCGCATTGCTTTAAATGGGAATAGTTTGATGAAACTTCTCAAGATGGCGGAACAGTTAAAAATGTTTCAAAATGAATCAAAGTTTCCATTCTGATTTTGAACTTGTAGGATGAAAAAACAAAAACCGCCAAAATACTTTCAATATCCCTTTGCTTCCATTACCGTTTAAAAAATGGGGTAACCATGCTTTTGAAATTTTTGATTTCGTTCCCTGAATCGATGTAGCCAGGAACTTGTCGTGAGGGGGGAGGGGGGTGGTGGGATGGATCCGAAAGTTGGGTGTCTGATTATAAATTTTGGGTAAAATTCCTCTGAAAACGCAAAGAATGATTTTTTGGGCGAATTTTATTGTCAGGGTGGGGAGGGGGGAAGGTCGACCCCCACTCCCTTCCACCTCAACGCATTTCTACGCCACTGGCTCCCTTCTTTGATCATATCGGTATTTGAACTGTTTCGACTTTAGAGCAGGCAACGCCGCTGTTATTTGATATAACAAAGAAGTATATCCTGCAGAACTGTGATTTAAATATCAAAGACTCCCAAGAATTTCCAAAGTGTTAGGAGCTAGTGATTTGATCATGAGAAATACATACAAGGTGTTTCAAAAGTCCAAAAACTACTAATAATATCTCGGCTCACAATTCAATTAAGAATAATATTTGCAGTTTGAATTCTTCATAAGTGTTGTAAACAAATGAAATTTGTATGGGGTAGCATATATTCGTAGGTGGTGGATGAAACTTCCATCAAGGAAGGTACGACGGTGGATACAGGTATTATGCCGTTACGAGCCTTTTGGAACACCCAGTATAAAGAGCTACCCGTCCCGTCTTCGCACGTTGGGACGAATCGTCAAAAAGTGAGACATTCAGCGAAAATGTGAAGGTCGCCAGATGCATTAATTTTTGATGAAAATGGGCTTTTTATGGTCCAATGTACACGAAACAAGCCTCTTTTGCGTTTTTTTTAAGTGCATACTATGTATGCGGTGATGCCAAAGTTGGCCGACGTGTTTTTTCCGAAAAATGAGTAATTTAAAAGTATACTTTTAAAATGTTATAAACAGAAATATTTTCTTTCGGGAGGGAATATTTTGCAATATATAGTCTCATTAGGACCTAAAGTGAATAGTTTTGAAATTATTTTCATTTATTTCAAGTTTTGATGCTTCAAAAAACTACATTTTTGACAATGCTCGAAAAAAACTGAAATTTAAACTTTGGATGGAGTTTTAAAAAAATGTTCAAAAAAGTTCAAAAAACGGTTTACACCATAATATTCTCCATATCCTCAGCTTTCAGATACTTTTTTCAGTTTTACCTCTTGTTACCTCTAACGAGAGTTGTGCGAAAAAAAAGACTGAGAGGCGTGCGAAAAAACGGCTATCCTCCGACACTCACTAACTGCAGTGAGTATACCGTCACTTGCGGCGACCCTACTTTCGCCCGCCTCACTTCTCTTATCTTTAAGCTCGGACCGACGACAATGCGACACGATTGATTGCAAGATTACGCCGTCCAAAGTTTTGTTAAGTATGATTATTTTCCCAATTTTAACACATAAATAGAAAAGGTAGATGTTTACGCAGATTTTACATTAAATCAACGCGCAAATGCCTCCTGTGCCAATAGTATATAACTCGGCTCCGGTTATTCGTATAATAGAAAATTATTGTCTCGTGGTTATTTTTTATGGTTTTTCTGTTATTTCCCCTTGGTTTTTTTTTCTTTTTTAAATGTGACACATTTCCCGTAATCCGTGGTGCGGTGGTGATTTCGTGTATTTGGAGTACGGTTAGTTTTTGCATTAGTATTGTGCAGTGCAATATGGAGGTGAATATAATTTAAAAACAAATCGTGACGTTTTGAATAATATTCGGATGGTGCAAGCCACGATGCGATGCCGGAAATCTTTTCGTTAAAGTGTTTTGACCGCCCAAAGTTTAAAATCGAGCCAAAATTGGGGTTTTGCCGGCTTTCGATTGTACTAAAAAATTAGTTGCTCCACCAATAATTCATGTAATTTATTCAAACTTGGGATTGGGGGGTTTTTTGGGTCGCTGAATTCATTAATGATATTCATTTTTCAAAATGTGTAAATCCAAGATGGCCGCCATGGTCATACTTAGTGGCAGCCATCTTGGATTCAGAAATTTTGAAAAACTAATATCATTAATGAATTCAGCGACCCAAAAAACCCCCACCCACCAAATTTCGTGAAAATCTGTCGCAAATAACTGCTCATATACGCGAATGTCTCACTTTGTGACGATTCGTCCCAACGTGCTTCGTCAACTCAGGAGTCTATCAACACTGTCGACAGACACCATGGATATTGTTGTCCCGTGTCTTTCACCGCGGCCGTGCGGCAAACAAAAAGGCTCTGCGATGGACAACAATTATCGAGGTGCATCGGGTCTGAACAGGACGAGCGGGGTGATGTGTCCGTCAGTCCCTTTTAGCAGAAAGCAGCATTGCCAGTTTTCACTTTTCTATCAAATGTACACTCATCTTGAAAAAATTACCTCACTATTTTTATGGAAATGGCGAGGAGATAGAAGGGAGTGGGGGTCGACCTTCCCCCCTCCCCACCCTGACAATAAAATTCGCCCAAAAAATCATTCTTTGCGTTTTCAGAGGAATTTTACCCAAAATTTATAATCAGACACCCAACTTTCGGATCCATCCCACCACCCCCCTCCCCCCTCACGACAAGTTCCTGGCTACATCGATTCAGGGAACGAAATCAAAAATTTCAAAAGCATGGTTACCCCATTTTTTAAACGGTAATGGAAGCAAAGGGATATTGAAAGTATTTTGGCGGTTTTTGTTTTTTCATCCTACAAGTTCAAAATCAGAATGGAAACTTTGATTCATTTTGAAACATTTTTAACTGTTCCGCCATCTTGAGAAGTTTCATCAAACTATTCCCATTTAAAGCAATGCGAAGGATAGAGCCAGAGGTATGCCCGCTATTTCAAAAAGTCGCCATTGAAAAAACTAATAAGTAAATGGATCGGCTTGAAATTTGGTCGGAAGAACTTATTAGTTTTATCAATATACGCAAATACAATGTCCACAGGCGTGAATAACGCCCCCGCAGATCCCCCTGTGGCGGGGGGGGGGGGGTTGCATCACTCCGAGGGGCACAAACAGTTTATTTTGGGCCAAAATCACAACTCCGGAACTGAAACCTGCGTAGGAAAAACAGGGAAAAACACTTTGGTAATGCTGACAAAACTTCTGGTAAAAAAAAACCAGGCAACAAACTTAAGTTGAGCCGCAGCCAAAGCTTCGCTTCGCCCCGCATAAGCACCTTAGTTAGCGTAAAAAAAAAAAAAAAAAACTTTGGTTAGCTCTATACTAAAGTCTTTTGCTCAGTAATTTTTCTGCGAAAGATTTTGTTAGCGCTTCCAACAGCGTTTTTACTGTTTTACATCCTTACTGCCCATAGGGTAGAGAAAGTATTGTAATCGTGATTTTTTTTTTTTTTTTTCTGTGGAGTGAGAAACTATAGAAGCATCCTTGTTTTCAGCTTACCGAGTACTCACTAGTCAATCATTGTTTTCTCCGATGGGGGGGGAGGGGGGGTTCCAGAAAAGAACACAGAAAGGCATCTGTGAATGTACGGCTGTAAGGGGTGTATTGGGAGGGGGGCAGAATTTGAAGCAACGATGGCTTCTGTGGGGGACAGGTTCATATTTGGGTTAAATTAGAGCAAACAAAAAACTGTGAAAGGAGAGACCGCCTAAGCGCTCATCTTCTCCTCACCTCTGTTTCAAAATATAATTTTTTTTTTTTTTTTTTTTTGAAGGCGTAGTATCGCCAAAGAATCATATGACAAAAGCTGTAATTTTTTAGGATCAATAATCCTCAAAAGCACAATTATGTCGCACCAGTGTTATTGCTCTCTTAGGAATCATGATTACATCTTATGGCCTTTAGGTATGTTCTTTGTTTGAAATACCGGACTTTGGCGCTTGCGTTAGAGCATACAAAGAAAAACCAAACAAAAGAAAAGAAACAAAACCGCAGAAAAAAGATAGGAGCGAAGGGATTGTAATATTTTGCTCCCCCCCCCGCCCCTTCACAAAAGACAACATCTTGACCATGCACATTTTTAAAATCACAGTTTGACTGTAGAGATATTTTCTCTCTCTTCCCCCCCCCCCCTTTAACGAAAAAGGGGAGAATGGGTCACCTATCTCTGATGTTCGTCGTGCGCGTGCACAGATTGTTCGGCTTTACGACTGCAATTTTGGCTTTCTTTATAATGCGTTTTTTGGGTTTATTAGTGGATTTTATGACTATTTGATGCCGCCAATGTAATTTTCAGACAATTTTACATCAGAATCAAAACTCTATAGCACTGTAGCAAAAGTTTGCAACAAACCCATTGAAAGCTGAAAAGAGAAAATTATTTGATAAGGCTCGATCTTTTTTACCCACATAAACTATAGACAATAGATATTTCTAAATCCCTCCACCTTTTAAACGGCTTGTTCAGGGATCAAACATGAGGTTGCGTTCTTTTGAAGTCAAAAAGTGTCATATTCGGAAAAGCCGTGATTCTAAATAATAAACAGTTTTTTTTATCTTTTTTTCCGTTTTAGGTGCTGTCAGCACTTGTTGCGATTGTCACGATGTAGATACGTAATATGCATAAATGGAACACTTGCGAATTCATGAAACAATAATCCTTTAATATACAGAACTAACCATTTCAAGTGCCCTTTACACATCAAGCATTCTAGGGGTATAGATTAGTAGGTGTGGAGGTTTAAGAGGTTTGTGGATTTTAATTCCCCCTCTCCCCATTTATTTTCTTGAAAAGTATCGAAAGTTTACAGTTAAAACTATGCCATTATTCACTATAACGCATTGTCATATTATTTTTTTTTTTCTGTTGCCGTCGGTCGATATCATTTTTCGTGTTGGAAAAGCAAAGTTCCATATGGACCTATAGTTTCCAAAATTTGAAGAAGGTTCCAGTGAAAAATTTTGTACACGCAACGAACTTTTTAGGATAGGTAAATAAGTTATTCCAGAGTCAATTCCATAGCCGCAGCGAGGAAGCTGTCCAGGGGTGGAAGACACGTGACAGCCCCTCTCACTTTTTAGAGCAATTAATGCGAATTTAACCCCTCTGGCTCCCTGTGTTCTGGATTTTAAACACCTATTTTTCAACAAAACGCCAAAAATGTCCTCAAAAATCCCTTGATTCCATCGACGCTCATTGAGGGGCTTTCAATTTGCCGATCCCCCAGAATTTCAAATGTTTCGATGCAAAGACCTGTTTCGTGTGACGTCATGAAAAAAATTGGTTCCAAACAAAGGCCCCGTCTCACTCGCTCTCGTGGATTTTCCCATACGAAACACAGTCCAAATTTTCAAATACAAGTGCTTGTAAACAACACGTTCTTTACACTTTGTGTTTATCACACCATTGGGTTCCACGTCCCTTACAAAAATTTCCGATTGTTTCAAAAAATTTTCCGATTGGATATATATTCCCGCGCTTTATTTCCCATAGAAATAATCGAAATTCCATAGAGACAATCGGAATTCGTGTAGATTAAAGCGCGCTGACTACAGCAACGATAGGTCTCATGATTGAAATAAGGCGAAATCATCTATGGTTCTATTCTTACAGTTTTAACAGCCACTTTTTTCTCAGTGATAAAATATGAGCCCGCTATCACAAACTTTTTGAAACATCGCGCATCGATGCACAATCACAGTTATATCGAAGAGAGTCCTATGTTTTGTCCTTGTCACACTCACAGTTTCTTAAGAGCACAAAATTCTAGGATATAGGCTCATCAGCACCATCACGGCATGTGTTGTACCTCGAACAATAGCTTCGATACGAAGAGAAGTTAGAATGATTGAGTGTCATGGCGGTGATACTACCATAAGAGACCGTGAGTAAGACAAGGACAAAACGTAGAACGTCTTTCGGTATAACTGTGATTGTAAATTCGCTTGTGATCTTTTAGGAATTATGTTACAGTGAAAAGATACTTTAAGGCAAGTGGAATCTAATGGTGCAATAAAATTTGAGAAAACTGTTGGTTAACTAGCATGAATTCGCGTTCGAAAATTTGGATCTGGTAAATCCACGAGAGTGAGCGAGATAGAGCATTTGTTTGGAACTAATTCTGATCGTGACGTCATCACTAAACAGGTCTACTTAAGGATATGAATGAGCCTCTCTCTTTTCTATACCCCTCCCGCTCTTCATCAATACCTCGTCGCTTCTTATCGATGTACCCTCGTCAAGCAGATTTTGACACATTTACGACCGCTTAATGCACCGTGAAGAAATCTTGTGACCGGTGGAGCCCAAAGGCGAGGGGCAAAGAGGGTTCCTGCGGGAGATGTTTCCACCCCCCTCCTGCCTTTGAATTTTGACTCATAGGTTGGCACAAATGACTTAGGTTGCTGGACCTGTATGGAATTCTCGTTCAAAGGAATTCGACTTTGACGCTTAATAACTTATTGAAATTAACAGGAATACCAAAACTTTTACAATTTTAAGAAAATAGACGCCGAGACCTCCTGGATTGCAGCAATAAATTAACGATTAATGAAACCAGTTTTAAGAAAACACGTTTTTAATTTTTCAAACCTTTCCCGCCAAGGTTTTGCCATAAGCAAAGCATTGGACTTATATATTAGATATGAAAATGAAAACAAGAAGCGCACCGTATATATACGGCACGCTTAAAAACTTTGGTTAGCTCTATACTAAAGTCTTTTGCTCAGTAATTTTTCTGCGAAAGATTTTGTTAGCGCTTCCAACAGCGTTTTTACTGTTTTACATCCTTACTGCCCATAGGGTAGAGAAAGTATTGTAATCGTGATTTTTTTTTTTTTTTTCTGTGGAGTGAGAAACTATAGAAGCATCCTTGTTTTCAGCTTACCGAGTACTCACTAGTCAATCATTGTTTTCTCCGATGGGGGGGGGGGGGGGGTTCCAGAAAAGAACACAGAAAGGCATCTGTGAATGTACGGCTGTAAGGGGTGTATTGGGAGGGGGGCAGAATTTGAAGCAACGATGGCTTCTGTGGGGGACAGGTTCATATTTGGGTTAAATTAGAGCAAACAAAAAACTGTGAAAGGAGAGACCGCCTAAGCGCTCATCTTCTCCTCACCTCTGTTTCAAAATATAATTTTTTTTTTTTTTTTTTGAAGGCGTAGTATCGCCAAAGAATCATATGACAAAAGCTGTAATTTTTTAGGATCAATAATCCTCAAAAGCACAATTATGTCGCACCAGTGTTATTGCTCTCTTAGGAATCATGATTACATCTTATGGCCTTTAGGTATGTTCTTTGTTTGAAATACCGGACTTTGGCGCTTGCGTTAGAGCATACAAAGAAAAACCAAACAAAAGAAAAGAAACAAAACCGCAGAAAAAAGATAGGAGCGAAGGGGTTGTAATCGGTGGTTGATTAAATGGATATTTGATTTTTAAAATGGTCAGAGCGAGCGTTAAATTGAATATCGCGGGCTATGTGAACTGCCCTGTGGCGCGCCCGCGCGGTACGGTCCATCAACTCAAAAACGAGCAAGGACAGGAAGAGGCCTTCCTGCATTTGCCCTCTGCTTTCTTTCTGATCTGTTTATTTATTTGTTATTTGTTTTTCGTTTTGGTGAGGCTGAGGTTATAGTAAAGTGTTGATAAGGAAACTTGTCTGCTTGTCTGCATTTTTCTTCAATTTTACTGCGAAGTGAAAGTATATATTTTATGACAGCTTTTTATTTGTGCTGAAAGTGAGTCTCCTTTTTATTCTAAATCGCCAAGTCGATCAACGGCCGAGTGCATCCATTCGCGTGTGTTAAATTTGTGAAATGTGAGGGAGGGTCAGTGATCTAGTTCCTACCTAATGGAGCTGCTTTTGTTCAGGGGAAGGATGAAACTTTCCTCTGATTCGTACGCAAACTATTTTCTTTCTCCCGTTTCTTTACTATTGTGAATCGTCCTTCAGTCGACAGTGTCCTACTATTGACAAATCGATGGAAAGTGAGTCTGAGTCCTGTTTGGACAAGACACAGGTTCAGTTCACTTGCATATTGCTGATCGTGTTGTCATTCGTTTTTCATCATTGAGGTATGAATAGCTCAGCAGTATTAAGGTCCTGCAAGATGTCAAGCAATCATTTTTTAACCCCCACCCCGCTAACCCAAGGACCTGTTAGGGATTTGTCAGTGTTTTGGAATCAATGCTTCTCAAGCATGATAGTCTTGAGTCAAAGTTTGCACCCATTCAGAAGGACCTTTAATTTGACCCGAGAGTTGTATCATAGGCAGTAGATTTTTTAATACTCTGAAGTTCAATATTAAACTTTATGCTGGTTGTGAATAATTCCAGTCAGTTGTCAACTTGTCTGCAGTGATAGTCCGCTTTGTGATACCACCATTATTTGTCTCATTCTGTGAACAGTCTCCGGACTTCTTCTCCCTCTCAAAGTTTGCAAGTGAGCTTGACTGCTTGGGATAATTGTCCGAGCACTTACATACTATCAGGGGCTTCAAGAGGACTCTTAGAACCTCCGGCAAATTTTTTGTTGAGGGATAAATTCACATTATCCGGGGCCCCCTGTTTTGGCCCTGCGGAACGGGGTCCGGTCCACAGTGTTCCCTTTGCCCCCGAGTATTGTGAGAACTGAGGGAGAGAAATCAAGTGGATTTTGCTAATTTCCATAATTCGGTGAGAAAAGTAAAGTGACTGTGACATCATTTTTATTGTACTCCCGACTCCAAGTATCGCGTCTCTCGACTGACAATAATTACAAACTAGTGTGTTTACATTATCCCTGCGTCACCTGTGTCATTTGTTCCATGAGCCTCAGTTGCTCAAGCCACCCGAGTCACTATGTTAACTATTGAGCACCTATGGTGCTCAGAGAAGTAGGTACGCTAGAGTAGTTCTGGGCAAGAGATATATTTGCTGTGCGGCAAATGTATGTCTTTGGTTCAGAGCCTCTGTTTTTCAACTTGCACAACTTCAAATGTCATAACCCGTCTCGGTCAAACAAAAATTGGTGAGTACCCACATTTAACTATTTTTTATTAATTTGACTAGGAATAAGGTAATGCTCTTTTCTTGAGAGATCATTTATTTTTGCGCTCAGGAATATTTTAGAAAGATCATATCTTTGCCACAGAGCGTGGATCTACGCTCACTCACTGTTCCTTTCAAGACAAGAGAAAGCTCAATTGGAGTTTTGGACTTTCACAGTCCTGTCCCTCTTTTTTAACAAGTGGGGCTCCATTGATTGTATGTATCCTATCTTAATTTGAAGATTCCTCAAGTGGTGCGTAGATCTACGATCAACATTTTACATTTTTCAATTCTGGTGAAAGTGAGCGTAGATCTACGCACCACTATTTTTCAATTCACTGTGAAAAAGTGGTGCGTAGATCTACGCTCTCTTTTTTTGGGATGTCCAGATATTTTGAAAAACATAGTGAGCGTAGATCTACGCTCTGTAGAGCTGTGCACCACTATTTAGAGACAAATTTTAGGAGTAAAATGAAAGGGTGCGTAGATCCACGCTCTGTAGAGCCATGCACCATTTTTATATATATTTTGAGCGTAGATCTACGATCTGTAGAGCTGTGCTCTGGACCCCATCGGAAAAGCAAAATACGAGTAATACCTGAATCTGCCGATGGCCATCAATTTACTTTTGATGACAAAACAAAATGCGACTAAGGAAGGTCCCTGGTAAAAATAATCAGCTTGTTGACAGTTAGCATGAGATCTGAGACCTGACGTCATGTTGACGACAACATAACGTCAGGTCTCAAATCTCATGCTAACTTTCAACATGATGACATTTAGCTGATTATTTTTACCATAGGGTTACAATTATACATTATATGCTACGACGGCGACACGGAGTTAGATGTTGGGAGTGCTGCGCGATGGTCCTGTGATCATCAACTATCAATAATTATTGGACTCGGTAGAAAATTGGGGGGGGGGGGTGTCCCGGAACCCTAATTGCCGATAACTCGTACCCGGGGTTGCAGAATGAGAAGGGACTCCTTTCTTAAAATATCTCGTAACCCTGGGTGCCGATTACTTACTCGTGCCCTGCGGGGTGCCGATACGACATTTTAAGTGGATGTAAATTGGAGAGAGGCGGCGTTTGAGAAATAGAACAAAGAAGTGTATTCAAAAACAGAGACGAAGCATACAATTTACAAATTGCAACAAAAAGTAGAGCCGGAGAGAGGGGGACAGCTCTGTACGAATTAGATTAACTACCTATTCATTTTAAGTACAATTTGGCTTTTTCTTTAATAATTCCATCGTTCCTCCTCATATTTTTAAACTTAAGGACAATAATATGAATGATAAGTGTTATCAGTAAAAGCCAGAAACAGACCCATGAGAAGTTATACTTACTATGACACCGTTAGTACAAACGAGCGATACTTTAGATGGGCTAACTACAGTGGCGTCTCGTGCCATCTGGCAACAATGCAACTGCTCCATTTAAACTCATTAAATATATCAAATTTTCCTTGTGCACTGTGCAGTGTGCACCCCCTAAATTTGATCTTTTACATGAGTTTAAATGGATAGAATACGTTGTTGCCAAATTGCACGCGACGCCACTGGATAACTAATACACGTTATAAGTCCCTTATTCCCAAAGTGTGACGGCATGGACGATCTGATTCGGGTTTGTGTGCTGCACTTCTTTAACCGTAAATCAAAAACTATAATTAATTCAGCAAGAATTGGTTTTAAGCAAAAGTGCAAGTGTAACTATCAAGTAGTGCAGGTGTAGAGCAACTATCTCTGGACGCAGAAGTTGAGTGCAATTATATAGATGAGATAATTTTGCTTGTTTCTGTCTTATGTGTCAGTTTCTCCATCGTGAAAACCCTTACAAAAGAAACAGTAATATCGATTTCTGTTCCCAGATAGCCACTCTAAATCACTTGCTTTTTCGTTTGAAACGAACTTTAAATGAATTTGTAATTTTTTTGCTGTTGTTTAAATTTTTAAAGTTAAAAAAAGTGATGCAAACAAACCGAGCCCGTGTGAAAATGTCAATAAAAGGGATTTCCACCATGACTGCAGTGGCGTCGCGTGCAATTTGGCAACAATGTACTCTATCCATTTAAACTCATGTGAAAGATCGAATTCAGGGGGTGCACAGTGCACAAGGAAAATTTGATATATTTAATGAGTTTAAATGGAGCAGTTGCATTTTTGCCAGATGGCACGCGACGCCACTGCATGACTGTCTCCATGCTGCCTCAAAATCATGCCCCCTTAATCCTTTCTGTTGTTATAGCTCGTGGGCTAGTACAGAGAAATGGAACAACTAATTGATGGTCTTCTACACAATTTCAGGTGTAATAGCATAGAAGAAGGGAGCTCTCCGAGTTCCTTAGAATAGCTTCGCCTCAATTATTGAACGAACAATCAGGTATTGTCGTTGAAATCAACGCATCGCCGATAAAGGACTTAATGTTTGTTCTTGACCTAGATCTATTCTCATATTTCGCTCAAATTCTCTAAAGAGACTAATCCGCTGGATGATAAATTCTGGGAAATAATCTTATATAGATGTTGAGGCCTTCCTATTTCTACAATATTGTGCTCATGGAGAAAACACAGCTATAATATTTATTGACGCGTTCTATCGGAGACGAAGGTCGGGGTGTATAAATATCGTGAGGGGTTCGGGAGAAAGAGGGCTTCGGGAAACGGAAGCTCAAGCTCCTTTGTTAAGAATTTACTCCTTTCTATTTCGCTCCTCATACGTATGTTTCTTCAGTACGTTATTATTATCAACAATTGATTGAATAAACTATAATTTAACAATCAAAATCCACTATTAGAGTTGTTCACCCCGATTCCGGTTACATAAAAGCCATGGTACCTCCTGGTTAATAGTTTTGGAGCTAAGATGTTTTCAGAGTGGAAAACGGCGAGAAAAGGAGGAAATAGATACAGTCGAGTCTCGATTAAGGAGAAGGGTTTGGGACCGGACACCGTTTGGATACCGAAATATCCGAATAATCAAATTCCGGGAATCGGAGAGGGTAAAGTACGTTTGTAATTAGCACAAAATGCATGTGCTCTAGCTTTAAGGGATTTTTATTGACAAGAACATACGTTCCTGCATATTTACAAAGGAACTTGCAAATCTCTTTCATTATTTCCTTTAAAGAACGAGTCTATCTTCTCTTGGACGAATGTATCGATTCTTTTTCCGTGAATCTAGATCTAGAAAAAGTAAGTACGACCGATCGAGACGCATTTCCCGATCACAGTTTGATTAGCTTTTCCCTGGTTTTTCTCGTTCGTGTTTTGAAAAATGTTAAAATCAAAAGTCCGGATTGTTGACGACCGGAAAATCGACGTTCCACTGCGTAGTCAAAATGTGCATTGCTCTGAGTTATGATACTCCATCGAGGAGTTATTCATACATTTTTTCCGATGGTATTTTCCGCTCTTTCTATTACTACGCAGGTGAGAATTAAATGCGCTCTCTCATTTTTACGTCCGCTCCAATTTTGGTCGATTTCTGACAAAGCATTGTGACTTTTTATGCAGTACCTATATTAAATCCCACCATTTTTTTGAAAAAGGAATCATAAAAGAAAAAATAACAAAGGTCGCAGCTTCTCAAGTGCCTCCACTTCTTAATCGGATAAAGGCTAACAAATAGAGAGCGGCAAAAAAATAAAAATTAAAGAGAAGATCATCACATTTCAGGGTCTTACCCTCTCCACTACATGCTACTTAGTCGAAATTCACATTAGAATATTTTTCAGATCATTTCTAATAAAGGGCGCAATGGAGCTCTTGCAAGGTTTTTCTGCAGACAAATGGACCACCAATTCTGATGTAAAATGGTACAAAAATAATGATGAGAGCATCCAAAAAATCTAAGACTCACTTTTGGCAAAGAAAATGTGGCTCAAAGTTTGAATGATCCACCCGTGTATGTACTCCCATCGGAGGTTTTGCACTCCAAAGATTAGGCTAGTACATTGAAGTGAATGCCGTCTTCCTCACTCATTAGGCAATGTTGAACTATTCAGTTGGTAAGACCGTGTTTCTGGCAACAAAGCCTGACAGAATCAACCTTCTTCAATATCACACCACTCTTACATACAACACTCTTACTGTTACTGTTGAAGCACGCCTTAGTGGCCAACAAGCTCAACAGCGTCGCTACGGATACAAAGAAGATCACTCATAAGGAAGAACCTAACCTTCCTCTCTACGTGAAGAGTGAGTCCAATAATCCATACAATTGATGTATAAAATACCAAATATCACTCATTTGAATCATAAGCGGCGGTAGCCGCACAGGCCCAGTAAGAAAACACCGATGGAGCCTGGGAGGGTACACCTACCGCTTATTATACACGAAACAGCTCAAAACTGCGTTTTCGTGGATTTTCGAAAATGTCCACCGATTATGTGAACACACCGTAGAATAAAACCCATAAGTGTGCTATATATTTGGGTTCAGCGTTTCACAGAGCTGTGACTGACGAGAGCGATTTTTATTTAATGTCGATCTGAGAGAGTAACGGCCAAAAAACTGCTTCAGATTGACGAAATATCGCAAAAACCGGAGTTCGCGCGTGCTCGATGATTCCTATTCATTTCCTCTGCAACCGTGAGACGGATCGTTAAAAACTTGGTCTCATTAGAATCGTATTTTATTCACGTACGGTGCTTTTTCAAGAAAATGTAAATCCATAAAGTGTGGAGGGAGATATTGAAGAAAGAGTGCCAAAAAATGCCCTTTTTAGGACCATACTTTAGTCACGGCTGCAGCGGTAACTATAGCGCGTAAGGGAAAAAAACTTGGTACGGTTGAATTCCTCATGCTCTAAGGAAGAAACCTTTGCCAAGTTGGCTAAATTCCATCGCTTATTAAGAAAGTTACAGCTTCAAATCAGATTTCAAGTGGAGATCCAGCCAAAACTTTCAGATCGATACAATCGATATAATCGCATCACGATTGTAGGTTAGGTTTACCCTTTACTCGTGGTTTCATCAACACGACTATTTACCCCCAAATAAAATCATTTCAATTCACTTTATTAACGTGGTAATAAAGATTCAAAGTTCTTATTAGCTTTCAATTCGCGATCAACTTCTTCGCCGCTTCACTTTCGTCACTTAAATGTGTGAAAGCTAGGAAATGTAAGGTTTCGTTCATCAGTTTCCAGAGAAGTCACCAATGGTTCCTCACTGTTAAAGAGGGTTAGATGATTAGCAAGAGCAGGTTATTTCATTTTACTCTATGAAGTTTTCTCTAGAAACTCTGCAAAGTGCCTCACCGATCTCCAGATTACAGACGGTGTCCATTCAGTCTTCTTTGAAAACTAAGCCTTTGTTGTCCAAGAAATGTTGGCTCCAAAGAGCTTTCCTTGGTAAGAACGTCATGATCATGATGCTTATATCTTTACCTGCTTGAATCATCATCTGTCGGTGAAGAACTATAACCCTATGATCTGTCTTTGGTTAGAACAAAGGCTTATTAGTCCTTGCCTGCAGAAAGTTTTTTCGTCGCTGGACTCCGCTACTTGTAAAATTCGTGTGTTATTAGTCGTGAGTGCACCAAAATTGAAGACATGCAATGCGAGTAAGTTTTGGCTCTTTATTTTTCTTTTTAAGTTTACCTGTGCTCTCTGATGCGTAACTACTTCTCTCACCCCGCAAAACTACTCAATCCAACAAATGTTCGGTGTGGACGGACATTGTTTTCGACTCCAAGTTGCCAATTCTCACTTTTGATCATAAACTGCGGCAGATTGTTCCGTCACAACTATAGACGTTGTTCCTTACACTATAGAACAAGGACTGTGGTCCCAAGCCAAGGATATTGCTGTATCTTGCTCAGTGAGTAGCGGTCGCTGCCCAGGTCTATGCGGATTATAAGCGGTGACAGCCCGGGGCAGCCATACAATTTAAGACAGAGTTTTTCCGAGTAATTTCGAAAAGAAAAGTCAACTATTGGGCAATGGCTAGAGTATACTATAAGACCCGAGTATTCCCGATCAATGCTTCTGATGAGAGAGCTGAGGCTAACCAAAAATGGCGGCGATCAGCATATCAGGAATGTAAACATTGAGTGAGCAATCGCATTTCTTCAGTCGTTTCTTATTTATTGGTAATTTTTTCGGTGCAACATTAATCATGGTTGTGAATTTAAAACAGCACAATGAGTTAATCAACATATTTTGATAGCAGGGGAAGGTTGTCTCGTCTTATTTGAATGACGGGCCAAAACTGTCCTCTAACCGCGCGATCAATTTCGCTAACCGAACATGGCGTCGTTGAGAATATTTGGGTCTTATAGTATACTCTAGCCATGGCCATTGCAAAATCTTGCTTAGGGGTGTAATTGCATTGAACCACCCCTGTAAGTAGTATAATTTAAGAATGACGCAAGGCAGCGGTAACTGCCTATACCCCGGCTGATCGCAAGCCAGTGTCAACAGTCGCCCAAGCCCATACAATTTAAGACAGAGTTTCTAAAGTGATTTCAAAAAGAAAATGTTACAAACTGTGGGCAAATTCTTCCCCCTAAGCATGTAGCAATAGTACTCTGGAATCAGAAACTTGTTGAATGTTGACTTCGGTGCGGTCACATGATACCCCGTACCGCAGTGATTATCAACGGGATGTGTATTACTGTATTCATTTGAAACGTCAGATCTTTTCAAATTGCAAGTGGCAATATTTCATCATGGTCTTGTCTCTATACAGCTGATGTGCGGTTGGGAGACAAGTTTAACTTGGCTGAGAACACTCAAATTACCTAAGGAGCACCACTGGCCAGCTGGTAGTGAGAATGCCTATTTGCTGTTCTACCGCAAAGTTGATAGAGGAAATGATTAATATTATTATTCATAGTACTCATAAAATTAGATTTGCTCCAAATCCAATGGACACCAAAATACTTGGTGCAGTTCAAGTTCATGTTTGGATCGGAGAAAGAAAAGTAGGTGATAGTAAAAAAACAGTAATAATTTATTTTGAAAGAAACCAAAGCAAAGTTGCCACAAAAAACCCGGGTTTTAGCTCTGCATCACATTTCCAATCATTTACAAGGTTTATACGAGGCTCGACGAAAAAGCACTGTGGTAGTGTTGAGAAATTTGAGAGAGTGAAGTATGAATGACTAAAATAATAATTTTAAGTTAATTAAGAACTATGTTTCATTGCAGTACGATTCCCATTGCGTTTCGAGGCGTAAGTGTAACATTGTCATGTAAACATAGAGTTAATGTGACCAACAAAGATGAAATTTTCTCCTTACAGTATCTATAATCTTTCTTGCAATGACCTACTGACCAATGTACGAAATGCAATGAAGTCAGCTGTGTTTCCTTGTTTATTATTATTAGCAGTGAAGGCAGTATGCTGTGACGGACAAATTGCATATCCAGCTCCTTCCGATTTTACCGCACCGTCGCGTCGCGTCCAAACAAAGATATCATATACTATATAGATACTGAATGAGGCCCTACCTGGGGCGGGGAAAATGGACCTGCTAGGGGGTACACAAATTGGAAGATTCGCCGGCCATGTAGGCAGCGTGTTTTGCGATAGGCAAACATTCTCTCTCTCTCACTCTCATGGAGAGAGAGAGAGAAAGACTCAGGTTTGCCTATGCGCAAAACAAGTTGCATACTTACAGGAATCGGGACCGTTTCATTCCCTAGCATTCGGTATCTATATAGTATATAATATCTTTGCGTCCAAAGACTTGTCGCGTCGCGCTTTACGCGCACTCTACAGGTTTAAAGTCGGAAGATTAAAGTGCCGCTAGTGCAAACTTCCACTAACAGAGTGAGTTGGTGAGATCTTACGCAACCTGTTTGTTATGAAGTCCCGACCAAAGACATTATAGAAGAAGACTGGCCCCTGCTATCTCTTTGCACGGGGGAAAAGTGAAGCCGGTCTTGAGTCGGGCCGATGGGCAGGGCACTTCCCCGCGCGGGGGTATGAACCAAATTAACATTAGCTCTTATGGAGCTTCGCTCTTCAAACCTATTTTAGTCGATTATTCTTGCGAATAACCGTGTCGAGTCTCACATATGTTGTACATTATTGTATACCATACATTTAAACCGAAAATTTGGATCAATTTAAAACGTCCTTTCTTTAATAATCGAAGTTAACGATCGGTCAGTCATTGTTTACTTTAGCACCCATAACCTCTTTGCCGTACTTTCAATCGAAAATATCTAGCGGATAAATTGACCGAAACATTCGTTTAAATTCGTCAATCTCAACTTTTGGCATAAGCTGCATATCATATTAGCGTACTTTTTAAAACTAACAGTAATTAACATTCTTTTGAAACAGTTTTATGTATCAGCTCCATAAGACGCAATGTTAATTTGGTTCATACCCCCGAGCGGGGAAGCCCCAGCCTGCGACAGTAACCGGCTTCAAATCTCGCCGCTAGGGGCCAGTCTTCTTCTATAATGTCTTTGGTCCCGACACCATTGAGCTTCAATTAAGGTCCCTGTCACAGTATATACAACAGGGACTCAAGGTCAGATAAGATACACTCTAAAGACACAATACTGAACCGAATTTCCTTTCATTATTAAAAAATAGAAAGGGAGAAAATTACATGGGACCAAATAATGTTAGGTCCCGAGCATTAAATGGAGCTGTTGCAAACTTTTGCTACAGGCTTATTGATAGTTGATTAAGGGGTAATACCCTGTAAAAATAACGATTAGCGCACTAAAAAATCACGAAATCCACTCCTAAACTCACAAAATGCTTTTAAACGCGAGACCGTAATGGCGGCCCGGGGGCCGCGGTTTTCTTATGGCAATTGTGTGCTTCTTCTTCTTCTTGTGTGGTGTTGCGAGACTACCTCCTGTAGATGGCGCTGATTGAAGATAGGGAAACCCAATGCAAACCGCGGCCTCCGGCCGCCATTACGGTCTCGCGTTTAAAAGCATTTTTTGAGTTTAGGAGTGGATTTCGTGATTTTTTAGTGCGCTAATCGTTATTTTTATAGGGTATTACCCCCTGATCAACTATCAATAAGCCTGTAGCAAAAGTTTGCAACAGCTCCATTGCGTGCATCTTGCGTGCAGTTTCGACCAATCAGAGAGCTTACGCACGGTCATGTGACCGTGCGTAAGTTACGCTCGGGACCTAACATTATTTGGTCCATGGTTTGTTGCGGTGGTCTCGTTCATATTACCCACTTATAAAAGGAACTGCAACTGTCAGTCGATCAAGGCACTTTACTGCAGAAGGTGAGGATAGGAGCAACTATCAGGGGAATGGAGGAGGTTGCTCAAAATAAAATATAAATAATTATTAACGTAAAAAAAAAAAAGAAGAGAAAAGAAAGTGCATTTGCTTGAGCACTGGAAGAGAGATGTAAAAATAAATGTTAAGTTTTTCTTCTCAAAACTCCTGAAATTTTCACCAAAAAACTTTTTCACAAAAAAAGTAGTCGAGCGGCCCAGTCAGAAAACGGCGTTCAATTTTGCTTCTTGGCAGGTTATTATTCTCTTTCGGCGTTCAAAGGTACTGATATGTTTCATTGAACGCCCAGTCAAAATTATTTCTCCCCTCCCCCCTCTCGGTTCCTCCCCGCTCTTCCCTCTAGAACTTGGTACAAGTAGTGCAGTTTCTTTGAAAGAAAGTAATTCTCTTTCGGCGTACAAAGGTACTGATATATTTCATTGAACGCCCAGTCATGAATTTTCCCCCTCCCTCTCTTTCTCTCTCTCGACCCCTCCATCCCCTTTTTATTTGGTGCTTCGTAAAAGATTCTACGCTGCATGTAAAGTTGCATTCGCTCTCCAAGTATAAAAGCGAAAGAAAAAAAGTAAGTAAAAAACTAACTAAAATAAATATAAAAATTTCAAAATTACAGGAGGGGAAAAAAACTGGGCCGGTTGTTTTGTATTACCTGTCCGTAAAGGAAGAACCCTCACCTCTCTCCTTTCCCTTTCACTTCTTTCCTTTGAATCTTTCACTCCTCTCTCTCCCTCCCGCTCCCAGTCTCACACTGTTGTTTTATCCTGGGACCAAATCTTGTCAAATCCCGAGCGTTGCGACTTGCGTGCACTTGCGCGCGGTTTCGACCAATCAGAGAGCTTGGGACCTAACAAGATTTGGTCCCCGACCGATACATTTACCCTTGTGGCAACATTTATTTTATTTATTACTGGCAACATTTATTACTCGGACCAGTTTTAAACCGTCTGCGGAGTTTTTGAAGTGCCTTCATTTGAGAAAGTATGCAATTTTAGATGCAGCGTAGAAATTTCTGTAAAAAGCACCGCAGTTAAAAAAGGTAGGGAAAGAAGACTGGTTGTGGGGGGGGGGGAGAAGAACAACCGGCCCAGTTTTTTTCCCCTCCTGTAATTTTGAAATTTTTATTTTTATTTTAGTTAGTTTTTACTTACGTTTTTTCTTTCGCTTTTATACTTGGAGAGCGAATGCAACTTTACATGCAGCGTAGAATCTTTTACGAAGCACCAAATAAAAAGGGGATGGAGGGGTCGAGAGAGAGAAAGAGAGGGAGGGGGAAAATTCATGACTGGGCGTTCAATGAAATATATCAGTACCTTTGTACGCCGAAAGAGAATTACTTTCTTTCAAAGAAACTGCACTACTTGTACCAAGTTCTAGAGGGAAGAGCGGGGAGGAACCGAGAGGGGGGAGGGGAGAAATAATTTTGACTGGGCGTTCAATGAAACATATCAGTACCTTTGAACGCCGAAAGAGAATAATAACCTGCCAAGAAGCAAAATTGAACGCCGTTTTCTGACTGGGCCGCTCGACTACTTTTTTTGTGAAAAAGTTTTTTGGTGAAAATTATATTTACCAGAAAAGGTATTTCTGTCTGTTTTCATTGAATATATGAATTTAGTATTGTTGCTTGACGCAACAGTTACAATTCATAGGTTATGTTCTTTTGTTTGGAGTCACGATGGGTTTAAAGGATACTCAAAACTCAGGAACTCCATTTCTAGCAATCTGAGGTCGTTCTGATGACTTTAAGGAACCCATTTCGTGAATATAACTTTAACATTCGATATCTTGAATGTGAAAAACGATATTGACCTCCAGTTTGCGCTAAAATGCTCAATTTAGTATGCCTTTTTGATCGATGTATCACTCGATAAGAATCGTCACAAGGAATTTTTCTGATAGGCCCCCCTGGGGGGCTAAAACGTAAACAATTTTCGGGGGCGCTAAATCCTATTTTTGGCTTAATTTGTGTCAAATTTGTATTTTTTTTCTGGAAAGGGCTTGCTTCTTGAAGTATTTTAGACATCTAGGTTTTTAAATTCCGGTATCTTAAAGTGGAGTAATGATTTTCTGAAAATAGGTCCATATCGAACTTTGACCTTCGATTTATCGAAAACGAAAAACGATGTCGACCTTCGGTTTGCGCCAAAAAGTTTCTTTTTTATGATTTTTTAGACACAAAAATAAAAAAATAGGGCTGCCATAAGAAAAGTTCGATTTTTCGGAAGGTGACCCCCTCTTCCACCCCTCCCAGGGTGGCCCTGAAAAAAACAACCCCCCAAAATGGGTCTCTCTCGATATTATTGGGCACGTGATTGGCCGTTTTTGAAAAAAACCACAGTGGAAACTTTTTTTTAACACCCTGTGTAAATGAAATTCAATAAATTTTGCATTTGCTTCATGCAACCACCGTACAGATTATTGTTTTCTTTTTCTTTTTTAACGTCGGTGCAGTCAAGAGGAAGATAATGGATTATTAAGCCACTTAACATTTCCCACTACTTTAGAACTGACCTGTTCCAGTCTATTCAGGCTATTTCCACTCCCTACATACTTGATACTCATGAGAAAACTTTGAAAGGGTGCGGATCTTGGAATCCAACCCCATTCAAAGCTAGCTGCAATCTCCCTGTCTTTGTTTCAGTAAAAGAAAGGGTTCCCACGCATTGCGTCCATTTATTGAGTAATTGATGACTTGATTCTCTCCCTTCAAGGGCTCTTCCTTTTTTATTACTTGATCAATTCGCCTCGCGAAACTTTTACCCTCACTGGCTCCCCTTATCGGCTCAGCTCAGCTTTGATTTTAAAACAAGAGAAGGTATGGGGAACAAAGCAAAAGTTTACACCGGAGTTGTGATGTGGCATGTGAAAGTAGAGCTCGTATAACATTGGGTTTGATCTTGGCCGGAAATGTCAATACTATTCTAACGTTGATTTAATAAGAAATACCATACTTAATGTTTTATGGAATCCTGTTTCGCTCTCATCTATTCAAGCTTACTCCTCTCTTGGTTACACTTCTCAACATTTGAAACGTTTATATTTTTGTGTGTATGAATAAAATATGAAATAGTAACACTCCGTCGGAGGAATGGAATGAATAAACTGAAATAAAAACTTTAATTTTTGATTTACTTATTTATATATTTGCTAGCCTTTTTCAGAGACAACAAACCATCGAAAAAGGATCTGTGAAGTTAAAATGAGCCGACTGAAAATAGGACACTCGCACTTTTTGCGCGGAGAAATCAACCCGTCGACCTTCATGCCACCATTGATCCAACCACCCGCTAATTTTTTTTTCCTTTTTTTCATTTCTGAATCGTTACCAAAGTCTCTGAAACCATATTTTTGAAACGCCCTCATTGCCTGGATTGTGTCAAATATTATGCACGGGGTGGCAGTACGTGGTCGCAGAAAAAATCATACGGGGTGGTCCGTGGTACAAAAAAGTGGATTGAAAGTTATTACCTTCTTGCATGGTAGTTTCACTATCAAGCGGGTCCTCTATGATGGGATTTGAATATTTGACAAGAGTGCAGGCTTTGAGTTTAAACGCCACGTCCATGATGACCTGCTTGACTGTACTTAAATTGTTTCTTCTCCTTTTCTTGCTCAATCAATTTAACATCTTAAGTTGCGTGATATAAAATCGAAACTAGCAATTTTGTAAGTTAAAAATGACCCGCGATGTTGCACCACGTTATTGTGGTAATGAAGAATTCTATTTCTAAATAAAAAGAAGCGCACACACGAACTCCATAGCAACGCGTCATTATTGAATACATGTATTTTTCGAAAACTTCATTCGATTGATGCGATATCCCCCGCAAGCCCCAAGAGCCCGGGGCTCAGAAAAAAATGGGTGTTTAAGTCCTCCCTCCAAGTCCCATATGAGGTGTACCACTGGCTTCCATCATCAACCGTTACAGAAAATAACCTGCGCATTGCAGTGGCGAGGCGTGACATTTGGCAACAATGTATGTTCTTCATTTAAATTCACCAAAACAGTCGAACGCTTCAGTCATCGGCAATGACCAGGCATTTTGACCTTTCTAATGTGCTTATATGGGGGGAAAGGGAAGTTGCCAAATCGCACGCGTCGCCACTGAAAAAAGGGAAACTAGTTGCAGAACAAACAATTAGGATAGAGTGATTCATCGGAAATGAATACGCAGCTCTCATACATTGTTTGTCATTCCAAAGCCTGATTATTATTTTTTTTTTTTTATTGCTTCAAAAGCAAGTAATTTTTATAGATTTCTACTTCAACTCGTAACGTCAAGTTTAATCAAGTGCACAGTTCATTAAATTCATGTGAAACCATAATCAATGGCTGGAAATTCACAGAAATTAAAAACGCATTTTTTCTGAGATCCACATCTCATTTAACGTTTGAGTTTTGATTAGACTCTATATTTGTTTCCGAGAAGTCTAGCCTCACCCCCGCCCCGGTCCCCCACCTCGGGGAGACCTTGCTTCGAAATAACGGAACGTGAGCAAAACGTTTCAAGAGTATGCTTTCAACCCGGTGATTTTCCTGCGCGCTTGGTTTTATGAATCTGAAGAAGTGTAATTTAGTTCCTTGGCACCTGTTTCTTTCATTTTCGTTAATCAAGATTGCGAGACGGTTGACCCGGTTTAAAATTAATTGTTCCGTCTTCCTGCTTCCGCTTTCTTTTCCTTTAAAGTTAAAAAAAAATAGAAAGACCCAAATCCGGAGGCTAAATTCTTTTGCATCGCTTTATCGTTTTGGTTCTGTTTGCATGTTGCTTTCGTTACTCTCTCATCGTCTTCCATCTCCTTAAGTTTTGAAAACGTCCCTTGAGGCAGTCATATTATTTGTGAGCTGTCTGTAAACGCGATCGTAAAGTCAAAGCTGAGTGAGCGTTTAAGAATTGAATCCAAGTAGGCGTTTTCTCTGACTATTATGCATCTCCGAAAGATAGAGGAGGAAGAAAGAAGAAAGAAGAAGAAAACTTGTTTTAAATGAAGTTATATTCGGAGAAACGTCCCCTTCTCTTGCATTCGCAATGCTCAAAAGTCTTCGGTGTGAAAATAATAAAATGTATCTGTACGAACAAGGTTTTAATGAGTTTCACTAAGCTGAGGTCTATTCTACATGCAGAATTTAGTATCAAAATTTTATACAGTACTAGTTCGATTTACAAGACCAAAGGCGAGAAATTGCCTAATTTTTTTTTCTTCAGTGAATAGCTAGCTGGGTAGCCGGGTAATTTGAGGGAAGCTCAAGAAATAACTCCGTCTGAAATGAAAAGCTCTTCTTCAATTTGATATACTTTCATTCATGGTCCACTATTGCTTGGACGTTTCATTTTCTAAACTCTTTGATATGTTGCATCTTGGCTAAACACTCTCACTCTCATTTGGACTCAAGGTGAATGCTGTGCTCCTGTTTTACGGAACTTTTAAGGAACTTCTATATTTAACGTTGATCACACCGGTTTACAGAAACGTTACCAATCCAATCAATACTTCAAAGTACATTCTTACGTTACCATTAAGTTATGCAATCTTTTTGTCCACCGACAGAATCATTGTTGAATACAGAAATTCCTTGACATTTCCGTGCAACTGTATAGAACTTGATGATAAAGAGCGGGTTATCGACCGACTTTGCTAGGAGATTTGACAACATACACTGAAAAAACGGTTCGGGTAATACGCAAGAAAAGTTCGTGCGTAGAGCATGAACTCGTCGGGAAGTATGTGAACACTGCGGAGGTTCGGGCTTGACGGCCGAAGTGGTTCGGGTGCATCACCCGAACCCACTTCGTGCGTATTACCCGAACCACTTCGTGCGTATTACCCGAACTCTTCATGCTCTACGCACGAACTCTTCGTGCTTATTACCCGAACTCTTCGTGCTTATTACCCGAACTCTTCGTGCTTATTACCCGAACTCTTCGTGCGTATTACCCGAACTCTTCGTGCGTATTACCCGAACTCTTCGTGCTTCCCATTATCTGTTATTCCTTGTATTCCTTTTCACATTAACAATAGAATGCATAAAAAGACATTAAATACATCACTCACTAGACACACGTTAATAGAGGAACACCATATTACCAAATTTAACACGCATATTATCACTTTAACAGCTTAGTAAATCAGAACACTAATACGAAGGAATATACGGTGGATTCACAAACAAATCTTGAATCAGCTCAGAACTTTTCAACACGTCCAAATTCGAACTGCAAACGAAAATTCAAGTAGGGATCAAATTACAAAACATGATTTATTAGAGCATTTAAGTATACCGACTAAGCGAGAAAAAATATGAGGGATCAGGAATACCTCGTAACGTAAAACAAACCACAGTGAAAACGTATGCCGGCGAGTACGACTGACTGACCTTTCCTTATACTAGCTCTTACACACAGATATTTATGTTTTTATTTGAAGCACTTATCGAAATACCGTCGTGATTAATTAACTTGACACCATACTACTAATTAAACTGAATTTAAAGCCGCCAACTTGCTTTGAATCACGGAGTCACGCGCTAGACCGACCGACCGAGCGAGCGTTCAACAGTTAACTGCCGCTTTATTGTTGCGTGTTTGACCACCTAGAGCGCGGAGCAAGCAGTGTTCACGCGTACTAGCCGAAGCGGTTCGTGCTCTACACCCGATCCATGGCAAATGCTGTACGATAGTGTTTCCGCGAACCGCTCGGCGGATACGCCCGATGCTGGTTCATGCGGGCCACTGGGTGCGTTCGCACGGTACGCATGAACCGCTCGGGTGTATAGCGCGAACTCAAGGTATACGAGCGGTTCGGCCGCCGAGCCCGAGCCGATTTTTTTCAGTGTAGTTTGGTTAGGGACTCTACGCGACGTGACTCGACTCCACCAGCAAGTTAATTAAATTGGAGTTTGACTCGAAGGAATTTCAGACTGCGGGGTCGGTGGAATGAAGATCGCAGATCTTATAAACAGTATAAACACCGTAATCTTGACTATGGGAATAAACAAGCAGGTTACGGAAAATCTCTGCACTGGCGGATCCAGGAATCTGTCCTTCTCTCTCTCTCTCTCCCTCCCATTAGAACGCGTGAATTAGAAAAGGACATATTTGTGGGTAGTCACGTGTTTTTCTCCCCCTCTTCTTATCCTTTTCTAACACATGCATTTTTATGGGAGAAGAGAGAGAAGAGCAATTTCCTGGATCCACTAGTGAAGCTCGGTTTCAATTCTCCGATTAATATTAAAGCTAAAATTACACATTTGTGTGTGTTTGTGTATCGTGTGTGTTTGTGTATCCTGTATCCTGAACATACTCGCGATTTCATGAACGGACCCACGCACAAAACATGGAGAGAGGAATAATTTTGACCGAAACAGGTAGGTGGATGGAATACCTTTGAAAAAGATTGTGGAAAGGAGACAGGAGGATTGAACACGATTCCTGAAGCTTTTGATAAAGTCAGACTGTGAAGTAATAAAATATTTAGCGAGTCAATCATTTTCAGAACTATAATTATGTCTGTTGATGAATTTTTGGTTGCGGACAAGAGACTTGTCATCTACTTTCATGAATGCAACGCAGTTTCGGACTTTACTCAACCAACGCAGTATACTATTTACTCGCAGTATACTATTTTGATCGCATTACCTTCACGACAGCAAGTGTGTCATTTGAAATTGTCAAGACGTGCCAAAATTTAAAATTTTATTTTAAATCATGCAGATAACAAAATTTTCTCAAATTTTATCGTGTTTTGGTTGGTCATCGAGATATCACAGATCACTTGAAATTTGTATGACCTTTTCTTTTTTTTTTTTTTGTTAAATAACCCAAGTTTTTTTCTAAGCCGTTAGAGCAGAAGTCACTTTCAGACATATTTGCAAGTTACGCAAAGCAGGGACCCGCATCTTTACATCTTTACCAAAAATATAATTGAGAAATTGAAATAAAAAAGAGAGAAGAAAAACTAAATTTTTACTGCGTTAAATTTTGAGGAATTCATTAATTATCAATTTCTTTCAACTAAACCGAAGGTTAAAATAAAAAAAAAGGTGGAATGTGAAAGAATAAAAGGATTGACTTTCGGTCCACATCGAACTTGGATTTTCGATGCATTGAATAAAAAAAACCGTTATGGAACTTTCGATTAAGTCAAAATGCACGACAGTTTATGCCTTCGATGTTATCGCATATCGAATTATTATGCACACGAAAAATTACATCGACTTCCGGTTATAGCCAAAGAGCTTAGAATTTAATGGCCTTTCAAATGAGGTATCACAAGATAAAGTTTTGAGAACCGGGGTGCCCGAACCTGCCCAAAAACCCCCAAAAGCCGAAATTTGGGTTTTGACAGTATAATTTAAAACATAAGTTTGGGTCCAGAATCATTCTAAAACCAATTTTTCATGGTCATCTGTTTGAAAAAACTATAGGGAGCAGGTAACATGAAGCACCCTGTACATGTAAGTACTGTCGACGAATTAAAGATTGTCGCGATATTTTCACACATATTTTCAGCTATGGGTGTGAGTGTGGGACTGATCTGCAACGGCTTTCCCGCTCCACCTGCACATGACCTCTCACCTGCAAGGGGTGAAGAGTATGAAGAGTGGCCGAACCAAAACCTTGAAGGCGAAACTTATATCGTGAAAGCCTCGCGTCAATCTTTAATTCGTCGATAGTACATACATTGTACATTCAATATTCTATTATTTTTCTCGGAAATATTGGTAACCAATTCTTTAATATGGATGAGTTGATATATTTCTCAAAAAGAGAGAACACACGCTCCACCAATACCCAATAATCAGAAATAGATCAGTCTAATTTTAATTTAATTTTTTTTCTTTTTATGCGATCGATGTTCATTTTTTAGGGCCCTCTCGAAGGAAGAGGAAGCAGATGCGTCAGCATGCAATCTGGCAACGTTACATTACACCCATGTAAACCAAAACAAGGCAAGCCCCAGGTTCGCGGATGTCCACCACACACTTATTAGTTTGAACTGTTTCGCGGGTTTAAACGGACGAAATTTCTCATTTCTCGGTTCTCGCTTTAACACTCATGCCATGTTTCGCCTTCAAATACAAACGACGCAAAACCACATCCGACGGGTCGGAATAGTTGCATCCCAAGTGCCTCATTCTAAAACCACCGGTAAAAGGCACGATCGTGGAAAGTTTTTATTCGGTAGTGTGTTGAACCTACTATGATTCTACTCTACGTCTCTATTTCACTTACATCATGTCATTGACCACATTTTGTCCGTATTGTTATAGCTGCGAATCACTTTTCATCCATTTGTCTACTTTTGATTGATCGATCAAAAACTTTGGCAGCAATTCAGACAATATCCTAGAGATCTCATTTGGCTTTAACTTGGACTTGAACCGTCCTCCACACCATTCAATTATTAACTTAGAAACACACCCTGAGTCAAAACGCTTGGAGATTTGAAAAGAAAGTGGGAGATATTTTGGGCGAGGTAAAACTACAGGAATAAATCAGACATTAAAACCATGTCGATGCTGAGTTGTATACTTTCTTCCTCGTCGTTTAATATGAGAGTACGAGAGGAGAGTCAGATTGATAATGTAAGAGTAATCGTACATAGTAAAGAAAACCATTATGTAAATATATCACGCGGGATAATTATTTTTTATCAAAGCTGATCGTTAAAAAACACTAAAAATTAGATTATTTTAGACCAAATGCTTCCATGCGTGAGGTGAATATAAGCGTCGCTCCTGCTGCTGCGAATATCCGAATTTCAAGATAACGACTAAAGTGTTCAAAAAACATTCAAATAGAATGTGACGCAAAAACATTCCAAGGGAATGTGACGTTGCCAAACTGACTCAGAGTATCTCACCCGAAGAACACTCCTGATATAACTCCCTTTCTGTTTTCCTTTACTATTTTCCTCGCCCAAGAGGTCTCCCATTTATTTTGCCTAATTTCAGTAACTCGCCCAAAGTGGTTGCGCCAATAAGTAGACCCAGAGTGGTAATTTGTTTGACCGCTGCTTCTACAAGCGCCTTTCGAGTTGCATAATGTAACGTCCAGTTAACCCTTTGAAGACCAGGTTACTTCAAAAGAACGCCAATCGACTCTTCCGTTTGCATGGAGAAGATAGTTAACTGTTCGTACTCGGGAGAGTTAGAATTGCCTATACTTAGAATTAAAGGCGCCCGAATAAAACCTCATCATGGATGTGTTTTCATCGATAATCTCGTTAATCCGGAATGTAGACTGAAACAATGTGAGATAGAATAGAGGATAAAAACGAGTGTACTCGGACTTGGCCCATAAAGGGTTAACAGCAGCAGTACATATGGCCTTGTGAAAAGTAAAAATTCCCGTGCCACATATCGAAATTCTTAGAAAATTAAGCTCAATAAAGTCATTTTACAGGACTCGTGCTCATTCAATGGGGCAGTTGCAAGGGTCTAAAATGTTGTGTTTTTTATAAAGGAAATGGTAGTACTTGATGAGCTGAGAACAATGGTGGCGTTGGTTTTTTCCTAAGTGTTTTGGTTTCGGAGATACACACGTGTAAAGTTGTAAAAAATCGTGTACGTAGTGACGTCACTACGCGGAATTCCCATTTAAAACAATGTATTTTGGGTCAAAATCTCATCTTCGGAACAATGAGACTTAATTAGGAACCAAAGGCGTTTTTGTTCTCAGCTCATCAAGTACTTTCATTTTCTTTATAAAAAACATAACTTTTCAGACCCTTGCAACTGCCCTATTGCTTCGCAGAAAAAAATAATGAATGCAATAGAGGGCTGACGAGTGATGGGCATGCATCAACCCTCTATTGAAATAATAATAGATTATACACTTCCAAGTTCGTAGTATTTTATATCTTCCCTTTCTAGAGCAATAATTCTTTCGTAAAGTTGGAATCAGCGGCTTACAACACAACATTGACAAAATTATGCATTTCCTCTCCATTCTTTGACAAGTTCTTTACATCGCATTGTTCGACATAAGACGTCGTGACGTGATGTTTTTTTTCCATCCATCTTCCTCTCGATATTTTTGATGCATCATCCGTAGTTCTACTTATTTTAAGTACCTATAGGCTGATTTCCATGGAAAAATATCATCGAGAAAATAAATAGGTGAAAAATTATTGGAAGTAATTTTACAGCTAACAGTATACAACTGACACATTTCTCAGTTTGAAACTACTTTTTTCTTCAAATTTGCTTTGTTCCAGTTGCAAATACATAAAATGAATACAGCAAGCGCTAAAAGAAACGCTTTGATAGTCTTAAATTTGTTTACTGAAAATCATATTCACTGAAGCTCTTCATCAGCTCGAAATTACTTTCTACAGAATCGCGAACGTTACCTGCAGGCTGATTCTCCCTGTTTCACGAGACGAGACGAGATGACTCCGAGTCGTGTCGTGTCGTCTCGTCTCTTTGTCGGACGAGTCTTGCGATTCTGCAAAGTCGTACGACTCGAGTCCATGGGCGTCATTTAGGGGGGGGGGGGGGCAATTGCCCCCCCCCCCCAAGGATTTGAAGTCAGGCTCAAAAACTGGCACGAATTATATTGATGAGCAAAATAAAAAAAGGTCATCCGATTATTGCCCCCAAAAGACGGCTCTTTGGCTCTAAAATTACATTGATGAGCAAAAAAAAAAAAAAAAAAAAAAAATCATAAGATTTTTTGCCCCCCCCCCCCCCAAGCCGAACTTGAAATGACGCCCCCGCTCGAGTCGTACGAGACGAGACGAGATAGCCGAAACGATACGACTTCGAAATGAGACGAGATAGTTGAAGTCAGTGCGACGTTGCCGTGGTGTTTAAATAATCATCTAATTATATTTAGCCAATCACAGCGCTCGGACGGTAAGCGAAGAAAAAGAAACTCCGCGCTGTTTGGAGCGTAGGAAGAAGAATATTGTTTTTGTTTTTTGTTTTCTTTGGGTGCTGTTGTGTGGAGGTGGTGATTGTGCTCGTGCTTTTGACGTGTATTTAATGAAGAATTGCGGATTAAAGTGCCGATAAAGTTTTTGAAGGGTTGTGGCATTTGCAGAAAAACTCGTGGATAAAATTTTCTTACTTTCTAAGTGACCAAGAATTAAGAATACTGTATTTAGTGTACTGGCTTCCCGGAGTTACATTGTCGGCTTGGTCGATTTAAATTCAAAATTATAATTTGCTAGTCAGTTCAAAGTACATTCATCGATGGAACTCAACAACCAGTCAACGTAGGCAAACTTTAAGCATAGGTAGGTGGTACTTAAGGTAGGTACAGATTTTGTGGTTACATTTTATTTTCTCCTAGTTTCTGATGTTTGTTGCCCCTCTGTACCAATTTTACTCAAATAATCAGAACAGTTAATGGAGGAATCTCAAGACAAGCTTAAGCTTTCTCCAGTGTTTCCTTAGATCTATGAGCGTTAAAATAAAAGGAACGATTTACTCGTACTAACAATGTGCACAAATATTGAGCTTTCAAAAGGAGAACTGTTACAAATAGATTAAGCAGGAAGACCTACTGATTTCCTCAAATATTGCTGTCTGTAGCCTTTAAGGAGGCAAGTTCTTTAGTACTTGACACTGATTGTGACGTATGGCAGCTCTACTGTGAATGAGCTCATTGTTAATTGAGTAACGCTAAATGTCGCTTAGCTCCGTGTTAGCAAACAGTAGTTCTAACATATAATTTCTGAGGTTGAGGAAAAGAATTAATCTTGGTAAAAAAAAATTCATGCCCGCAACTGTCACAAAAAGCATGGAAAGTAAATATGCTCGACAAGTCAAAAGTTTTATTCTGATCCATGATAAAATTGGAAGTATTGTTTAGGTTATCTTATCCTTTAAAGAGTAACCACTTTTTTAGCTTGCCCCATCTGTAACACAACTATCACCATGACAAAAAAAAAAAAAAAACAAAAAAATTGCAAGGATTAAATCATTCTTATCCAAATCCATAAAAATACCCATTACTTAAGCACCAAGAGATCTTATGAGGATAAAATTCCTTTAACAATTTATTTATTTTTATTTAGTAATATCAAACAATGAAAAGTTTATGTCACAATCTTTGGAAATGTATGAGGGTTGCATTCTGAAAGCTCAAATGAAGCCTTAATGACTGCAAATTTCTATGATGGTATGATTGAAACACTGTAGGGAATATATATAGAATAGATCAAAATAAAAATCTGAACTTTTGTAGCTGTCCAATGTCCATGTTTACACCCTGCGATGGAACATTTGTCAAGAATAACTGTTTGAAGTTCCAAAGGTGAGTGAACTTAAAATTGATTTTTTGAAAGCTCTTTAAGCATATTTTCAGGACTATTTGGCCCCCTTTTTAGGCCCAATTCTCAGGACTTTCTTGTACTAATATATGATATTTTTAAGCACCTTTGCTCATCTTAGCCTGTCGCTCAAATTAGAGAACTCTGCGGGCACTGGCATACTCAAAAAGGGGAAAATGGTTCTAAAAATATGCCTGAATACTCCTTAAAATTGTTCAAAATAGTCATCAAAATGGGGCCAAAAATTCTGAGAAACATTTCTGTATAGTACTGAAAACATCTCTGTATATACTCCTCAAAATATGCCGAAAGTCCTAATAGTAAGACCCAAACGTCCACAATTGATGCCTAAAAATAATACTCCAAACAAGCCCAAAGAGTTCTATGAATATGGCCCAAAAGTCCTTAAAATATACCCAAACATTACTATAAATTTGCCTAATTACTGCTCAAAATAAGCCTCTAAAGTCCTTAAAATCGGGGAAAGAGTGTATAAAAAGGATGCCCAAAAGCCCGTAAAATAGTGCAAAAAGTCCTTAAAAGAGGGCCAAAAAGTCTTTAAAATATGCCAAAATAGATTTGAAAACAAGCATAAATACTCCTCAAAATAAGCCTCTATAGTCCTTAAAATCGGGGGGAAAATGTATCAAAAGATGCCAAAAAAGCCCTTAAAATGGGACCAAAAAGTCTTCTAAATATGCCAAAATAGTATTGAAAACAAGCCTGAGCACTCCTCAAAATGTGGTCCAAAAAGTCCTAAAGTTTTAATCTCTAGAATCCAAATAAACCGAAGATGTGCGCAAATGTTGCTTCTCCAAATTAAAAAAAAAAAAACCATCAAGAAAGGAGCTATCTCGTGCTATCTCGTGCTATCTCAAGCATTTGGGAAGTCACGATTTTATGTCGTGTCGTCTCATCCGTATCTCGTACAAGATAGCGGCAGAATCGCACGAGACGAGAACGACAAAACGAATGACTTCTATCTCGTCTATCTCGTGTCGTGTCGTATGACTCGGACAGGGAGAATCGCACGATACGAGATAGAGTCGTCTATCTCGTCTATCTTGTGTCGTGTCGTATGACTCGGACAGGGAGAATCGCACGATACGAGATAGAGTCGTCTATCTCGTGTCGTGTCGTATGACTTGGACAGGGAGAATCGCACGATGCGAGATAGAGTCGTCTTTCTCGTCTATCTCGTGTCGTGTCGTGTCGTATGACTTGGACAGGGAGAATCGCACGATGCGAGATAGAGTCGTCTTTCTCGTCTATCTCGTGTCGTGTCGTATGACTTGGACAGGGAGAATCGCACGATGCGAGATAGAGTCGTCTATCTCGTGTCGTGTCGTACGACTTCGGCAGGGAGAATCAGCCTGCTGGTGTTTCAGGCACACAGTGGGCCGAAGTAGGGATTTTTTTGGAAATCGTTGCATGTACAAAAATCAATATTACACACAATAATTACAAGATAACTAAAACACTAGTATCGTATTTAATCTTCCAGCTTGACAGGAATATGATTCCATGATTTTTTACAAGGAGATATCAACAGTAAAAAATTCCGACGCAAAAAACCAAAACTTTTCAAAATCGGAAAAATTCATGCTTGGATCCATGGGGCCACGTTAAACATGTTAAATATTAATAAAGCTCGTTGTCGCTTTGCACAACTGCTCTTTGGTCGGAGATTGAAAGAAAGTGGCCAAAAGTCAGTAACAAAATGTCATGGAAAATCATCGTTTTCGACCTTTCAAGCTCAATTAAAACTTTTCAGTGGTATTTCTAAGTTTGAAAGTTTATAAATGATAAATCGATGAGAAATTTACTTTCTGATTTTTGGCTCTTTTTGACGTTCTCAGACAATTGCGCGGCGGGGGCGGGGGCTCAGCTTTTTTTCAAATTCAAATACTCAAAATTCGTCAGTCTTTACCAGAAATACAATATGGTCACTCTTATACGTTGAAGCGCTTTCTTCATTGGTCACCGTTTTCAACAAGGAACAAATTGACACACTAGATAAAACCACTCCGTTGTAATATTAGCAATCACGGCAGGCCCTGCTTTTGAAAGGCCTTTTTCAAGTAAATAAGCGAATAAATCTTGCATGATGTGTGTTGAGCGTGCTTAGTCATCGAACAAAATCCTTTTATTTGCCAACGGGTAAACGAGACCCTGTCCTATATTTTCCGGAACCACTCACTTGTAGAACGAAACGGGTTTTTTTTTTTTCTTTTTTCTCGTAAACACATCATTATCAGCTCGCCTTCGAGATCGTGTTAGAAACGGGGTGAGGCGCATATTTACCAGCAGGTAAGTGTTGATAAAAATTGATTTGGCGAATAGTATAAGCGGCCGGCGGCGACGCGAAAGCAGAGGGAAAACACCAGAGACCGAAAGAGTGAGGTCATGGGGGGAGGGGGGTCGATATTTGCGCGTGTGTGTGTGTGTGTGTGTGTGTGAGAGTGTGTTTATAAGAGTGAGTGAGCGAGTGAGTAAGTGTAGGTGAAAGAGAAAGAAAAAAAAGAGTGTGAGATGAGAGAGGAAGGGAGAGTGAAAAGCTCGCGGTGAGAACCTCCGCAAGCAGGACGTTTGATCCGGGGGCCAGACACACGCTCAGCGACCCCCCTCACAGCATCCCCCCCCCGCCTTGCGCGGTCGCGTGTCATGGTATACGATCTTAATTGTGAATACCCGCGCACAAATCCGTGGCTCAGAAAAACAAGGATGAGAAAAAAAATAGGGGGAGAACGAAAAGGGACAAAACGAGGGAGCCAGGAAGGATAGGAAGGGGGGGGAGTTAAAAAGTGATTAAATTAAAAAAAAAAAAAATAAATAAACGAAATTGTGGAAAAAAGGGAACGCGAAGTCAAGTATAAGATGACCTGTTGCCCTTTCTTTTTTCCCTTGTCGTCTCCATCTCCCTCTCCCGGTTTCCTCTCCGATCATCTTTTCTCTTTTTTTTTTTTTTTTTTTTTTTTTTTTTTTTTTTTTTTTTTTGCGACCACTTGTCCGGTGCAAGGTTCTTCCCCTCTCACACCCCTTGCCACCCCCCCCCCCCCATCTCGTCATCTTCACCAGGTCGCTCTGCGTCGCCGTCCAGGTTTACGAGAGCAAGTCGCTTCGCCGGGAGATGAGGTAATCCCTGCTGATGAGATGAGCATGCGCACGGCGAGGCGTCAACTCGGAAAATCGTCTATCCCCCTCACCCAACCCCCTCCTATCCCTTCCCGACCCTCGAGGTCCCCCCTCCCCCTCCCTCAACATTCCATTTACCTCTAGTACCACCGCGCGCTTACTCATCTTAATAATACGCAACCCTCCACGTTATCGTATTTTCCAGTCCCTGAGTAGTTTAGTTGGTTTTATCCCTTTCAAGTGCCACCATCTCCACGAACCTCAGAATATTTTTTTCTCCCGATTCCTTTGGTTACAACTGTTCCCTCCTTTTTTTCCCCCCGACCGCTTCCATTTTCCGTTCGTAATCAATTTGATTTTCTTCTATTTGTTTATGCACCAGCACTGAATTAATCGCTCCGGATCCTCCGAAAAACCGAAATTTTTTAAGGTGAGTCTCAAGCATGTAACCGTTTCGTTTTCTTTCACACCTGTTGTGCCTGCCGATTTGTTTTGTCGGTGAAGCTTTATCAGCCGTGACATTATTCAACTCCATGTTGAGCGGAAATCTTTTAATGAATGTAGAATAATTAAAAATGTTTATATGTGTGCAAGAGTAAATTGTTGAAAGAAAAAAATGCCTCCCGGCAGGCCGGTAAGACGAAGTAGATTCCATGCTTGGTTAAATCATTTTTTCACAAATTTAAATATAGGTTATAATTTTCGTTGAATTTTTCTCTGAATTTTTCTTTTTTATTTTATCAGCTGCTCAAAATCCAAATATAATTGTGAAAAAGATTACATTACCAACAGAGAAATGTGTAATCTTTACAATGCAAGTGAGAAATAAAAGCTAGGTTATATAAGTTTTTCACAAATTTCAATAAATAGGTTATGTTATGATTTTCTTAGAATTATTCAATTTTCTTTTTTTTTATCAGCTGTTCAACATTTAAATAAAAATGACCATGAGAAAAAGATTATAGTACAAAGATTGAAAAATGTGTAATCTTTGTAACGGTAATGAGGAATAAATCTGAATAAGAGCAGCTGATAAAACAAGAAAATAAATAAATAACGTACCTAAGCAACAGTGTACGTGTAAAACAAAGAAAGAGCAATTATACCAATAAACCATCCTTGTCTTTCACTTGTAAAATCCCATAAGAAACTAAATAGCTCGTAAAACACGTAAAACACAAGGAAAATTCAAGGCAAAGAGCATATGAACTAAAACCATCCACCACCACATATACTAAAATTTACAAATCAAAACAACCATTTCTTCATATAAAAACACTGCCAAAAAACCCGAAAAACACATCACTTTAACTCGCTTACAACGCAAAACACAAAAAAATGACTCGAGTAAAAAAGTTGCGTAACAAAACGGCCAACATAAATTTTCCCAAAAAAAACGCTCAATACAAACACTCCTAAAAATAAACCTCAAAAACACATTTTACGACTCAAACACGGCCCATAGCGCGAAAACTAACAATCGGATTTACACCATCTTCGAACTCATCCAAGAAATAAACCCAACAAATAGTTGAGAAAAATTTCAAGAACAAAAACCAAAAATTACGAACAGGATCGTGGTACATAAAAACGGTAAAACTGGCTGAAACATACATATAAATATATATATATATATATATACAATTTTCAACGAGTGGTATTTTCTCACTCAGGGGACCATGAAACGTGCTCATTTGATAAAATTTCCCGAAAAATCCAACATCGCACCCTCCGCAATAAGTAGATTCATGGAATCTACTTAATAAGAAATTTATATCTTATGAAAATGCATTTTCTTTATAATATGAATGAGGAAGTGATCAAGAGAAAATGCAGTACCGAAGTAGCTGTCCTTTCATTTTACAATTTTAAATAATGTTCAGAGGCTCTGTATTTCTCTTACGCCTTTTTAGTTTAAATAGTTAGCAGTAGCTGGATGATTCATTTTCGAAGGACAATTATAAGCTTTAAAAAATTAGTCAGGCATGATTAAAATTCTCTGAAGTTCTGATGTAAAAGCAGTCAATACCTGTTGTTTGCGCGTAAAACTACGAGATCCAAGAGGACAATGAGTGCTAGGAAATTCATTGGCAATTAAAAACAACTTTTAAAAACAAGATAGTGTTGAGTGTCAGATGAGTTCCATCATATATTGTACGTTCTTAAAGAAAAATTTTGATGAAATTAACTCAAAGATATCATTGAATCCCTTTTCGAAGATCATGGGAGCTGTCGGATGATTTTTAAAAATCCCTCTCAAATCTGCAATGAAAAACAATAAAATAGTAAAATTAACGCATCAGTAAAAATTATCGTTGTGTATATGCCGGTAAAATGTAAAAACTCCTGAAGTTAAATGTCCAAAGTGCTAATGGAACAGACTAGAAACGTCCATGAAAATTGGTCGTATCAGTAAAAATTCTAGCATTAAGTGACCTAACGACACCTAACTTAAAATGTATTTATAGGTCACTAATGTCAAATGTGTTGTCAAAAGAACGTTTAATGAGATCTATTAGGTTTTCAAGATCACTTTACTGCAGTTAAAAGGCGTATTTAATCTAAGTAATTAGAAGGACTGAATCCATTTCGAAACTCAATCTTTACTGGATTGCAACGATTTCCTGACTTTTGCCGAATTTTGTCTCAGCTGCGAAAAAATGATAGTTGGAGCCTATAACCTTAAATTTGAAGGAGAAAACTGAAGGTCCTGTATTCGAATCGGCGGCTCAAAGTAAGGGATTTATATAATGCATTTAAATGCTCTTAAAATGCCAAAATTTGATTTCAAAGTTACTTGATAGAAGGTGTTAAGTTTGGTACATTTTCGGGCACTACTCTGTCCTATTGGATGCTTACTCCTAACTTAACAAGACCTAGTATAACCTAACCTATGACCTAACGTAACCTACCCTTATTTCGCCTAACCTACCCTTATTTCACCTAACCTACCCTTATTTCACCTAACCTAACTCAACGATAATCAAACAGTTTAGTGGTGTGTTACCATGAATTTGTTGATGGTCATCACCAATCAGATCGGTGAAAAACTCTTTGAATCTGCGCGCTAGATGATTTAGCATTGAGTTGCGTCTGCGACCACAAATTCATTGAACTTTCCATTGATGATCACCTAACTTTTAAAAATGACCACTGAACTGTTCTTTCCACGCATCGTGGAAAGTGGTGGCATTGTTTATCCACTACACCCGTATAAAATGCCACAGTATTATAATTGTCTACGATAGAAATAGGGGCGCCTGACTAAATTGCACCCTTAATAATAATTAGAAAATGTTTAAAATCACATGAAGGTACGGAAAACAAGGAGCATTTCCGCGCAATTTTAGATGACACTAGGATTTTTGTGCTTTTATTCGCGTTTTTAGGCACACACTGAGAAAACACTTTGGAGACACTAAGAAAACACTTTGGGTTCACTGACCAAAGTGACTGGTGAACTGGTTAATGCATATATCCATACCGAGCATTCTTTAGGCAAAAGAAACAAAGTCTTTGGGCAATCTGCCTAAATATTTGATTCTTCTACCTAAAGTTTTTGTTCTCCTGCCTAAAGAATGGTCGGCATCGATGTATCACCTGGGTCAGTGTACCTAAAGTGTTTTCCAGTGCATATTAACTTTTATTTCAGGTTTTGGATACAAAACGGTCCAGTAAATGATTTTTGTGATAATGTGTGTCTTTTTCGGATCACAGTGGTTCAATTCTTCATATTGAAATGAAAAATGATAGAAAATAAAACTGAAAATTAAAAAAAAAAATTCCAATTACTTACATTTTTTTTGGAGCCGTCTTTTTCGAAAAATATCTAAGAGTGTCCAAAAACTAGTAATGCTGGAAAATGGTTTTTAAAAAAATAATCATTCAGTAGTTTGTGCGTTAAAACTATTTGAAGTAAAACAAACAAACGAAAATTTTATCAGCCTTCTACAGTGAAAATTGGTTAGGGCCTTTTCAGGCCCCTTCACTCGGTTGCATGTACGTTGGTCAAAAAGCTTGGACTCACAGGGGTTAGGATAATGATTGTACATTTTAAGTCTGTTTTTACAAGTGTGGCGTCCAAATCTTCAGCCAAGGAATTGGGTCTAATTCTATTTGCTGAAAGTTTGCCGTATTTTCAGTAACTTTTATGACATGCTCTTTTGCATCTCCTTCATTATAAGTCTTGAGTGATAAGGAGTATTGAAAAAGTCATATTTGGCAGCGCCGCATTTACAATTTTCAAGCGGGAAATTGCGGGAACTTGCGAAAGTGAAATCAGCGCTTTTATCGAAGTTCAAGTTCGCGACATACTTAAAACATTACAGTTAACAAGGATTGTCCCTGTCCCCACTAAGCGCCGGTAGAGAGGTCCTGTACTCGTTTGCACCTGCTAAGTGCTCAACTTTCTCGAGGAGCGAAAAATCTTGAAAATCTGATATGGGAAGGGAAGTCGTTAGTAAACTTTTCACCTAATTTGCTCTCACTGTGTTATTTCGGTAAAAGTTTTACAGTTGCCCGTCAAGAGGTTACGTTTCTAAAAGAATCTACGTTATTTTATAGGTTAACGGGAATAGTATGTGAAATTGTTAGTACTTCGGTTTTGTAAGCATCTCTCATAAAATATCGGCATCTGTTGCATCTGAGAAATGGATGGTGGTGTATAGTGAACTTCAAATGAGGTTTCCGAAAAGTCAGGCCGGCCTTTTGCTTTTCTTTGTCGACATTCAGATAGGATTTTTAGCGTTTGACACCATCGTTTTGAAGGCCAATTTTTGCTTCAAATTAATAAGTTGGTTACTTTTACTTAACATTATTTACTTATCTACGATTGCGTCGCGTCCTCCAATACCTTTGATAAGAAGAAGAAGAATGACTCGGAATTAATAATTGGTAAAATTATGACTGATATTTGCACATAAAGACGTGATAAACAGACTATGGACAGCAATGGATTTAAATAGACGTCATAGAAATTGAGCCGTACATTCATAGGCTTATTGAGAAAAAATTTCCAGTTAATGCAATCAACTGAACGTCTGTTTAATACTTCTTAACCGTAATTCCTGTTGTTTCAACAGTAATTACTGTAATATTTCAACAAGAATTCCTGTTACTTGAGTGGAATTCCTCTTGAAGTAACAGGAATTTCTGTTGAAATAACATAAATTTCTTGGTATAATAACAGGATTTCCGGTTAAGTAAGTACTAACCAGAAATCCGGTTACGGTAATAGAACATTTTTCTCAGCGCATGTTCAGGTAGGTCTCCTCTGCAAAATAAGTGTCCGCGAGAAGCACCAATTATCAGTGTTCATTTGAAATAAATTTTAATGTGCAAAGGCTGTCTCATGAAGAAAAAGACTGGTGGGTGCTGTAACTTTCGAGCGTGAAGTCTCATTATATTTGTAGTTGCGTTTAAGACCAACTTATTATCTATTAATTGAAACCAAGATAAGCAAAATCGGTCGAAAATTGACGGAGTTAATAATATTTGGGGGAAAAAAATGTCGACCCCCTTGCGGGTTTTTAATGAAAATTTATTCTTCCTAAAATCTTACACAAATTTCCTTGTTTAAGATTTGTCTTCACTTTCTTCTGACTCTTCTGGGCGCTGGCTCCTATTCGTTCAGAATCCTTCTCAAAATTGCGACCATCTGCACGGAAAAAAAACTACGGTGAAAATAACCATACGGATACCTGATTTTGGCACCTGCTAGATGTAATAGTAATGTTAACCAGAAGTATACTATGTTTTGACTAGGTACTAGGTGATGTTACCTGATTGCATGTCGAATTTACTCAAAGTATCGGTAAATGTACCATGCCTCTGGTCAAGTTTACCATAACATCAAGCAAGTGCCAAAATGAGGTATGGTTATTTTCACTAATCTTTTTTTTTCCGTGTGTTCGATACACCTTCTAATTCGCTCCTGTCATTTTTCTGTCATGGCATTCTTGAATTCTTCGGACGGAATCGTAATGAAAAATGTTTGAACTTCAGATTGAATCTATCTCTCCTCTTGACTCGAACTGATTCTGTCGAACCGGGACTGACAATGAAATGGTCACCTGTCCATGTCACCTGTTAACTTAGATGCGATCAACTGGTGAGCGTTATCAGTCTAATTGTTAAAGTGGTATCTTTAGGGACACGACGATATTCATGTTGGGGTTGCCAAATCGTGTATCGGACAGTTTAATGCTTTATTTTTTGTTTTGACAAAATACTCGTTTAAATATTCATAACTCCGTCAATTATCAACCGATTTTTCTCATCTTGAATTCAATCGATGGATAGTAGTATGTTCATATTTTAAACTCAACCAGAATGATGTCGCTAGCTTGTTTTCTTTAGAAATTACAGCACTAGTCAGTCTCACTCTTTATGGGACAGCCTTTGTATTTCAATGAATTTTCCCATTAATTTAATTTAAATTGTGCTCTTCGTTGGAAATTGGGACGCTGATACCAAAAAAGTTATAATGTTCTACTTAACGCATTCTCTATTCTACTTTTTTGTATTATTCGCGATAAAGTTCAAACTGTAGGAAAAAACTTGGATTTTTCGATTAAAACTCAGGCAAAATTCGAACTTGGCGGGTCAATGCATCCGTAACAGCGCATAGTACGCGGATAGAGTTCTAATAATTTAAAAAAAAAAAAAAAAAAAAAAAAAAAAAAAAAAAAAAAAAAAAAAATACAAAAATAAATTAGGTTTGTGCTAATTTGGGACCGGACATCTAAGTCGTAAAAGTGAAGTGAAAAAAATTCAGCATGTCTGACTGATTGATTTATTTCATTCAACCCTATGTCTATCGTCAAATTTACAATCCTTCACGGCACGTTCAGCAAAAATCGGTCATCGTGATGATAAATTTTAACTAACTAGTTTTTTCCGAGACAATAGTGATTCACAGCGCTCAGCTGTTGGTTAGAGGATTTAAAATACAGAGTTTTTCAGGAATGACGTCCAAATCCGCCACTAGTGATAATTGAAAGCCATTTTGAAATACAAACTAGTAACGCCAAAAGTTTCAACATTCACGACTGCACATTGCACAATGCACATGGAGCGCTGTCGCGCTACGGCTTCGCATGCGCGCGATTACTCGCGCGAGTCGAGGAAGCCGAACCAAGCGTTCATTATACCATATTGCTCATCAATTTTAATTAAACTTATGATTTTAACAAGATAATTACTTTGGTTGTTAATTTTAATCTTGTTTAGGTAACTGAGGGGGAAAACCGGGCCCTAAGTGACACTCGAAAGTTTTTAACTGTTCATTGTCCTACTCACTTAAAATCAGCCGTGTGTTACCCAATGTTGGTTGCACTAGAGTCCCTATATGTAGAGAGTTATGACAAGAGGGTAGTCAACTTCTGATTGGTCGATGAGTTTTAGGCTTTACGGATGCCGCCATTGGATGCGATTTTGCACTTTTGTTTACAATCGCAGTTGTTTACCAACGGTATTTTACGGATAAAAAGTTAATTTTCGACGAATCTGTTGATTTCAATTATGATACGCCTCAAGAATGTCTATAAATCCCAAAAGAATCTTTCAAAGCGTAAATAGATGTCGGTCCACAAAAGCAGTAAAAGATTACATCGTTACTAACTCAGCGGCACTGTAATCTTTGCAGGGGACGAAAACACAACAACGGCCCTCAGAATGTAAACAAATGTGCAAAATCGCATCCAATGGCGGCGCCCATGGTTTCACTTGTCTTAACTCTCTACATATAGGGACTCTAGGTTGCACCAGTTTTGTTTGATTTGCACTCAATATCGATTTAAATGTAGAATTAATTTTGAGATTAATTTAACAGCCAAACGCTGAACTTAAAACTATAACAAATTAATATAAAGATCGGACGATTATGCATAGCCGCGTAGTCAGCAATGTGTCCGTTACAAACTGTTGCTGCAGCATTGTGGAAGGTCGATTCCTACGTAAAATCATTGAAAATAACGTTGAGAGCATCAGGATCATCAAAGAGAAATCTGCGATTAGATGGGACTCCCCTACAGCGGCGGCTCGTGCAATGTGGCAACAATGGATTTCCTCCAATTAAAACTGTGTAAAATAATCGATTACTTGGTGAGGCGTAGCGCCTCACCTAGTATCGATCTTTTTGCATACGTTTAAATGGCAAAATTGCACGGTTGCCAGATTGCACGAGCCGCCACTGCTCCCCTATTGTGATCCGCTCATTCTACTGCCATATTTAAATTTTGTTAAACGCATTTATTGAGTCTGTGCGGGTGGATTTCAGAACTTTCTTCTGCTCTCAACGTTACTTTCAAGCAGATTCAATTGGGCAACCGAATCAGAAATAATGAAATCAGTTTGGCAACAGAGGTGATGCGTGAGATATGACACCATTGCCTGCGAGGAGGTATGGTCAATTGCCCAAATAATCTGCAGGGCCTTCGCTAGGGTATCTGATGCCGGTGTGCGAGACAAAATTTGCCGCCCTCCTCGCTGGGGGTTTCGGGGGCCTCACCTTTTTTTTTTTTTTTTTGAGAATTATACTCTGGAACGCACTTTTCACCTACTTTTTAAGCAGTGAGACTGCTTAGCGTTTATTAAAAAAAAAACCAAAACCAAACCCTTCTCCCCCTGAAATTGACCGAAAGCAATTGTTGACCCCGAAAATAAAAAGTACGTGTAATACGCCTAGAAACCAATTTTCAAAGTAATAGGTGCAAAAGCCTCCGAAATATGCAATAAATTAGGTTTTTAGGGGGAACGCAAGGGGGCTATATATCCTCTGAAAATACTCGTATTTTCAGAGGTATTTTTGGTATCGATTTTTCCACGATTTTCCAAAGTTGTCTGAGACAAAATGCAATCTAAAGGGTGTATTTTAAGATGCAAAAGAGAACACGTGCAAATACGCAAGAATCCGGAAGTTCTGCGACGTCGAAAATCGGAAGAATGGGTCTGTTGCAAACTTTTGCTACAGCGATATAGAGTACATGCATGCACCATGAGAATCCAAGATGGCCAACCTCACAACATCAATCACAATCGCAGTCACAACGCAAACAAACACATAACCTCTGATGCTGTGAGGTTGTTAACGTTGGCCATCTTGGATGTTCATGGTGCATGCATACAGTTTGCTCAATACTTTACCGCCATCTTGGATTTCAGTGAAACGCCTCTCGTGAGTTTAATACTGCATTTTATGACTTTCTGATGCCACCAATGGACTTTTTACGCGATTTTACATAATATTAAATACTCTATCTTGCTGTACAGCAAAAGTTTGCAACAGACCCATTGAAGAGTAAAATCATAAAATGGGTCTGTTGCAAACTTTTGCTACAGCGCTATAGAGTGTTCAATATCATGTAAAATCGCGTGAAAATTCAAATGGTGGCATAAGAAAGTCATAAAATGCAGTATGGAACTCTCGAGAGACGTTTAATAAAATCCAAGATGGCGGTAAAATATCGAGCAACCTGTATGCATGCACCACGAACATCCAAGGATAGCCAACCTCACAATATATCGATCACACCCAATCACAACGTAAATAAACACATAACCTCTGAAGCTGTGAGGTTGTCAACGTTGGCAATCCTTGGATGCTAAAGGTGCATGCATACAGATTGCTCGATATTTTACCGCCATCTTGGATTTCATTAAACGTCTCTAGTGAGTTTACTATCGCATTTCATGACTTTCTGATGCCACCAATGGACTTTTCGGGCGATTTTAAATACGATAAAACACTCTTTATCGTTGTAGCAAAAGTTTGCAACAGACCCATTGTGCATTTATCACTGATCATGGGCCTTCTGTTTTGTTTTGTTTTGTTTTTGTTTTTTTTTTTTTTCAGGGATTTTTGCCAGTCTCGAAAAGCTATGATCCCATTTTTGATTTTCCTTTTTCAAAGTGTTGGGGGGGGGGGAAGGCCACGAATCAGGGCCCAATACCCCATTGTGCGCTGTAGCAAAAGTTTGCGAAAGTTTACCTATTTGTCTGTCTCTACATTTGCCCATTTTTGAACGCATGCATGTCTTAGAAAATAAGAAAGAGGGACTGTCATGTGACTTCAGACCATGTTGATGTCCTTTTCTAAGACCTCCGCACTCCGCAGTCAAATGAGTAAAGAAGGAGACGGAAAAATTCTTGGCTACGGGCTACGGCTATGCGATTATAAATGATTATGGTGTGTCGTATTCGATGCCCTTAATTCGGATCAAATTTATGAACACAGTAATTAAAAGTATAAGTAATTTTTCACTCGGAGTGTTTCTTTAAAAAAAATTCATAATCCATTCGACAGCATCCGCAGTGTTGTCAAATTATGGGTTATAAGCCACAGGCTCTCAACTTGAATCAATGTGATATATGTTTCAATGTATCAGTGTATATTCAAACGTTGACACCGCTGTGACGTAGTAATGCTAACAGTTGCGGCGCGTTTCGGTCCGGTCGCTGCGTCGCTCTTGGTTATTTGTTTATTTTTTCATTTTTTTCATTTTTGCTTTCTTTCTGCTCTTAGTTACAAAGCTCAGATTAAAAATCCCCTTCCTTTCATGAATAGAGTCATTTTGGCGCTATTTACAGTAAGGCCTCCATGTTAATCTCTTTATAATTTGTTCCCCTTTTTACTCTATACGTTCCTTGCTTTTATGCTTATTTCCTCCATCTTTCATTTAATTATTTCATCAACTTCATCGACACAAATTTAATTAAAAAATTGTTCGCCGATTGGAAACGTTGATACATCCGCCTTCTTTTTCATGGACAGAAGAGTTCGGGGGGGGGGGGGGGGGGGGGAGACTCCCTCGTAACTTCGATCCAATTATTTGTCTACCTACTCACACCATTTATGGACGAGGTATAATTGAAAATGTGTCTTTCTAAGTCAATTTCTGATGCCTTTTATTTGAATAATCGATCTTCCGACGAATTTTAACTTCGCCACGGAACGGAATGTGCCGCAATGATTTTTATACTCCAAACCTCTCATATCGAAGTTGCTTTAAAAAACTCATCTAACAACGGCTCGTAAATTATGACTAAAAGATAATACTTCTATTGAAATTCATGGAAAATGATTCGCCATGTGATCTCCTGAGTAAATACCCCAAAATAAGTTTTTAAACCCCGCAACACTCCGTGTACGAGGGGAGTTCGGAAAGTAAAGATACATACCTATTTAGAAGACATGACGACTGATATCAACCAAAAGACGATAAAATCTTACCTGATATATACTAGAAGTGTGCTGCGCACAGTTGGAGGTCTATTGGATCCTTACACTCTGAAAATAAATCGGCATTTTAGTGCATAGTGTTTGAATTTTCTCCCACAAAGTTCCGTGTGCAATGCTCCAGACATTCACGAATGTTCAAACTGCGAAATACGATCTGCGAATTTTATTTTTTTTTCTAGTTACCAGAAGCAAATATTTGGTGACAGTTTATCGAAAAATAGTTCAAGTGGACGGCAACATGCGATGAACCGGTAAAACGTTGCCAAATGGTGCCAAATGGTGCCAAATGGTGCCGTGAACTCAAACCGATCCAGTACCCAATCGGAAAAATCACATTGTCACAATCTTGTCATTTCATTGGCACAATCTTAGAGATTCAATCTTGTCACAATCTTGTATTAATATTGTATTAAGATCACTATGTTCACAATTTTTTGAAACCAACGGCAAGATTGCTGAAAGGTTGTCGAAATAAGATTCCAGTAAGCTTGTAGAAAGAAATGAACAAAGGAAAAGGTTGCGCGCTCTACGTACGAATTTTGGAACTAATTCGTTGGTACTTTTGCCTTTGATTACCACATACTCTGGAATCTTATTACACATATTGGAGACGTTATATTGCACAATTAATTATTTGACATTCGACATAGACAAGACATTGTACACATGCACGGAAATTCATAGACAGAGAACATTTACAATTATTACCTGGAAATGGTGAGGATGGAACCTGGGCCGCTTCGGTGGCAGACAAGTGTCTTAACCGTTGAGCTACGACCGCTCGCGTAGGAACTCCGCGAATAATTCCTACTTAACCCGCCGTTAGTCGCGCCTCGTCGCCACCCGCGGATGGTCGCGTGGGGTCTCCTGGACCCCAACACTAATTTTAGGATTTCTCGCTTCCTATGGAAGATTTCTGCATGAAAATTGGAGGTACTAAATTGTAACAAAATTATTTTTCCAATCTTGTAGAAAGCTTCGGTTGACAAGATTGTCTCAATATTGATTTTCAAACCTTATTGTGACAATATTGTAACAAAATTATTTTTCCAATCTTGTAGAAAGCTTCGGTTGACAAGATTGCATCAATATTAATTTTCAAACCTTATTGTGACAATATTGTAACAAAATTATTTTTCCAATCTTGTAGAAAGCTTCGTTTGACAAGATTGCATCAATATTAATTTTCAAACCTTATTGTGACAACATTGTAGCAAAATTATTTTTCAAATCTTGTAGAAAGCTTCGGTTGACAAGATTGCATCAATATCAAAGAGACAATCTTGAACCAATCTTTGAATAACAATATTACGTCAATATTCCGGTTACAACCTTTCCTCACCAATATTTCTACAATATTATATAAATATTTGAGTGTCAAGTTTTCTCTTCGCATACCATGATAAGATTGTAACAATATTAGTTTCCAAAGATTAATGTGACAATATTGCGGCAACCATATGGCAATATTGATACGCAAATCTTTCGTTGGTACCCATTCCCCAACCTTGGACAATCTTTATACAATATTATGCCAAGGTAAATTTCCGATTGGGATAGGCGCGTGCGGCGGCCGCGGCCCGCTTGAAAAAAATGAAAGCACCGCGAATCAGGCGACCGTCCATCGTAATGAATGAATTCATTCAACTTGTTTAAAAAACTATTCATTGTAATAAACGGATTAAAAGCTGTACAAGCTCCAAGAGTTCTGCGCCTGAGGAAAATTCTTTAAAAAATCATCATCTCAGAGAAACAGGATTGTCGGAAAGATGATGAATTTTTAGCACCATTTGTCGCCATGTTACGGTTAACTATTTTTCGATAAATTTACGCCAAATTTTAGCTTCTAGTAACTAAAAAACTAATTGCAAATCGTAACCCGCAGTTTGAACATTCGTGAATGGCCGGAGTATTTCACACGTAACTTTAAATTTTCCGGTGGGGGTGGGAGAAAATTCAAACACTGTGCACTAAAATGCTGATTTCTTCTCAGAGTGTGCGCACCTCCAACTGTGCGCAGCACACCTCTAGTATATATATCTGATAAGATTTCATCGTCTGTTGGTTGATATCAGTCGTCATGTCTTATAAAGAGGTATCTTTACTTTCCGAACTCCCCTCGTATGTATTGAATCGCATTATATTGTGTGAACCTTCCATCGTCTCTTTAACCTTCAATGGCATGGCGTTATATACATGTAACACGGGGTATTTTTTTCTAAAAAATCAAGAAATGCTGTGTTATTCATTCTGCATGTTGTTACCTAAAGGTAAAAATATGGCCGATGTGGGGGGGGAGAGGATCATGATCCCGTAGTGTTAATATGAAAAAAAAAAAAAATCCCTGCTCCCCCCCCCCATCGGCGAAAAAAAAAAAAATAATTCATACCATAGAGGGTTAGGGCAAATTTTTACGACAAGAACCCGAATATGTATACTTACTTGTTAATGGACCAGTTGCTAGATGCTCAAGCAGACATATGCGTTACATAAATAACAGCGTTCGTAAATTAAAAATCTGCCCGTTGAAGCATTAATTTATTCCACTCATATTTTAACTCAATTTTTTTCAACGTTGAGCCATTTATACCCCTAAATGTTACATCCATCGTACCAACGCATATTTCCTCTCGTCAAAAGGGTACTGGGAAAGGGGGGGGGTTCACAGATTTCACTGCTGTACGTACGTACGAAGCAAAGTTTGGGAAGTTTTTAGTTTTTTTCAACTATTTTCCCCTATCATCATTAAGAGATCTCACGATAAAAATTAACGATAAAGAATCTCACGGCCCTCTAGGAGGCATTTTTTGTTTACATCATTGTGTTCTTCACGAAAAAAATTGTAAAAATTAACTACTTGAGAACCAAATGAAACAATTTTATTGTTTCAATACGTAGATTTGAATGTCCTATTTTGGGGGGGGGGGGGGGTACGAAACGTGTATGTAGTTCATACACACACGGGTGAACCATCTGAATTTTCAGCAACGTTTTCTCGGTGAGGAGGAGGTTTTAGACTGGTAGTTTTAGACAATAGTATCATTGTTATTTTTGCAACATTTTTCATCAGAGCTGATAGTCTGTTTGCCTACAGCGAAACTTTGTAAAAGCTCCGTTGGAACATTCTTTTTAAATCTTCTTTCTTGGTTTCTCTTGCTTATACTCGTATATTGGTATTGCATAAGCGTCACAGCTGTTTGGCAATACTCACCAGAGATTGTTTGTCGAAACGATTGGAATCTTATTCCCTTATCTGCTCAATATATAACCCTAAGCTGAAAAACAAAAGGACAGAGGAAGTGAAGGAATCAAAATCCGATGTCGAAATGCAATGCTTTGTTGCATTGACTTATTGACATAAGGAGCTGATACTGTAAAAGCTTCCACTCTCTTGATCATGACCAGTGTTGACGAATTTGGCATAGCATTCGAAAAGTTTACATGGAGTCAAATGAAAAAAAAAAAAAACAAGCAGATAGTTCTGACACTACAGTGTCAGAGAAGGCGCACCTTGAGCTTTGGTCCTCATGTGTCAAATTCAATTTTCACCATCTCAAAAATAATGTGTCCAGCAAAAAACCGGGTCCGAACCTGGATGCGGCGAGTGGGTAGGGGTTAGGACCACTACATACGATCTTATATGGGACAAACCCTTCGAATATTCCACCACCTCAGAAAAAATTGTCCAGCAAAAGTGAGGGTCCGAACCTGTGTGCGGCGAGTGGGGGGTGTAGAACCCCTACAGACAATCTTAGAACAATCCCTTCGAATTTTCCACCATCTCAAAAAAAAATTTACAGCGAAAGTTCAAGTTCGAACCTGTATGCGGTGGGTGGGGGGGGGGGGGGGGGGGGGGGCACTGCGGACAATCTCAAACCCTTCGAATTTTCCAACATCTAAAAAAAATTGTCCAGCAAAAGTTAGGGTCCGAACCTGTGTGCGGCGAGTGTAGGAGGTGGGGGGAGAACCACTACGGACAATCTTAGGACAATCCCTTCGAATTTTCTAACAACTCAAAAAAATGTCCAGCAAAAGTTTGGGTCCGAACCGGTGTGCGGCGAGTGGAGGAGGGAGGGGTTGTAGAACCACTACGGACAATCTTAGAACAAATCTTTGAATTTTCCACCAACTCAAAAAAAATTGTCCAGCAAAAGTTAGGGTCCGAACCTGTGTGCGGCGATTTGGGGGGGGGGGGGTGTAGGACCACTACGGACAATCATTGAACAAACCCTTCGAATTTCCTACTGCACATCACTAAACATACGTAATGAACAATCAAATACTCACAAAACAATTTTAATGAATGTATTGCATAATTCCACCCCATTTTAAGAAGACATTGACTCGCTAACACAATTTACAGAAAGAAATGAAGCGCTGACTCATGTTTCAGCATATGACGCTCACTTAACTGTCACCAAATTGTGAGGCGCAATCTCAATTTTGTGCAAAAGTCTAAGCGTTAGACTTTTAGGCATGACTGATCCAACCTCAAAACACCTAATCAGTCTCTAATTCTGATTATTAGCGTTAAAAATATTTTTGGCTCAAATTAGCGCTCTAACCTCAGTATCAGTAAAAACCGATGCGCTGACATAATTTTTAGAAGAATTTGATGAGACCACACAATTTTCAGAAAGACATGGCGCGTTGAGTCATTTTGCAGCAAAAAAAAGCGCGATAACTTAATTTCACCAAATTGTGGCGCACGACTTTAATTTTCAGCAAAAGTATAAGCGTTAACTCAATTTCCCCATTTTCTCCAATTCCGTCTTGTTTTCTTTTTTTCTTATAGCGTTTGAAGATATTTTTGCTCAAAACTGTGCGCTCACTCAAGTTTCAGTAAAAAACAGCACGTACGCTGACATAATTTTCAGAAGAAATTGACTCGGTAACACAAATTTCAGAAAGAAATGGAGCGCTGATTCATATTTCATCATATGACGCTAACTTAATTGTCACCAAATTGTGAGGAACAATCTCAATTTTGTACAAAAGTCTAAGCGCTAAACTTTTAGGCATGACTGATGATGATCTCCGACAAAATAGGTGACTGTCAAAGGTTAGCGGACTACCAAACTATATGATTAAGGAACCAGTTTGAGTGTCTCATGATACTTTGAGACATATAAGGAGAGTGACAGCTTAAATCAACATAGGTAGTACAACAGATGTAGCATAAGGTGGTAGCATAAGAAATCAGGAAGTTCCTGGAGTACTAGAAATTTACTTGTAAATAGAGAAAGAGCGAAATAACTGCATTGAATAAATGATGCCTTGAAGCGCTAAGTCATTTGACGGGAGTTGCCAGACTAAATAAAATGTCAGAAAATTTGACCGCAAAGCACATGCCTTTAAAATTGAAAGAGGGCTGACTTCCTTTAGGACCTTCAAAACCAAAAATGTAGAGGTAGAGCATTTTGCATTTACATGCAAAAAGAACAAACATTCAGAACGGCAAATGATTGGTTCTCTTGATCACCTAGAATATATACCGGGACAATTTGAAATAATCAAAAAGTGAGGTTGGAAATTTTTGACAAAGAATAACTTTAAAAAAACGTCAATCAATGAACATGAAATTACTCCCAACCAACTCAGAATTCAGTCGTGGCTGGGAGAACATTAACTTTTCAAATGAAATTAGCATAAAAAAAACACAGGACACAACCTAAATTTCACGACATCAAAAAAGCTCATTTCGCCATTTGATCACAAGGGGGCGTAGTATACTCTATTGAGTATCAGGGCGATTTCAATAGGCGCACGTTGTGCCAACGGTGCGCCTAAAAACTGGAAGAAACTCTGCAAATTAACAACATTGCCCTGAGTTGCTCTCGACTCACTTCTCTAAGTTGCATCAGTAAACATATAAGTTCAAGACAGCATGAAGTTGCCACACTTTTTAAGGAGTGAATCAATGGAGGTTAAAATTTAAGAGAACCGTACGCGAGAGCCAGTGGCGCACCCGAGGGGGAGGGGGCTATTGGGCTAAATCCCCCCTCCCCAAAATCCCGAGTAAATTTCCGGGCTGGTCTATTACTAGAAACGCCGTACTCGGAATTTTGTGACGCTAAAAAAATTGCTCAAGAAGCCTTGACTTTTTAGCCCCCCACCCATTAAAAAATCCTGGTTGCGCCACTGGTGAGAGCAACGCAAATTTCTCAACCAACAAGCTGCGTACTTACATAAAACAGGAAGTATAGAGACCTCTTCTCCCCTTTTCTAAAATTTGAACTATTCCTTTTTATTCTTTCAAAAACGCTGGAATAAAAAAAAAGTATTTTTTTAAGTTTTAATTTAATTTTTTTACTCCCCCAAGTAAAATCTTTTTAGCTGGCGAAAGTTTAGGGGGCACTCACGTTGGAAAATTTGGGATGGGAACAACTTCGTTTTGCTAATGGGAAAGGGTTATTTTTATCGCATGAATAAATTTTCCTTGATAAATACTTAAACAGAACGCGGAGAAAAATCGCCACTTTAAACTTTCGTTCGTTCAAAAGTTACAGGCGGTAAAAGTTCAAAGTGGGTCCTTGTCCAACTATTTTTTTTTTTCTCAGGCTAGGAACGGCTCGCAATGCGATGGACTTGGATGAGAGCAAATCTGAGTTGGGCAAAATAGGGCTGCAATCGATAACCAGAGTTATCGGTACTCGGTAATCTTCAAACCTTTTGGGTGGTTAATTACATCAAATGTTATCTTCGCCGATTTCAATTAAACTTGAAGATCATTTTGATGAGATCCCATTCCTTTTCAGCTAATATGATGGTAGATTTGTCAGAAAACAGTTTCGATAACTGTAAAATCAACCTGTGAAAATGAAGATTACGATTTCTCGTAGTAATAGTATAATCGACTGTACCCTCCATTAGCCCAACTGCAGCATCAAAGCTCTCTTCAAGAGCTTCAAATGCACCACACGCAAGTCAAAGGCCACTTTGACTCACCATTTATGCTCAAAAAGAGGAGACCTTAATTTTGGCGGAGATTCCTTCCGTGCTTTCCATCCCATATCATCCATTGCTATTTTTCAATTCACCGATGATTCCACCGGTTGAGAAAAGATTACACAGTTCCGTTCAGTGCATGACTGTAAATAACTAAAATACTCGCATCTGTAATCTTTTCTCAACCGGTGGAGTCGTCGATAACTTTATAAAACTTGCGGATATTTTAATTAATCAACGGAGTTTCCACCGATTAAGGAAAGATTACAGATCAGAGAATTTCCGTGCATTACAGTCATACACTGAACTGAACTGTGTAATCTTTTCTCAATCGGTTTTTTTTTTTTTTTTTTTTTTTTTTTTTTTTTTTTTTTATATTTGAAACTACAAGGTGGAACTGGGGCACGACAGCTCCCCAGCCCGAAGAAAAAGTTTACAATACATGAAATCTTCAAAGAATTAATTCATATTACTATAATTAAGGTGAAAAGGATTAAAAAATGTTTGGTACAAAGGGTACCATAAGATGATGTAACTGCCCATTGGGACAATGGGCAGTTTTAAATTTATAGGTTTTTGGTTACGAGTTTATGTCTTTAATTAATTAATCTAGGAGTATAACAGTTTCTATTGAAGGCAGAAAAAAAAAAAAAAAAAAAAAAAAAAAAAAATGAGAATGAGAAGGAAGCTGAAATTGATATGAGGAACGGAAAGATCGGATCTCAATCGGTGGAATCATCGGTGAATAGAAAAATAGCATTGATTATACGCAAAACGGCAGCCCTGCTCGAGAATCGTAGATAAACGATATTGATGGAGTTTTCAACTCTTCTACTTACATTAATTCTCCCCTGTTTGGATTAACTTTTGACGTCTTTCGTGACCGAAAAAAATTCTTGGGATGAGAGGAGAGGAGCGGGGGAGGAGCCATTGCTCAAATTAAGTAGGCCTCTTTGTGCAACAGACATATAGGAGGGTCACAAGAAATTGAAAGTATAGTCACACCAGTCCCTCTCATAAGGAGGGAGGGAGGTCTTCGCTGAGGTTAAGCCTCTCCCCTTTCTCGCTCAAACGGTGGGGGGGGGGGGGCAGTCTCTTCATACTAGTGAGTTTGTTTGCAAGCCTAAATCTGACAAAGTTCTGCATGAGCGTGTCATGGATTTTTTTTTCCATGTTCCGTTATCAAGAGTTTTATCAAACCGACGTTCGGAAAGAGGTTGATCCAGCTCCCATAAGGAATGTGCTATCGTCGATAGTTGTTCATAATTACAGGTTCGATAGAGCTCGTTGAGACGCGTTCAAAAATGTCTAGTTTTTTTTTTTTTTTTTTTTTTAATTTTGGTCAATTGGTAAGGGAGGGAGGGGGCCCAAAGTCAAAACCTAGGTTCTTTTTAAACAACCCTCCGAGGTATATTATTGCGCTGCCGCTGCTCTGTCAAACGAAGTGTTCTGTTGCCAGAAATGAAGTGCCACCGTTGATTTCAGTTTATTTTTTAGAGATTGGAGGCTAATACAAAATGAGATGATTGGAGGTAGATTTGTCGCAAAGTTTTTTGCGCGTCAGGGAGAAAGGTCCAGAAATGTTGTTCTCCAGTGCGCTCATTTCCTCAAAGAAACCAAAGATATTTGAGAGAAAATGGCGCTTAAATCCTGTCTTTGGACATGCTGAGAGTTAATCAGGGACTGAAAAAAGTAAATAGGAGAAACTTTCGTTCCCAACAACCCTCACAGAGTTATATTGGACTGCTTCGTCGAACAACCCTCAGAGGTAATGCGCTGCTTCGTCAAACAAAACGTTCTGAGCTTTACATTTCATGCTCACAAACTTCTTATGAGATAAGTAAAAGTGGCAGTGTAGCTCAGCAATTGGTGGCTAGAATATTTTCCCGACGGTAGAATTTGTAAATGTCATAAAGCAAATTTTTGCCAACAAAAATGTTGTGAAGTGAAGACCACTGTAATTTGCGTGTAAGAGCCTTGAAGCAAAATGTCAACACATCCCTCGAATTTTCCCCGCAACTTCCTCAAAACTACCTCGAAATTCAAATACTTCATCGATTCCTAGAAAATACGACCTACGAGGGAATTCCTTAGAATATATTAATTATTAGGGAAAAAAGGTTGCTCCGAAGAGCACCGCACGTTAATACTTCAAGTGAAGGGATGATTCCGTAGACTTATATAAATAGAGAAAATAGACAAACGCAAAGAGCTTTTAATAAAGTTATTTCATTAAACTTGGTTTTTTTTTTCTTCCCTCGAGTGATTTTTATCGCATCAACTTTTACCTTATTTAATTTCATAAAGACCGAAATCGGAGGGAACCTCCTTCTTTCGAGAACCATCAACGCTTTGAACGTTTCATTTGAAGTATAGGGAGACAAGAAAGTTACACACTCCCATCAACTTTCTTCGTTATTGATCTATTATTTCCTTACCCTTCTTCTGCGCTACAATAAACTGGGTATGGGGCCCAAGACGAGTGGGGAGGGGGTTGTTAACAGCAGGAACTTCGCTGATTGAGTCGCTGAGTCCCTCTATAATTGACGAATTTTGCAAACTGGAAAAGCGTCCTCTAGCCCAAGCAGCTAAAAAGGAATCGAAAGTCTGCAAAACTTTTGTCTCGCCGTGTATGATTAATCACTCAACTTCCTAACGCCGAAATGCTATTAACCATTTGAGAGCAGGAGAAATAATTATTCGCACAATCCTGCATAGTGCATAACTTTCCGCGTTAAATCGCGGTTTGGCTTGGATGCAAACTGCAGTGAGGAATTTCAAGAATTGGAGATAGATACACAGGGTGTTAATTGAAATAGGTTCCACTCAAGTCATCTCGGAAACGGTTGAGAATTTCGAAAATCGCTAAAAAACACAAGTTCAATCGTGTCGAGGAGGACACCTTTGAAAGGGGTCGCCGATTTTGGGGCCCCCGGGTGGGGGGGGGGGGGTCTTTCAAAATGGGGACCACCTTTTTTCATTGGATGATTGGAAAGAGGATGAAGTTCCAAGACTTTTAACACAAATCGGACGTCGGTATCGTTTTCAATGTTCGATACATCGAAGTTCAAAATTCGATATGGACCCATTTTCAAAAATTTACAACACCTCTTAAATGATCCAAATTTAAAAAAACGTTGAGTCCGAAATGCTCTACAGAGAAAATCCTTTCCAGAAAATAAACTAATTTTCCGAAAAAGTTAATCAAAGGGGGTTTTTGAGCCCCTAAATTGTTTTGACAATTTTGAAATCAGAAACTATATAAAACAAAGAACGTCTTTGAATTTCAAAAAAACGCTGAAAGAAGAGTTTGCTTATTTCACGGGTACATCTTTTTGGGGGGTCGAAAATTCTAACAAGGGGAGGTCGCCGACTTGTCACCCTCGATTTTGTTCAAATTTCGCAGAAAGGAAGTTCATATGAAACTATTAGACCCGTGTTTCAGCGTTTCTTCCAATGGGCCCTTTAAATCCCCGAAATTTAAAGTTGAAAATCCGACTTTTTGGGCCGATTTTCGTCTCTTTGCCGATTCTCGCTCTTAAGTGCGGTTCTTTCCACCCTACATTCGTCGCAGTGGGCGTAGTGTACTGGATACGTGCTCGCCTCGCACCCGAAGGACCCAGGTCCGATCCCTGCCGCAACTCACTATTTTTTGCGCTGTTTTTCTTCCCCATTTCATGGAGCTAATTAATTGCGTAAGATACTTTCCACCTTTAAGGTATCAGTTTGCATCGCAACAAACTGATAAGAATTCAAGACTTATGTCATGCCTAAGACAGCTACACTGTCAGTATCAGGCCATTCGCGTTGTTACCACGTGTGCCGCGTATTTAACGGTAGTTTTCGATTTTTTGTTCTTGGTTATGGAAACTAATGCGAGCACACAGTTCAATTCGTTTTTAGAATATTATAGCCCACAAGATGTTACGGGCGCTTTTTTTTTTTTTTTTTTTTTTTTTTTTTTTTTTTTTTTTTTGCGAAAATGTAGCTGTCTTATCTTTAATAAAATCTGGCATGACATAAGTCTTGAATTCTTATCAGTTTGTTGCGATGCAAACTGATACCTTAAAGGTGGAAAGTATCTTACGCAATTAATTAGCTCCATGAAATGGGGAAGAAAAACAGCGCAAAAAATAGTGAGTTGCGGCAGGGATCGGACCTGGGTCCTTCGGGTGCGAGGCGAGCACGTATCCAGTACACTACGCCCACTGCGACGAATGTAGGGTGGAAAGAACCGCACTTAAGAGCGAGAATCGGCAAAGAGACGAAAATCGGCCCAAAAAGTCGGATTTTCAACTTTAAATTTCGGGGATTTAAAGGGCCCATTGGAAGAAACGCAGAAACACGGGTCTAATAGTTTCATATGAACTACCTCTCTGCGAAATTTGAACAAAATCGAGGGTGACAAGTCGGCGACCTCCCCTTGTAAGCTAAACTAACCTAACCTAACAGACTCAACGGTAATATTGAGGAGCTCCTCACTGCTACGCAGCTTCCTCACAAAACTCCTCACACTCACACATCTCTCAGCCAGCCGGCTCGTTGCAGCACTCCGAACCTTCGTTACCGGTGTTGCCAGGTTCGAGCCACTGAAAACAGTCCACGCTGCATTGTCAGCATATGGGGAGCGTGGCCAGTTTTTGTCCAAACGTTGACGTTTCTGTCCACGTTCGGCCATCTTGTTTGATACCAACGGGAATTATTTTGATGCAGCCGAGAACTTGATTTTCGTTTGGGCCCTTTGCAGACGATGAAAATTTTGGATAACGTCAAATTCGGAATCAGCGACCCATAAAACATAAGGTAATAGTGAAAACACAGAAATACGTAAAAACTTTCCTTCATAAAGTCTTTATTGCCTGGACTAAAATCAAGGTATCAAAATTCTGAAAATTTTGGGTTTCTCATCACATTAAAATCTGTTACTATGCCAAGTTTCAGCTTTGTAACATAAATAGCAACGTCTGTAGGGTCTGGAAATACATTTTTGAACATTTTCTGAAAAAGTCTTCAAAAACTTCAGTTTGGAGCTCAGAGGATTAGATTATTACTAGGGCGCGCCAGAAAATAAAAAAATCTGAAGCTTTGAAGAGTTTGGTGAGAATTGGGAGATTCTCGAGGTTTGGAAGAACCAACCCTTAGATTTTCATACTATAGTAAGATAGTATAGTGAAACATCTATTTCTGACGTTTTCATCGTCAGAATTTTTGACATTCGATTGATAAAGTTTACCCCTTATTTTGAAAGCTTTACGTGAGCCTTTAGTGATCCATGTTTTTAGCATTTTAGAACTACGTGAATTTGCATCAGCCTCTACAACAACTTTCGTACATTAATTACTAATAATTAATTACTAATAATTAATTATTACTAATTGATTCGTAAATTACGTCTAAAGTTCTGTTCGCAAATAATACGCTGTATCCAACTCATGAGACGCTTTGACACCATTCCACTTCTCTGAAGCTACTAATTCTCGAAAACGGCCTGAGTCAGGAATTTTCCATTCTGAAGGATCATTTCCCCCTTTTTATATCCTCCATTTGTGAGGCATACAACGGCCCATGATTGGTTATATCCGGATCCGCATCCATCACAGCCACCTTATTAATCCCTGGTACGGTGATGAAAATACCCATTTCGTATTCAAAAGGAGCTAAAGCGTGAAAAGAGAATATTAGACTTCTGATCCTCTCACAATAAAGCGCCAGATGAAATGTTTGAGAGGATTTCAAAGCATCTATTCTCACTACCACTAAAGTCCGGTCTAAGCTCATCAGCAATGAAACGGTCGTCTTACCGCGTGTGGACCTGCGTATCTATTCCACCTCTCACGGTTGCCAGACGCTGTAAAATCTTTTTTTCAGCTATTATAAAAGCTATTATAAAAGTACATTTTTCAAAGTACAAACGTAAAATAGGTACTGTATATATTAAAAAAACGAATGAGAAATATACGGATCTTGTAGGTAGTCACACTAAATAGATAGAAGCCGAAAGAAATCTGCTTATACTTTACTTCAAAGTGAATGGAAAAAGATAAATCCGCGTTGTGCGAAATGAATGATTTCTGACATCTGTCAACACAACTTGAGAGTAAAAGAGCTCTCTTTTAGCGAAATTACTTACATACATCCTGTTATAAAATTGGTAAGTATATACTCGTACAATGTTTTGTATAATTTATCGTGGCCAAACATTGATATTGTACGGTTCTAAAGGTGTGAACTGTAGGAAAAGGTACATTACGTTTTCTACGAGCTGATGCGACTTGCGCTTGAGAGGTCGGAGTGAATGACTTTGGCGTGATTACATCAAAGCGAAAAAAAAAGAAATGAGATGATACCAAAGCGAAAGTAAAAGAAATGAGAGACTGCGTAGTGTTTATTCACCCAAGCAGCCAAACCGATATACAGGTGACAAAAATTCCTTAGACTTTAGTCGGAAAGAAAAAAACAAAAACAAAAAAAAAACAAACAAGATAGCAAATCACAGTGAAAGAAATAAAATAAACTGAAGAGAATACTCTATGAACACTTTCTCACAACAAATTTAATCTGGGAGAGATCCCATGCCCCCCTTTATTATTCAGGGGGAGACTAGGGTGATTCTTATTTGTCAAAAATGAGTATTTTTTGTGCGAACGGTGGATTTTTTGTTCTTTGTGGTCTAAAAAATTGACCCATAACAAGCATTTTGAAAAAAATTGACTCTAAGTGGCCCCTCATCGGCAAAAAGGGCGTCAGTACTAAATATGAATTTTTGGGTGTTTTAATAGTCAATTATGGTGTACAATAGCCACTTTTGGTTCTTACAGGGCTGAAATTTTCATTATTTTTGGCTTATCTGCAGTCCTAATGCCACAAAAGTCCATTTTAAGATATGCGTAAAATGCTCTCGCCGCGCTTTAGTCCAGGCAATGGGTGATTATTGGAAGAACAAATTCCCATCAAGGGTTTTTGGGCTTAATCGCTTCGTCTTGGTGTCAGTAATGACCACCTAAAAGTCCCCATGCCTAGGTGCTGTGCTAAATTCAGGGGAGGGGGGAAAGGGCCCCAAAATCGATTATTTCGATATATATCGAAAACGATGCAAGGTATCAAAAAAATTGATACATGTTTTTTGTTTCTGAGGTAATTTCCAACAAGAAAGGTTCTCTGTGTTTTTACGCTCTGACGACGTGTAAGCTCTCAAAAACACGATTTAAGTTTTCGGCGATTTTCAGGAAAATTGATACTACCCCGTGGCAACGCTCATTTAACACAATGTTATTTTTAATGATTTCGATCGCCTTACCGTAGCATTTAGAGTGCTCCGATTTCTATAAAATTAGGTATCCGGGGGTTTTTTAGGTTGCTGATTTCATTTTTTGAGTCCAAATTTCCTCAAAACGTGATTCAGACAAGCTTTTTGAGGTTTTATCACAAAATACAGCTTTTTAGATAAAACCTCAAAAAGCTTGTCTGAATCACGTTTTGAGGAAATTTGGACTCAAAAAATGAAATCAGCAACCTAAAAAACCCCCGGATACCTAATTTTATAGAAATCGGAGCACTCTAAATGCTACGGTAAGGCGATCGAAATCATTAAAAATAACATTGTGTTAAATGAGCGTTGCCACGGGGTAGTATCAATTTTCCTGAAAATCGCCGAAAACTTAAATCGTGTTTTTGAGAGCTTACACGTCGTCAGAGCGTAAAAACACAGAGAACCTTTCTTGTTGGAAATTACCTCAGAAACAAAAAACATGCATCAATTTTTTTGATACCTTGCATCGTTTTCGATATACAGGGTGTTTCTAAAACTTATGTCATCCTTTCTACCACGTATTTTTGAGGTCAAAATAAGACTTTTTTTCCCCTATAAACATGTGTCCGAAAGTGCCCCCCTTTTGAGCTACAGCCCCCCAAAGTTTTAAAAAATTGTTGGTTTTTTTGGTATATCGACCATAATTATAAACCAAATGTCATGAAAATTGGTGTCCCGAGATACGTTTACGTGTAGAATCCATTTATGACCTCGAGAAATTCAGAAATGAGGTCTGACTGTATTTTTCAGGCAATCTAATACCTTCAACGACACACATTTTATGCAACGGATTGAAAATTTGAAAAATAAAAACTGGAATCAGATGGGAAAAACTCTTAAAAAGATATTTGGTCCTCTTTGTTTTGGTCGATACGACGCGTATTAAGCGAGATAATCGCTGCACAAGGTGGAAAAGTCAGCACTTCTACCATGAAGAGCGACAGCAAGTATGCAACCCGCCACTCCCCTGCTACTTCGTTCCGCCTGCTATAGTAAAATTGCTGACTTTTCCACCTTGTGCAGCGATTATCTCGCTTAATACGCGTCGTATCGACCAAAACAAAGAGGACCAAATATCTTTTTAAGAGTTTTTCCCATCTGATTCCAGTTTTTATTTTTCAAATTTTCAATCCGCTGCATAAAATGTGTGTCGTTGAAGGTATTAGATTGCCTGAAAAATACAGTCAGACCTCATTTCTGAATTTCTCGAGGTCATAAATGGATTCTATACGTAAAAGTACTGCTGGACACCAATTTTCATGACATTTGGTTTATAATTATGGTCGATATACCAAAAAACCCAATAATTTTTTAAAACTTTGGGGGGCTGTAGCTCAAAAGGGGGCACTTTCGGACACATGTTTATAGGGAAAAAAAGTCTTATTTTGACCTCAAAAATACGTGGTAGAAAGGATGACATAAGTTTTAGAAACACCCTGTATATCGAAATAATCTATTTTGGGGCCCCTTCCCCCCTCCCCTGAATTTAGCACAGCACCTAGGCATGGGGACTTTTAGGTGGTCATTACTGACTCCAAGACGAAGCGATTAAGCCCAAAAAACCTTGGATGGGAATTTGTTCTTCCAATAATCACCCATTGCCTGGACTAAAGCGCGGCGAGAGCATTTTACGCATATCTTAAAATGGACTTTTGTGGCATTAGGACTGCAGATAAGCCAAAAATAATGAAAATTTCAGTCCTACAAGGCTCAAAAGTGGCTATTTTACACCATAATTGACTATTAAAACACCCAAAAATTTATATTTAGTACTTACGCCCTTTTTGCCGATGAGGGGCCACTTAGAGTCAATTTTTTTCAAAATGCTTGTTATGGGTCAATTTTTTAGACCACAAAGAACAAAAAATCCACCGTTCGCACAAAAAATACTCATTTTTGAAAAATAAGAATCACCCTAGGGGAGACCCTAAGTCCTCCTTAAATGTTCTGGGGGAGAACCCAGACCCCCTTTAATTTACTAGGGATACTCTTAGACCCCCCTTTAATATTCTGGGGGAACCCCCCAGACCCCTTTCACGTACTGGATGCATGAACCCCCAGACCCTCCTTAAAAATTCTGGGAAAGTATCTATACTCACTTTACATTGCCCCTCCAATCCATGAAGGCAAAAGAATGAGAAAGAAGGAACAAAATCTGAAGTTTAAAATCCATTTTTTTTTAACTAATGAAATTAGAATGCCTTCAATCCAGTGTTTGCAATTTTGCAAAGCAGCTGTGGGAAAAATTGCCTACTTTAACCTTTGAAGGCCACTTGAGATGCCTAGTATCAATTTTCAAGATGCTTTCAACAAGTTTTTGAGTGGTTCTGGATTAGACAATTATTTTATTCTTTGAGTTACATTCATTTTAATTCTTTCAGAAGTTATTTTTCATCTTGATTTCCAGCATTCATTCACCGAATACAAAAATTAGTTTCCTCTTTCAGTTTGTACATTTCAACAATAATTGTTAAGTTTAGTAGATGAAGACGACCTCCAAAATCTTTTTTGGTTGTGTACAAAATTTCAATTAGTGATTGACACAAAGTTTTACAATTAATTTCTCAATTTAATTCTGTTTTTTGGCTCAAGCGCCCTATACATATTGATTTTATCAATGGTCTGAAATGTTAATTATTTGAAACATCGGGGGATAATTTTACAGTAGGCTGTTGGTATAAAGTTTGTGCCACCATTCATCAAAATTAATCAAAGCCACACTTACATAATTCCTATTCTTATGTTTATCTTGTTATCAGTTTAATTTTCCACATTTTTTCTTGATACCTATAATACCCATTGAAACAGTCCTTAGGCTTAAATTCAATGACTATATGAGGCAAATATTATAGTATTTTGGTAGTTTTCTGTATATTCAAAGTTTCATCAAAATCTATCCGGCCATTGATGATTGAGACCAAGTTTTTGGATTAATTCCTCAATTTAATTCTATTTTCTGGATTGAAAACCCTATTTTGCTCTTTTAAACGATCTTAAGGGCCGTGTTTGGTACCTATATAAAGAATTATTTTTTAAGAGATAGTTGTGGGATGTTTGTGCCGCACCTATCATCAAAATTAATCAAGCCATACGTCAATAATCCCAAAAATAATTTGTATGTTTTCATTGGCTTAATTTTGCACGCTTTTTCTCAATCGTACCTACATTGTCCCTTCAAACGGTGCTAATGATTATTTCTGCTAACTGTAAGGGGTTAATTTTACAGTAGACTGGTTGTAGGACATTTGTGCCAATTTTTATTGAAATTAAAACTGCTTCATTTGAAATAATTCAATTTTTCCCTATTTCTACCCATTTTCCCATTGATTTCAATGAAAACAATTCATCCATAACTAACCAAAAATTAAAATGTCCAAAAAACAAAAAATCCCCCTGATGAGGAATGTTAAAAGCAACCTCTCTGCTAAATTTGAATGTATATGGATCAAAAGATCTCAAGTCATGCTGAGTTTCACATTTTGGCTACAGACGGACGCCACAGACATGCTATGCGTTTACCCCTCCCTACCAAATAGGGTTAAGTAAGACATGTTGAAATGTCATAGATAAGTGTTCTTTAGGATAGTATTAGGCATGATGAGAGCCGATTATTTTGTAATTATCATGATTGACTTAGTCGCAGCGGGACAAGTATCCAAACAAAATACCTTGAAAATCTCTGTGCCATCGCAATACTTTCTCAATTTTTCTAACTTTATTAGTGAGAAAGTGAAAACGTGTGTATATAGAATCTAGGAAGTTATTAAGGGAAATATTAAAGACCAAGACTGCAGTATATTCTAGAGTCCTCTCTTGAGCGACTTGGCACGGCGGCGCTCTTGCTTATACTTTTTGTCTATCTACAAGATGCAGGTTATTTGATACGAGTGGCAGCTATTCTAAAATTTACTGAATTCGCAGAATCGGTGGGTTGAAAGTCTTCCTCTTGAAAATTGCGTCCTTCCTACATACATATATGTGTGCGCGATTTCTACGTATGCAAGTTATTTGTGCAAAATGACATCACTTGAAATTAACTGCTGCTTTGCTTAACACCAAATGATTTGACCGTTTGCTTTTTGTTTTCCATATATTTTTATCGATCCTTAATAGACACAATGATTTTTAAGTCACCGAGAAAAGATTTAGCGAAGGTTGAGCAGCGAGGTTTTTGTTTGCATTATTTTTCGCATGAAAAACTAAACACGCAATTTTCTCAAAACGGTATTTACACTATTTACAGTGATTCTAATCTCTTTCATAACACGATAGTATATAAGGTCACCTCTCTATACCTTTGAATATAAGTTCAACTTTAAAATGAAAAAATAGTATTATTCTTCAAAAGCTGTCGATATGGAAGCAAATGGGAAGTCGGAAAACTTTTCGTTATAATCTGACAGCTCTGCCTTTGGATACAAGACCAAAGAGACCAAGTTATTAATCCAATCAAAACTTCTCCTTGCCTCTCTTTTTTTTGCCTCCAGAACTCAGGAATGTTTACGAGGGTTAAAGTTTCTTTGACCAAAAGTTCCGGGAATCAGAAAAAAAAGGTGAAGCTCGGATGAGTGCTTGGATAGCTCGAAACTTCTCTTGGCTACTTGGGAGAAGAACGAGCTATGGCGCATTGCTGAAGTCTTAGACTGTCCTGAAGCTGTTTGGCCCTATTTTCGTTTTCAATATCTATTAATAAATTTGAGCTTTTTGCTTGCGCTACCGGCATAAGTTCTATTGAATGCTTAGGGGACAGACTGTCATATTATCTACAAATTCTCGCAGATTTTTTTATTCTGAGATCATAGTCAGCAGGAGGAAGCGATAATCTCAATTTTAAATTTCAGCGTACTTAAAATTAATAATTGATACTAGGTATTATTGCTAAGCTGCTACAAGGCAGAGTCAGGCAAAATCGATTACTTTTCGATTACATTATACTCAATAGATTACGGTAATCACGATTACTGGAAGTAATCGATTACCGCAGTGACTAGCAATCGGTTACGGTAATCCCAATTGCTGGGAGTAATCGATTACCAAACTGAGATACGGAATTTTGGTCATATAGAGGCTCATGGAGTACTTTTTCCTGGGATTCTGAGGGGAGAGGGGTGTATGTAAGTACAGCGCAGAATTCATTTCCCCCCAGAATATACTTCTTAAGTTATCTTTCTTAAGTGACGATTACTGGTAATGAGCGATTATGATTACAGTAATCGTAATTGCACACGTATTTTTTGTGAACGATCCGGTAATCGTTGAGCGATTACGATTACAATTACAGTAATCGTAATCGTATTTTTGGACGATTACCGGTAATCGTTGAGCAATTACGATTACAGTAATCGGATTAGGTAATCGGTAATAGATTTCCATTTGCCCAAATCTGCTGCAAGGTATAGTAATGAGTATTTCTGAATCATGGGCTATGGATCATATAGTATCGTCTGATTTTGCAAGCAATGTTATTATCAAGTATCATCAACAAAATTGAAAGCAAATCATATTTTTTGTTGTTGTTTTTTTTTTTTTATCATCCTTTTTTTATAATTTTCCATCCCTCCCTTCCACCCATTTTTTCTCTCATTGAAAACTATTACTGCACAAAGATGTCTCATTTTTCAAGTTTCATCAGATTCGTTCTGAAACCACCATGGGAATAACCAGGAACATTTTCGGGGAGGGGTGGCACACGTATGACAAATTCAACGCACTACAGGGTCAAGAGATCACATCTAGCATGCATACAGTATGGGTGAAAGTCCGCTCCCAGAAAAGTTGAAAATCTAGCGTTTCTTAGACGCATTTTTTGGATATCTCAACATAAAAGGTTGAGATATGAATGAATGTACAAAAATAATGATATTATACAGGGTGTAACAAAAATACAAACATTAATTTTCAGGGCGTATTTTAGAGGTAAAAATAAGATTTTTGTCCCCTATAAACATGGGTCCGAAATTGTAGTCTTTGGGTCCGAAATTGTAGTCTTTTCGAGTTACAGTGTTGCAAAGTTTCCGAAAAACAAAATGAAAAATTGTCATAACTCCCTCGCGAATTTTTCTTAATGCTCGTAACTAAGCACTCTGGTGTATTTTAGGCGCTCTTGCCGATTTCGGCCGTGAAAATTCTGTACGCAAAAGTTTGAGGGGATTTTGGGGGTTTTTCTTGATTTTTCTCACTTTTTTTGGCCAAATCATATAAAAACGAGCTTTCGGATTCATTAAACCCAAAAACGATTAGCATTATTCAAAACTTCGTAAAAAAAAACAAGCAGGGAAAATTCCAACACGCAGGTGTTGGAAAAGCGTGCCACTAAAGTCTGAACAGCTTTAATGCTTTTGCTAGCAATGATAATTCATCAAAGAGGAACCACGTGACATGGAGCTGATCTCGAGAAAATTGAGTCCAAAGTTGAAGAGCTAGCATTTAAACAAAAAACTTGGAATTACTTACGTTTTGATTTCATTCGACTACCGTGTTATTTTTTTGCATTTCAACAGCGGAAAAGTGGAATTTCCAATGCAGGAAAGGTACCTACTTAATTTTTAGCGTTTAAAGTGACTTGGTTCCTTTCTTCTTTTTGTTTGGCATAATCACGAAAACCGAATCTCTAAGAGAAACCAAACGGCAGAGTTGGTTTACACTGTTGATATTATAAAATCCGTCAATCCGGACTTAAGTCCGTTCCCAATTCTATAAAAGGAACCAAGTCGGAGTTGGTTCCTTACGTGACTCGGATTAAGGTTTAAGAAAAAGGAACCGAGTTCTCATTTAATTTCATCATATGGACAATGACTTCAATGAGGCTCACCAGCTCACTTTTACCTGGAATTTTGACGGGAAATAGTTGTCATTAGAAGAAGCACTTGTTGCTTCGAGATTCAGTATTGCTAGGTCTATCAATCAATAACTCAATTTTATCATAAATGTCATTCAGTTCTTTTGTGACAAGTGCTGTCCAATTGAGCTTCTTTGGTGAGAAATGATGAAAAAAATAAAAGATCAGATGTATCTAAAAGGAGATGAGTCAAAGGCGTTGTTTTATTGTGTTTGTTTTTTGTTTTTTGTTTTCAAAACTTTGGAGGGCTCTAGCTCAGAAGAGAAACATTTGCAGCACATATTCATGTAGGAAAATAAAGCCTTATATAGGTATATGTTGACCCCAAAAATACACTCCATAAGTTTGGCACTTAAGTTTTGCAACACCCTATATTCTTGATATTTTGCTCGCCGCCACCCTTCACAGAACACAACATCTTGACCATGCAAATTTTTAAAATCACAGTTTGATTGTAGAGATATTTTCTCCCCCCCCCCTTTCAACGAAAAAGGGGAAAATGGATCGCCTGTCTTTGATGTTCGTCGTATGCGCGTGCGCAGATTGTTCGGCTTTACGACTGCCATTTTGGCTTTCTTTATAATGCGTTTTGTGGGTTTATTAATGGATTTTATGACTATTTGATGCCGCCAATGTAATTTTCAGGCGATTTCACATAAAAATCAAAACTCTATAGCGCTGTAGCAAAAGTTTGCAACAAACCCATTGAAAGCTGAAAAGAGAAAATTATTTGATATGGCTCGATCTTTTTTACCCACATAAAGTATAGACAATAGATATTTCTAAATCCCTCCACCTTTTAAACGGCTTGTTCAGGGATCAAAAATGAGGTTGCGTTCTTTTGAAGTCAAAGAGTGTCATTTTCGGAAAAGCCGTGATTCTAAATAATAAACAGTTTTTTTTTTCTTTTTTCCGTTTTAGGTGCTGTCAGCACTTATTGCGATTGTCACGATGTAGATATGTAATATACATAAATGGAACACTTGCGAATTCATGAAAAAATAATACTTTAATATACAGAACTAACCATTTCAGGTGCCCTTTACACGTCAAGCATTCTAGGGGTATAGATTAGTAGGTGTGGAGGTTTAAGACGTTTGATGATTTTAATTCCCCCTCCCCCATTTATTTTCTTGAAAAGTATCGAAAGTTTACAGTTAAAACTAAGCCATTATTCATTATAACGCATTGTAATATTATTATTTTTTTGTTGCCGTCGGTCGATATCATTTTTCGTGTTGGAAAAGCAAAGTTCCATATGGACCTATAATTTCCAAAATTTGAAGAAGCTTCCAGTAAAAAATACTGTACACGCGAGAAACTTTTTAGGATCGGTAAATAAGTTATTCCAGAGTCAATTCCATAGCCGCAGCGAGGAGGCTGTCCAGGGGTGGAAGACACGTGACAGCCCCTCTGACTTTTTAGAGCTATTAATGCGAATTTTACCCCCCTCTCTTTGTTCTGGATTTTAAAAACCTTTTTTTCAACAAAACGCCCAAAATTTCCTCAAAAATCGCTTGATTGCATAGACGCTCATAAAGGGGTTTTCAATTTGCCGATCCCCTAGAATTTCAAATGTTTCTAATGACCAAGACCTGTTAAGTGTGACGTCATGAAAAAAATTGGTTCCAAAAAAAGGCTCCGCCTCACTCGCGCTCTCGTGGGTTTTCCCATATGAAACACGATCCAAATTTTCAAATACAAGTGCTAGTAAACAACATGTTCTTTGCACCAGTTATGTTTATCACACCATTGGGTTCCACGTCCCTTATAAAAATTTCCGAATGTTTCAATGAATTTTCCGATAGGATATATATTCCAGCGCTTTTTTTCCCATAGGAATAATCGAAATTCCATAGAGACAATCGGAATTCGTGTAGATTCAAGCGCGCTGACTATAGCAACGATAGGTCTCATGATTGAAATAAGGCGAAATCATCTATGGTTCTATTCTTACAGTTTTAACAGCCACTTTTTTCTCAGTGATAAAATATGAGCCCGCTACCACAAACTTTTTGAAACATCGCGCATCAATGCACAATCACAGTTATATCGAAGAAAGTCCTATGTTTTGTCCTTGTCACACTCACAGTTTCTTATGAGCACAAAATTCTAGGATATAGGCTCATCAGCACCATCACGACATGTGTGATGCCTCGAACAATAGCTTCGATACGAAGAGAAGTTGGAATGATTGAGTGTCATGGCGGTGATACTCCCATAAGAGACCGTGAGTAAGACGAGGACAAAATGTAGAACATCTTTCGCTGTAACTGTGATTGTAAATTAGCTTGTGATCTGTTAGGAATTATGCTAGAGTGAAAAGATACTTTAAAATACGTGGAATCTAGTGGTACAATAACATTTGAGAAAACTGTTCTTTAACTAGCATGAATTTGCGTTCGAAAATTTGGATCTGATTTCTTATAGGTAAATCAACGAGAGTGAGAGATAGAGCATTTGTTTGGAACCAATTCTGATCGTGACGTCATCACTAAACAGGTCTACTTAAAGATATGAATGAGTCCCTCTCTTTTCTATACCCCCCACCCCCCTCTTCATCAATACCTCGCCGTCACTTCTTTTCGAAACCCTCGTCAAATAGATTTTGACACATTTATAGCGGTCGGGCCCGACCGCTTAATGCACCGTGAAGAAATCTTGTGACCGATGGAGCCCAAAGGCGAGGGGCAAAGAGGGTTCCTGCGGGAGATGTTTCCACCCCCCCTCCTGCCTTGGTATTTTGACTCATAGGTTGGCACAAATGACTTAGGTTGCTGGACCTGTATGGAAATCTCGTTCAAAGGAATTCGACTTTGACGCTTAATAACTTATTGAAATTAACAGGAATACCAAAACTTTTACAATTTTAAGAAAATAGACGCCGAGACCTCCTGGATTTTAGCAATAAATTAATGATTAATGAAACCAGTTCTAAGAAAACACGTTTTTAATTTTTCAAACCTTTCCCGCCAAGGTTTTGCCATAAGCAATGCATTGGACTTATATATTAGATATGAAAATGAAAACAAAAAGCGTACCGTATATATACGGCACGCTTAAAAATATGCATTTTTGGGCCTTGCAAGTTTTTCCTTCTCGCAAACCATTTCCGAGAAATCGTCCCTGAAGTTGGAGAAGTCGACAAGAATTGACAAAATCAAAGAAAAGGCGATTCTTGGCCGACTTCTCCAACTTCAGGGACGATTTTCTCGGAAATGGTTTGCGAATGGGAAAAACTTGTAAGGACCAAAATGCACTTTTTTTTACGAACTTTTGAGTAATGCTAATTTTTTTTGGGTTTAATGAATCTGAAATCATGTTTTCACAGAATTTGGCCAACAAAAGTGAGAAAAATCAAGAAAAACTCAGAAAACCCCTCTCAAATTTTTACATACAGCATTTTCACGGCTAAAATCAGCAAGAACGTCTAAAATTACACCAGAATACCTATTCACGAGCATTAAGAAAAATTGACTTGGGAGTTATGACAATTTTTCAAGTTGTTTTTCGGAAACTTTGCAACACTGTAACTCGAAAAGACTACAATTTCGGACCCATGTTTATAGGGAAAAAAGGTCTTATTTTTACCTCTAAAAGACGCCCTGAAAATTAATGTATATGAGGCATTCTCTAAATACGTACGTGACATAGTTACTCATAAAAGTTGAAAAAAAAAATGCTATTGGAAGTCCACTACCGTGATGCTGATATTAGGAGACTTTATGGACGGATTTTTTAGGCATGCTCTCAAATTTTCAAATAAAAATATCAAGTCGTTCAAAAGTTATATCCAAAACTAGACTGTAACGCACGTGACAAAAACAGGAACGCGTTTGAGGCACCCTCTGCTATTACATGAAATTTTAGGTCGCCAAGGGAAGAAAACAAAATCTGTTGGCAGTCTCTGAGACCTCATACCCAATAGTTTCTTCTCAACTAAAAAGCACTAATTCAAAATTGATTTTTTCATCAAAATTTTAAGCTTACTTAAAAAGCGGTGGTAACGCACATGACCGTAACGCACGTGACATATTTTCCTCGCGTGATAACGCACGTGACAACGTTTTTAAACATAGCATATCTCATGTTTTTATTGACAAAATTCGATGAAATTTGGTACCTGGAGGTATTTTGGTCTGAAAAAAACGAATCCGACGTCAGTTTTTTAAAATTCTTAAATCCAAGATGGCTGCCTTGCGCACATCCACAAATACAAAAAGGAGGAGTAGATTAGCTGTTACCGGCGGATTTTGATGAAATTTGGTATCTGGGGGTATCTTGGTCCGAGAACAACGAATCCGATATCGGTTTCTTAATATTCTAAAATCCAAGTTGGCTCCCTTACGCACATCTACAAATACGAAACAGAGTATAGCTCAGCTATTTTGGAGCGGATTTTGATGAAATTTGGTAGCATGAGGTAATTTAATCCAAGAAAAACGATTCCATTGTCGGTTTTAAAAAATTATGAAAATCGGGATGGCTGCCTTAAGCACATCTACATATACGAAACAGAGTGTAGCTCAGTTATTTTGGGATGGATTTTGATGAAATTTGGTAGCATGCGGTAACTTAATCCGAGGAAAATGATTCCATTTTCGGACCAAAATACCCTCGGATACCAACTTTCATCGAAATCCACCCAAAATAGCCAAACCAGCCCTGTGTCATGTATTTTTAGACGTGCGCAAGGCGGCCATATTAGATTTTAGAATATTAAGAAACCTATATCGGATTCGTTTTTCTCGGGCCAAAATACCCCCGGATACCAAATTTCATCCAAATCCGCCGGTAACAGCTAATCTACCTACTTCTCTATTTTGTATTTGTGTATGTGCGCAAGGCAGCCATCTTGGATTTAAGAATTTTAAGAAACTGACGTCGGATTAGTTTTTCTCGGACCTAGATACCCCCAGTTACCAAATTTCATCGAAATCCACCCAAAATAGCTAAACCAGCCGTCTGCCGTGTATTTGTGGAAGTGCGCAAGGCGGCCATCTTGGATTTTAGAATATCAAGAAACCGATATCGGATTCGTTTTTCTTGGACCAAAATACCCACGGATACCAAATTTCATCGAAATCCACCCGAAATAGCTAAACCAGCTCTCTGCCATGTATTCGTGAACGTGCACAAGGCGGCCATCTTGGATTTTAGAATACTAACAAACCTATGCTGAATTAATTTTTTCGAGTGAAAGTACCTCTGTTCTCTGTTCATCAAATTTAATTATGCTCTGTCGATTTACTCTGTCTATATTGCCTCAGGTGCGAAGTTTATCATTCTATTTTGCGGCAGATGTCTGAGGCCTTGACCTCCGGTGGAAACAGTAAACAGCAACCTTCGACTTCCGGCGGAAATAGCTAGCTTTCATCTTTGTTTTCATGACTTTTCCTAAAATTATACGAGTTAACAACTAGAGGAATCTCACGAAATTCCTTCGCATTTAAAATGGCTCTAGTTTGGTAATGATCGCACATGGAATGGAAAAGTTATGCCGGATTGTATAGGGATGAAATTGCGTGCAGTAGAGTTTTACAGAAACTGTAACGCACGTGACAGAAATGAAAATAGTCGGAAAATGAATTTCAACTTATTTTAAAGCAAATCAAAGGGGATGTTTCGATAGAGTATCCTAATATCCTTACTTCTACGAATTATCTTTCATTTTGATCGAACAGATTCGCCACAAATCAAAATTTCGTACTTTTCCGTAACGCACGTGGCACTTTGGCCTATGTAGATTAAGTGTTGTTTAAAATCATTATTTGGCTTACCAGAAAATTGTTGCTTTCCTGGATGCTTTTGGATTGCGACTGAATGCAGAATATCCGAGTTTCGGAGATAAATTGTTTGAATAACAACAAGAAACAGTGGTGCCAACTTTTGCACAAAATCACACTGACTAACATGCTCACGAATTAGAGCGAAAATACACTAGAAATTACGATAATGTTATCAAACTAGTTCGGATTCGTAAAATTGAAGAGTTATGCCATTCGCTTGAATAATTATTTGTTATTTTAAGTGAACTTGATTTTTTCAACTTTTTTCCTCCTATTTAGAGAATGACTCATATAGTTTTGTTACATCCTGTATAATGTTCAACGACTAGCATTTGGGGTAGTTTTTCTCAACAAAAATTGAAAGTTCGTCGTCTCGCCAAGACGGCTGACAGTGATGAAAGTAAACTGTTAGGTTTAAAAACAATACAAGCGTCATCGACTACGTCAAGTGGACAAGTAATGCACAAAATATTTGAAGAAATTATACCTTTTTTTAATGAGCATCATGAATTCCTTGAGAATGGGTTGAATTATTAAATGATCTTTCTAGGACAATATCACAAGACATGGGTTGACTTTCGAAAATGTGTGCTTTCAAAAAAAAACTAGCCTCCCCCCTTCTCCCCATCAACCCCGGTGGAGGAAAAATGCAAATTTAGAACATTTTAAAAAAAGCTAATTCTCAAAGAGATTCAACTATCCTGAAAATTCTATTCTTTTTTTTCTGGCAGTTTGAAAGTTTCCGGTACATTTTCTCCGCCTGCCTGCCAATTATTGATTTTCTGCCGTTTGAGCCTTTACACAAGTTTTGACTATTTGGAGGAGCAACAAAGTAAAAAGCGAGAGAATGTAAAATAAATGTAGGATAACATTTCCGGAATTTTTTCTTCAGCTCCAAAAAACTCAGACGCATACAATCGCACCAATTTTACATGGAACGGCTCGCCTACAGAACAGACAGGGTCAATCAACTTTTTTTCGTTAAATGTTTCTCACAGACCGAAGTTTTTGTATAGCGATGAAACAGAATCGATCAATGGGAAAAAATTTACAGCTGGCTGCTATTTTTCTCCATTCAAAAATCGTGGAGATAACAGACGGAGAGCATGCTGATTAATATTCATCGATTAATATTGTTATTATTTTGTCTTGACTTCCGCAAGTAAAAAGCTCGCGTTTCGTGTCTTAATTGATTTTCATCTGAGCCGCTCCGTCTCGACCGAGTACCACTGTAGGTGAAAGAAGAAAAAACTTGAAGTATGGAAGAAGGGGAGAAAAGATACGATGAAAAGGAATGAGGAGAGGTTAGGAAACAGATCGAACAGAAAGAGAACGGTTGGCTCCTTTGAATAAAATATATTTTAACCGTCTTGACTCACAAAATAAATGTATCCATTTTGGACGGGGTAACTCAAGCGGAGAACAGTTCTGCTGAATTTCTGGGAAAAGATTGGCAAATTTGGGGATTTCGACACACACAGCAAACATATTCATTAATAGGATACTTATCCCAATATACTATACCGGGACATAATTCGGGCTGCATTTCTCTCTTTAGGGATATAGGTGGCTATAAAAGTTGGGGTTCATACGTTATCATAATATCCCAACTTTGAATCAAATCGTGAGGGTACACTTTTTTTCATCCAAATCTTTACGAGCTAAAAAAAAAGATGACGCGCATCTATATCTAAAATCACGAAATGGTGAGAAAATTTAGATGAAATTGAGATGGCTGTCGTAACCGTTAGAAAAACATCTCATTCACTAAATTTTCACTACCTTTTTCAAAAACTGACTAAAGATTTTTTGCGAAGAAATGTCCATTCCAACGTATTGTATTTTCTTTATTTCGAGAAAAAGTTACTGATGCCAATGATGATGATAATGATTGTTATTATAAGCATGGATTCGCCCCATTTTAAAATTTTAATTTTGAGAGTCCCAAGGCGTGAATACTTTAGTACTAGGCCGAGAAGCGCAGGCCCAGGCGCATAATAAATGGGAGGGGGGGTCGCTCTCAACAACGAAAAATAATTTAAAAAAAAAAAAAAAAAAAAAAAAAAAAAAAAAAAAAAAAAATAAAAATAGCAATTTTTCCCCGATTTCAGTACCCCATAATATACTAAATACAAAATATTTGGTTAGGGGGGGAGACCAAGCAGGGGAACTCCAATACAATTTATGTATTGGTAAAGCGTGCTGCAATAGGTCTGTATGCAGCCACTTCGAGGGCCACCCGGAGGCAGCAAGTCCGCTCGCGCCGTATATTGAATTTGAATTACGCGATCTTTAGCGTGGGGAAAGGGTCATCTTTAGAGGCGATCTTCTCAAAAACCTGTGGAGTAAAATCAACTCGGTAGGGTGAAAATCTTTTTCAATACGTCTAGTTGCTGTAAAAAAAAAAAAAAAAAATTGGCTCAAAACTTTGACCCTATGCATAGTTAAAAACCCGGGTGAAAAAGTCGATTCCGCCCATTTAAATACAAGTAAATTCAAATGTCCCGCTACAGCGCGGACCTTCAGAAAACCTATCCATAGCACCCTCTTATGTCTGGGGACCCTAGAGCAGCGAAGATCTGATTGTGAGTAAAAAAAAAACAAAAGCCATCGTGTGCGCATGCGCGAATAGAGAGGGGCAGAGTCAGTTATCTCTTCTCTTTCACCCGTCGGTTTGCAATGCATCAGCGATGCTGGGCTATGAAGACTGGTTTTGAAGAGGGCACGGGGTAGTAACATAAGTCGTGTGACGAGGGCGTGTATGTTTAAACTCAGTTCAGTGGAAGCCCGCTAATTCGAACGCCGTTAATTCGAATAACTCGATTATACGAAGTTGAAGTCGATCCCCGTGAGAAAATCGCTTTAATTCGAAGAAAATCAATGTATTTGTCCCCCCTCGTTAATACGAAATTTTCGTGCACCGAGTAGTGGATGAATCAGCTCTATAATTCGAAGTTGCGAGACAGTGCAGCTCTGTAATTCGAAGTTCCCAGAATGACGCTCTGTAATTCAAATTCTTGAAGACACGCGCTCTATAATTCGAATGAAATTGATGCGCCCCATGAGATTAGCGAAAAGAGTGACCGAACTTTTGTTTACATCCGCACCTATCCATGCTAGCTGCATAATCACTAATCAGTGCATTATTGCGTGAAGTTAGTGCGTGTGTGTATCCTCAGACCTCAACATGGGGAAATATAAGACATTAAACTTTGAACCAAAAAAAAAACAGTTTCAGGAGCAGTCAAAGAAGGTGGTAAGAGCGACATAGCCAAAAAATTCAACATCCCCCCCCCTCCACTTTATCTACAATTTTGAAAAACGAATAAAAAACTGAATATTGGAGATGAGATTTTTCAAGCTTTAGTCACCATTTCAAACTCTGTTGATGGTGCTCGCTGGGATTCTCTCACCCAGTCAAAGATAACCGATTTTTTTGGAAGTAGTACACAGTAGTTTGTAATCCAGTAGTTTGGTACCTGTTCTCGCATAAAAAATAAATGTTGTAAATATTTTGTAATAAAAATTCCACTCTAGCGAGAAGTGGGTCCCTGTTCTCGCATTAATCTCGAGTTTTTATTTATACTTTTTACTCTTATTGTTTTGGGGGGGGGGGGGGGGGGGGGGGGTTCGTTATAGTATGTAATACAGTTATCCGTGATTTCGATTTATAGAGCAGTTGAACGCAACACTTCGAATTATAGAGCTGATAATAATCTCATTATTTCGAATTTTCTCAAGAACCACTCTCCATAATTCGAATGCTCCCAGGGTATCAATACTGCGAGATGTTTTTGTCGAAAAGATTAACAATTTTTCATGTCTGGAAAATCTATGTCTCCACCTAGTGTGCGGCGCCGGTAGCTTCTATCACCATCGAGATTATTTCTCTTCTTGCACTTCAATCTCAAAGCTTTTGTGTCTCTTGTATCAGATAGCAGTTACTTTGTCCCTCTTGACAACTTGCTACAGCAATGTTTTTTAGCGGCGTGAAATCTGTAGTTAGTTAAAATCCAAGCAAGATAATGGCTTCTTCATAACACAAAAAGTCCAATACTCAACCGATTGAATGTTATTGCTAGCTTAGTTTTGAAGAATATGTGGACTTATAAACCACTTTTTTCTCTGAACTGCTCAATTTAATGCAAATCTTTGAATAAACATTATAATGATAACCAAACACTTTTTAACAAATTTCCTGAAATATTCGGGAGGAAACATATTTGTTTCATGACATTTGGCGTGGCTGATTGGAATTTCGTGAAGGAGGTCGATTCACCACTAGTGAGCAACATTTCTTCATCATCATCTAAATGTTTGCCCCTTTGATTTGCGCTTTCATATTATTTTATCCAAACATTTATATTACTAGTTTGAATCAACCACTTATACAGGGTGTTTTTTTTATCTCCCCCCCCTGGTTTTTTTTCTTGCTAATTGAGATAAAATGTTGCGGTTTGGACTATTCTTCATCATTTTAGCTGAATTTTCTTTTTTTGGGGTCGAAACCCCCCCAGCCCCCCTAGGGGGGCCCCAGGGGGGCTATCTCAAAAATTTCAAACGGCAACCCCTATCTTGTGATACATCGTTCGAAAGGGCATAAAATTCTAAGACTTTTGGCGCAAACTGGAAGTTGATATCGTTTTTCGTTTTCGATATATCGAATTTCAAAGTTCGATTTGGACCCATTTTCAAAAAATCGTTACTCCACTTTGGAAAGTCGGAATTAAAAAAACTATGGTTCCAAACTACTCTAAAAAGCAAGTACTTTTCAGATAACGAAATGGTTTTGACATAAAATTTGATTTTAGAGCCCCAAATTTTTTTTAAAAATTTTGCCCCTAAAAGGGGTTATCTTGAAAATTCCCTTCCACGACCCTTATTGAATGATGCGTCGATCAAAAAAGCATAAAAAACTGAACATTTTGGCGCAATCCGGATATCGATATCGTTTTTCGTATTCGAGATATCGAATTTTGAAGATAGGCGAAAATTGAATTTTTAATATTCGATATCTCGAATACGAAAAACGATATCGATATCCGGATTGCGCCAAAATGTTCAGTTTTTTATGCTTTTTTGATCGACGCATCATTCAATAAGGGTCGTGGAAGGGAATTTTCAAGATAGCCCCTTTTAGGGGCAAAATTTTTAAAAAAAATTTGGGGCTCTAAAATCAAATTTTATGTCAAAAGCATTTCAATATCTGAAAAGTACTTGCTTTTTAGAGTATTTTGGACCCATAGTTTTTTTAATTCCGACTTTTCAAAGTGGAGTAACGATTTTTTGAAAATGGGTCCAAATCGAACTTTGAAATTCGATATATCGAAAACGAAAAACGATATCAACTTCCGGTTTGCGCCAAAAGTCTTAGAATTTTATGTCCTTTTGAACGATGTATCACAAGATAGGGGTTGCCATTTGAAATTTTTGAGATAGCCCCCCTGGGGGCCCCCCTAGGGGGGCTGGGGGGGTTTCGACCCCAAAAAAAGAAAATTCAGCCAAAATGATGAAGAATAGTCCAAACCGCAACATTTTATCTCAATTAGCAAGAAAAAAAACCAGGGGGGGGAGATAAAAAAAACACCCTGTATGTATGATTAATACATGTATAATTAATGTATCTTATATGTATAATTAATATTGTTGCCGCAGTTCAGTTCAGTTCAATTATTGAATTTTCAGTTTCCGATGTTTTTCTCTTATGTTCACAGATAAAATGTAAATGTGAGCGTGGAATGGCTCAAGAAGAGAGAGGGGAGAGAGAAAATGTAAGATACCAGCTTAGTACGAGTAATGACCCTCACACCACCCAGTACAATTATTCTCAGCTCACATCCGATTGGAAACTTTCGCCTAGTGATTGGTAAGTCTTCCTCTCTCTCTACTTAGAATTATATTATTATTCGTTTTCAAGAGGGTAGAGTTGACAGCAGAATTCAAACGCACCCTTCCTTTTAAAATTTTGTGAAAGAAATTGGTGTGACGTCACAGACAATGTAAGTACTTACAGCATAGTCTGACAGAAGCACATAACTTTCAAAACGGCCAAACTAGGCTGTTTTTTACACCAATGAGATAAAATCATGAACTGTTGCGGTACCTATTTACCCATTCGTCCATCGTGCATACTGTAGCACACATGTTTTCTCTAAGGGAGAGCAAATTGTTACGAACATGAATTCAGATCAAAATCAATAGCTCAATCCACAAATCAGCAACCGGAATTGAAAAACTTCAGATTTAAAAGTCCCTGACTGTATGGGTTATAACAGAACTGTACCAAAAAAAAACCTTCCAATCACCTTGTGACGTCATCACTAAATTCTTCTATACATAATGTCAGCGCAACTGGTCACAAACCCAGAGGTCCCGGGTTCGAATCTCGACCGAGGTAGCAATGATTTGATGGAATCAGATCTTATGCCACCTAAGAAGGACATGGATGTGACTCTTCTCTCTTTCATCTTTTCTTCTTTTTCTCGCATCCATTTTGTCTGTTGGACCCTAGTTGGCAAAAGAGGACACTCAAACTTCAAAAAAAAAAAAAAAAAAAAAAAAAAAAAAAAGTTGAAAAGGAGAAAATACATCGGTGCCAAATTTCACGTCTCGCTGTGGTACTGTTATTGCATAAAACGCGAGGCTCAATACACGGGAAAAAAGATTAGTGAAAATAACCATACGGATACTTTTGCACCTGCTAGATGTTATGGTAAACTTGACCAGAAGTATGGTACATTTACCGATACTTTGAGTAAATTTGACATGCAATCAGGTAATATAACCTAGTACCTAGTCAAAACATAGTATACTTCTGGTTAACATTACCATAGCATCTAGCAGGTGCCAAAATCAGGTATCCGTATGGTTATTTTCACCGTGGTTTTTTTTTCCGTGTATAATCGATGATATTAACTGTCTAATGTTTGGACTTCAAACCGGCCATTTTTTCCCATTGTGCGTCGTGGTGGTGTAGAATATTCAAAACATTCTTCGCTGTGTATAAATTAATCATGAAGCCAAATAATAAGAAACAAGAAATATTAAGCGATGAACATCCCATGCACAAAGACAAAATACCAGGATGAACGCTTAAACGGAAACCCGCCGAGTGTTCTTGAGGCGAGAAACCAAGAATGTAGTATACGCGGAAATAAAGATACCCGGGAGAAAGGGGGGGGGGGGGGGTAGGAGGAGAAAGGGAGGGGGAGGAGCCGTTTTATTAAAATCCGAGCTTATTTCCGCTACCCTGAAGAGCATTAACAGAAAGATCTTATTTGATTTGCCAAGCAGAGTCATCAGAGCTGTGTGCTAGCGACACTCTTAAAAAAAAAAAAAACGAGTAGAATAATAATAGAAGTGGCGGCTCGTGCAATGCAATGTATGGTGACAACGAATTCTCTCCATTTAAACTTACGTGAAATAATCTATCTTCAGGGGTTTCATTAAATTCCTGAGAAATCGATACATATGTCGGTTCTAATGGCGAAATACATGATTGCCAAACTGCATGAGCTGCATGATTCCAGGAATCTACTTATTGCAGAGGGTGCGATGTTGGATTTTTCGGGAAATTTTATCAAATGAGCACGTTTCATGGTCCCCTGAGTGAGAAAATACCACTCGTTGAAAATTATATATATATATATATATATATATATATATATATATATATATATACAGGGTGTACCAGACCACCCGGATAGGTACTTTTTCTCGAAAACGGCTGGGCGTAGAGAGCTGAAACAAAAAAGTCAGTTAGGGAATTGACCCCAAAGAATTCAATGAAAATATTTTCAAAGCCCCCCGAGCCCCCCTGGGGGGTTTTGGGGGGGTTCAAAACACATTTTTCCATTTTTGGCGGGAAAAAGCCTATAAAAGGTACAAAAATAAGTTCAGATCCTGAAATAACAACTCATTGCCGACATTTTTGTTTCAGTAAATTTTTCCAGAAAACCCCAATTTTTGGGGTTATGGGCCCTTTTGGGGGGAAATTTTCATTCGGCCACGGTGACCACACTATTCAATATTTTTACAAAAACTAAAAACCATCTGAAAGAAGAGATCAAGACCTTTCGATTGATGTGCCACATAATACCTAAAAGTGAAAAATTAAGGCCCCCTTTTAGATTCCAAAATTTGGGGGTCTTTGGGCCCCCCCACGTAAAAAAAGTCAAATGGCAAGGTATGGCTTGTGATACATCGATCGAAAGCCCTTAAAGAGTAGAATAAGATGGCGCAATCCAAAATCCTCTGCAATCATTACTTTCAAAATGGCGGCCATTTGAAACTTATGGGTGTTCAGAGGTAAGTCCTGGGAAAAGAGTCCAAGGTTGAACGATACATGGATTGGAAGGCCTTAAAAAAGGGAACGAATGGCGCAAACCGCAAATCAATCCGCCTCTTCAATCAAAAGTTATGGCCGATTGAAATTTCAGCAGCCTTAAATAGGCCTTATTGAGCCCTTTAAGTTTCAATCGACCATAACTTTTGATTGAAGAGGCGGATTGATTTGCGGTTTGCGCCATTCGTTCCCTTTTTTAAGGCCTTTCAATCCATGTATCGTTCAACCTTGGACTCTTTTCCCAGGACTTACCTTTGAACACCCATAAGTTTCAAATGGCCGCCATTTTGAAAGTAATGATTGTAGAGGATTTTGGATTGCGCCATCTTATTCTACTCTTTAAGGGCTTTCGATCGATGTATCACAAGCCATACCTTGCCATTTGACTTTTTTTACGTGGGGGGGCCCAAAGACCCCCAAATTTTGGAATCTAAAAGGGGGCCTTAATTTTTCACTTTTAGGTATTATGTGGCACATCAATCGAAAGGTCTTGATCTCTTCTTTCAGATGGTTTTTAGTTTTTGTAAAAATATTGAATAGTGTGGTCACCGTGGCCGAATGAAAATTTCCCCCCAAAAGGGCCCATAACCCCAAAAATTGGGGTTTTCTGGAAAAATTTACTGAAACAAAAATGTCGGCAATGAGTTGTTATTTCAGGATCTGAACTTATTTTTGTACCTTTTATAGGCTTTTTCCCGCCAAAAATGGAAAAATGTGTTTTGAACCCCCCCAAAACCCCCCAGGGGGGCTCGGGGGGCTTTGAAAATATTTTCATTGAATTCTTTGGGGTCAATTCCCTATCTGACTTTTTTGTTTCAGCTCTCTACGCCCAGCCGTTTTCGAGAAAAAGTACCTATCCGGGTGGTCTGGTACACCCTGTATATATATATATATATATATATATATATATATATATATATATATATATATAAGCGAAACAACATACTTTGGCCACATGGTATAGACAATGCTTTTGAGTTGGGCAAACTCATCAGCTGAGGTAATAAAGCCAAGAAAAAAGAAAAAAATCATATTAAAAATATGAAAGTAATAGTTAAAAAACTAAAGGGGGGAGAGAGTTCAACTCAGGCAGTGCAACAGAAAGCATGAGCGAGGACAGCGTTCGAGAGCATCACGACCGGTTTCCTCCTTGTTAGGACTTATCAGGTGAGCTTACTCGAGCTGCCTCTAACTCAATGCAATCAGCACTCCAGCAAGTCGTCAAAACGACATCGCTGTCGTGACGCGAGAACGCAAAAAAATGCGCGCGCGCCATCTACCGTAAATGTTGAACAACTCTCAGATGAAAAAAAGGAAAGCCCAAAAAAAAAGATTAACGAAACGGCTGGGGATGCGAACGCAATCCAAACACAGCCGCCCGCTCCCGAACGGGAAAAAAGAGCACGAGAACCTCAACGTGCTTATAATAAGCGAAACAACATACTTTGGCCACATGGTATAGACAATGCTTTTGAGTTGGGCAAACTCATCAGCTGAGGTAATAAAGCCAAGAAAAAAGAGAAAAATCATATTAAAAATATGAAAGTAATAGTTAAAAAACTAAAGGGGGGAGAGAGTTCAACTCAGGCAGTGCAACAGAAAGCATGAGCGTGGACAGCGTTCGAGAGCATCACGACCGGTTTCGTCCTTGTTAGGACTCATCAGGTGAGCTTACTCGAGCTGCCTCTAACTCAATGCAATCAGCACTCCAGCAAGTCGTCAAAACGACATCTCTGTCGTGACGCGAGAACGCAAAAAAATGCGCGCGCGCCATCTACCGTAAATGTTGAACAACTCTCAGATGAAAAAAAGGAAAGCCCAAAAAAAAAGATTAACGAAACGGCTGGGGATGCGAACGCAATCTAAACACAGCCGCCTGCTCCCGAACGGGAAAAACAAAAACGTTGAAAAACGTTGTTCAACATTTACGGTAGATGGCGCGCGCGCATTTTTTTGCGTTCTCGCGTCACGACAGCGATGTCGTTTTGACGACTTGCTGGAGTGCTGATTGCATTGAGTTAGAGGCAGCTCGAGTAAGCTCACCTGATGAGTCCTAACAAGGACGAAACCGGTCGTGATGCTCTCGAACGCTGTCCTCGCTCATGCTTTCTGTTGCACTGCCTGAGTTGAACTCTCTCCCCCCTTTAGTTTTTTAACTATTACTTTCATATTTTTAATATGATTCTTTTCTTTTTTCTTGGCTTTATTACCTCAGCTGATGAGTTTGCCCAACTCAAAAGCATTGTCTATACCATGTGGCCAAAGTATGTTGTTTCGCTTATTATAAGCACGTTGAGGTTCTCGTGCTCTTTTTTCCCGTTCGGGAGCGGGCGGCTGTGTTTGGATTGCGTTCGCATCCCCAGCCGTTTCGTTAATCTTTTTTTTTGGGCTTTCCTTTTTTTCATCTGAGAGTTGTTCAACATTTACGGTAGATGGCGCGCGCGCATTTTTTTGCGTTCTCGCGTCACGACAGCGATGTCGTTTTGACGACTTGCTGGAGTGCTGATTGCATTGAGTTAGAGGCAGCTCGAGTAAGCTCACCTGATGAGTCCTAACAAGGACGAAACCGGTCGTGATGCTCTCGAACGCTGTCCTCGCTCATGCTTTCTGTTGCACTGCCTGAGTTGAACTCTCTCCCCCCTTTAGTTTTTTAACTATTACTTTCATATTTTTAATATGATTTTTTTCTTTTTTCTTGGCTTTATTACCTCAGCTGATGAGTTTGCCCAACTCAAAAGCATTGTCTATACCATGTGGCCAAAGTATGTTGTTTCGCTTATTATAAGCACGTTGAGGTTCTCGTGCTCTTTTTTCCCGTTCGGGAGCGGGCGGCTGTGTTTGGATTGCGTTCGCATCCCCAGCCGTTTCGTTAATCTTTTTTTTTGGGCTTTCCTTTTTTTCATCTGAGAGTTGTTCAACATTTACGGTAGATGGCGCGCGCGCATTTTTTTGCGTTCTCGCGTCACGACAGCGATGTCGTTTTGACGACTTGCTGGAGTGCCGATTGCATTGAGTTAGAGGCAGCTCGAGTAAGCTCACCTGATGAGTCCTAACAAGGACGAAACCGGTCGTGATGCTCTCGAACGCTGTCCTCGCTCATGCTTTCTGTTGCACTGCCTGAGTTGAACTCTCTCCCCCCTTTAGTTTTTTAACTATTACTTTCATATTTTTAATATGATTTTTTTCTTTTTTCTTGGCTTTATTACCTCAGCTGATGAGTTTGCCCAACTCAAAAGCATTGTCTATACCATGTGGCCAAAGTATGTTGTTTCGCTTATTATAAGCACGTTGAGGTTCTCGTGCTCTTTTTTCCCGTTCGGGAGCGGGCGGCTGTGTTTGGATTGCGTTCGCATCCCCAGCCGTTTCGTTAATCTTTTTTTTTGGGCTTTCCTTTTTTTCATCTGAGAGTTGTTCAACATTTACGGTAGATGGCGCGCGCGCATTTTTTTGCGTTCTCGCGTCACGACAGCGATGTCGTTTTGACGACTTGCTGGAGTGCCGATTGCATTGAGTTAGAGGCAGCTCGAGTAAGCTCACCTGATGAGTCCTAACAAGGACGAAACCGGTCGTGATGCTCTCGAACGCTGTCCTCGCTCATGCTTTCTGTTGCACTGCCTGAGTTGAACTCTCTCCCCCCTTTAGTTTTTTAACTGTTACTTTCATATTTTTAATATGATTTTTTTCTTTTTTCTTGGCTTTGTTACCTCAGCTGATGAGTTTGCCCAACTCAAAAGCATTGTCTATACCATGTGGCCAAAGTATGTTGTTTCGCTTATTATAAGCACGTTGAGGTTCTCGTGCTCTTTTTTCCCGTTCGGGAGCGGGCGGCTGTGTTTGGATTGCGTTCGCATCCCCAGCCGTTTCGTTAATCTTTTTTTTTGGGCTTTCCTTTTTTTCATCTGAGAGTTGTTCAACATTTACGGTAGATGGCGCGCGCGCATTTTTTTGCGTTCTCGCGTCACGACAGCGATGTCGTTTTGACGACTTGCTGGAGTGCTGATTGCATTGAGTTAGAGGCAGCTCGAGTAAGCTCACCTGATGAGTCCTAACAAGGACGAAACCGGTCGTGATGCTCTCGAACGCTGTCCTCGCTCATGCTTTCTGTTGCACTGCCTGAGTTGAACTCTCTCCCCCCTTTAGTTTTTTAACTATTACTTTCATATTTTTAATATGATTTTTTTCTTTTTTCTTGGCTTTATTACCTCAGCTGATGAGTTTGCCCAACTCAAAAGCATTGTCTATATATATATATATATATATATATATATATATATATATATATATATATATATATATATATATATATATATATATATATATATATATATATATATATATATATATATACTAGGGGCCTAGGGCCGCTTCGCGGCCCCTCCTGGTCCTTTTCGTTTGTTTTTTTTAGATGTTTTCGTATTACATTTGTTTCTTTCTTTCATTCTGTTTGGAAAAAAAAATTGAAATGAAAGCGATTACGATGTTAAACTTTGATGGTTTTTCATTTTGGTTATTTTTACAAAGGAATAACTCGTAAACACCACTCAAACCTAAAAATGTAAGCTTTTATGAGTATGTAACGCATGAATTTATAGACCATTTTAAATGTTGACCATTTTTGGAGCGAAGAACCGTTCTTCTCTTAGTTCACGCGCATCAGCTTTAATCTATTAGTTCTTCACTTGCACATAAAAATGTAAAAAAAAAGAAGAAAAGAAAACTGGAACGAAAATAAAAGACTCATCATCGACATAAAAATGGTACAGACCGGACTACCGCACAAAATCACACGCATCAGCTGGGAGTATCAAGAAACGCGCACGTCAACCATCGACCAAAGAAAAAAGATAACCTTAAAAATCAAAGATCATGCAAGCAGATCGATCTGTAAAAGAATGGAATCGAAAATGGAATCGTAAGTGGAATCGGAAAAAGGACGTTTAGGTAGAAGTTGAACTGGATTGAGAGATTTAACCTATCAGTTCCCCACTTGTACATAGAATAAAATGAGAAGATAAAAAAAAATGGAAAACTTTGAAGATAATCCTGCTGTTTAGATGTAAATAGGGGCATGTGGCCGCTTCATGGCTTTTTGAATTGTCATGAGTTAGGGAAATCGATAGTAAAAATACCGTTTAAATTTGATCAGAATTAAAAATTTTAACCTATAAGTTCCCCGTACGTAGAAAATAGAGACCCAGCGCAAAGCTTGCGACAGGTGTCCACTTTTCTGGCTCAATTTTCGTCGGAACTCAATAAAACAACAGCCAGCAGTCGCCTACTGTTGATTGATGAGCGCGTGGTATGCATTCGCCAAGCAAAAGCTGTTTCCGTTTCCGGGACCGCGGACAAATCACAACTTGTTGAGCTCACCACTCAACAGAAGGCGACTGTTTATCGTTGCAGCCGGTGACTCCAGAACAAAACTGTGACCGCTAAACTTGCTTCACTTTTCTAACACGGGAAGCATACGATGTGCTGGGTCTCTCTCTGACGTAGAATAAAATTTAAAAAAACGGAAAACTCTGAATTTAATACTCATCATCGACATACATATCACAGACCGACCTACACCGCACAAAATCACAAGCACCAGCTGAGAGTATCAACAAACGCATGTCAAGTAATGATCAAGGGTAAAAAAAAAACCTTAAAAATGAAGATCATGCCTACAGATCTACAGTCCACGGAGTCACCTCTCTACGTACATATAGTGTCGATGCACCCAAAAAGCAAAATATCAGCTGTCGACGTAAAACAAATTTAGCGTCGCTAGGTGACCGACCAGGGCTTAAAAACAAATGGTATACCTCTCTCTCTCTCGCGCACATTACAGAGGTACAGAGACTGTCTCCCTCCCACTCATTACGCCCATAGTATTCATAGTTTTTTGGATTTTCGAGAGAGAAGATGGCTCTGAACAGCACCGCTGGTATTTTTCCCACAATCCTGGTACTGAGCCGCATCGATCGATACCGCACTTGTCCGGAACGGTCCAAAGGATCGACGGGAATTTCCATTAAGCTTGGAAATTATATATATAGATATATATAGATATATATATATATATATATATATATATATATATATATATATATATATATATATATATATATATATATATATATATATATATATATATATATATATATATATATATATATATATATATATATATATATATATATATATATATAAGCGAAACAACATACTTTGGCCACATGGTATAGACAATGCTTTTGAGTTGGGCAAACTCATTAGCTGAGGTAATAAAGCCAAGAAAAAAGAAAAAAAAAATCATATTAAAAATATGAAAGTAATAGTTAAAAAACTAAAGGGGGGAGAGAGTTCAACTCAGGCAGTGCAACAGAAAGCATGAGCGAGGACAGCGTTCGAGAGATCACGACCGGTTTCGTCCTTGTTAGGACTCATCAGGTAAGCTTACTCGAGCTGCCTCTAACTCAATGCAATCGGCACTCCAGCAAGACGTCAAAACGACATCGCTGACGTGACGCGAGAACGCAAAAAAAATGCGCGCGCGCCATCTACCGTAACTGTTGAACAACTCTCAGATGAAAAAAAGGAAAGCCCAAAAAAAAGATTAACGAAACGGCTGGGGATGCGAACGCAATCCAAACACAGCCGCCCGCTCCCGAACGGGAAAAAAGAGCACGAGAACCTCAACGTGCTTATAATAAGCGAAACAACATACTTTGGCCACATGGTATAGACAATGCTTTTGAGTTGGGCAAACTCATTAGCTGAGGTAATAAAGCCAAGAAAAAAGAAAAAAAAAATCATATTAAAAATATGAAAGTAATAGTTAAAAAACTAAAGGGGGGAGAGAGTTCAACTCAGGCAGTGCAACAGAAAGCATGAGCGAGGACAGCGTTCGAGAGATCACGACCGGTTTCGTCCTTGTTAGGACTCATCAGGTGAGCTTACTCGAGCTGCCTCTAACTCAATGCAATCGGCACTCCAGCAAGTCGTCAAAACGACATCGCTGACGTGACGCGAGAACGCAAAAAAAATGCGCGCGCGCCATCTACCGTAACTGTTGAACAACTCTCAGATGAAAAAAAGGAAAGCCCAAAAAAAAGATTAACGAAACGGCTGGGGATGCGAACGCAATCCAAACACAGCCGCCCGCTCCCGAACGGGAAAAAAGAGCACGAGAACCTCAACGTGCTTATAATAAGCGAAACAACATACTTTGGCCACATGGTATAGACAATGCTTTTGAGTTGGGCAAACTCATTAGCTGAGGTAATAAAGCCAAGAAAAAAGAAAAAAAAAATCATATTAAAAATATGAAAGTAATAGTTAAAAAACTAAAGGGGGGAGAGAGTTCAACTCAGGCAGTGCAACAGAAAGCATGAGCGAGGACAGCGTTCGAGAGATCACGACCGGTTTCGTCCTTGTTAGGACTCATCAGGTGAGCTTACTCGAGCTGCCTCTAACTCAATGCAATCGGCACTCCAGCAAGTCGTCAAAACGACATCGCTGACGTGACGCGAGAACGCAAAAAAAATGCGCGCGCGCCATCTACCGTAACTGTTGAACAACTCTCAGATGAAAAAAAGGAAAGCCCAAAAAAAAGATTAACGAAACGGCTGGGGATGCGAACGCAATCCAAACACAGCCGCCCGCTCCCGAACGGGAAAAAAGAGCACGAGAACCTCAACGTGCTTATAATAAGCGAAACAACATACTTTGGCCACATGGTATAGACAATGCTTTTGAGTTGGGCAAACTCATTAGCTGAGGTAATAAAGCCAAGAAAAAAGAAAAAAAAAATCATATTAAAAATATGAAAGTAATAGTTAAAAAATTAAAGGGGGGGGAGAGTTCAACTCAGGCAGTGCAACAGAAAGCATGAGCGAGGACAGCGTTCGAGAGATCACGACCGGTTTCGTCCTTGTTAGGACTCATCAGGTGAGCTTACTCGAGCTGCCTCTAACTCAATGCAATCGGCACTCCAGCAAGTCGTCAAAACGACATCGCTGACGTGACGCGAGAACGCAAAAAAAATGCGCGCGCGCCATCTACCGTAACTGTTGAACAACTCTCAGATGAAAAAAAGGAAAGCCCAAAAAAAAGATTAACGAAACGGCTGGGGATGCGAACGCAATCCAAACACAGCCGCCCGCTCCCGAACGGGAAAAAAGAGCACGAGAACCTCAACGTGCTTATAATAAGCGAAACAACATACTTTGGCCACATGGTATAGACAATGCTTTTGAGTTGGGCAAACTCATTAGCTGAGGTAATAAAGCCAAGAAAAAAGAAAAAAAAATCATATTAAAAATATGAAAGTAATAGTTAAAAAACTAAAGGGGGGAGAGAGTTCAACTCAGGCAGTGCAACAGAAAGCATGAGCGAGGACAGCGTTCGAGAGATCACGACCGGTTTCGTCCTTGTTAGGACTCATCAGGTGAGCTTACTCGAGCTGCCTCTAACTCAATGCAATCGGCACTCCAGCAAGTCGTCAAAACGACATCGCTGACGTGACGCGAGAACGCAAAAAAAATGCGCGCGCGCCATCTACCGTAACTGTTGAACAACTCTCAGATGAAAAAAGGAAAGCCCAAAAAAAAGATTAACGAAACGGCTGGGGATGCGAACGCAATCCAAACACAGCCGCCCGCTCCCGAACGGGAAAAAAGAGCACGAGAACCTCAACGTGCTTATAATAAGCGAAACAACATACTTTGGCCACATGGTATAGACAATGCTTTTGAGTTGGGCAAACTCATTAGCTGAGGTAATAAAGCCAAGAAAAAAGAAAAAAAAAATCATATTAAAAATATGAAAGTAATAGTTAAAAAACTAAAGGGGGGAGAGAGTTCAACTCAGGCAGTGCAACAGAAAGCATGAGCGAGGACAGCGTTCGAGAGATCACGACCGGTTTCGTCCTTGTTAGGACTCATCAGGTGAGCTTACTCGAGCTGCCTCTAACTCAATGCAATCGGCACTCCAGCAAGTCGTCAAAACGACATCGCTGACGTGACGCGAGAACGCAAAAAAAATGCGCGCGCGCCATCTACCGTAACTGTTGAACAACTCTCAGATGAAAAAAAGGAAAGCCCAAAAAAAAGATTAACGAAACGGCTGGGGATGCGAACGCAATCCAAACACAGCCGCCCGCTCCCGAACGGGAAAAAAGAGCACGAGAACCTCAACGTGCTTATAATAAGCGAAACAACATACTTTGGCCACATGGTATAGACAATGCTTTTGAGTTGGGCAAACTCATTAGCTGAGGTAATAAAGCCAAGAAAAAAGAAAAAAAAAATCATATTAAAAATATGAAAGTAATAGTTAAAAAACTAAAGGGGGGAGAGAGTTCAACTCAGGCAGTGCAACAGAAATGATTTTTTAATATGATTTTTTTTTTTTCTTTTTTCTTGGCTTTATTACCTCAGCTAATGAGTTTGCCCAACTCAAAAGCATTGTCTATATATATATATATATATATATATATATATATATATATATATATATATATATATATATATATATATATATATATATATATATATAGAAAAACAACTTAAATTGGGATAAAGGCTGGAACAAATTAAAATTTGAATTAAAATTAAAATTAAATTTTTTTTTTTATTCCAAATTTTAATTTGTTCCAGCCTTTATCCCAATTTAAGTTGTTTTTCTATATTTTGTTGGCTGATCTAAGTTTTTACGTGTTTATTATTGCTGGGTTGCTCGTGTTATTTCAACGATTTTCTCTTTGTTCGTGAGCTGTGTCTTTCTTGGATCTCGCGTGGTAACGACACCAAATTTTAATTTGTTCCAGCCTTTATCCCAATTTAAGTTGTTTTTCTATATTTTGTTGGCTGATCTAAGTTTTTACGTGTTTATATATATATATATATATATATATATATATGTGTGTGTGTGTGTGTGTGTGTGTGTGTGTGTGTGTGTGTGTGTGTGTGTGTGTGTGTGTGTGTGTGTGTGTGTGTGTGTGTGTTTATATGTATGTTTCAGCCAGTTTTACCGTTTTTATGTCCCACGATCCTGTTCGTAATTTTTGGTTTTTATTTTTGAAATTTGTCTCAACTATTCGTTGGGTTTAATTCTTGGATGAGTTCGAAGATGGTGTAAATCCGACAGTTAGTTTTCGCGTTATGGGCCGTGTTTGAGTCGTAAAATGTGTTTTTGAGGTTTATTTTTAGGAGTGTTTGTTTTGAGTATTTTTTTTGGGAAAATTTATGTTAGCCGTTTTGTTACGCAGCTTTTTTACTCGAGTCATTTTTTCGTTTTTTGCGTTGTAAGCGAGTTATAGCGATGTGTTTTTCGGGTTTTTTTGCAGTGTTTTTATATGAAGAAATTGTTTTTTTGTATCGTAAATTTTAGTATATATCGTGGAGGATGTTTTTAGTTCATATGCTCTTTTCCTTGAATTTTCCTTGTGTTTTACGTGTTTTACGAGCTATTTAGTTTCTTATGGGATTTTACAAGGGAAAGACAAGGATGGTGTACTGGTATAATTGCTCTTTCTTTGTTTTACACGTACACTGTTGCTTAGGTACGTTATTGATTTATTTTCTTGTTTTATCAACTGCTCTTATCAGATTTATTCCTCATTGGCGTTACAAAGATTAGACATTTTTCTATCTTGGTACTATAATCTTTTTCTCATGGGCATTTTTATTTAAATGTTGAACAGCTGATAAAAAAAAAATCATAACATAACCCTTTATTGAAATTTGTGAAAAACTAATATAACCTACCTTATATTTCTCATTTGCATTGTAAAGATTACACATTTCTCTATTGGTGATATAATCTTTTTCACAATAATATTTGGATTTTGAGCAGCTGATTAAATAAAAAAGAAAAATTCAGAAAAAAATTCAACAAAAATGATAACCTATATTTAAATTTGTGAAAAAATGATTTAACCAAGCATGGAATCTACTTCGTCTTACCGGCCTGCCGGGAGGCATTTTTTATTTTGTAACATTGTGCCCACAAACAAAGAGGAAAATAAATAAAAATTGCGTGTATATACATAGCAGAATTCAGTGGCGGACCCAGAAAATTTTTCTGGGGGGGGAGGGGCACGCCTGTGAAATTTTGAAATTTGAAGCATCAGTGGAAGCGATTTCGGGCTCTTTTCTATTGAAAAAAGGCAAAATTCGAGGCCTCTTGGGGGGTAGGGGGGCACGTGCTTGGGCTAACTCAGCGTCCAAACCCCCATACACTTCCTCAATTCCAGCTTGAAACCCAATAATACGGTTTGGATTTGCAACCAAAAAAAAAAAAAAAATCCTTCCCACCGCAATTTCCTTTTTCTCAACGTCATGTATGTAGGTTAATTAGTGATCTTTTATAAGCTATTACCTGTTAATAATTCTAAAATGGAGTGGACGAAATTAGCCCGGTAGAACCCGAAATTAAGCTCGAATAATTATTTTTCCAAAAGCCCAAAGATGACACGGTTTTACCAACAAAGGGTACTGACGATGATGGCAAATGCCGATTGTTAGGAAAAAATTACAAAGAAAAATGTGTGCCCGCCTAGTTATCATATTTTAGCAATTGGAGACACGGGAGGCAGACAATTTAAGGGGATTCCTCAGTTGTTTGAAGTGTGATTCTGGCTCAATATAGTTCGCGTCACAAGTCACTCATTGGGAAATCGACGTTAAAGGCTTACACTTATACTTGCAGGCTTAAGGCCTGCTTATAAGGCTTAGGCTTTAAGTATAAGCATTTAAAGCCGATATTTTATTGAGTGACTAGTGACGCTATCTATTGAGCCAGAATCGCATTTCAAACAGGCGAGGAATCACCTTAATTAACCGTTTGGAGATTTGTGTGACTGATAAAGAAAAACTTTCTAGTTATTTTAGAGCTTGTTGTTTGAGAAGAACCCTTCGTCTGCTTAGTGCTCGGCAACAAGCAATACAAGTGAGTACTGAGTAGGGAGAGGAGGCGGTTTGTAAGGCGTTGACGGCAACGAATTCTTCACCGCAACCTTCTTGACCGCACGTTGCAAGTGATTGATTCGACACCATCTAAGCTGCTCGCAGTTTGGAAGCCGAGGGAGGCAGCGATTGCACGATGACGTCGCACACTGGACGAAAACGTCCTTATTGTGCCCGGACATGGCTGGTTTCGCGCTCCTATCTTTGTTTTTTCGACTTTTTTGGCTATTTTTCTTTACAACCGACATCCTCTTAACTTATTTTCATTTTTTTTTTTTTTCTTATTTTTTTCTTATTTTTTTTTATTTTTTGTGTGTTTCCCACAAGAATCACCCTATATAATGTGTTTTTCGACTATAAAAACAATCGCATTTTTATTTTCAGTAATGTATTTCGTGTCCTAACCTCACCCATTGACTCGCTCCAATGTTCGCCGCGTCGTGTTATTACACGATTATTTCTCGTACTTGCAGTTTCTTGCAGCTAAAAATCATTGAGGCGGTTTTTCCATGTTGTAATGAACACTGCTGGCTCAAAGTTCACATTAAATGCGATTAAATAGCCTGTTGAAACTGTATTTTAATTTTTCTAAACCTTCAAATGATAAATTTGAACAAAAACCATCACTACATACCTCTCTATTTGCATGATTTTAAAAAACTATTGGTCGAAAATTATCTCCATGCAATGGTGAAAATGACTATTGAATCGGCGTTTGTTGAAAAAAAATTAACACATCTTTTTAAGGCAAAATAAAACACGCAATTTTAGCGTCAAAATTTCAAACCGCCCCAAGAACCCGTTTTTCGACAATGTTGAGGTACAGTGCTGGCACGAGGAAAAAAAAAACAATGTCAGAAAAGTTACATTTGGGTTTTAAAAGACTACTTTTTGTCAAAAAGTTGAGGTTTTCTGCAGATTGACTTGACCCCCCATGTCCGAGCATAAGGGGCTTTTCGTCCAGTGTGCGTCGGCGAGAGGGGAGGGACTAACCGAGTGAACTTTTCAAAAATGCTGACTACACAGGTTAATTATGAACCTTGTACTTTCTCTTTCATTCTGAGCCGTTCGGTTCAGTTTCACCTCTTCATTCTCGAAACCCTTTCCTTGTGAGCCCCTGCCGAATCTTTCACAGCTCCTCATCCATTTTTCTCAACCTCCCATATCGCACGACCCTCCCTCCTCTACACTCTTTATCGCTTGCACCTCTCATTTTCTTTCGAAGCCCGCCTTTCTCATTATACGGCGCTCTCGAGTAAGTATTTTCTCTGCGAACACAATGCTAGAAATCAAACTTTCCATATTTATCTTGTATTGTTCGACTTTATGAATTTTCAAAGTGCCATTTAAAATCAAAACTTTTTCTCTTATTTAAAATTCGAGGCTTTGTTAACACATGACTAATCTCATCCGTTGAAAGTCTCCACGTAACCTATTTTAGTATCGAACCTGAGAAAAATTTTATCGGAAGGTAAGGAGAATAGACGGATTCATAGTGACATTAGATAGTTCAATCCATCGCCGTTGTCGCTGCAAATTATCGAGTAAACATATAGAGACCCAAAACTGTGATATGTGCTGACAGTGAACGCGCAGGGTAAGTTAAACAAATAAAATGAATACCAAGAGTTACCAAATTGGGTGGGAAGTTGATGAATGTAACATTGAGTTAAATCGCGATGTAACCGGCATCTAAAGACCGAAATATCCTTGGTTATAGCCGAGCCTAAAAAGCCTAAAAAACGATATTAGACTTGGGTGTGATGTTGTGTGATATCTAGTTTTAAAAAATCAATTTTTTCCATTATTTTCCCTTACATCATGCATCCGACGATTCTAATAAAATAATCTAAATAGTGTTTTATTGAGATTAAAGAGCTTCATTATAAATATATGCTTCAAGCGTACTCAGTCAGTTCTTTTTAAGTTTCTAGGAGAAATGTGCGTTGTAAATGTGTTGAGTTAATTTGTTTAGGTTCCCTAAATAGCTCTACCGTGTTCTAAAATTTACGTCGTGATTCGACCTTAACGCGAGAGTTTCTGTTATATGAAAAGCTTTAAAAAAACAAGCAAACGAAACAAAAATGAAGTCACAAATTTTGTTTGCTTGCTTATTGTTTTTTTAAGCGTGCCATATGAAGTATACGGCAAGCTTCTTACTCTCGTTTTGCTGTATACAATAAATAATATAATACAGCGTAAGAGGCGCCCTCTGGTGCCCGTGTATGTTTTGGAGATTTAGTTTCCAGGATACGAATCAAAAATTAAATGGTCGGGTCGTATTGTGTATTTTCGAGAAACTTTTGAGTACGTACATTGTCGTACAATCACACACTCATAGACACGTTAAAAAAAAAAAAAAAACAAGTTGGAACTTGCAACACTGGAACAGTGTTAGCAAAGAGAGCATGAGTGTCGGCCGTAAATCATTGTAAGTGTGGAGTTCCATATTGATAGTACAAAACTGCGACAAAGTCAATCGCAACGCTGCATTTGTGTTTATATAACAGTGATCGCTGTAAAAATAACTTGATAGGTCAAAGTGGGAATGAAAATTTACTTAAAGCGTGTTGAAACAGTTGTTCACGAGGCGGGGTGAATACTGTGGTTTTGAAAATCGATTTCGATAGTGATAGTTCCTTTAAAATCGGATGACGCAATACCAATCCTAGCAAGCCGCAAAGTCTAGTTTAGTTATTTGGGACTTTTTTAGATTTCTCTCGCCTGAACCAAAGTCATCAGGAAGGAAATTCTTAATACCAATCCTAGCAAGCCGGAAAGTCTAGTCTAGTTATTTGGGACTTCTATAGAATTTTCCTCGCTTGAACCAAAGTCATCACGATGGAAATTCTTCGTCTTTATGGTTTCAGCTCTTTTTGTCTCAGATTAAAAAATGAATATTAATATTGATCAAATGTCATCCGACACTCATCAAGGCCCTTAAGGAACGTAATATGAACTTGAAAAAAGCTCATTCGATTTTTAAGGGAGCTTAAACGGTCCATGAGAGACGAAATTCGCGGATACAGAGTATCCACAGCTTATTTCAATGTTCGATCTGACAAGACCGTGCGCCTTTGAAAAATCGATATCTCGATAGTGAATCGATGTATTGCAATTCGGTTTGCACCGGTCGAAAGCGCTTGCTTGTGACTGACAACCTCGAAAATTTCAGATCCATCCGAGTTTATTTAATGACCTCACAGGACCTCTCGCGGCCGCAGTTAGACATTTCTTGTCAGAGTTACGCTTAAAGGGGGAGTATTTCCCCCCTAAGATGATATTTTTTGGCTCGAAACTGCATTGGGCCCTCTCGGGACATCATTGGGACCCGAAAAAAAGCGGAACCGATATAATACGGCACACGACTGGTTCGTGAGAGACGAAATTCGCCTTTTTCCAGCCTCCAGCGCCCCTCTAAGGTCGATCTGACAAGACCGCGCGCCTTTGAAAAATCGATATCTCGAGAACGAATCGATGGATTGCGCACTGCGGTTTGGATTGGGCGGTAGCTTCAGCTTTTAGATAATTCTTGAAAAAAATTCAGATCCATCCAAGTTTTTAAACGGATCTTATGGGACCTCCCGCGGCCGCATTAGACATTGTACGTGAGACTTACGCTGGAGTTGGGGCCACGCCCCCCCCCCCCCGATATAGACTTTATCGGTCCGAAATTTGTCAGGGCCCTTAATGAACTTCATGTGAACTCAGAAAACTCACATATGACTTCTCACGGCGCATGCTAGGTCCATGAGAGTCGAAATTCGCGGATTTTAGAGAATCTTAGATTTCTGACCCTATACCGCGCGCCTTTGAAAAATCGATATCTCGAGAGTAAATCGATGTATCGCAATCCGGTTTGGACCGATCAAAAGAGTAAGCTTACCGGTACTCGCCGTTAAAATTTTGGATCCATCTGATTTCATTTTGAGACCTTACTTGAGTTACTTGGATCCCAGTTGGAATTATTTTTTCGGAGTTACGCTGGCAGGGGGTCGCTTCCTCTCTTGGAAAACTGTGGGGGGGGCCCTTTGCTGGGGCATACATTCTATTTTTCCCCTTTTTTTTTTTTTTTTTTTTTTTTTTTTTTTTTTTTTTTTTTTTTTTTTTTTTTTAATTTTATATTTGTGTCTAATCTAAGTTGGGGGAGGAGGAGGAGAGTACCTGCAAGTCAACCGGCAATTTACTTTTGATAGTGGCTGCGGGTCGAGGGTGCGGATTGCGGACTTTTAACTTGTTATGGGGTTTACAGGGTGGCCGTGTCTAAACTTATGAGAAAAGAAGGCAACCACAGACCGGAAGAACGTTCAATTTCTGGTTCAGAGACCATGGACAAAGACTTGGGCACCCGCAAAACAATTGCCCGGAGGGGCAACTTTTTGAATGTCAATGGAAGGTCTAGGGGACACCACCTAGAGACGGGCAAGTCTAGAGAACCCCCCCCCCCCCCCCTTCCGCCCAAAATAGAAAATAAATCAATTATCCTTCCAAATGGTAGAAAATTTAAATTTTAAGTGATTGTAGCATGTAGTTGTATCAAAAGTAATTCTATTTTTGACGTGTTTGATATTATGAATAAAGTGACAGCATCAGATGATAGAAATAGTAAAAAGCTAAGTACAACTATTCCTTCTTTATTTTCATTGTCCTGATGAATTCTAAGAGTTAACCTATTTAAATTAACAAAACCAAAAATCTTGCCTATACATTCTCTAATCATGTAATTATCGACCCAGAGGATTCTGAATTTTCAAGGAAGTTCGCAAAATTCTCGTTGCCAACGGTAGTTGCCAATGTAGACACGTTCATACTAGTAGATTTTAAAACTTCTTTCGGCGAGGGAGATGACGGGTGGGAAGGATGATGTCGTCTGAATCAGGAGGGGGTGGGGTAAAAATCAGGGGGAGGTCTAGATCTGGGGGGAGAGGAATCCTGAAACTAAGGGGCGAGCTGTATAGTGGCAAGGGGTGGTTGGGCACCACTGCTTAGGGGGGGGGGCTACTTCCCGCCCTGCCCCCCCCCTAAATTACGCCCCTAATTAAAATTGTAAAGTAAACTAAGAATAAAGTTTGTTAACTCTTACTCCTTTCGTTATTATTTGATCTTCGAATGTTCCGATTCTTTTTTATTGTAAAGTTTTGATTTTTCTAAATTAGGGGGGGGGGGGCCGCGCCGCCCCTCGGGGAGCGCCCATTGACAGATAAGGGAGAAAGGTAAGTGTGGGAAAGCGCACGGGAATCCGGCGTAGTGTGCCGCAAAAATTACTACCAATGGCGGATCCAGAAAATTCTTTTAGGGGGGGGGGGGCTTCACGCCTATGAATTTTCAAATTTGCAGGGAGGAATTTATGGGATTTTTTTTGTTGAAAAAAGGCAAAGGCTACCGTGAGTTGGGGGGGGGGGGCGTGCCTTTCCCGAATCCGCCGCTGATTACCATGTAACACTGGGCCACGATGACCGATGTCGCATAAAACCAGGTAGAAGACCCGTGGAGGGCGTGGCATCCGTGATGGCTGTGAAATTGGGATGAAGTAGATGGACACACATCATTCATGCAATCTGCACAACGCGGCAAGCAACTGTTGTAGGCGTAGGTGCAGTAGTTCGTGGGGAGGGCAAAGGGGACGGGAGGTCGTCGCAAAACCATGGACGAAGATATAACTAAGGACTGCCGACTATTGTTAGTCCTGTTTTGCTCTCGACCCCAGCGCTCCAAGCAGCGGTCAGCTGAACTACTCTTTCAAGTGAGCGATCCTGGCGATGTGTCCATGCTCACATGCTGTGCTACTGCTAAAACCGTTGTTGGAGTTGGTCTGTTATGGCATGGCTGTCAACTGTTGTCGGCGACCCAAGAGGATCAGATAACTCAGTATCTCAATGGAAGATCGAAAGCAAGGGAAATTCAGAATCAACTTTGGACAAGGTAACAGAAATCATCAGCAAATTAAAATAGTCGCTTGATCTCTACTAATAAAACAAATGTCTATGTACTCTTTCTTGTTTGATTCCGTTTTGAGGTTAACTGTGATGTATAGTATTTCAGTCCTTGATTAATCATTTTCGACAATTCAGGAATCTTTCAAGAAATACTCCAGACGTTTGCTTTTTAGCGGATTTTGCTTCCTTTTAATTCGCTGATCATTTGTTCCCTTCGTTCAATCGTGATTCAAATTACCTACACGGTATACATTTGCGGGAAGGCATGGGAGAAAGGGAGCCGGAGCGGCCACCGCTGCAGCGGTTCGCTTTTAGTTGACCCTTACTGCTGCTTGGAGCGCTGCGGTCGCGCTCGAAAACCCGCTAACAGGTTTTAACACAGGCGGAGATAGGAAGTCGGCAGTTCTTAGTTATATCTTCGTCCATGGCTCGGAATGGTCTTAAAATTTTCCTTAGGATTTGATCTAGAACGCAACGTTCTTACATTTTCGAAAAGTTAACTCTAGCTCTCGCAATTAACGATTAAAGGCGGAAAAAGCATGGTTTCTGGACCGCGGAACAGTGGCGTTATCTAGCGGATGAGAATCTTACTACAGGTCGCTGAGGATTCACCTTAAAACGCAACGCTGATCGCGTTCCCCAAACGAACTCTTTTAGCGGACCGAAACATCAACAATAACAGGATTGGAAATTTGAAATCATCTAAATGCATTTTAAATCGCAGAATACACGAAACATGGACACAATCCTCTGATATAAAACCCCAATATCTCATACAGAAAATTTCGTTGAAGTCTGATCCAAATTAGTAACGTAATTACATTCCCAAAAATGCTTAACCTCAATCTTGGCCAAAAACTCCCGCCACAAAGAAAAAGCGACAAATTGGGAGGACACCGGATTGGCGGAATCACATGGGTCAATCGGTCCTCGAGGACCCGTTCTCGATACTGAAACCAAGCGATCCCCCGAGCGGACCCCCGAACCATGCCGTTCCTATAAGAAAAGCATTATTGACCTTGTAGAAACGATTTCAATAGAGCATGACACTCATGCTCTAAAAAAAGAGTCATTTGATGCCTTCACCGTTTTTATTTTCTTTTTTAGACTTTCCCGTTTAGATATCAGCGCTGACTTCAGTTGTCTTTGATTTTTCTTTAATGCACACACACACACACAGAATGTACTGAGTTTAAGCACACACGCTAGTTCCTGATCCTCGTCACACGACTTATGTTACCACCCCTTGCCCTCTTCAAAACCAGTCTTCATAGCCCAGCATCGCTGCATTGCAAACCGACGGGTGAGAGAGAAGAGATAACTGACGCTGTCCCTCTCTATTCGCGCATGCGCACACGATAGTTTTTGTTTTTGTTTACTCACAATCAGATCTTCTCTGCTCTATGGTCCCTAGATATAAGAGAGTACTATGGATATGTTTTCTGAAGGTCTGCGCTGTAGCGGGACGTTTGAATTTACTTGTATTCAAATGGGCGGAATCGACTTTTTCACGCGGGTTTTTAACTATGCATAGGGTCAAAAGTTTTGAGCCAAATTTTTTTTACAGCAACTAGACGTATTGAATAAGATTTTCACCCTACCGATTTGATTTTACTCTACAAGTTTTTGAGAAAATCGCCTCTAAATATGACCCTTTCGCCGCGCTTAAGACCGCGTAATTCAAATTTCATATACGGCGCGAGCAGACTTCCTACCTCCGGGTGGCCCTTGACGTGGCTGCATACAGACCTGTTCGCGGCACGCTTTACCAATTAATACATGAATTGTATTGGAGTTCCCCTGATTTTTTCTTTTTTGCTACGACTCGTGAAAAATAACTGAAATCGTCAGTAATTGTTGAAACGAGAATATCCCGTCGCAATTAACTGACAGTGGTTAGGATAGTCTTTGCTGAAAGCAGCGCGTGAATTATATCGTCTGAACCGCATTTAATATTTCTCGTTTTAGAATGACTAGGATGCTGTGCGAAGCATTTCAAGTTCGATTTTGGGTAAAGAGTATACCTACTCAAAATAGCCCTTCATTACTTTCAGCAAATTCCTCATGCCTCTTATCCTTCCATTATAAACAGTCCGTCCTTCACCGATCGCTAATGAATTCCCACTTCCCCGCGTCATTAGCTTAATTTGGAGGTCAATGATGCGCCGATTTTGGCCAATGTTTCAATAAGTGGTCTTTCTCTCTCCCTATATCTATTTTCCCCTCCCTTTTCCTCCATCTCTCCCTCTCTCTCACACACGCACCCTCTCTCTCTCTCTCTTTCTCTCTCAGTCGCACTCCATACGGCAAGCATTGTGGTTTCCGACTCGTAATTTAATCTTCTTTCATGTGTTGTAAACTTTATTTCCAGTCACAATCCAATTTATTTCAGACGAACCTCTTTCCATTGCATTGTTTTCAGTTTATCTTATCACCAACCTTACCTCTGAAAGTCCAAGAGTGTAAATGTTCGTTCTCTTTTAGTCGATTTTTTGTCTGAATTATACGAGGGTAGATTTTAAAGTAAGTTTACCTATTTTTTTTCACAGAAACGATTAATGCTAGAAAAAAACAAACCCAGCGTTGAAACGTACGTACTCTCAGCTTTGAAACGAGCTACTGTTTTTTAAATTTGGATTACGCGTTGCGGAGATATCGTGGATTTTCCACACCCGTCTCTCCTTCAAACGTGCCCACCTTTTTAGCTTCACAGAAAAAATGAGTTTAAGACTTTGAAAAAGTAAAATAGAGCTATTATTTTATTGAAACAAGGTATGACATTGTTGTGAGGCATCTCACCTCATTTTTTGACATAGTCACCCGCTAGATTCTTGAATTTTTTTATATAGGTGCAACAATTTCTGTATACAGCCGTCGTAAAATTCTTTCCCCATACTCCTCAACCAGGTTTTGACGCAAGCTGTTAATCCAGTTTCGATTCATGATGGTTGCACTTTCAGTAATGACCGAAGTTTTGAAGATCGATACAAATTGGATCATTTTATCAGTAGAAGAGTAGTCTATTTTGTGAAAAACATGAATTCAGGTGTTATTGAGATGCCTGATCAGGAGATAAGCGCGTCGCCTGCCGAAATTCGCAGTTTTCCATAGCGCGTCAATTAAACAATTTTAATATGAGTTAATCGGGTTTATTTTATTTAAAGCTAGTTAGTTAAGACAGTTTAATTTAAAACCTAACAGGCCTTTTGGGCACGTTTGAAGGAGAGACGGGTGGGGAAAATCCACGATATCTCCGCAACGCGTTGGCCAAATTTGAAAAACTAAAGCTCGTTAGAAAGCTGAAAGTACGTACGTTTCAACGCTGGGTTTGTTTTTTTCCAGCATTGATAGTTGCTGAGAAAAAAAATAGGTAAACTTACTTTAAAATCCACCCTCGTAGCTGTGACTTGAAAAATACTGTTTTAATGAGAAGCGGGAAATTTAAAATTTACCAATCGGATTAATTATGAATTCAAGTTTAAAAATACTAAGTCGATTAGATTTTTGAATTTTGAATTTCTCACCCGTTGCTAAAACAGCCCAGCTGATAGTTTTCACGCAATCGCATCATCGCATTAGCTTTAAACGTTTTAATTAAAACGTTTAAAGCTACGAAATGAATGAAAACTTTCGGTTCGGTTAAAAATTCTATAACAACGAACTGTAAGTTTAATGAATCGTTGAAATCACAGAGCTTCATTGATGAGCCGAGATATCCACCACAAAACGGTAGGTGAGCCAACCGTTGCATGTTTGGTTGATGTTCCGTTCGTCAAACAACTATAGGCGAATTTTTGCGACGAATATATCCAACGAAATCATACGAAATCATTGCCAACCTACGCAAGATAACAGTGGATGTTACGAAACTGGATCGTGTTTTTCGAACTTTTTCGGTGTTTTCAGGCATCGATGGCATCAATTCGATTTTGAATTCAAGTCCGGAGGTGAATCCGAAATCGAATTGTTGCCATCGATGCCCCGAAAACACATCCAAAAACACGATTGGGTTTCCTCGAATATGTAGTTAGGTTGGTATTGTTTATGATATTCGATCGCGAAAATTCGCCTTATGTACAATTTGACGGTCCATCAAACTGCAGACTTTGGACGATTTGACGATGGAAGGTGTGTCATCTGTTCACCCATATCTACTGTCAACAAAACCAATAAACCCGTTTAGGAGGTGTTTTGGTCAAGGTAATGTTTGAATTTTAAAAATGTCAGGTTGGGAATTCTGCAGTTTGCGGTGGATTTCAGCTCACCGATGCCAATTTGACGATCCTATTTTGAGCGTGTACGAAACTCGACATCTGTTGCAAGCTTTGTGTTTTCGTTGTGTCCGTATTTGTGTCTGGTCACGGTTGACCTGAGCGCATATTAATGTAGATGCTCCCGCCACTGTTTCGATTGTTGTGGAGCGCGCATATCCTTTACTCCGTTTTTGTCTCTCTTTTTTCGCGTTTTTTCTTTAAATATTGTTTTGGTTCCTTTTTTCTTTTTTTCTTCTTTTTTCTTGTATTCTAATGCTGAGTTTCTTTTCTTTGGTAGTGAAACATTGTGAACTCACAGTTTTTTACTCTTATTTAAAGAGCTTTATATATTTGATTAATTTCGATCGTTGAAGCGGTTTTGTCGAATTTTTTACTTAGTTTTTTTTTTTTTTTTTTTTTTTTTTTTTTTGGACAAACACATAATTTTGGAAGGAAATAACGAAACGGGCTCTGTTAAGAATTGATAAACACACGCGGTACATGAGATTCGGATTCTATTATTTTTTTCTTTTTATCACTGCATGGGTGGCTAGTGAATTCATGAGTGGGGGTGGGGGATTAAAAATGGCCATGTTCTTTGTTGAGCTTTTTCCATTTTTTTTTTTTTTTACAAAAACTGGGGCTTTATGGAATTGCAACCTTTGTTCCTTTTTTATGAGTTCTCTGAGGTTTGCTTAGTTTTCACGAAATCAATTTTTTTCGCTAAGCAAAACAGTACGGCTATTAAATTGTTTTTCTGATATTCTCATGCTGAGTTTCTTTTCTTTGGTAGTGGAACATTGTGAACTCTTATTCTTTGACTTTTTCGTAAAGTGCTTTAGATTTGATTCATTTCGATTTTTGAAGCGGGTTTGGCAAACTTTGTTCTTTGTTTTTTGTGTTTTGTTTTTTTGTTTTTTTTTGGACAAACACTCAATTTTAAGAGGAAACGATGAAACTGATCCGTCAAGAGTCGATAGACACATACGCGGTTTATGAGATCGCATCACTTGATCAATGATTTTCTTTTTATCTTTGCATGAGCGGCTCTTCAAAAGTGGCGGTGGGGGAGGAGGGTATTATAAATTGTGATTTTTTTTTTTTTTTTTTTTTTTGTTGCTTTTTCCATTTTCTCACAAAAAACTGAGGGTTGCGGAATTGCAATCTTCGTTTTTTATTTTCGAATTCTATGTGTCTCGCTGAATCTTCATGAAATCGATTTTTTCGCTAAGGTTTAAATTCCAAAATAAACGTACCCAGAATTAGGTACGTTTAAAAAACACGATTGCCGAATTGGCTATCTTAGGATTACATTGATACCGCCAAGCGAAACGAATAACCTCACGTTTTTAACAATTTTTTTTTTTAACAGTGTGTTTGCAGTTGCAACTTGTTTTTGTTTTGTTTTTATTTTTTTTTTGTTTTTGTTTTTTGTTTTTTTGTTTGTTTTTGTTTTGTTTTGTTTTTGTTTCTGTTTTGTTTTGTTTTGTTTTTTAATGAAATTACTTTTATAGAGTAGACTAATCATCAGAAATAAGCGATGGTCTTAAATTAAGCCAGAGGATATATGGAACAAAGTTAGCTGAAAAAAAACGAATTTTGACAATTTTGACCAAACTCAATGTCTGACTCCCTTTAAACACACGGAAAAAAAAAGATTAGTGAAAATAACCATACGGATACCTGATTTTGGCACCTGCTAGATGTTATGGTAAACTTGACCAGAAGTATGGTACATTTACTGATACTTTGAGTAAATTCGACATGCAATCAGGTAACATCACCTAGTACCTAGTCAAAACATAGTATACTTCTAGTTAACATTACCATGATATCTAGCAGGTGCCAAAATTAGGTATCCGTATGGTTATTTTCACCGTATTTTTTTTCCCGTGCAGGGACTAAAATCTGTTGCTAGAAGCGTTGAAATGCTATCGAGTAACATTCGAACTCGAGCCATCAAGACGCTTGCTTGCTAGACAGTAACGAGACTGTAACAGCGCCCTCAATCGCGTCTGCGGCGGGTGAGAGGGAAAATCTCACCCTCCGCGGACGTGGCAAACCGATCGAGTCTGAACGTGAACGTGCGATGCAATTTGATTGTGTTTTTTGTGCTACAACTTGTTGCAGCGGCATCGCCAGCGGGAGAACTTATCGAGCTGCCAGTTTAGCTGCACCGCGGAGCAACTACGATGAGGGACAATCGGCGCTGCTCAATCTCCTGTCATCGCCCGGGAGCGGCGGGAGTGGGAGTGGAAGCGGGAGCTGCAGCAGCAACGGAGCCGAGGCTGAGTCAGAGTCTGAGCAGCAACAGCAGCCTGTTTTCCGAAGACACTCGACAGCTAACGTTTATCAGTCCCAGAGAACGTCAGAAGCTCACACAACCGTGAGTATTCCTTTTTTTACTTGATGGAACATCTGGAAAACCAAAAAAAAAAAAAATAATAATAATAATATACAACTGAAACTAGTTTCCTGTGAGGTACACAGAGAGAGAAAGAAAACGGAAAAAAACTACGGTGAAAATAACCGTATGGATGCCTGATTTTGGCACTTGCTAGATGTTATAGTAATGGTAATGTTAACCAGAAGTATACTATGTTTTGACTAGGTACTAGGTTATGTTACCTGATTGCATGTCGAATTTACTCAAAGTATCGGTAAATGTACCACATTTCTAGTCAAGTCTACCATAACATCTTGCAGGTGCCAAAATCAGGTATCCGTACACAGAAAAAAACAGAAAAAAACACTTTGGTAGCGCTGACGAAACCTTTGGTAGAAAAATGACCCAGCAAAAGACTTTAGTTGAGCCAACCAAAGGTTTTAAACGCCTAACTAAAGAGCTTTTGCTGGGTGACCCAAAGATTTGGTTGGCTCAACTAAAGTCTTTTGCTGGTTCATTTTCCTACCAAAGGTTTTGTCAGCGCCACCAAAGTGTTTTTTTTTCTGTTTTTTCAGTGCGGATGCCTGATTTTGGCACTTGCTAGATGTTATGGTAATGGATTATAGTATATACATAGTATACTTAACCAGAAGTATACTATGTTTTGACTAGGTACTAGGTGATGTTACCTGATTGCATGTCGAATTTACTCAATAGTCAAGTTTACCATAACATCTTGCAGGTGCCAAAATCAGGTATCCGTATGGCTATTTTCACAAATCTTTTTTTTTCCGTGAAGAAACGGAAACAACAACAACAACAAAAAGGCGCTTTGGTAGGGCTCTAGTAGTTTCCTGTGAGGTACCTACACAGAGAGAAAAAAAAGTTGAAAAAAACAGGAAAAACGCTTTGGTAGGGCTGACAAAACTTTTGGTTGAAAAATGACCCAGCAAAATACTTCAGTAGAGCTGATCAAAGGTTTTAAGGTATAGGCCTAAACTAAAGAGGTTTTGCTGGGTGAACCAAAGATTTGGTTCGCTCAACCAAAGTCTTTTGCTGGGTCATTTTTCTATCAAAGGTTTTGTCATCGCTACCAAAATTTTATTTTCTGTTTTTTTCTGTTTGGATGATAAAAAAAAGGTGGGACAGCTCTTAAATGCTGATGTAACCCTACTTGATTCTATAAGTTTACATAACAGGATATTTTGATTAGATATAAGGATGTTAAAGTAACATCACGGATATTGAGTCAGAATTTGAGAGATGTCGCACATTTTTCTCACAGCCACGATGTTAAATTAGCATTTTCATTTTTTTCGGTGTAGAAAAATGACCCAGCAAAACATTTAAGGAGAGCCAAATGAAGGTTTTATACGCCTAACAAAAGAGATTTTGCTGCGTGAACTAAAGATTTGGTTGGCTCTACTAAAGTCTTTTGCAAGGATTTTTCTATCAAAGCTTTTGCTATACCCGATTGTTTTTTCTTTCTATTTTTTCTGTGTACTGATGTATTGCAGGAAACGGTTACAAGGAGACAGAATAAGTATCATGGAGTGTATTTCAAAAGTTCAGGCGGGCCTTAGACAGAAAAAATAACAAAGAAACTGTTTGGTAGCGTTGACAAAACCTTTAAAAGACTTTACCAAAGTCAATTAAAAGTTGTGTGCGCCTACGAAAAGAGATTTAGCTGAGTGAACAAAAGATTTGGTTGGCTCTACTAAAGCCTTTTGCTGGATGTTTTTTCTAACAAAGGTTTTGTCAGCGCTACCTAAATGTTTTTGTTTGTTTTTATTTTTTCCGTTTGCGTTCTGAACAGATATTATTCATGGATCGCTTTCCTTTTGTGGGTATTCAAAAACCCGATAAACCGAATGACAGGTTAAATCTAAAAGACTTGGACTGCCTGTATACCCTTTTAGATTGTACATTTATTACTCAATCATTGGTTGAAAACACGAACGCGTTAAAAGATCCGCAGTGTCGATTTACAAAAATACCTCGAGTTCGAAAACTTAGTAAACATTTTCCGTTCGGCTAATTAATAAGTCGGAAACTTGTGTAAGCTTTACTCAGAACTTTCAAATCCACGCACTCACATCGTATATATATTTTTTATTTATTTTCATCGACTAAAATTTGAGGGAGATTGGTTAAAGTGCTTATTGTTCAATTAATATTCAAGTTCTGGAGCCCGACAGTGAGTCGATAACTATTCCTACGCATCAGAGCTGGTTTTGCATATATTAGAAATTGAAGGAGCTTACAGTCACTGCGGTCGGTGGTACTTACAATTGAGGCGGTGGTAGCTGAAATGAGGGCCCACAGGCGCATGGGCTCTTTTTGCGGAGAACACCTAAATCAATTTGTCATACCCTCAAATAGTCATCCTCAAAATTTCGTGAAAAAATATAAAGTTTTGAGGGCAAAAGAGCAATTTGATGACAGTGAGTATTGGATCGTTTACATTGTTTTTTTTTCTTTTCTTTTTTTTTCTTTTTTTTTTTTTTAAGCAATGAAAACTTCAAAAATGTTTTTCTCAGAACTTGATTTTTTGGGCCCTTATTCCAGCTACCACCTCAATGAATTAGTAACGAACTCGCCTGATTAATTATTGATTAAATTTGCGCAATCTAATTTATTTTCTGTACTTACCCAATAAATTAGGTACTCCAACCAATAAATCAATTTATACTCGTAACCAATAAATTTATACGTGGCACCGACTCAAATTGGTACGGTACAAAAACTGTTGTTGTTTGTTCTTTCCCTTTTTATTTGGTACCATTTACCGACTGTTGGGCAGAACCTACTTTATTTGCTAGGTACAACGAATAAAAAGTGCACAAATTTCACTGATAATTAGTCAGACAAAGCAATAGGTTTTTTTTTTTTTTTCCTTTTTTCTTTTTCAATACATTCAATTTGCATTTTTGAATCCTTTTACAAAGCCATGAAAACTTTAACTTTGCTTTTTTGGCCACACATTATTTTTCCCCTGAACTCTTCAAATTTAATCACGTTAGTATATCAAAGCGGCATTAGAGCTTAAAGCTTCAATCCGCATCAGAGAATGCAAAGAAGTTGATCCGCTATCAACCCGCTATCTGGTCTCACCTCTAAAGGAAACTTCGCTCAAGATTGGGCCGGAGAGGAGAGAGGGAAGTTAGTGGAGAAGAGCTTAAGATGTGACCCGAGGAAAAGCGGTGAACTATCGGATCAAAGAGTAATAGTCTAACTTTGTAATAGTCTACAACTCAGGTTTTTCAGGGAACTCACGGGAACTCGCGGTTCGACCGGCGGCGGCGGCCCGGTGAAGGTACAATTCCTCTGCAAAGTACCTAGTTAAATTGATTTCCACTTAAGGACCACGAAGCAAAAGAGTGAGGAAAGGGATAAGAGCGAGGGGGGCGAGGGGGAGAAGGACAGGAGAGGAAAGGAAAAGCAGGGACCGGAGGGCATGGATAAAAACGAAGGAATGAAAGTAACGGGGAATCGATAGGGAGCTGGGCTGACGGGAAGCGGGATGCGGCGGCCCAGAAGGGGGTTGAATACTGGAATCCGTTTTAAAAAGGGAACTCGGGAGATGCTGAACGACGAAAAGGAAGGAGGAGGAGGAATGTTGGGATGGTACGGTGGGTCGGTGGGTCGGTCGGTCGGTTGGAAACTGTATAACTTGTTGCATCAATCGCGGGGCCGGGTTGGCCGCGACCGTGGAGTCTCAGAATTTACGAAGGGATAGATGACGGTAGGAGGAAGTGGTGGAGAGAAAGAGAGAGAGAGAGAGAGAGAGAGAGAGAGAGAGAGAGAGAGGAGAGAGAGAGAGAGAAGAGAGAGAGAGGAGAGAGAGAGAGAGAGAGAGAGAGAGAGAGAGAGAGAGAGGGAGAGAGAGAGAGAGAGAGAGAGAGAGAGAGAGAGGAGAGAGAGAGAGAGAGAGGGGAGAGAGAGAGAGAGAGGAGAGAGAGAGAGGGGAGAGAGAGAGAGGGAGAGAGAGGAGGGAGAGAGAGAGAGAGAGAGAGGAGAGAGAGAGAGGAGAGGAGAGAGGAGAGAGAGAGAGGGGAGATGAGAGAGAGGGAGTGAGAGAGAGGGAGTGAGAGAGAGAGAGAGAGAGAGAGGGAGAGAGAGAGAGAGAGAGAGAGACGGGGAGTGAGAGAGAGGGAGTGAGAGAGAGAGAGAGAGACGGGGAGTGAGAGAGAGGGAGTGAGAGAGAGAGAGAGACGGGGAGTGAGAGAGAGGGAGTGAGAGAGAGAGAGAGAGAAAGAGAAAGAAAGAGAGAGAAAGAGAGAGAGAGAGAGAGAAAGACGTGGAGAAGAGAGAGGGAGAGAGAGAGAGAGTCACTGAGTCTTGAATCGTCGACGTGCCGTGTGGACGCAGGGTAGTATGGCTTGACGATGGAATGATTGCCCCTGGCTCGCTCTTGCTCTTTTAAAACTTGCTAATATGCCGCGTGTACACGCAGTACGTTCGTCGCAGGGCGCTCGGCCAGTGTTGCCGTATTTCAGATTAACGAGGTATATTTTGCATTGAGTACTTTGGGATATTATACGGTCAAATACCGTATATCTTGCAACACTGCGCTCGGCTCTGTCCCGTTCTCGTTGACACCATTCAGTCTGGCGTGCTCATTCCTCACTTTGTCAATTTGACTCAAGTCGCAGATACGTAACCGACGAGTACGCCGCAAAACTTTTTTAGAAAGCAAAGGATATAATGATTCTTCCTCGAGGATGAGCGGCTTTTGAGGGCCAAACAGTTGCGGGAGGGGAGGGGTGCTTCATAGTGATGATTTCTCATCTTTTTACTTTCTCACCTCACTCTTACAAATTCAAAAAAATTGAGAAAGTATTGCGATGGCGCAGAGATTTTTCAGGTGTTTTGTTTCGATACTTGGCCTTTCGACGACTAAATCAATCATGATGTTTACAAAGTAATGACCTCTAATCATGCCTAATATTATCAAAAAAAACAAAAAACAAAAAACAAAAAACAAAAACAAAAAATCCTTCCATCATATTTCCATATTTTTTACCTTTTTAAATTGACAGGGTTTTATGCACACAAAAAAGAAAAAAAAAAAAAAAAAAAAAAAAAAAAAACTGTGGCGTCTATCATCGGTCTGTCTGTCTGTCCGTATACCGCGACATAACTTTTGAACCATTGATCCCATATGCATTCAATTCAATGCCCCAGAGGATTTTTTTTATTTTTTATTTTTTGTTGTTGAAATTTCATTTTTTAAATTAGTTATGGGAAAAAATGGTCTTTATTAAAATCAATGGGAAAATGAGTCAAACAAGGGAAAAATTTAAAAATGTCAAATGTAACTGTTTAAGTTTGGAGGAAAATTTGCAAAAACATTCAACAACCAGCCTACAATATAATTAACCCTATATAGTTGAACATAATAGCCCTTAAGGCCGTTTAAAAAAATTAATTTAGGGCGTTCGAGCGAAATTGAATAAAAGTGAGAAATTAATCTAATAACTTCTTGTCAATCACTAATAGCTGGTTGATTTTGGATAGAGCTTTTTATACACAATGTACTATCCCAGAACTAAAATATTTTCTTTATATTGTTACCATAATAAAACCTTAAGACCGTTTTAAGGGACAATATAGGTACGATCAAGAAAAAATAAGAAAATGAAAACATAACACTACTAATTGGGATAATTCAGGTTAGGTCCAATTAATTTTGATAGAAGTTAGCAAAAACTTTCTACAACTAGTCTATTTTAGAGAGAACCCCTCATAGTTACAATATACAGCCCTTAAGACCGTTCAAAAAATCAAAATAGGGCTTTCTGGCCAAAAAAAATATAAATAAAGTGAAGAAAATAGCAATGGCACATTATATTGGGGGGGGGGGGGGGCATTGCTGTTATGTTTGACTAAATACCACAATGAATAATGCTAAAAAAGTAAGACTCAAGTAAGATACGAAATTCGCAAATGGTGTGAGATTTTTGTATCATGGTGAAAAAGATTTTATGGAGGATTATGTGGACTCTAAAGATAAAGTAGCTCTCATGTATTTGTTAAAAGCCACGAAACTTAGAAACTTTGTAGACATATCATTTAGACGAAAAGATGGCAGATGGATAGAATTTACTCACGTTATCTGCATATCGTGTTCAATTTAGTGAGGTTCTCATTTTTTTGGCTGCAAGGTGGTCTTTGAAAAGCACATGCAAAGTACCTTATGCATGGGCGCACCCAGGATTTCTGTAGGGGGGGGGCCAAGTATCATTTCATGGGGGGGGGGGGGTCGGGGGGTCTTCCGCCGGAAAATTTTGAAAATTTAGCTCTTCTTAGACGCAAAATTAGGCTACTTCTATTCGGAAACTACATATATTGAATTAACTCTCAAGAAAAATGAGATTTTCCGAACTATGCGATGTTCGGAAATATCTACATCGCATGCTGATAGAATGACGGAGTCTTCAGAAAATCTAGATTTCAGAGGAAGATCGAGCGAAACAACAATTAAGGACATTGCTGTCGGGGAAAAATGTGTTCCTCCAAGGAAAAAAAAGTTTATGACATTGATACTTTTTTTGAACTCATTTCCTTTTTCTCTTTTTTTTTTTCTCCCTTTTTTTTTCCTCTTCGCTCTTTTCTTTTCCTCTTTTTTCCTTCCCTTTTCTCCTTTTTTCCTTTCCTTTTCCTTTTTTCCCTTTTCCTTTTCCCCCTTTTTTTCTTCCTATGGGGGGGGGGGGGGCCCTTTGGGCCCCCCTTTGGGCCCCCCCCTGGGTGCGCCCATGACCTTATGAACACCTTGCACCTAAAAGCCACTGTGATTTAATAAATCGTTTGATAAGAGTCTGTGATGTGAGTTATTTCTAGCTTATTATTTTCTGAATAATTAGCTCTAAGATATGACTTTGTGCCTTGCCATTATTGTACTTTTCTTTTCTTTTTCTGTGATATTTCACTATGATGGCAACCTCACATTTTTTGCGAATTTTGTACTTATCTTACTTGAGTCTTACTTTTTCAGCATTAGTCATTGGGATATTTGATCAAAGATAAACAGCAATGGTAACCCCCAATCTGATGTGTCGGTGCTATTTTTAGTTAATTTCATGAAATAAAAGCTATCTTCAGTCGAAGTGAGGTCGATAATTATCTTTTGCGCATTACGGAAATTCTGCAAGGTAGGTGACCCAAAGGTGGCCATACCTAAGCCTGGAGCCAATTTGCACTAATATGGAATGAGAGTGAGAAAAAACGAAATACGTCAATTACTCTTCAGACAGTTGGCTATCATATACGATTTCATTTTCAAAATTTTTGTTTGTTTTTGGGTTTTTTTTTTTTTGCATTTGAAAAAAGTAGGGTTTTGACATCGCGCAAAACGTGCTCCTAATTGGTGGCCACCCCTATTATTTTTGATGCACCTAAGGTGGCCACCCCCTTTCAAATTTCATGAATACGCATTCGAATGCTATTGTTTCGTTCACAGATGGAATAAATGCCTTTGTTTAATCAAAAAGTACAATGATAATGATAAAGTTCTAATTTTTAAAGGGGGGGTTTTAAACCCCTTTTTTGGCCCCCCTTACACTTTTTCATTTTTTTATCGCTTTTTTGCACTTTATAATTGATGATAATATTCCAAAATATGGTTTTTAAATAGAAATTTAAATTTAGCTGCTAAAGTGTAATTAGTTCATCTTTACAAATAAACATTACAGGGAATTATAAAGAAAATATTAGTACCCATCAGGGAGTCAACGGGGACCATAAACACCAGTGAGTGCAAATTAAATAGAAGAGAAAAATTATTTTTTCATCTTTCCCGTGAAAATTTATATTCAGCGGATTTTTTTTATTTTTCTTTACTTCTTTTTGGCCCAGTTATGCGTTTTGACACCTTATGCTAATGATACCGTCCTACGATTCGTTAAAATTAATTGTTCACCTACCGTAGGTTAATATAAACATGTCACAAAAAACCCGCGGGGCCCCCTTTGGTGCACCAGTCAACCACGTGTTTCACAATATTTGCTGATATCATCAAAACAGGTAAAGTTTACGAAAAGATAATCATGACTCATGAAAGAGGGATAAATAAGCATTTAAAAAATGTATAACAAAACAAGATTAAATTAGTTTATAGGCCTAGCTTTTACGATTGTTTAATAACGTGAAAATTGTAAGAAGACCTGCCAAAATGGTGATCACCCTTTTCCGCACCGACTGAATCACCCAACACACTTGCTTTTTGGTATGGGGGAGTAATAGCCTCCTGTTACTCAGCACTAACGCCATGTATTGTCAATTCATGAAACTAACGGAAATAAACGGGGGTGGGCCACCTTAAGAGCCGGGCCACCTTTGGGTCTCACATACGTTATTCTTTTATAGAGTAGCCCAAAATCATCATAATTACGTTTTGCTTTTTTGTGCAATTTGGCAACGTTGTATTTCACCCATTTAAACAACGGGGTAAAATTGCCTTGATGAGTACTTTAGGAGTCTAGTTTTTACGAGAATGAGCTTAAGTTGGGTGAATGCAACACTGTCAGAGTGAACACTCTGTCATTGTTCTCTCTTTTACCATATAGTTATTACAGTAAACTGTAAGAAATATTAGATTTGACGGAACAAGAATGATTTTTTTGGAATTTGGAGGTCAAAATCGAATTCAGCGACCAAAAATCATGTGGATAGCATGTCTCAAATGTCAATTTTATGGCTCATATAGTAATTACGGCCAGCTGGAGCATCCGAGCCATACTGCGCAGATA